>OZ020611.1:60318471-61548956 GCA_963971575.1 Liopterus haemorrhoidalis
GGAATTTCGAAAAATCCCTTCTTAGTGGGTGCTTACGTCATGAAGGGAATATACTCTCCGAATTTCAAGTTTCTAGGCCCAGGGGTTCGGGCTGGGCGGTGATGAGTGAGTCAGTCAGTCAGTCAGTCAGTCAGTCAGTCAGGACACTGCCTTTTATATATATAGATTGAAGCACAAATAAATATGAACACACTTATTATTATTTTTAATAATATTATTAATGTAAATGAAAATGTAGATTTTAAAGCCGTAACGCAAAAAATAAATATTATTGATAATACAAATATTTCTTAATATTTAAAATATTTCTCTAGTAGATATTTCAAATATTTTCTTCGTACATACTTCAAATATTTCCTATTATTTCTAATATATCCCTAGTATTTCAAATATTTCTCTAGTGTTTCAAATCTCTCTTAGTATTTCAAAAATCCCCTAGTATTTCAAATTCTTCCTTAGCATACATTTCAAAAATATCCTAATATTTCAAATATATCCCTAATATTTCAAACTTTTCCCTAGTAGATATTTCAGTTTCCCTAGTTAGATAAAATCATCATCATCATCATTGGCGTGACCATGTTTTCAATCTATATATATTCAGGAGTAATATGGTCAGTATTACGTCATTTTTTTTTTAGCGTACACAGAAAGGCACCTACAGTTTATAGCCGGTTGCGAACGAGTAAGCAGAACCTGTAATTTGTATAAATATTTTTACACAAATTATTTGACATGAGCGGGAATTGAACAGCGGTCAAGTAGCAGGCACAGACGGTGTAACGTTTGCAGCTACAGAATTTCTAGTTAGATAGAATACATTTCAAATATTTACTAATATTTCAAATATATCCCTAGTATTTCAAACTTTTCCCTAGTAGATATTTCAAATATTTCCTAATATTTCAAAAATTTCCTTAGTATTTAAAATTTTTCCTAATATTACAAATATTTCTCCAGTATTTCAAATCTCCACTAGTATTTAAAAAATCCTCTATTATTTCAAATAGTTACCTAATATTTCAAATCTCCCCTAGTATTTAAAAAATCCTCCAGTATTTAAAATATTTTCCTACAAATTCAAATAGTCAATATTTCAAATAATTTTGTCACATTTTGGACCACCATGGGACCCAAAATATAAAGGTAATTTAGACACCTATTTTTCAGGAGTAATATAAAATAATATTTTAATCACTGTCACTGTGAATAAATAGAAATTGGTGGACACAAAGAAACATAATTCACAGATGTGAAAATGTTGAGCCGATTATTTCTACACATAATTTATCAGAACAGCATAAATATATATTTTTTTTCTGAAATATAAATTTTTTATACTTTTCTTCCTATTTATATCATTTATTTTTTTAAACTAATTTCCAGTCATTACAGTCCTTAATGTATTTATTTCTTTTCTAGATGATGTATGTTAAAAATATTTCTTTGTTTTTTTGATATTTCAAATATTTTGAGTAATTCAAATACTTTTAATATTTCAATTACATTTATAGTATTTGCAAAAATTGTAGTATTTCAAATACATTTAAAATATTTGAAATACATTATTTCAAATACTTTTTAAAAGTATTTGATATTTCAAACACTTTTTATAAGTGACGACTAATAGTGTTTGTTATTTTAATTACTTTGATCGGTATTCGATATTTGATATACGTTTACAGAGTATTTGATACAACTCTGTTTTGTATATAGGTAGTACAAAAACTAATAGTGTCATTTAAAATTTCTCTCCTTTATGTTTCACTGTATATTATAATTTGAATGGTTAACATATAAATAAATGTTATTTATGAAATATGTTCCAAATAAGTGTCAGTTTAAAAACTGGCAAATGCAATTAAGCAGATGTTTGTTATTTAACAAATAATTCTAAGAAGTTTGTATGTACATATATTAATAACTATTTCTGAAAAATGACTGGTAAAGAGGAAGAGCCGATGTGACAATAAATACTAAGAAAAACAACATTCCATTTCCAATCGCAAAATTGGCCATTTCATGAATTATTCTCGAAATGATTTTTTTTTCTATACTAAATTAATATATGCGTTTAAGTTTACTGGCTAAAATCAGTGGCGGTGAAAGACAGGGGCACAGGCCGAGGGCGCCAGCTCTTAGGGGCGCCAAAACAAAAGCTTAGATATACATATTCTAGATATAGATATACATACATAAGTTTTTCTATTTATATTAAGATCAAAAATATAAATTTCATTTCTATATCAGTCTCGTCCATATTAAATACAAAAATGAATTTAAAGATGTACACATTTATTGATTATATAATATTATTCAGTCTTCTTTGGGACTTCTGCAAAATATATAAAGCATAATATTTGCATACTTATATTTGTATATAAATAACAAAGAAAGTCTATTTTTCAATCTTCTTGCTTGTTTGAAGACGCTGTTTCGGAGATAGTTTTTTAAATAATTTAACGTAGAAAATGATCGTTCAGCAGTACGTTGTTTACTGGTAACGTTACTAACCATCTAAATCAGAAGAATATGTTTGAAATAAGATTGCACCTACCCCCCTTTTCAGTACGCCACATTGTAACAAAAGGGTGCAGTTTGACGAGTTTGACGAGCGCCAAAAGAACTATCGCCGGCTCTGGCTAAAACGCACGTTTTATTGTAAAGAAAATATATCTCCTGTCTGTAAAAGGCAAAAAAAGAATAAGTCAATGAATTCCTTAGTTTAAAAAATACAGTTAAACATAAATTTCTTTCGATAAATAAGAAATTTACCAGAAACAGAACTCTTTTTCGAGACTTAGTTTAATGACCCAGATACTAGAACAGAAGGATTGCTTGTTTTGACACGCATTCTTAAGAACATTTGAGGTTTCATTGAAGTTTTTGATCACTTTTGACATAAAAAATATTCGTTATAAGTTGTAATATTAATGGCCTTAGTTGCCGATGTATTTATTAATTTAAAAAAAGTAAGCTATTCAATAACTTAATAGCATTGAAAGTTGTATATTAAAGTAATAGATAGATTAAATACTATATTAAATTTGTTAGTATTTATAATACAGTTTTGATAAATGAATATATTATCAAATATATTAAATACGTTACAAACTTTTAAGAAGCGTTTACAAAACCGTGCCTGATGCCCGATTTTATAAACAATTTAACAGCGTATTTAACTTGAGCATAAAGTTAAAATAGTTTTATCCATTGAAAAACAATTTTACTAGCAGCTTGTTTACGTTTAGCACTTTGCTATAATTATTTATGAAACTGGAGATAGAAGTATTTAAAATACAAAGATGTATTTAAAATATTGAGCAAAATACTTAACCGATAGGATCTCACTCGCACGAAATGTAACGCGATCAGTCAGAGTATAACTAAAGTCTCGTTTATAATACATGTTTATTATAAAGAGACTAATGGCTTGTTGGGGGATAGTCTCAATCTAGATGTAATATGTTTACAATAATTCCTCTGTTATTCTATGTTCTTAGTATAAGCAGAGGTACTATCTTGGTCTAGCTCACTCGGTGACTTCATTTCCACCATAATATCGGAGCGAGCCTTCACGTGACTTAATACCGCGTATAAATACTGACCCATGAGTGAATACTGGCTTAAGCCTTGGACTTTGATTGTCATAGCAAACGCAAATCAGAAGAAATTGGATCATGGTCATTGAGATTGGCATATTCCGATCAGTTGATATTAGTTATAATTATGGCATGAAAAAATACCACATTTTCCAACACCCGTTATGATCTGTACCTAGAACCATTTTCGGGGTTTTTCGGCTCTGGTCGTGGTTCGATTTTGCCCACCGCCCACGCCCTTGTCACCATCTTGCTATCCACGTTCTGGTTTACCGATTGTTACCGCCCGCGTCTTAGTCTCATCGCAACAATCAGAACAAAATTTGTTCTTAAATAATTAAGTTGTTTTTTTTTTTTTTTTTGTTTTTGAAATAATTTTCTATTTAAGCCATTATACAACGAAATCAATTTTATGGTTTTCGAGCAATTACAATAACACAACGGAATTATAGATACAGAGGTTCAAAACACTATACCACTTTGTCTTAATATGCTATGCACTAAGTTATGGATCTATATAAACCAGACTTCATACGTTTTACAGAATTTGTTGCACAGTGATGTTGCCTTAATATTTTTACTATAGAATTAACAAAACTAATACATCAATGCCCGGCTGCTAAAAAACGAGTAGGGCCCTGTCATTCCACCTTCGGATAAACTTAAATCGGTAACTACAGTCTATTCCAAACGGTTAGGTGGAACTAACCGGAATTTTCATTGTTGTAAATTGTTATTAGCTATTTTTTTATATATTGAAGTTGGATTTTCCTGAACAAAATGATCAAAAGCTTCAATCAATCGGTAAAAGTAACTAGAATTGAAAATCTAGTTCCTAAACCAAAGGAACAGACTTTATTTGATAGACAAAGTTATCTAATACTTTATCTGTTGAATAAATGCCATCCCGTCTTTCAATTCAATTTTTTTACCTATCATATAGTTATCTGACGGATAATGAGACTGACGTATTGAATCCTTAGATTGAATGTGTAACTGAAATAGGCGTTTAGAAAATTTTTATTTGTTTCTCTATAGGGATAAATAGGGATGAATTAAATAGGTAACCTGACAGCTGTCAAGCCGTTTTTTTTTTATTGTCATTAATAAAATTAAATTTATATATGCGTTATACAATATTTTAGCAATTATTAATGTCGTAAGCATGTAATAAAATTGGGGGTATGAATAATAAATAGTAGATATTAATAATAATTGTTCTACGTTTACTTAATTTTTTAATTTTATTAGGATTGTTGTAAATACAAAATAAGTTATAATAAACATGAAAAAAAGAAATTAAATCACGGAATATTCTTTCATTTTAATTTCTTCTGAGTAGTCAGTTTCTTCAGATACGTTACCGACACGGTACTGATTTTTTGTGGGTGGTTCCTCATATCCACTCTTGTAATATTAAAGTTGCGTAACACTGCAGTTGCTACTATACCAATCATCATAATCTTATTGCTCAAATTCGAAGCGAATATTAGAATTATTAAACATTGTATAGTAAGGCGTGGATCCCGGTTAACGTTTAATACAAAATATTCTTCTCGACACCTGTTAACTTCAGTCTTTTTTTCCCAGAGGAAACCAGTTTTACTAACATTACATCCAAGGCTGCAACCACTCGTGGATACCGGGCAATTTCGTAAAATACTCGATGAAATTTGTGTATTGAATTTTCCTTACAAGGTATACAAATGAAATCAGAACATAAGCTGGATATTGCACGAGATACTTTTTTCATATTTTTTCTCACCGTGGTTTGTGCCCTGTTGTTTTGGAGTTAAAGCATTATTTCTACAATTAATTAAATTCAAACAAATTATTTTCAAGTCCACTTTGCAATTTATTGTTCAGAGAAATCAATTCATTTTTAACGTTTTGACATTGACAGCATTTATTTGTTACTTATTCGCTGCTTGACTACCGAATAACTTTCCTGCCAGATAGCATAGTTTATTCTAGGAATAACTTTATCTGAAGGTGGAAAGACGCAGTATTGTTTTTATCCGTCAGATAACGTTACCAGTCACTTTATCTGAAGGTGGAAAGACCGGGCCTGAGTGTTTTTACTCGAGTTATGCCTAACTCCATTCAAAAATACATATAACAACATATCATTTGAACTTGAGGTACAAATAAGTCAAGTTTAGGCATTTAACTAGTTCTTTAGCAACCAGCCATATATAGTGCAAACGTTTAATTATTTTAATTAAACGGAACTAAATAAAAAAATTATTTTTGTAAGTTGTCATGAGCTGACTTTTTAACATTTGAAGTTCACTTTACTAAACAAAATGATTAAAATACTCATTTAAACGTTAAAAGTTACTGTTTTTCAAAATATAGTTCTGCCTAAATCAAAGAACTAGATCAATAGTTTTATTACAACTATTATTTGAATTATGAATACAAGCTCTCTAAATTTATATAACTGTCAAAACGAATCTAGAAATTAGGAAGTAGGTAGTTTTTTTTTAATACACTTATAAATAATTTCTTAATTAACTATATACGTTTATATAGAGATCTAATATACATTTCAGAATATTCTTAATTAGTATGATTAATTGAAATAAAAGAAAAAAAAATAAGTATTTGTACTAAAAAATACTGTTTGTATTTAGTATTTTAAATACTTTTGTTTAGTATTTTGTATTTTAAATTCTTTTGAAAAGTATTTTATCAAGATCTGGATACAGCGAGCCATTTCAGTTATTACAGTTTGTTCCGGAGAGTGGAAGTTATTTCTGAATCAACTAAATACTTTTTCCAACATTTCGCTTTTTTTCCGGCCAAGAAAAACTGCATGTTCAAATATTTCGTGACCTAAGGCCGTTTTGGTCAAAAGACTACATAGCGACTACAAACTACCCTCAAACAAGTTAAAAGTTTCTGAAATAACAAACTTTGGAAAATATTTTTATTTGTCATGCTGTCAACAGTTACGCATTAATTATATATCTTTAAATATGGTAAATAAAACTCCGAACTGTTGTCAGCAGGGTGAATAAAAATATTTGTTTGACTTTACCAAGTGTGCAACTTAATAAACTTTTACCTATATTCAAGTTTCATTAATTAAATCTTCAATTATTCAATATATCTTCCAACAAATAGCAGTAAAAAACCAATTTCGCTAATGGACTGACATACCGCCTTATTCCTCTGTACCCATCAAATAGTATTAAAATAGGCACCATTACTCACCAGAACATAGACAGCAAAAGGCATGACAACAACAGCCACCAGTAGATCTGCAACCGCCAAACTAACAATGAAGTAATTGGTGACAGTCTGCAATGTCCTTTCACGATAAACACTCAGAATCACCAGTACATTACCGAACAATGTAAAAACCGGAAAAAGCACAAGTACCAATGCCCAGTAGTTGTACACGTTCGCCTGAACTACTAGTGTGTTATTGTAACACGTGTTATTCGTACTATCGTTCCCTGACAATGTGCAATTCGCTAACTGGAAATCGTAACTATTTTTCTCGTCAGTATCATTGGTGAGGTTCAGATGGTTGAAATATGTATCTATATCTTCAAATAACAACAAAAAATTCTCCTTTGATTTACTGACTGTTGCGTTGAATTTAGTGTTGTTTTGTTCATCATACCAAAATCTCATGTCATCTGGTGTTGTTAAGTTATTCGCCATAGTTATAATTGTTGTTTCACTTTATTTCATGAATTATAATTTTGCCTGAATATTGCTGGTAATAAATCATTTTCTTATATGTAATTATTTTCTCGAGGTATTTAACGGGCTGTTATATTCAAAATTCTCATCTCCCATGATTCCTTATGGAATTTGAATTCCCTCTTGTATTGAAACCAAATTTATTAACATTCAAATTGTTAAATTATAAAATGTTAACACCCAAATTACACTTAACACAGTCACTAAAATAATTCGTTTTTAAAACAAAAAGTCAATAAAAAAAAAAATGCCAGTAACACTAAATCACGGTGTTTATCTCACATCGTAAAAAAAGTTTAACCAGTTGCTATTTCAAAATTTTTACCACGCAAAACATTCATTTTATTTTAATCCAATGCCTAGTTTTTATTCTTTTAACTATTTGAAGTTCCCGGTCCACATTTTTCTTGCAGTTGATCACGACTCGTATGCGACGGCAGGAAAGCTATGATCCAGGTGCGTCCATCTGTGCTAGCGTGTGCAGATCAACTACATTCGACGCTCAGAAGTTGCGTCGGCGCCGCCCTGTCTTCGACGTCTGCCCTGGCGACGCATGCTCCACTCTCCTACAAAAGAAAATTTCGTTTAGAACTGAAAATTTGGTACAGATCATAGGACCATATGGGTCACGGTCAAGAGCAACGATTTCATTTGTTTCCCTATAAGATTTTGTACTTCTAAACCTATAACCATATGGATTGGGACAGTTATAAAATAAAAGTCTTTGGGCAGAAAATGATGGTCTATATGAACATATTTATTTATATATATATATATGATTTGTAAACAGAACCAACCAATAAATAACAACAATAAATTATTTATAAAATATACACAATATTAAAATATATAATCAATGCATACATATTTTTCTTCCTGAAATGAATACATTTATCTTAAAGAAATTATCGTTTTTTAAAGACACTTGTTTTATCAGGTCGTCAAGGATGAAATTTTTAGTTAATAATATTGCCAACTTTAACAGCTTATTATTTGACATTGGCTTAATATTTTACCGTTCTGTTTTTTTTTTTTGGAAACTTAGGCATATCGCCTGTTGCATAGAATCATTGTATGCCTTTAAAAATTATCAAAAACTTTTTTTTTAAATTAATTTGGTGAAAATGGAAGGGTCGGAAATTCGCACTATTATAAAGTATGATTTCTTACGTGGAACTACGGTATCGCAGACCGCGCGAAACATTAATAGTGTATTTGGCTCTAGTGCTACTACGCAGCAAACAATCAGACCAATTCTGTAACGCAGTTACTATGATAATAGTAACTAAGTCTGTCTCTATGTGCAAGGTCAGTTACTATCATGAATGGAAGCCATTATACTTTTTATAATATTTTATCTTGTAGTAACGTTACTACACAGTAAGTTTTTACAGAATTGATCTGAATATCAAATTGGTTCGCCAAATTTCGTACAGGTAACTTAAAAATAAAACAAAAACAAAAACCTGGCAAATCGATCACAGTAGAAATAAACTGCAACCAACTGGACGAAATTATGCAAAAACTTAAAGAAAAACAGCCTAGATTGGTCAACAGATCGACTCCTATCTTATTGCATGATAATGCTAGACCAAACACTGCACAAATGGCTTTGGCAAAACTACAGGAATTGGAGTTGGAACTTCTTCATCATCCTCCATACTCACCAGACCTAGCCCCCACTGACTTCATCCGTAATTTTGAAAACCTTTTAATAGGAACATAGTTTAATTCCGACAATGCTGTCCACCAGGGTTTTATACAACAGTATGAACAACCTGCCGCTTAAATGGCAAAAGTGTATAGTCAATATGGGTGCATACTTTGATGAATAAAATAATTCCATATATATGTAAGTTATCAACCAATAATTTCAATAACACAACGGAATACTATATACAGAGGTTCAGAACACTATACCTCTTTGTCTTAATATGCTATATGCACTAAGTTATGGACTTTGCATTTCTTCTACAAATTTCATCCTTGACGACTTAATAGAAGTGCTTGTGTAAATGAAATTTGAAAAATTTTGCTTTTTTGTGGAATACATCAACATAAAAGCAATCACACTAATTTTCAGATTTTATAAACGTATGTATATGGTATAATTTTGACTATAAAAAATTGATGTGAAGTGTGAATTTTCACACATTTCAGGATTTCGCAGGTATTTATTAACTATGTGATGATTATTTGGGATGCCAAAACAAATTTTATGTCAAAATATTTTTTTATGAATTTTAATTCGAATGCCTAATACCATTATTTAAGTTTCTAAATATGTGCAGAATTTTTTTTATATAGCAAGGTTCATTAAGATTTTGAAAATTGCGCCTTAGGCTTCCATTGGTTGCTTAAATCATAAGCCTCGCCCTCTGATACCTTCAAATATAGAATTAAATTATAATTTCAAAACTTCCCACTGGTTATTAAATTTACGCTTTTAAAAATTAAATGCAACATTTACCAAAATATAACTAGAATTTTGGCAAAATAATTTAAACAAAATAAAAATGCAAAAAAAAAAAAACTGAAAAAATAAAAATTGACGGGATTCGAACACAGTTTCTTACAGTTGTTTCAACTCACTAAGCGACAATGCTACCACTGTGCTATACAGGATCACTCGTTTAGTATGTTAAATAGCGGATTAAATATATTATATATTTTACTTAAAAACACAAAAAATGCGTTATTTTCCGAAAACATAATCTGATCAAAAATTCCTGTTGTACTATTCCGGTTCACACCGATGTACATTACTGAGATTTTTTTCAGATTTTTAGTTTAAACCATCTGGGCTACAGGGTGTGGGACAAAATTTTTTTTGCACAATTTTGGCAAAAATCGCCTCAAAATAATTTATTTTGCAAAAATAATATTTTGATCGTTAATCCACGTACCAAGGGCTTTCATTTGATACCCTAGACAGAATTGTAAAAAAATATTTTTTATTTCGATGAGCATATATTTGTTTATATTTTTAGGAGGATATGTTTTTTAGATGTTTTAGTAATTTTCCTATGTGCGGATCAAAGAGTTGTATAAGCATGCCAAAATTCAACTCTCTAGGTTTATCCGTTTGGCTACAATTTTTACCGAACAGACAGACAGACAGACAGACAGACAGACAGACAGACAGACAGACAGACAGACAGACGACAAAATGACTGAGGTTTTTTGGTCATGCCTACAAAACCCTAAAAATGCCCACGCAAATGTTCAGATTTACTTGAAAATGCAATATTGCAAATTTATTTTTGGCCCATATATTTATTAAAACATTACGCTTTCTTAATTAGTAAACTATTTTAAGTTAACTATTTGCCACTTCCTGATCTTAAATCATTTATTTATCAAATTGGCAAAAAAAGTAATTAGTAAATCCAGCATGTAAAAATAAGCAAATTGTTTTCTTGAAATTTCAAACAGGAAATACAGAAATTAATATTAGTGTCTATATAATAACTATTAGATATTAATTAAGGGGTAATAGTTACAGATGTTTTCGCTAATAATAGCATTTTGACAAAATAAGTGATATAAATATTATTCTAAATCTTAAGTTGGGTAAGGCAAATAGCAAAAGCAAAGCTTTATACCATGTGTTCAAAAAGAAATTACATAAGGGTTGGCTGTGGCAACATAAAATAATGTGTACTGCAAGCTTTAACTGTCAGTTAATTAACTGTCGTCACTGTCTATTGAAAAATCAACTAAGCTATAATTATAATGCTAAATAAGACAGTTAAAGCTTGCACTACACGTTATTTTATTTTTCCACAGCGAACCCTTATGTAATTTCTTTTTGAACTCATGGTATGACAACTGACTTACATTAAGGTACAGCCTTTGTAATCATTAAAATTGGAAATTATAATTTTTTGATTTCACAGGTACAGGAAAATAAACATAAAAAACTAAAGAACGAGAAAGGGACTTTCGCGAAAAGTATGAGGATTCTGAGCACTCCATAACCCCATATTTTGTGAATTTGTATACCCCGAAAAGGTAAACAAAGCCTCGTCAGAAAAAAACGTTAAATATAACTAATCATTCTTATTAATTGAATTTTATTGGAACCAGTGCAAAACACAATTCGCCTTTTGTGATCTGCTGGCAGCAATTCATGTAAAGCAAGAATTTTGTTTGGGAAGAGCTTTAAATCTTTTTTGACAATAGTATGGCAAGTTCCTTATGAAAGTGTACGTAGTGATGTAGTGGGTTGCTCGTTTATACGTTGACGAATCATCAACTGTATATTGAGTACGAACTCTTGGTCTTCCAGTTCTACCTCTATGAGTAATGCTCCCTGTATCTCGAAATAAATCAACACATTTTCTTTGTGCGCTGTAAAAGAATATATAGAAATTCTAGAAATTAGAAATTAGAATTCTAGAATTCTAGAATTCAATATCTAGAAATTGTAGCCGAAATTGCTCTAAACATGACACCGTACTGTAAATCCATTCACCGTTCTCTCAAACACCATTTCGAAAATATTATGCAATCATAAATTTTTTGTGTTCTATTGTAAAA
Organism: Liopterus haemorrhoidalis; assembly: GCA_963971575.1. Taxonomy (NCBI): domain Eukaryota; kingdom Metazoa; phylum Arthropoda; class Insecta; order Coleoptera; family Dytiscidae; genus Liopterus; species Liopterus haemorrhoidalis. Next base: position 60,330,333 of record OZ020611.1, read on the forward strand.
ACATTATAATTGTAGCTTAATAAATGTTTCAATAAAAACTTATGACAACAACAACAGTGATGGCAGTTAATTACTTCTAAAGCTCGCTGTTGACTTTTATTTGAATTTTATTGAATTTTATTTTCCATAGCCAACTCTTATGTAATTTCTCTTTGAACTCATAGTATATATATATTTTTACCTGCGACATGGGAAGAAACATAGAATATCCTAAGATAAGTGAGAAAATATCAGCTAATTAAGATCTATCCAACTAAACGCTTCTTAAGACCGTAGCTTATGTTAACCCTTTTATTCCTAGTGGTCACATAAAAAAAATACTTTTTTTATTGCATTATGTGCAGTGGAGACGCCACAAAACCACTATCACTACGCTATGATTTTTAGCACCATTTCTAAGCGATAAGCAGTATTTCACGCCTAATTATGTCCGTATGTTAAAATTTCATTTTAATGTTGTGCGCTGAATAAGTTGACATATCAAACAGTTCAAAATTTCAATAAACTATTAAATTTTATCTAATTAACGGATTGCAATGGCTGATGAGTAAAATTTATCAGAGATTTATGATCATGTGATTCATAATCCATAAAAACGTGATTTCGCGGCCAAAACACAGGAATTAATAAAATAGCGCTAATTTCAGGAAAAAGTAAATGGAACTTTCTCGAGTTAGAAAATATGAAGAAGAGCGAGTTTAAAACGTTGTTTGGAGATATTTCTTCTGACTAGGCATCTTATATAAAATATCTAGTGTTATAAAATTCAGACGTCAGGTACCAAATGAAGTTGGATACCTAACTTATGTTAGGTATCGTACTTAGGTACTTAGGTATGTATTCTGAAAAGTGATCCTCATCGTACAAAGTGGAGTGAATTCATGTACGTATCATACGGAATGTAAATGCAGTTACAACAACAATACTTGCGTCAGCTGATTAACTGACTAACCAAGACCAACAGTTACAAAAAGATATTTGTAAAATTCGACAACTTTAACTATATTATTTTATTTTAATCCGGTTTCCTTTACAAACTAACAATAATTTGACAAATGATTTCAACATATTTATTACGTTGCCTAGCAACGGTCGGCCATTGCTACTTGAACCTGTTATGTAATGAGCTCAACCTGTTACGTAATGAGCTCATTATGTAACAGGTCAGCGGTGTGTAATAGAAAGGAGTAGGGGACAAGCTACATTTACTAATCGGTGACACGCCTGTAATGAACGTATATCTATATAGTCGTATATATATAAAATATAATTTTATATATGTTAAAATTAACACAACTGAATCTATTATAATGCCTTTTCAGCACATGATAAAGATGAACAATGTTTAGTGAAACGTTGTGTTTCTAAAATAATTACTTTGTAATATTTACTGTTATTGATAAAATGATTATAGATTATATACAACTTGTTCAATAAATTTATTTTATTTAGAAATCCAGTTCGATATGTTACCAGTATTTTGAACGATATTAAAAGTAATATTCAAAGAACGCAATATTAAATAAACATTATTCATCTTTTGAACAAGCCGGGATGTGCAACTTTTTTATTTTCTTGTAAACTTAAACTACATAAACCCATATGTATACATGAATATTCTGCAATGCGGTATCATATTTTTAACATTTCAAATAAATAGATATTGTTTCTTATCCATCTATGTTCACAAATAATATAGAATTTTATTATTGTCATATAATATTGTGAATATGAGTTTAGTTAACGGAAACTTATGTATTATATGAAGTAGCATTTATTTTTTCCTAGCATTAACATTTAATTTTATTTAATCGATTTGGACAATACTATTTATTTATTTATGAACATTTTTGCTGCAACTTAAATGATAAGTCAGATATTTCAGTTTCAAGTGGAACAGAAAATAATCGATTATTTATTCTAATTCATCACTATTTTGTATGTATATATATATATATCTATCCAAATCAACAATTATTTGATAACTGATTTGTTCTTCTTTGATATCTTGAAAACAAAAAACTGAAATAATAGGTTCACTTGTAGGCGGAGCCGACAAGTTCACACATCGGCGAATCTTCGTTGTTAAATTTTTTATTATATTTTTAGTTTCAAATAATCATGACTACAAAAAATCCATAACACTATTACCCATAACTAAGCCATGAATTAGAAAATTAGTTACTTTTTTCAAAAACACAAAAACTGTAATATTTTCAAAAATTTCTTTCGTACGTTTCCGGTTCAGATCAATGTACATTACTTAGAATTTACTCAGATTTTTAATTAACCCCTTTGGATTAAAAATGGTGTGGGACAATAATTTTCTTAGTATATTTCTTAGTATGTTCCTTAAGGTTTTAATAGCTTTCTTTTGATATCGTACAATACATTTTTAAATAATAATAATAATTTTTTTCAACGATACAAAAAATCAATATTTTTCGAAAACTAATCTAATCAAAAATTCCTGTTGATCTTTTTCGGTTTATATCATTGTACATTATTGAAATTTTTTCAGTTTTTTAGATCAACCCCTGTGGGAAATAGGGTGGGGAAAAAAATTGTTGACATATTTTTGGCGAAATTCAAAATAAAGTTTTATTTGATACACCACTCAAAATTTAAAGAAATATACATATTTTTTTTTTGAAATACATATTTATTTATATTTATTCTGCGATATAAGTTTTTGAACTCTTATATTCCTATATGTGCTTCAAGGAGTTGTAAAAGCATGCCAAATTTCAACTCCCCATGAGCAGCCGTTTGGCTGCAATTTCTACCGTAAAGATAGACAGGCAGACATACAGATACATAAGTGCTGTTATACGGGTTTTTTGGTCGTCATATATGCAAAACCCTAAAAGCCATAAGTTACATAAGAAAAAAATACTAGCTGTAGAAGTTAATTAATAAATAAATTTATTATTATTATTATTATAACTAAAAAATGGTCAGATTTTTTTTTTCTTTCATTTCGTCACAGGAAAGGAATCAAAGCTTTTCCTGAAGAAAGTTTTGTTTAAAATCATATGTATTGCAGATTTCAAGATCTCCATTCCTGGGAAAATGAAACACCCGATACGTAAAATTTTCTTCTCTTATGGTTTTGGCAGTTGCCTCAAAAAGCAGCTATCATCAGGCATTATATCAAATGAGCCTTCTATATTTTGGATATGTTATTAGTCTAGTGGCAAAACTAAATTGACAATCTTTTCGGCAAAAACTATCTGAAATGAAAACTATAGACAATATTTAAAGCAATTGACGATCGTCTATTTTTCCTTCATTCTACAATTAATAATTCTTAATATTTGGTTTATTACTAGCTATTTTTCACTTTAGTTTTATTTTGTTGTGAATATGGGGATATATAACCCAACATCTTAGGAACACTGACCTCATCAGCTTCTCGTAATACGGTGTTAAAACCACTGTGCAAAAGCTTCAACTGTATCTCAAAAATGTTTTCATAAAAATTTTAAGTTTTCTTTGTTATTTATGGAAAATAATAAATAATGTTTTTGTTACAGTAGGTCAGTTGGAAAGATTTATGTAGGTTATTAAAGCAGCTTGAGTCCAATATATTGTTCGTAAATTTTGAAGTAAATAAAGGTTCAACGTACGTATCGAAAATAAAACAGTGGAGAGAAAAAACATTATATTCATTTTAGAAAAATATTGCGTAGAAAATGCTCTGTGTTCACTTAATTGAAATTTAACAAAAGATTGTGAAAAAAACAACCGCTGAGAAAATTAACAACATCAATTTCGTTACTAATATCTAAAGAATGGTGAATTATAGCCACAGATTTATATCATGAGGTATCATCTCCCTTTTCTCTCTCTCTCTCTTATAGTATTAGCCACGTTAAATTTTGACCACACTCACAATTCCTTCTTCTTGCTTTGCTATATGCCAGGTCTTTTCAAGTAAATTGTACAGTCGATAAAGCTGCTAGACACAGGTGTACCTGTTGCTATACTTGAACATGTAATTGATAAAACTGTGCAGTTTTTTTTTTTTTTCTTTAATTTTATGGCTTTTGCTGCTGTTGCAATTAGCCAGGACAATTTTTTATTTCAGAAAATTTCCATGCCTGAACGGGGTTCGAACCCGAGACCTTCCCAACGCAGAGCACATGTGTTACCACTACGCTACGCCGGTCGGCAACTGTGCAGTTATTTACGCCTGCGACTGTGACCCGGGTAAACATAAAAGTTGATTCGACATAACTGCGTCGAAACAAACTGCGTATGTAAACCGAAAAGCTCAGTTCAGTTGGTTTTATATAGTATCTTTTCTCTTAATTAATGGATTAATTGTCGACAAGAACTTTAAATACGTTTATTGGTCCATCCGTAAATAAATACGACAATCTTTACGTGTTGTACAGGCCTGTTGTGGTTTGTACCTACACGTGTGTACCGAATTTCCATGTATAGATTAAAAAAATTCTCCAAAATATAGTGGTTGAGAGAGCCTTATCGATAACTTCAAGTAGATCATTCGAGGTGATTCATGTTTTGAAACTAGCCACTTATGTTTACAGTTTACTACTTTTCAGCAGTATGCCCAATTTCTGTTAATTAGTTTTACATTTTGGTACACAGTCTGAGGCGATCGTGTCTCATACCGTGTATGGTGGCTTACTACCACAAGCAAATTCTTCAATAGGTAGAAAATCTGTTAAGAAAAATAGTTTCTTTTTTCACCTTATGATACGATTGCTTTTCGCGAATCAACAAGTCCCCAAGTTCTTGATAGAAAAGTCTCCTTGGTCCGTAAGTATACCAAAGGTGGGCGAGCATGAAAGTGATAGTGAGTACTTTATACAGTAAGACCCCGATGTCTTGGGTACGTTTCAAAAGAAAACCCAAGGAAATAGTAAAGTAAAACATATACTATCGACCATAAATAGAGAAACAAAACTGTATTTTAAATTATTTTCATAAGTCCTGATTTGAGTATAACAAACAGTGGCGCAGCCAGGATTTTGTCTTGGGGAGGGCCGAATCAAATTTCGGGGGCACGCGGGCCGCATACGGCTCTGAACCTCATGTTTTGTGGCCCCTCAAGCGGTAATCAAAATCACTTCAGCTTATTTAATGGAAAAATATATTTAAAAATGTAAAATATACTCTCAAGAAATGTCAAGAAACCCTTCGGGATATTTAAAGTTCCGTCACTGCCCAAGCCCCTCGCCCCCCCCCCCCGCCCTTTGGCTGCGCCACTGATAACAAATGTTACTGAATTATATTCCTGGCAACAACAAATTATTTGTTAGAACCTGCTCTTAAAAATATTTGTTGTAAAAATGATAACGGAATAGTATATTCTCTTCCAACCGAGTCACAGACCCTACTTTCTCCACGGCCACCAGAAAGAAAAAAAAATAACAAATAATTATTTTAACAAACATTTTATCTTAACAAATAATTTATACTACTATTACATAACAAATTAATCAATTAATTAAACTATTTCCGGACTATAAACTATAAACCCACCTCCGGAGTTGTCAAAGATTAGCTAAGAGTGAATAAAATTAATGTGTTGAAATGGCCAGCTCAAAGCCCTGATTTAAATCCCATAGAGAACCTCTTGGATGAAGTTGATAGAAAAATAAGAATAAAAAAAAATAAATAATGACGAATTATTTTTGGCACTATGGGACACATGGCAAAATTTATATCATGACAAAATAGATATAATATTATTATCTATGAAGAATAAATTCGCGGAAGTAATAAAGAGTAAAGGATACTCCACTTATTACTAACTATTTTGCAAATTTTATTATATTTTTGTTATATTTTTTAATAATATTTATTTGTTTCTCTACTTATGGTCCAATATGTTTTAAAACATTGTATTAAAACTTTTTGTAAAATTTATGTACCATAAACAATATATTTTTTTTTCAATATGGCTTCCAAATAAGGATACAAAAAACCAAATTTGTATTCTCTAATTTTCCATTCAATAATAGTATATTATTATATGAGCGATTATGACACCCATTATTCACGAAGATGACGTTTGAGCTCACGAGACGCAGGCGAGTAGCGCAAATCATCTGAGTGAATAATGGCCATAATCGTGAATGTAATACTATACTTTTTCCACACCTATTAACACGTTGACTGCCAAGGCAAGATTCAGGATTCTTGTCTCAGAAGTCAATTTGATATAGCCATATTATATTATTAAGTCAATGTATTCCAAGTAATCTCGTAGTTGGCGTCCTGGGCAAGAACGCGAACTACGAGAAAACTCGTAATTGACAGTCAACGTATTAAACATATAAATTAGACTCAAAATTGATAATTTTAATGGAAGTGATAGCGTCATCCATGTTGCCTGCTACCACTGCCGTTTTGGCCTTTTACATTGTCATTGTCAAATATGATTGGATCAGCGAGAGTGAATTATGGAAATGTAGGTTTGTGATTGGCCGTAAACAGTGAATTATGAAACCATAATTCACTGTAGTTATTTATGAGTACTATTTTTCACGAAAAAATTGCTAATAATAATTAAATAGGTGTGGAAAAAACATAAAAAAAATTTTAAAACGTTTCTCTACTTATGGTCGATAGTGTAGTTTTAGATAGCAAATATTATATCCGCACCTCTCCCCTCTACTTTAGAGTTCTGCTCGTTATCTGGGCAATATTCCACGAATTTTACTATCGTAATATTAACCTTAATTTGGGCTGTGATGCTTTTGCTTAGGTAATCAGAAGCGGACTAAAACACTGGACGTTATTAAATGGTTAGAGTTAATCAAGGTCTTACTATATGATAAAAAGCCTAAATTATATATTTACGTATAATATCTTTAGGTAAATTTTTATGGATCAGGATCATCATTTTTATCATCAGGATCTATGTTTTCAGTAAAATCAATAGCTTTTTGAATCACCGATATGGAATCCTAAATGTTCTGGGTTGTAAACCGGTAAAGTACTTCTTCTCCATCATCCTCTTACTCTTCTTGTTTTAATTAAATAAGATCATTAGTTGTCAATTCAGCATCGTGTGATTGTAAAACCTCTTCAATATCAGAGGTATCCAAATCATTAAATCCTGCACCTTCCAATTGTTACCCTATTGCCACTATCTCAGAAATTCCGGTGTCAACAGTTTCTATTAAACTGGAATCATCAATTAAGCTGGAAACATAATCTATCCCAAGATTTTTTTTTTTTTTTATTTATAATTAGAGACGCATCAGCATGCTGCTATTAGCGTCTTTATAACAGTTACATTGGTTTACAATTTTTAGTTTTACATTGATTACATTTTATACTGAGTACATTTACTTAATATTTAAATATATTTGTCTAATTTTGTGGCTATCAGAAAATTAAGGATCTTCTGTAGTTGCACTGGGTCGTTGCACAGGGCTTCGCACAAATTGTTGGGCATCGCATACTTTCTTCTTTCTTCGTCATATTGGGGACACTCGGTGAGAACATGTTTTACTGAGGTTTTTGTGTGGCAGGTAGGGCATCTATCGGTTGTTGTGCTGTCAAACAAGAACTTGTGTGTTAGTTGACAGTGCCCTATTCTTAACCTGGTTATAAGTATTTGTTGTTTCCTAGAGCCGGGTATTTTCCACGGTTTAATAGAGTTCTTGACCTCTCTTAATTTGTTTTCTGATGTACGCTGCCACTCAATTTCCCACTGTTTCATTATTTGCTTTTTTGCATAATTTTTCCAGTCATAGTCTAAGTTTTTGAGGTGTTCTTCGGAGTGGATTAAATTCGTGCCCTCTCTTGCTTTTTGGTCCGCCGCTTCATTTCCATTTATCCCGACATGTGATGGTACCCAGATGAAGTGTAGGGTGTTTTGCTCTCGCTGGAGTTGGTGGATGAGCTCTTGGATTCGACCTGTGAAGGGGTGTTGTGTGTAGGGATGGGTTATGTCCTGTAAAGCACTGAGTGAGTCTGTAATTATTAAATATCTTTGGTGTTCTTCATTTTTCCCTTTAATTTGCTCGAGTGCTTTTAGGATAGCGAATACCTCTGCGGTGTATGTACTGCTTTCATCCGGTAGTCTATATGACATAGTGGATTGTGGGAGTACTATACCTGCCCCTGTTTTATTGTCCACTCTGGATCCATCTGTGTATATTTTTTGACCAACACCAACTTTTCCACAAATTTCCGCAAATAACTGTTGTAATTGTTGTGGTAAAGTACTACTTTTTGGGTACTTTACAAGCTCAGTGTTACATGTCGGGCGTGTGATTGTCCAGGGAGGGTATCGGATGGTATACTTAGGTATTATTTGTGGAATATTAGAATCTATTTCGCTGAGGGTGTGAACAATTTTGGCTTGGAGTGGGTACTGATTGCGGAGCTCTGTTTTGGGTCCCGGTTTGAATAGGTATGGATATGTAGGGTGATATGGCTTGCTAGCAAGTTTGGCGACATAACTCACGGTAAGCTGCATCCTGCGTCTTTGAAGCGATGGTTCACCAGCTTCTGCCAGTAGACTTTTAACTGGGCTAGTCCTGTATGCTCCTGTTATTATCCTAAGTGCCGTATTGTGAATAGTATCGATGATTTTAAGATTAGAAACTTTTGCTGACTGATATATTACACTGCCATAGTCTATTTTTGATCTAATTAGGGATTTATACAGGGTGGTTAGCGTATGTCTATCTGCTCCCCATTTGGAATGTCCCAGCATCTTAAGTACATTAAGTTTTTTGTAGCATTCTACTTTTATGTTTTGTAGGTGTTGCTTCCACGTACCTTTGTAGTCAAAGGTCATCCCCAAAAACTTTTTTGTTTGCACAAAGGATATTATATGATCACCTAGCTTTATTGTTGGATCACCAAGTGATTTGTACAATCTGCAAAAATGCATTGCTTGCGTCTTAGAAGGTGAAAATTCAAAGCCGGTTTCACAAGACCATTTCTTCATACTATTGAGGGCTCTTTGTAATGTTTCTTGTAGCGTCTTAATGTTTTTGCTTTTGCACAGAATGACAATATCGTCTGCAAATAAAAGAGTTTTAACTGGTAGTGTTATCTGTTCTGTTACTGAATTTATAGCTATCAAGAAGAGGGTGACTGCTAGGACGGATCCTTGTGGAACTCCATTTTCTTGTACGTATACATCGGATACATGGCCTTTCATATGAACTCTGAATTTTCTCTCAGATAGGAAGTTTCTTATGAAGCGCAGGATATTTCCTCCTATGCCCATTTTTGTCAACGAAGTAATAATATGATGGCGCCAAGTCATATCGTAGGCTTTGGTGATATCGCAGAAAACTGCTAACATATGCTGTTTGTTGTGAAATGCGGACTGTATTTCTGATTCTAATATAATTAATTGGTCGTTTGTCGATCTTCCTTTCCTAAAGCCGCATTGGGCATTGCTAAGTAGGTTAGACGATTCAAGGTACCACGTTAGTCGGTTATTAATAATTTTTTCTATTGTTTTACATATGGTGCTAGAAAGGGCAATTGGTCGATAGTTGGTTGGGTGTTTTTTATCTTTGGTTGGCTTTAAAAGAGGTATGACTGTAACCTCTTTCCATTTGTTTGGAAATTGGTTACATTCCCATATTTTGTTGAACATTTTCAGCATATATGTTTTGTAAGATTTTGGCAGGTGCTTAAGCATCTCATACGTAACGTTATCAGCTCCTGGACTGCTTTTGTTCTTGCTGGTATTTAGCGCAAATTCCAATTCTTCGTCTGTAAATGGAGTATTTAGTGGGTTATTAATATCTGGAGGAATTATTATTTCTTCTCTTTCTTTGATAAACTTTCTCGTTCTGAACTCTTCGCTATAGTTCTGATTACTGGAGTTACGTTGAAAGTGTTGAGCGATACAGTTTGTTATTTCTTGAGGAGTGTCAATGATGGTGTTGTTCTCAATTAACACATCAGTTGTTGTATTTGTATATTTTCCATTTATTTTCCGTATTTTTGTCCAGATTTCCGTTGCGTTGGTGTCTTTGGTCATTGTCGATACAAATTCTGTCCATGATTTTTGTTTACTTTTTAGCATTATATTGTGGTAAGCGGAGCGTGACTTTTTCAATCTTTCTAAGTTTTCATCATTTCTATTTCTTTTGTAATGATTTAGCGCTTTTCTGTGTTCTTTTCTAGCTTTCCAACATTCCTCGTTCCACCAAGGGACAACTTTTCTCTTTTGTATGCTTTTATATCCTATACTGACTTCTGCAGCATGTATTATATTTTGAGTGAAAGTATCCCGTATATGATCTATGTTGTCTAATTCGTCAAAGTTTAGAATCATTTCTTCAAGGGTTTCAGTATATTGATTCCAATTCGCTGATTCAATTTTCCATTTTCTTGTGTTATGCATATTAGTATGGTTAGATGGTTGAGTTCTGCATAGTAGTTCAATTTTAATTGGGAAATGGTCACTTCCGTTTAAGTCTGGTAAGGCTTTCCATAAGACATTTTTGATGGTTTTTTCGTCAGACAGAGTCAGGTCAATTGACGAGAAATTTCCTGTTCTGGCACAGAAATGTGTTGGTGATCCATCGTTTAGCAAGCAGGTTTCTTCAAAGGTTTTTTCTAGGATTTTTCCCCGACGATCGAGGCCTATTGATCCCCAAAGTGGGTTGTGCCCATTAAAATCTCCAGTAATTATATACGGCTTAGGTAGCTGCTGTATAACGTTCTCGATTTCTACCACTGTTACTGGTTGGTCAGGAGGGAGATACATATTGCATATGGTTATTTGCCCTTCTATGTAGGTTTTTATTGCGATGACTTCTAAGTTGCTGTTAATTATTAGTGGTTCGCAGTACATTGAGTCTTTTATGAATATTGCTACCCCTCCACTAGCATGTAGATCATTTCCTCTGTCTCTTCTATAAGTATTATACCCTGTCAAATTTCCATTATCTTTGGATTTAAAGTGAGTTTCCTGTAGACAGAGTAAATTAGGTTGCATTTCACATACAAGTTGTTTAATTTCTGATAATCTTGTGTAATATCCATTAATGTTCCATTGCAATATTGTCGCTATCATTTTTAGGCTGTAATTTATGTGTTTTTTTAGTTTGACTGTCTAGAGTCTTCTATTTCATATGCCAGTTGTTGTTTTAGTTTTGCTGTTAGTCTTGTAATTCTGCCCTTCATAACGCGATGTTCGAAGCACGGATATATGTCATACAACATATTCAACAGTTTCTGTGTATCGGACGTATAGTCCTTTGATATTGATAACACTTCCTGTTGCCCATGAGCGTTTTCGAGAAAGTCCTTTAGTTGTTCATATGATAATATGTAACTATCCTGTTTTTCCCCTATTTTCGTTTTACAGGGTTCTAGTAATTCATCTAGTGGAAGAGGTCCCTGGAGGTTTTCTCCTCTTGGCTTCTTTGTTTTTGGTTTGTCTTTTCTCCGTTTTTCTATCTGTGTACTTGTTTTCTCTCCTTGAATTGTGCTATCCCTGTTGTCATTGGAGTCTATTGTTGACGATGATGCTCGCCTCTTCTTTTCAGTCTGGTTTACATTTACTTTCTCTAGATTTTGTGAGCTGATAATTTCTAATGTTGAGGTGTCTATATTTTCTTGTGCCTTTTGCATAGCGTTTTCTATGTCATTTGCACATTGAATTTGTTCTTTATTTCTATCAGGTACTATTAAGTCTTGTGTTAGGTGTTCGTGGTTGTCGGACAGAGGTATTGTTTGCTGGGTACAATTTTCAGGCACTTCTTGACTCTGTTGCTTACCGTGAGTGTCCGCTGGACGTGTCGTTTGTTGGGTATTGTTTTCAGGCATTTCTTGTCTCTGTCGATTACTTTCAATGTTATCATTTTTCTGGGGACAGTGAGCTGCTGTATGGCCTTCAGTGCGACATATAAAACATGTATCTACTGAGAGATATATGCGGTTGTATGTACCTTCTGATTCTACGAGTAAACTACTAGGTATGAGTTGCTTTTCATCTTTTATAATATATACTTGTCTCCGGAAACTCATGATGTGACTGTATTCAGCTTCATACCAGCTCTAATAGCACTGATACGGGATGCTGTTTTGATACCAGACAATTTCAATGCTTTCTGAATTTCTTCGTCGTGAACAGAAGGATGAACATTTGATAGGACGAGTTTTTGGGTCGGTGTAATTAATCTTCTAATTTCGATAAGATTGTTCTGTATTGGAATTGATTTATATTTTTGAGTGAGATCTTCAACCATTTGTTTGTTTTCTAGATATATGCAAATACGGTCATTTGGAATGCGAGATGCAAAAGTGATGTTTTATGGTCCAACTAATGTTCCGATTCCAATAACATATTCTCTTATTTTAATACCGTTTACTGCATTTAGCACTATGGCTTGCTCCTTTTTGGGATATTTTTTGGTATCAGACTTGATTACGTTTGCATATGACATATTGTGGTTTTGATTTTGTATTGTTTGAGAATAACTGGCTGTTTGAGAAATATTGTCGGTCATTTTGTTAAATTTTTAAGAATACACTGTAGTCAGATATATTCCGTATTTGTTTTGATTTATGTTAAATAGATTTGGCACGTTTGTAAAATGTTATCATTTTAATCTGACGACTAGCGACAGGTCCTACGGGCACGGACGGCCCAAACCGGCCGGTGCGCAAGAACTATGTCGCCTAGTTGCTAACAGAGCGTAGGTGTGAAGTGATATATAATGTGAAATATGGTGTGAATTATGGATTTATTTAAATGATTGGTGAGTAAATATTTAATAGTATTGGGTACTTACAGTTTTAGGAATTTTTGGACGGTTTACACCCGATTTTCCCACTGTATTTAAGACACTATAAAAACTGACTTCATTAACTCAAATTACTCGGTCGGTCCCCAAGATTTTTCCTGAGAGCATTCATGGTTGTGTTCTTTAATTCTAGACACCCCTTTTTTAAATATTTTCGATGGTATCAGCAATATTATAATTGCGCCAAAAGTAGCGCAATGTTATTTGTTTATCCGCCTTCAGCTTATCAAACTTTTGTTGAAAAGTGTATTTCAGATAATATTTTTTAAAACAATTACTCCCTCGTCCATGGGTTTTAAAATACAGTTGTGTTAGATGCCATGAACATTACTTTTACATTAGGATTAAGCTGATCAAGATTTTGTGGTTGGTTAGGTGCGTTATCTAGTAGATTAGTAAAAAAATTAAACTGCGTTAATGTGAAGGCGTGTTAATGGAGACCGTGTAAAGGGAAGGGGTACTGTACACGAATTTACCACCTCGATTGCTTGAACTGACTTCTTTAAGTTTTCACTTGTGATATTATTAATATGTTATTTTAATACGTCTATCAATCTAATATCAGGTAATTTTGGGTCCTAATTATGTCGTTGAATGCTATTTATAGGTCCCATATTAATTCGATAAAGGTTGATAATACTATCGCATAGGAAAGGCGTAAAACTATCCAATTTTTTGGCACATTGTTTATAGGTATAATATTCTTTAATGAAAGTTGTAATTCTCAGAACTTGCAATAAATATTTCTTTGAATATATTCGATTTAAAAACAAAAAAAGTTTAAAAATAATAATAACAAATGGTGAACGAATACATGGAAATATAATAGTATGAAAACAAAATTTTTCCGAAACCAGACAGTTTAATTCAATAGTTAAAAGTAAGTTTAGTTCCCGGTCAGAACTGATTAGGTCAGTAAAAGTTGTTTTCAAATATATTGGGCCATACTATACTAGATGTGTTTAATAAGTCAGTGACTTCGAAAAAAAAAGATTTTTTTTTACCCAATTGTCACTTATTTTTCAATATAGTCGTCTTTCAGCTCTATACATTTTGCCGAACAATATGCGAACTACCTTAAGCCATCCAAAAAGTGCAATTTTTCTGCAAAATCAGTGTGTGTTTCAGCGACAGTTTCCTTGTTCGATGCAAATATTTTTCCATAGAACCATTTCTTCATGTTTGGAAAGAAAATCGCAGAGAGACAAATCTGGAGAACAGGGTGGATGCAGGAGCAGTTTTTTGACCAATTTGGCCAATTTGGCCATTGCAATTGCAAACGAGTGAGCTAATGTATTGCCATGGCGGAATAGAACTTTTTTCTGCGACAAAATAGGCTGCTTTTTCATCAGTTGAGCGTAGAGTCGATCCAATAAAGCGGCATAATATTGTCCTGTGATCCTTTTTCTCATTTCCAGATAGTCGATGAAGATTAAATAAATAAATAAATAATAGGATCTCAACACCTAGATAAGCATATATGGGGTAGAGAAGGTAAGTTCTCCGTTTCTGGACCGTCGGCCATAGATACGGAAGCCACGTGGTCAGTGTGACGTTGCGACCTATCCTATTGTCCCTGTATAATCAAGTATTTATTTTAAGTATGAAATTCTCGATTAAGATTATGCCTTGAAATCCCAGAAAATCGTGGGAAAGACCATTCCGGCTAGGGAAACCTGTTTGCCTTGTTCGGAGCACGTTTACCAGGATAAATACACTGTTTTGACTGTGCTTTTATTTCTGGTGTGTAGTTATGGATCCATGTTTTATGTACGGTTATGAAACGCCGCAAAAATTCATTTGGATTATGTTTGTACATGTCCTTGAAATGGTCGCGCGATTCCATCTTTGACTCGCAGTAACCAATTTGCCGATAGTTTTTTCATGCCCAAATGATCGTGCAGGATATGAAATGTGTTCGTCTGAAATGTTTACCATCTTGGTCATCTCGCGTATCTTCAGTTGGTGGTCGTCAACCATGAATTTATTGTAGTCTTCAGTTATGACTTTATTTGTATGTCCCAGGTGCTAAGCAATATTAGTTCTCGTACGACCACAACAAAATTCAGTGAAGCACTTGCGAAATATTCTATGCGACAGAGCAGAGTTCTTATAGTACCTTTTTAGATATGCTTTAATTTCCCTAATAGCTTTGTCACGTAAAAAGTAGTGCTTGATCAACACACGAAATTCACATTTTCTATTGTAGCAAATAATCACAAACTTCGCCGCTTCCAAACGCTGTTAAAAAAATGTACTAATTTACAGATCTACTTGAAACTAAGTGTGTATATTTACAAAGAGTAGCAATTGTCAGATATAATATCAAACTTGTGATCTAAATGCCATCTCTGAGAGGAGAATTAACTGACTTATCCAACACAATATTTACATTATACTGTATTTTAACCTATTATTTTATATGTATATTATATGGTGATACTCGAAAACTACCCGTTACTTTCAACTGTTGCTAATTGCTAATAATACTTTGCAATTTGGCTTGAATTTGAATCAATCTGGCAGTGTCTTTTCCAATAACTGAATAAGTTCATTTATGAATTTCGTTAACCGAATCCTGAACGGTCTCATATTCATTTTTAATTCATTCATCAAGGTCACCAAAACTTATATTGAGACTAAAAAACTACCTGTCACAGGTTCAACTCACAGAACTAAGTTAGGTCTCCGTTTCAGGAAGAAAAAAAAACACACACAATGAAAACCACAATATTTTAAACTGTCAAAAACTGTATAACATTTTAATTATTTTGTTATTTGTTCACAACACGTATTTTCTAAAAGCGAAGTTACAACAATATTGTTAAATCATGAATTTTGTTACTTTTAGTCGAAACATTAACTTGAAAATATGTACAATTGCATTAAATAAACAGAACATTGTTAATTAAAGATGAGAAGTCAAGTAAAGTAGCTGAACCTTTCTTACAACATTTGATGTTAGAACGTCAAAGTGCTTGACGATAGTTAAAGAGCTTGACATGTAATCGAGAAGCTCTATGAAGTTTATTGTCGAAAATAACTTCGTTAATTACTAATATGTCGCTTTGAGTTTAATTAACAGTCATATTTGGTAAAATACTCCGTCAGTAAAGATATAATGGAATGCTTCATTTAATGATTCTACAATTGTATTTTATGTTGTACCTAGTTTCTAATAGAATTAAGAAGATGTCATTAAAATATCATAAAGATCGTTATTTCTAACTCCTAACATACAAGAAAAGCATTCCAGAAATAAGAACAAAATTATTGAAAAGTCCGGTTATTGTATGTGTTAAAAAATAATATATACGGTGTTTTTGGTACTGTTTAAACATTCCTATTTTTTTTTTTTTTTTATTATACCTACGATACCATGGAGGTTAATTAGAAAAGGTTAAGTACTTTATTTTACAAATAAGAATACTAAATGGGAACATAGGGCCTCTACGAAGTGCTTCCATCTGAAAAACATTGCGGGCCTCTTTGGATCTAGCTCTAGCCGTGATGATTCCAACATCTGGTCCGAATTAGAGCCCTTGCCAAAAGTTCTGTTCGGGATTCATTCGTAAAGGATTAAGCAATTAATGGTTTAATGTTTACAGGGGATTAACCCATAGCACCCGAGTACGTCAGTGGGGCTGCGACATCAAAGTCTATGCACCTGCCCATTCTTCTGTTAGGGTTAATTCCCTTAGCCAAGATATATCCTTTTTTTTATACCAGACTCTGGAGATTCACCTTTGTCTCTTGTAACTTCAGCTGTATTGTCCGGAGTTCGCTACTAGGACGCGAACAGATGATTTCCTGGCAGAGCTAATACTACTCACGTGTAGCGCTAGATGTCTCCGAGAAGCAATTTATAACCCTTAACGGATTAATTTTGATCTAGGGTGCTATTTCCGTACCAGACTTGAACATTCTGTCACGGTAAAGACAGAGAGAAATATGCGGATGCCTCCTCCTCGTTCATTGTAAAAGAGTAGAAAAGGTGTGAAATGTGAAATAAAGGAAGCCCTGATTTGTATATTGCTATGCGAATTAGGGTCGAAGTTGGGTCAAAAATTTCCCTACAGAAAATTTGAGAGAAAAGAGGGTGACACAAATAAGTGGAAGCAATGTCACGTTCTAACAGTTGCACTCTACAAGTGTAGTAGCACTATTATATGCTCTGATCCTAATTTGATAAGTGATATTCAATATCTGCCTCCTATCGGCCGCTTTGATCATGCAGTCATTATTACTACAATTCAGTGCATGAAATCCGTACAAAATAATGTTATACGAAGAAATTTTTGGCGTGCTGACTTCGACACTATCACCGACGAACTTTCGGCATTGGATTGGGATGAGTTACTTAATGGACGTACAATTGATCTGAGATGGTGTAATTTCTCATCATCTGTCACTGATATAATTAATCGTAACACTCCCTTTGTAAGAAGACGACCTAATTTCCGGCAACCTTGGTTCAATCACCACCTATTGCAGTTGCATAAACAAAAACGTAGACTGGAAATGTAATAAATATATTTATAACCCAGCTAGCTATAAAGAATTTCGTGATGTATCTAATCATCTTACTAGTGAACTGCGAATGGCGAGACGCAAGTATGAAGCACAATTGGTTCAGAAAGGGCCGCAAGCGTTTCATAGTTACGTACGGTCTAAACTGGATTCCGAAGTTTCAACGCCTATTCTTAGAGGTGATGGCAATTTAATATTCAAAAAATTTTGCTTCTGTGGCTAACATTTTTTCCAGAGAGTTTGTCGCTGCCTATACAACTGAACCTGATGGCGTTTTACCAAGTCTCAATCCCACATCTCGTAATCCATTTGATATTAAAACCATCGAAGTAACTCCTGAGATTGTACGTGAGGAGCTTGGTTGTCTTAAAGAATCGTGCTCCTTGAATCCAGACAACATACCATCTTTAATATTAAATAAATGCAAAGACGCTTTGGCGGAGCCATCAAGGTTACTTATGAAGCACTTTTTCAACGCTGGTACTCTACCTTGTTCCTGGAAATCGTCTTACGTAACCCCTATTTATAAGAAGGGTGACAAGTTTGATGCAAAAAATTATCGCCCAATAAGTATTAGGTCTTCCATACGTAAAGTTTTCGAGCGAATCATAGTAAAGAGTTTATTACCATTTATTCTGCCCAATGATCAACATGGCTTCTTACCTGGTCGCTCTGTTACTACAAATCTACTGTTAGCACTAAATGCATGAACTCGAGTCATTGATAACTCGGAACCCACTGATGTTTTATATCTCGATTTCTCTCGAGCTTTCGACAAAGTTTCTATCAAGAGATTATTACACAAGCTAGAACACCACGGTATTCGAGGAAAGCTACTAAATTGGATTCGAGCCTTTTTATCGGACATGAACTTTCAAGTAAAAGTGGGCGACCATCTTTCTGACCCTGAAAAAGTCCTCAGTGCTGTACCACAAGGTTCAGTACTTGGACCTCTTCTTTTTCTAATATATGTTGCCGATCTGAAATCCAAAATTTCTTCCTCATGCTCTTTTTATGCTGATGACACCAAATTATATAATAATCCTCTACAAATGCTACAATTCTTCAAGAAGATCTGGATAAATTGATGGACGGGTCAAATAAGTGGATAATACCTTTAAATCCAGAAAAAACGGTTGTACTGCATATTGGGTCGAATAATCCCCTAGTTCAGTACCAAATAAATGGACAACAAATTAAATCTGTTTTGGAACAAGTCGATCTTGGGATTACAATCACATCAAACCTAAAATGGTCCAGACATGTGCTAAAATGTGCAAAGATAGCGAAATCAATGATATTCTTTATAAAGAAATCTTTCTATCATCCATCTCCTACTTTGTTCTGCTCGCCGTACAAAATGTATATTCGTCCTCATCTGGAATTTGGTTTTGCCATTTGGTCACCATATTTGTCGAAAGACATTAACCTTATCGAAAATGTGCAACGCAGAGCAATCTGAATTCCATATGGGTATAGAAGACCATCATATGAAGCCCGATTATGTGAATTAAAGCTCATAAAGTTAGTGGGTCGACGTGTTCGCGCTGACTTAATAACAATGTATCGACTTGTGTCCAATTCGTTTTCTAGTGATTTATCGTCATAATATATCCTAAATAACGATAACAGACTGTGTGGACATAGATTTAAACTGAAGAAAGACGCTTTTACAATGTGTGTGCGTGCTAACTTTTTCACTAATAATAAGCAATAATTATTATTATTATTATTATTATTATTATTTGTCGAGGTTCTTTTCTTATCTAGATCTGATGGTTTTGGTCACCTGGCCAATTCCAACGCTGGGTCGGTAGAGGACAGGCTATACCACTCAAACACCATGGAGTTGCACATATCGTAGTATGTATTTTTCTGATGGCATTCAAGTTTTTCCATTCGGTCTTGAGCCTAGGCTCTTGGACTGAGAAATTGGTATTTGTGGCTAAACAGAGCCATCCTACGAGAAGCATCAAGCTTCGGGTAAGATTGTGACGTGCTTTTGGACGTCAACCTGTTTTACTTGGTTAACCAGATCGATTACCCTGCATGGTTCTTAAAGACATCGTCAGATGTCTGTCAGTTTACCCGCACTCCCCGGTTACGAGGAGTTGGTAACATTGTGGATTAGGGAACTTGCGTGTATCCCCTATTGTCTACCTAGAACATTTGATGGCTCCACATCTTCATTGTTTTGTTCCTTTAAATGCGAATGTGAAGATAATGAATTCTAAACAGTTTTGTCACATATTACCCAAAACCAAAACTTTTCTAAAGCTTCAATGAAAAAATAACAAAACAAAATGCCAGGAATAAGTCATAAAGCAAAACCGATTCTACCATAAAGTTTGTGATATTGAAAATACTTCACAGTACATATATGGAGATGCTGTAAGGAAGAAGATATCTGAGTAGTGTAGACAACCACACAGGAAATAAGAGGTAGATTACAGATTATAGGATATTTGATTACAAACTAATCGTCATAGTAGACATCAGTGAAGAGTGGGAATTAAAAACGTAGTAGAGTTATAAACTGATAATCGTACATATATAATTAGGAAGTGTCTGTAGGAAATCTGGGTAACATTGTGACGTAATTTTTTCCTAAGGTCACATGTTAATCCTATAATCCAGGTGATGAAGAAATTTTTTGGCAAAAACAAGTTAAAAATACTCAGCTAGAATCCATTTTTTGCAAGAATTGAACGTTTTTAAAATATAAATTAATGAAACAGTGTTTAAAAATAGTGTAAATAATTAAAAGTTAGTATTAAAATAGTGTTAATTTAGTGTTTTGTGTTAAAACAGTGTGCAGTGTGAAATTAATGAAACAGTGTTTAAAAGCAGTGTAAATAATCAAAAGTTAGTATTAAAATAGTGTTAATTTAGTGTTTTGTGTTTAAACAGTGTGCAGAGGTTTTTAAAGAAGACTTAGTTCTAAATCTTCCAAAGTGAGTACATATTTTTTAATTTCAATATTATAAAACTAGTTTGCTTAACCCATCAACAATTACGGGTTTTTAACAAAAAAAAAAGTTTTTGACTATATTAACTTGGTTCTTTACCATCCTTTCTGCATCTTTTCTTTTAATATTCCTTTTTTTACATAGTGAGTCATGTAGTTTTTCGAAAATACCTGACATGATGGTATATTTTTTGGTTAATTATAAGAAATTAAGACACGTTAAAAAATAAAATCAAATACACATACAAACAATTGAAATTTTGATGTTATAAATCCGTCATTGTTGACGGGTAATAACCTAGTTTGCAAATAAATACCTAAATAGACGTGATATGCAACACAGTAATATGAGGGACTTTTCGTAATATGATCATTGTTTATGCGACTAAGGCCCGGTCTTTCCACCTTCAGATAAAGTTCCAGGTAACTATCTGACCGATAAGGTTATTTATAACTTCAACTGCTGAATAAATGTCAATACCAGTCAGTGAATCCAATACGTCAGTCTCATTATCCGTTAGATAACTATCCGATAGATACATTTGTATAGAAAGAAGAGATGACATTTATTCAGCAGATGAAGTTATAAATAACCTTATCTGTCAGATAGTTACCTGGAACTTTATCTGAAGGTGGAAAGACCGGGCCTAAGAGTTCAATTGCGCAACAAACAGTAAATAATTTGGGGAAAAAAAATTATTTTAAAACTATTCAAATCGTATTTATTTAATCATTTTAAGAAACTATTATCCTCAATGTTGCGAACTAAAGTTTATAAAAATCGCTTCACTGACTGCTACGATCGACCAAACAACAGAGCAGTAACGGCGGTAATAAAATTTTGTTTCATTATTTTTTGTGATTTTTTGTGCAGTCATCCTAATATTCGGTTCGTTAAATAAATTTCGGAGTGTTTTTCTTAATCTGATTTACTCAATAAATTGAATTATTACAAAAAAACAATTTTATTACGTTTATTATTAAATTTTTACTTAAATGTCCTAAAGTAGATTCGATAGTATACAACAATAGAACACTTTGTTTTCTTATAAATTCCATTGTTGGTCGTACGAGGGAAAAATCAATAAATATGTAGGAACATAACTATGATTACCTTACCATTTTTTCAAATCAGTGGTCATAAAACTTTTTACGGCAGCAAAGTCTTATTTTTATTTTCTGGATCGCAGTATAAAGATTTGAACAAGCTGATCGAAATCCTCACTTTTATTTTCACTTTAACAAGGGTCTTGGGTTGAATCCAATAAATATATTGTTTTTCAAATATCTTCAAAATAACAGGAAAGGGAGTTTTAAATCATACTTT
Source organism: Liopterus haemorrhoidalis (assembly GCA_963971575.1). NCBI lineage: Eukaryota > Metazoa > Arthropoda > Insecta > Coleoptera > Dytiscidae > Liopterus > Liopterus haemorrhoidalis. Next base: position 60,351,931 of record OZ020611.1, read on the forward strand.
GTTTATTCTTGGTAAGTAAGCAGAGCAAATATTTGGAAATTATTATAAGCGGAAATTAATTATAAGGACCGTACGCCGATATTTACAATAGGGTAACGCGGCGGTACATTATTGTAAGCCCCGTACGCTAGATTTACTATACGGAACTGTGACAAAAAATCTGTATAAGGCCCGTACGGTAAGATTTACTATAGGATACCGCGACGAAAAATTATTATAGGGCACAAATAGCGGGATTAGCTATACGGTACTACGACAAAAAATCATTATAAGCTGAGATTTACTAAAGAGTACCGCAACGGAAATTCATTATAAGGCCCATACGCTGGGATTAACTATAAAGTACCGCGACGGAAAATTATTATAGGGCCCTGCACGCTGGGATTTGTATAAGGTACCGCGGCGAAAAAATTGTGGCGTAGATACTGTGGCGTAAGGAAAGAAATTTTGCTACCTATTTCAGATATAAAATTTCATAAATATATTCAATATAATCATCCAACTAGAGTAAAATATTAAAAATGTTAAATGATAAAAAATAATCTATTTCTTAGAAAGGGCTTTTAAGATAAGGGTAGACTTATTTATTATTGTAACTTAAGACTTTTGTAAACTTAACATGAAAAGGCAATTGTAAATTGTAGTATTGATGACAACTCTTACAATAAATTAGATTAGAAGTATTAGGATCATTTGGGAAAACTATTAATCTTTGTCTGAAATATACATAATAGTTTGGTTACTTATCTGAGGAGATTATACAATTTAATTTATGAATAATAAATGTCGTTGCGATTGACCGGGGTGTAAAATGGTATTTAACTGTTGAGCGATGTAAGCCTCTCGGGGAGTTGAGTCTAAAGAGTTAAGATGTTAAGTCATGTTTAAAATAGTTGGTTTTTAAGAGTCGCGGGGTTAAAACCCCGTGTTTGAGGGCGTGTGATTTTATCCATCATGGGCTAGAGATATTTTGAATGTTATGTCGGGTAATGAGTAATTCCGTATGAACGTTAGTGTAGTTCCCAGCTGAAGAGATGGAGAGACTAGACTCAGAAACATGTGAGAGACAATTGATTATTTGGCCTAGTGGTTAAATTAGTGTTTGGTGTAAAGTTTGTCTATTGGTTGTGAATGTGTGTCTCACTTGAATTAACTGTTAACAACGTAAATGTAAGTCTAGTGTAAATAATGTAAAAACTAAACCGCAATCGTAATTAAAGTAGGTTAGTTACAATGTCGAGTTTAATTCAGCAACCCTTAACTCCTTCCTAAATATCATAGCAACCAGCTAGCGAACATGGAGGAGGGGTCCAGACTTGATCCGCTCGCAAGTCTGAATACTCATAATGTGAGGGAGATCTAGAGGAATGAGAGTAAGTACAAATGAACTTTATCAATAGGTCTGTTATTTTCGCTACCGCGGACGCGGCTGTATTGACGCGGCGTTAAATTTATTACTGCGGCTGTAAGAATTTAAATCAAACTGCCAATTCAAATGAACAGAAAATATTAACACCACCGTAAACCGTAGACGCAAGGTAGCGAAACTAACAGACCTGATATTATACAAGGTGTCTCAAAAGAAACTTTATATTTATTAGCTTACTGCGTGAACGCAACGTATCCGAGGGGCGCGGGGGTTATGTTAATCGGTAGCCTGGCTCTTGGGAATTCAGTCGCTATGGAGCGTTTCTCGGGAGCAAACCGCGCGTTATGCGGGCGAGAGTTTTACAAAAACGGTGATTCGGCGACTGTAGCGCGTAGAAAATTCTGCAGTATTCGAGGTTTTCGCCACTTAAATGATGCGCCAAGCATTCCTCTCATTCGACATTGGGTTAAAAAGTTTGAAGAGACTGGTACAACGCTGGATAAATCAAAATCCGGGCGACCTAGGTCATCAAGAACGGTAGAAAACGTGGAGAATGTTAATCAGTCTGTTCGTGACGACCCGAACCTTTCAATTCGGAAGCGCGCAAGTGCTTTAAATGTGCATAGATCATCATTACATCGCATTATGCACAAAGACCTAAAGCTGCACCCCTACAAAATTCAATTGGTGCAAGAATTAAAGCCCCAAGACAGTTCTGTAAAACTTACCATCATAGTCAGACGTATAGCAAATGACGCTGGTGAAAAGTACAAACAAACGTAAAAAATACATCCGAGAAAATCCACACATAGTGAGTACACTACATATTTCAATATTTCACTAATAAAATAACACCTGATACGTATAACTCACAATATCAACTAAAGTAAACTTGAATATTTTCGCCTGTTTGTGCATGGGGCATGTCCCTGCATGGTACAGGTCACGACATCTATAACTCAATAGAGTAATTAATAAAAATAAAAAGTGCTGACAGCACCATCTCTAGACAAAAAATGGACCATCAACTACCCAAAAATACAAACTATGCAAATGCTGTAAAAAATAAAATAAACCAAAACAACATCAATCATCAAACTGCCGATTACTTTCCAAAAATGGATCAAGCCGTAATATTAGCGACCATCAACGAAATAAACCCCGATGAATATGTGTACGCTGTAGGGGAAATTGTTAAACCCCAAAACGTCGTCTACGCATATAAAATGGCATTTGACAGAATGTGTATTTACTTAAAGGACAAAGACATGACAAATAAATTTATACAGGAAAATCCAACAATTACTGTAAAAAACTTCACCATTAATGTAAGACACCTCGTAAAACCAGCAAAAAGATTGATCATATCCAACGTTAGTCCAATAATACCGCACACAGTGATAACAGAAAAGCTGGAACTACTAGGTCTAAAATTAGAGTCCCCGATGAAATTTCTACGCGCGGGCTTCAAAAACCCTGAATATGCTCATATTCTCAGCGCTAGAAGACAAGTTTTTGTCCATCCGACAGATGAGGAAATACCAGAAACGGAATGTATAGTATACGGCGATACAACGTATAGAATATATATCTGTGACGACTCGTTAATATGCCAAACTTGTAAAAGAACTGGACACAAAACTGAGAAATGCAAAATTAACAAACCAAGCCAAAATACACGAGAAACTTCAGACTCTGATCCTACAAATGACTCTGATCCTAAATCAGCCGAAGAATTACAACAATCACAACCACAAACTCAATCCGAAAAAAACACAGAAAATCAAAACACAGAAACCATTGATAATGCAAATGATAATTCACAAAAAAATAATAAAAATATTATAGAAACAGACGTAGAAACTATATCGAACAGTTTAAGCCAAAAGAGAGGTGCCCCTTCTAACAGCACAGAGTCAGTAAATGAAGAAAATGTCATCACAATAGAAAACAGCCAAAAAAAGAGTAGGTACGGAAGAAACCGATCTCTAAGCCCTAAAGAGAAAAATACGGACAACTCGATCGACGATCAAATGAAAAATCTACAACCACTATTTAATAGTAATAAGTTCCTCCTGCCCTTTGATATATTCAAGAAATTTGTTGAAGATGCGCAAGGAACAGAAGACCTATTAGCGGTAGCCAGAGACTACACTGACAACGTAAACGGCCTACTCAACATGATGAACCAGATTTATAAAAGATCGAACAGAATCATCAAAACAAAAATTACAATCATAACAAAGAAAATAGAGAAACTACTGGAAGAGGAAAAGGAAGCTGAACAACAATAAAATGGACATTCTACAATGGAATTTAAACAGTTTTTTCGCTCATTTACCGGAACTACAAAAAATCATATCCGAAGTTAACCCGTCACATATCTGTTTGCAGGAAACCCGATTAAAACTAAACCAACACGCTCAACTTAAAAACTATTCTTGCTTCCGAAAAGACCGTATTAACGAAAGAAATGCTAGCGGTGGAGTTGCTATATTTGTTAAAAAAAATATACAAGCCGAAGAAATAAATATTAACTCTAATTTAGAAGCAATTGCTGTAACAACAACATCACTAGAAAAAATAACAATATGTAACATTTATATCCCTCCTGACACTCCCAGAAACGAACTTGACCTTGAAAACATTATCCAACAACTTCCCAAACCATTCCTTCTCCTAGGCGATTTCAACGCACACAGCCCAATTTGGGATTCACTACAAATAAATACAGATTCAAGAGGAAAATATATCGAGCAACTTACAGAAGACGAATTAATAATTCTAAATGATGGGTCTCCCACACACTTATGTGCACGGACTGGACGTCTAACGAGTATAGACCTAACAATAAGTGAACCAACAATATCCTACAAATTGGACTGGAAAACTCTCCCCCACCTATATGGAAGTGACCATTTCCCTATAATAATATCAAACCCTCAAGAGGATAGGCATGTAAGAGATACAAGCCATGTGAAATGGAAACATACTGAGGCAAATTGGGAACTATTCACAACTTTAGCTAAAGTTGAAGATATGAGTACCACAGAAATAAACCTAGCAGTTGAGAACATCACAAATACAATTATGAACGCAACAAACCATTCCATAGAAAAAAAGAATGAAATAAAAAGAAAATCTGTCCCTTGGTGGAATAGTGAGTGTCAAGATGCTGTTAAGAATCATAAAAAAGCCTTGTATAAATTCAGGAAAAACAACAACGAAGAGAACTTAATAAACTTGAAGAGATCGAGAGCCCATTCTAAAATTGTGTTAAAAAACAGTAGAAAACAAAGCTGGCAGCAATATGTATCAACCCTGACCGCTGACACTCCTATTAAAGAATTATGGAACAAGATAAGAAAAATTAAAGGATCAAAAACCATATACGAAACATCTTGCCTTATTAAAAACCAAACGATAATATCAGCTCCACAAGAAATAGCTAATACTTTCGCAGACGTATTTGAAAATACTTCGAGTGACTCTATGTATGAAAACGAATTCTTACATTATAAAAAGGACCAAGAAGAAGAAATAATAGTAAATGAGAGAGAAAATGAAGATATGAATCTACCACTAACACACAATGAGCTTTATGAAGTACTGAAGGAACTGAAAAACAATAGCAGTCAAGGGCCAGACAACATCACCTACGAAATGATACAGCACCTGCCTAAAAACACTCTTGAATACCTTCTAGCTATTTACAATAATATTTGGCTAAATAACGTATATCCCGACAAATGGAGAGAAGTCACAGTGCTCCCAATCCACAAACCAAACAAAAATAAAACAGATCCTCTAAACTATCGTCCAATAGCACTTGCAAACACAATGAGCAAAATCTTAGAAAGAATTGTCAACAAAAGAATTGTGTGGCACTTGGAAAAAAACAACTTACTTATTAACGAACAATGTGGATTCAGAAAAGGAAGAAAAACCACAGACCAAATAGTTGCCCTTACTTCTGAAATATTAAATGCATTTAAACACAAACAACACCTAATCGCAGTGACCTTTGACATCGAAAAAGCTTACGATATGTGTTGGAAGTACCACATACTAAAGTCCCTGAAAGAATGTGAAATTGGAGGTAATGCATTTAACTACACCAAAAACTTCCTTAGCAAAAGAAAGTTTCAAGTAAGAGCTAATAAATGTGTATCAGATTGGAAAGTCCAAATAAACGGTGTACCACAGGGGAGCCCCTACAGCGTCACATTGTTTTTAATAGCAATCAATAAAATTGTAGCCAACATCCAATTTCCGGTGTCAGTTAGCCTTTTCGCTGACGATTTATTAATTTTTTGTCGAGGAAAAAACCTCAAAAGAACCCAGCAATATTTACAATCAGCTATATCTACAATAGAAAACTGGACACAGAAAACAGGATTTAAAATATCACTACCAAAAACGCATGCTATCCATTTTACAAAACTTAGAAAATATGAACAACCAACGCTAAAATTTAATAACACGAATATTAACTACACTGATAAAATAACATATCTCGGAGTCATTTTCGACAAAAAATTAAATTGGAATCAACATATACAATCCCTAAAAGCAGAATGTAGTAAAAGGCTAAATATTATGAAATCTGTGAAAAGTCAAAATTGGGGAGCTAGTAGAAAAGTTCTCTTAACACTTTATAAGACTATCATCCGACCCAAAATAGACTATGGATGCGTAGTTTATGGTCTCGCCAAAAAACACCTAATTAAAACGATCGATGCAGTCCACCATACTGCCATCAGATACGCAACTGGAGCCTTCAGGACTAGCCCCATCACAAGTATTCTCTGCGAAGCAGCTGAACCACCCCTACAATCAAGAAGAAACGAACTAATTCTATCTTACATCAATACCATAGTAACTAACCCCTCTCACCCCACATTCAAACATATATTCCAAAACAATTATACAGTTAAAACCTCCAATGAACTCCATCTGAAAATTCACAACATTTTAACAAATATAAACCTAAAAATTCCCACGATACAAAAAATATCCCCTCGTAATACTCCTCCTTGGCTTAGAAAACAAGCAAAACTTATCCTAACCCTAACAGAATATCCAAAAAGCTCCACATCCCCAACCGTATATAAAGCTGTTTATCAACAAATAAAGGAAGATTTCAGCGAAATGGATCATGTCAAGATATACACCGATGGCTCAAAAATTGACGGCAAAGTAGGAGCAGGACTAGTTATTGAAGAAGAAGTACAAAAATTCCACCTGCCAGATGTTGTATCTACTTACACGGCTGAAGAATTTGCGCTTCTGAAGGCTGTCGAGTACATTTACAGTAATAATACAAAGAGAAACTTTATAGTCCACACCGATTCGTTAAGTGTTATACAAAACTTACAGAAAATGTATTCGACAAGCCCAATGATAGAAGAAATTCTACAAAAAATAAATAACTGCATAGCTGATAGTAAATTCATCTCTATAGTATGGGTACCATCCCACGTCGGCATAACAGGCAATGAAAAAGCTGATACTGCAGCCAAAGAAGCCACCAAGTCCACGGAACAGATAGATATGCCTATTCCAACTAGAGACTTTAAAACCAGCATAAAGAAAAATATAAGAAATAGTTGGAATAGTCAATGGTCGGAAATAGATGAAGTTAGAAACCACCTCCGGCAAATAAAAACCGACACTACCCCATGGCCCGGAAGAAACAATAGAAAAGAAGAAGTAGTAATTACGAGACTTAGGATTGGACACACCTTACTCACCCACAAACATCTATTCGAACATTGCGAACCAACAAAATGCGACACATGTGACACGACACTTACAGCCAGACACATCCTAGTAGAATGCCCAAAATACACCACACAACGAAGAGACAACAAAATTACAGACCACTCAATAAAATACATTTTAGGCAACAACTCAGACTCGATAAATAATGTCATCTCATATCTTAAAAGCATAGATCTATATAATAAAATATAATGTTACACTTTGAATTATAACTCTTATAAATGTATAGTATATAAATGTAGATATATATATGTACACACATTGTAATATATAAGATTTGTGGGTGCTAATAGCCCTAGCAGCTGAAGCACCCCTAAATAAATAATAAATTAAAAAAAAAAAAAAAAAAAAAAAAAAAAGCCCCAAGATGCCAGTCAGAGGCTTAATTTCGTAAATCAGGTGATTGAGCGATTTTCAACGTTTACCAACATTTTGTTTTCGGATGAAGCTCATTTTCATCTTAATGGCCACGTAAATAAGCAGAACTGCCGCTACTGGAGTGCAACGAATCCGAAACGCAAACATCAGAAACCCCTACATTCGCCTAAAGTGACCGTATGGGCTGCGATGTCGGCGCGAGGAATTATCGGCCCTTACTTTTTTGAAGACGAAAGGGGGCGTGCAGTTACAGTGAATTAAGAGCGTTATGTGGAGATGTTAGACAACTTCTTGGTACCTGAACTGCAAAACTTTCCTGGCTATAACCAAAGAACATGGTTCCAACAGGACGGAGCAACTTCACACACGTCCAATATGTCACTGCCACGTGTTCGTGAAATTTTCTCAGGCAAATTGATCTCCCGGAGAGGTGACATAAATTGGCCTCCACGCAGTCCAGATTTAACCCCTATGGACTTTTTCCTATGGGGTTATTTTAAATCTAAAGTTTACGCCAATAAACCGACTTCACTGGCGCATTTGAAAGAAAATATCCGTCACGAAATGGCAGCCATCCCTGAGTCCACCTGCCGAGACGTCATAAGTAATTTTACTGTTCGATTAAATGAGTGCCGAGAACGCGAGGGTCTACATTTAGACGATATTATTTTTAAGAAATAAATCCCCAAAAAGTGTATTTTAATAATTAATAAACATTTTTTCTATATACGGCTTACTTTTTTTTTAATCGATCCACTAAATATAAAATTTCTTTTGAGACACCTTGTACTTAAATTATCCAGCCAACCGTGACATTTCATATTATATAACAGAGGTTCCCCACAAAGGTACCGTGGTGAAATTGGTAATAAGACTCGCACACTGAGATTTACTATAGTGTACTATGGCTGAAAATCATTATAGGGCCCACACGCTGGAATTTACTTTAAGGTACCATAATGACAAATCATAACAGGGCTTGCATGCTGAGATTTATCTCCAGTAACCAACCACTCCAGTTAAATGACACAGATAATAGTCGAATAGACAAGTTCGGCTACTTAGGGAGTACAGTTATCGAAAGTGGATATAGACTGATGCTGATATAAATGCCAGAATACCTAAGGCAATATTTGCCTTTCGTTTGCTCAACAATCTCCAGCGTTCGATTGTTATCTCTCGAAAGACCAACCGGAGTATTTTTATTATCAATGTAAAGGTAGTCCTGTTGTACTAATTTGAGACTTGGTGAGTCACCGAATCTATGACTATCAAACTACATACATTTATTAATAAATATTTGCGAATTGTTCTAGATAAATACCATAACTAATAAAGAATTATGGCAGCTCACAGACACAGAGATTCTACAAGAAATCAAGAATCGCAAATGGAAGGGGATTGGACTCTTACGCAAGAACTGGACAACACTGGAAAACAAGCTTTCGACTGGAACCCGTAGAACAAACGGCGCGTTGGAAGACCCAAACTAACCTGGCCACGATCAATAAAGAAGGAGGCGAATGCATACGGGAAAATCTGGAACCAGATTAAAGAATTAACGCCTAATTGCACCCGATGGAAACACTTCATTGAAACCCCTTGATCTATGTAGGAGTTTTGGGACCTAGAAAATCTAATAAGATTAAGATATTCATGTTAATACCCATATAGATTTTTTTCGTAATATAAAAGTCTGAGTAAAACTCTTATTATTACAGGAGGAAAATATTTATTTTTCCCTATAAATCAATATAGTGTTATATGTAAATAAAATAATGTACTAGTTACATAAGCAGATATAAATTAGAATTCATAGTTATACATTAAGGTATATGTATTCTTAGTATTATGCTAAGTGTTTAATTTAATGTACCGACCTGCAATAAATGGTTTATAAATATTCATATTGATGTAATAAATATTTTCATAAATATATCTTTTGTGGTAAAGTTTTGCTTTTTTTTAACTTTGTTCTATATGAATATGTTTTTTCTTCCTAATTGGTCAATGCTATAATGAAAAAAGTTTAGTTTAGTAAAATTAAAATAAACATTTTTTTAAAAAGTTTTTACCTGAAATTCATTCAATGTTTAAAATTAACAATTCCATTGTTCATTGTATAACATAGTGCAGCTACAAACACTGTACATAAATAAAATATTTCCGAACTTAAACAAGGAAATATAAAATATTTATTTTAATTTTAAGATTCCCAATTACATAATTTTATAGAATTAATAAATAAATAAAACACTTGGTTAGTTTCAGAAATATAATCACTTAATATAATAAATAAATAAATAATAAATAAATAAATTTATTGATCTAAATATTTTACAATAATAATAATAAATAATTAAGTAAACATTTGTATTAACAAAATAATTTTTATCTAATATATCTAACAAATTTATATCAACTAATAAGAAGTAGGGATTACTACATCTTACACCCAAATCTTATAACTAAAATTTACATAAAGCATAACATTGACATAAAGAAGAAAAACTTTACTCTTTAAAATATTGAAACACTTTGAATTTAAATTGTTTTATGCTTACAGAATTTTTAATCTGGTCTGGCAAAGCATTATATTCATTACACCCTCTGAAAAATACGGAGTTCATTGTGGATTTTAAGTTAGTTTTTTTAGTATGAATGTTGGACTTATTGCGAGTATTATAATTGTGGACTTCAAAATTATAATTTATAAACTTTGTTAAATAGTTAGGCTCACCTCGTACAATTTTAAATATAAAAATTAAAGTTAGTATTTTTAATTTATCTTTAACATTAATAAAATTTAAAGTATTTAGCATCAGTTTAATGGGTGTAAGGCGTCCACAATGTAGAATTATACGCATTCCTCTATTTTGAAGTTTTTGAAGAGCTTCTTTACTACTATTATCTAAAAGGTATAAAACGCTTGCACAATAATCAAAATGAGGTTGGATTATAGATTTAAAAATTAACGTTTTAGTCCAACATGACAAATGTTTCGATATTCTAGAGAAGAAATAAAGTTTCTTCTTTATTTTTTTATAAATAAAACTAAAATGGCTTTTAAAAGTTAAGCAACAATCTAACATAAAACCTAAGTATTTAAATTCTGATACAAATTCAATATCTTCACCGTTACAATTTAAATTACATAGAGTATTTATTTCTACCAATGAGTATTTATGTTTTGTTGCAATAATCATGGCTTTTGTTTTTTTTTACATTCAGTTTTAATTTATTGCAAATAAAATATTTCTCAATCTTATCTAGCTCATTCTGCATACGTTTAACTGCGTTGGCTAAAAGTGTATCATCTGCATACAGATTTACAAAATCACAGTCAGTTGCCATACTGATATCATTCAAATAAATAATGAAAAGCAGAGGGCCTATCACACTTCCCTGAGGAATTCCCAACTTGTTGAAACGAAGAGAGCTGAAACTATGATTGATTTTGGTCCTCTGCGTTCTGCCATTTAAGTAATCACTCAACCAGTCTAAAACTATACCATCAATTCCATACAATTGCAACTTTTTTAGGAGAATTTCTCTATTTATAGTTTCAAAGGCGCGCCTTAGATCCAGAAATACTGCAATGATATATTTGTTATCGTCTAGAGATTGTTTCCATTCAGTAATGGTAAGTTGTAGTGAAGTCTCACATGAAAAACCGGGTCTGAATCCCGATTGGTTACCCATAAATAATGCATTTTCATTAAAATATTTTAATATTTGGTTATATGCAGCAATTTCTAAAATTTTTTCCATAGTTGGTAGGGTATTTATTGGCCTAAAGTCGCATGCATTATTTGAGTTTTTAACCTTAGCAATAGGTACGATCGTACTAGTTTTAAGTAAATCTGGAAATTTGCCAGTTTCTAGTGAAGTATTGACAAAGTGAAGTATGACATGTCCAATAACTTGAAAAATACTTTTTATAATTTTGCCATTTAATAACTCGTAAACATTGAATTTGTTATTAATTTTACCAATAATTTCTTTCAGATCTTTCATTTCTAATTTAACAAAGCGATTAAAATTGCTTAAAACATTTAACTGTCTAATATTATCATAAGGATCATCTTCACTATTTGAAATACTATCAATAATCTCCTCTACACTTGAAATGAAATAGGCATTGAAATGTTCCGCTTTATCTACGTCATCCGAACAAGAAACAAAATTATTGTTAGAAATAGGAAACAAAATTTCTCTTATGGAATTCCTACAATTTTTATTACTACCTACTAATTCTTTTAGAGTTTTCCACATTTTATCTGAGTTATTTTTTTGTTTATCAATTTTGTTTGAGTAATACCTGTCTTTCTTCTGTTTAAGTATGTTAACTACTTTATTACGCAATTTTTTATCATTCCATTTACAGATTTTAGTACCACGATCTGCATAAAAGAAATTCTTTTAAGCCATATCTCTTTCTTTAGTTAATAATATTATTTCATTATCGTACCAGGGTAATTTATTTTTAACTGATTCAATATTTTTTATAGGTGCAACATTATCAATAACACTACTGCAATTTAAGTTTATATTATCTAAAATGTTATTTATATCTGTAGATTTTAATTGCCATATTTTATCAATAAGTTCATTGTTTATTTTTCGTAAATTTACTTCATTCAAGTTTCTATATGATTTCATTGAATTTTTATTATTTATATTGTGTAACTGGATACTATCGCTATAAACATCAATACACAGGTGATCAGAGATTGGTGTTTTTAATACATTAGCAATAAGATTAGTATTTGTTAAGACATAATCAATTAAAGTACTAGACGTTGCTGTTATTCTTGTTGGTTCAGTTACTAGTTGATCCATTCCTAAAACCTGACACATACTTTTAAACTTATTTACATAGAATGAATCTTCAAAAAAAATTAAATTAAAGTCACCAATAAGGACAAAACGTTCATAAGTTGCTGTATAAAGTTCGCACCATTCTTCAACTTCTTGTAAAAAAGGGGGGATACTTGCACTGGGGGAGTGATACACTACACCTATACACCATATTTCGTTAACAATTTTAACTTTACAAACTAAGCACCACCAATTCCCTTTGTTCACATAGGTTTCAACATTACATAATTGTAATTTATTATTTAAATATACTAATACACCGCCAGTCCTCCTATTTTCAGAATCACACCGCAAACACACATAGTTATCAATTTCAAGTTCATTGTCCATAAATTCAGATGTAGTTCGAGTTTCACTCAACAATATCACAGATGGATTAGATGTCCTTACGTAATTTAAGAGCTCATCTTTATGAGCCGGAAAGCTTTGTATATTAGTGTAGAATACATGGAATCTATGAACATAATTTTGCGTTAATAGTTTTTTGGCTTATCTACGATGGTTGGTACATTCCTGATGTATTTAATTGTCTTTGTATCATCTCCAGATGCAATAATATCATGTAATTGTTGCTTCACATTAAGAAAATATTGTCTCTGCATCTTAGTTTGATCAGAGAAAATACGTACGGTACGGCTGTTTATTTTATTTTTATTTTTGAGAACGTTAGTGGCTAAATATTCTCTATCAAATATGACTTTAATTGGCCTAATTTTTCCTGCCACGAATTTACCCAATCTAATACATTTAAAATTAACATTATCTAAGCCGGTCGTATTAATTATTTCAGTTGTTTCCCTTATATCTGATTGAATTCTTTCTTGCATATTAGTAGAATCAGGCTCAGTGACATTGAACATAACAACATTTCGTGTACGTATTTGTCGGTCTTGAATCTCCGCAATAATTTGTTCATTATCAACTTGGTAGTGAGTAGTATTATTTATATTATTACTTTTCCGAGCTTTAATGTCGTTCTGAAGATCTGTGATCATTTTTTTTAGTTCATGAATAGCCGCACTTTGATGATACTTGCAGTTATCACAGCAATAACTAATCTTCCTATCTGCTGCTTTCAGACATTGGATCTCTGTTCTACTTAATAAAGTACAAGTCGAATGTATATAATTTTGGCATGAGTCGCACTTAATTTCCTTACTTGGATTTATTAAGTCTTCTTTGCAACTAATGCAAGCTAATTTTTGATTATTGGATTGCATATTTATTTCTTAAATTTGACCCCTGTTAAATATGCAAAAGAATATACACACCAATATTGTTGGTAACTGGTTGATTAAAAGTCAGGCGGTAGTACTGACTTATCTTGTCTTGAAATTTGGTCCTAACTTGCAACTTGAAGTTTAATAGAAATAACACAAATATATTTATTTAAATCGTGCTAATGACTATAATAGATGGTACACAGATATAGTTTTTAGTATAAAGTTTGTATACGTACATTAACTTAACACTGTAAATATTATTTTTTTAAACTTCGTTAAATTTTGTTAATAAAAACACAATTTATCATCACAGTTAGTAAAACACGTGTTTACCGTATTATGCCGTTTAGTTATTGATATATAATTATTATCACTCTATACGCATTTTGGCAGTAACGCCATCAATAAGAGTTCAAAAATAAACATTTAACAAATACTTTGTGTAAAAACAAATTATCAATGGTAGGCAATGCTGTATTAACTTTTTTACACATTTATTATTTTTACACAGTGTATTTGTTAAATAAGTTTAGGTGGTAATTTAAATTCTTGTTGATTGCATCACTGCCGAAATGCGTATATAGTTATAATAAACTTATATTTGTGAAACTAACTGAGTGTTTTATTTATTTATTAATTCTATACTACCAATGTTTTCCAAGAATACACAGACCCCTCTGTCAATATAATTTTATCTAACATTCCGGCGATTTCTTCAAATAATAGTTTGTCAGGCCACCACGGGGAGCAGCATGTGTGCTTCCCATTTCACAACTTTAATATGTGCTTCTTTTTCTGTTGTTCTGTTGCTGTGACATGAACAAATTCGTTTCAAATAACAAATCAAAACTTCAAAAACGATATAAATAAGGCTACATACATGATGAACTAAAAAGACTAACAGGGAACAAAATTATTGATGAGGAAGTCTCATAGATGCATAGTTTAATTTAGATTGTTTTTTTTTTTTTTTTTTTTGTCTTAGCTACGATGGCCATTGACCAGGATATCTTTATTTTTATTATGGATATATTAGTAATTTTATAACAAATACAAACATCCATGCCACACCGGGATTCGAACCCGAGCCCCCATGGTTAGCAGTCCACTGAGCTGACCACTGTGCCATAGCGACCGGCGAGTTAAGTTTAGTTTAGTTAAGTTTTATTTTTGTCTTTCATGTTCATAAATATTACATAACTAGGTTATTACCCGTCAACAATGACGGATTTATAATAGATTTATTTATATTATTTCAATCGTTTGTATGTGTATTTGGTTTTATTTTTTAACGTATCTTAATTTCGTCGCCGGTCATCGAATCACGGGACAGGATATCACCAGTTAGCCAATCACGAGAGAGGCTGTCACCTCTCAGCCAATCAAGAGACAGGGTGTCCCCAGTTAGCCAATCATGAGAACCTTAGGAAAAATTGACGTCATAATGTTACCGACACTACATTCAGACACTTGCTAATTATATAGTTAGATTAATTTACTCACGAACTTTTTAAGATGGGAAAACAAATCATTTTTACTCAGTAAATTACATTTAGATTGTTAAAACTAAAAATATTTTGAGACGTTAATTTATGCCTACGAAACCCTTGACATTAATGTATTTAATTATATTTGTAGACTCTTAGAGAATAAATCTGCAAAATATTGTTCATATCGGTCTAAGGATAGAAGAGTGTCTAAAGTTTCTTTGTTTCTTGCCTACGAAATCCTAGATATTTCTATATATAATTATATTCGTAGATTCTTAGAGAATAAATCTGCAAAATATTGTTCATATCGGTTAAAGGATATAGGCGTGTCTAGAGTTTCTCTTTTATGCCTATGAAATCCTAAATATTTCTATATGTAACTTTATTTGCAGATTTTTAGAGAATAAACCGGCAAAATATTGTTCATATCGGTTAAAGGACATAAGCGTGTATAGAGTTTCTCTTTAATGCCTATGAAACCCTAAACATTTCTATATGTAAATTTATCTGCAGTTTCTTAGAGAATAATTCTGCAAAATATTTTTTCATATCGATCATAGGATATAGGAGTGTCTAGAGTTTCTTGCTTATGCCTACGAAATCCTAGACATTTTTATATGTTATTTTATTCGCAGTAAATCTGCAAAATATTGTTCATATCGGTCAAATCATATAGGAGTATCTATAGTTTCTGGTTTATGCCTACGAAATCCTAAACATTTATATATGTCATTATATTCGTAAATTCTTACAGAATAAATCTGCAAAATATCTGTCAATCAAGAGACCTCAAGAGTCCCCAGTTAGCCAATCACGTGAACCTTGGGGAAAATGACGTCACCGTGTTACCCAGATCACAAACATACGCTAGCTAATTATATATGTACGATAACAATGTACAATAATAACATTATTACATGAAAAGAAAGTCAATACATAAGAGACATGGACAGCGAGGAAAAAAAAACACTGAACAGTAATAAACAATAAATTTGGAAATTAATTTAAAAAATCCTTGACATCAGATAAAGCTCTTGCAATTATTAGTATTTTTTAACATTGTTCTTCAAAATGAGCATTTTTTGGCAACTAAATTTCATCGGGAAGTGCATTATAGTATCTACAGCAATTGAAATGAACACCCTTTTGGTAACAGGTTAGATTGTGTGGCCTTGGAACTAGTGCATCTTTGTTATAGAAATGCTCGTTTTTTAGGAACAGTTGTTTGTTTTTGATAGAATATATTTTGCTGCTCGAGTTAAAATATTAAGTTGGGTGAAGTGTTCCTTGCATGAGTCTCTGGAGTTAAGCGATTAAGGACTCGTATTGCTGACTTTTGAAGACGATATACTTGTTTTGAATTAATTGATTAACCCCAGTGGATAATATTTTATTTTAAATGTGAATGGAAACATGAAAAATATAAATTTTAACACTTTGATGCTACAATTCAGTTTTAACGACCTGAGGAGAAATAAACATTTAACAGAGAAGATTAAACAACATCAAACAACATCAAACAACAATTCGTTTTTAAGTGAAAAATACTTGATTTTAATTAAGTTCCATAGTACAACTAGTAGTATGAAGTTCTTTCAAGTTTAACCTCAGATTATTACATTCTGATTTGTTGGATAACTTTAAATTTTAAACTTTGCTAACAAGTTCAAAGTTACTATCAGAATAAAACTATGCTTATTGAAAAACTAACCTATTCTACTTCAGACTTAGCTAAACTGACCTAAATTAAAATAGCATACGACTATCCTCTCTTTGGCCAGAACTAAAGATAGGGACATTTACAATTCTTATCTGTGTCCCCTATATCCCACAAGAACTGTTAACTACAGATTTATACCAGTAAGATTACATACCATACTGCATTAGATACATAAACTGTGACCTCCTTTACCATTGTTCTAGCTAAGCAAATAAAACTAAGATTGTGATCCCATGAAACACATGTTTCCTACACTTATCATACTTTCCATGAAAATTTTATGTTTTATCAATATTTATGTTATGGGATATAAATGTCATGAAATTTGTCCTAGAGACCTCATTTGATACAATGAGGTTTCGATATGTCACATACAAATACAATTAGATGTTTATCACGCTGGAACAAATCTATACCTAATTTTATTTCGATTTTCACTTTACGTTTATAAATAATAAAAGCTTAAAATATGTAGTTTTTTTTCATTTGTTTAGTGAGTTTGGTGGTCTGTAGTTAAAAGAATTATCTTTCAATTAGAATAATGCGTCGTAATGGTAAATTTTACTGACAATAAAAACCAACCAGATATTTACCAGATAAAAAACAAGATATCGACGGATTATATTGTAGTATAAGCGCGTGACATGCAATCTTGGAGTTTCATTAGGGGATCTCCCTCTCATCATAATCATTGGTCAGGCGTTGACATCCATTACTCAATATAAGGCTCCTATTTCTGTTTCTACCCTCAGATTCTTAGATTATAGATGTATTAGAAACGTGATTCTTAACCTTGTAGTAATCGCGGACTACCTAAATATTCTAAATAATTTCTCGGCTTTTTTGTTTGTAATAACATAATTATCATTAAGTTTTATATTTTTTAAATATTGAATTTATCATCATCATCAAGTTAAACTTTATTATCCGACATTGACATCCACTGTCCTGCGCCACTTGCAGCCAATTACCAACTAGTCTCTTGATGGCATCCATCCACCAGGTAGGAGGCTTCTAGTACTGTAGTACTCTCTAGGTCGCCATTCCTGTACTATCCTGGTCCATCTACCATCATTGGCTCAAGCATTATAACCTAACCACTGCCACTTTAGACGTGAAATTCTTCCAATTAAATCGCAAACTTTTGTTTGCTGTCTAATCCACAAATTAGTTTTTCTATACAAAAGTGTAATGCCAATCATTGCTCTCTCCATAGATCTTTGAGTGACTCGTAAATTTTCCGCAGATTTTTGCGTGAGGGTGAGTCTCAGCACCATAGGTAAGACACATTCATCAAATATCTTTCTCTTGAGGCAGATGTGGAAATCACCTTTTAAATAGTGTCTCAGACTTCCAAAGGCTACTCATCCCAAACCAATTCTTCTGCTTATCTCTATGGTTTAGTAGTCCCGGCCGATAGAAATTTCGTGTACCAGGTATTTGTAGTTAGAAACTTGAACAATGGGTCTACCTTGATCAATGCGAGATGACAAATTACCATCAGCACTAAATTTGTCATTACTCTGGTCTTCTTTATGTTGATTTGGGGTCCTATCTTCTCGGCTACACTATTTAATTCTTCCATTATTTGGTCCTATTAATTTCTCCTAAGTCGTCACTAAAATTAAAAGTATATTGTCGGCGAAACGTAAGTGGCTTAGACATTCTCCATTATTGTTTAAGCCTCGATCTGTCGAATTTAGTCTTTTAGAAACACTTTCCAGTGCAGCATTAGATGAGCAGCTTTAGTGAGTTGATTTTATATATTGATTATGATATCAAAAAATAAATAAACAGAACCAAACTTGCTTAAATCTATTTAATGAGTTATATTCCATAAAACACGACTATGTACACGGAATAGGATACCCGGACAACAAGCTGCATCAGCATGTCTTAGAAATATTATATATACTTGGTTTTTTGTAAAATCTTTTAATCTTACTTGTATCATTGTACTAAGTACACATATTTGTATCTTAATAAATTTTGTCTTTTTAAAAAGGCTCTTGTAAGTGTCCGAAACATAACTGGCGCAGTCGGTAGGATACTCGAAATTAGTTCAATCGCTGAATTAATTGTTCGTTAACGATTAACGAGTATCTAAAGAACAAAGAAATAAGTTAAGTGACACGGACAGAAAGTGACACGGACAATTTCAAAAATCGAAATTAAGGGAGACAAAAATCGCTCCTGGTTCGCGTCGCAGTTCCACGAAGTGCCGTGAAAAGACAGAATAAAACAGTGCAAGAAGATCGCAAGTCCTGGGAACAACTCTAACATCGAGGGAACCTATAGGCAAACCTTAGAAATAGGAAGTCCTGGGGAACATCCAAAAATCGGAACCACCCTATAGGCAGTAGATAAGAAAAATGAAAAATTGGATATTCGTGTAAGTTGCTCATCCTTAATTAATCCTTAACACAAAAAACTATACGATAGCAACCAAATTAAATAAATAAAAAAAAAATTTTAAAAAAGAAAGGAAATTTACTAATTAATGATTGACATAGAAAACGAATTAAATAATTTAAGTGACAGAATTAACGAAATACAACTTAATACTGACACAATGGCACACGATGACAGAACTAATTATCAATTACTCAAATTACACATTGACTGTATCCCTCACTTTGACGGCAACCCTCACACATTATCGGTTTTTGTCGATGACTGTGACAGTTTAATAAGAACTTTTGCTAGCCCAACCAATATTAACTTAAATAATTTTCTTATAAGAGCTATAATTGGTAGATTATCTGGTAGAGCGCTATCATTGATCGGCTCTAGATTAGAATTGAGAACTTGGTCCAAAGTAAAAGAAGCACTCTTACTCTGCTTCGGAGACCAAAGAAACGTAGATTGTCTGATACAAGATCTTTTAAATTTAAGACCATTTAAGAACGAATCACCGTACAATTTTGGAATGCGATGTCAGGACAGTAGAAGTTTAATAACCGCTAAATTAAATACTATGACTGAACTTACGGAAGAACAAAAAGCTGTTTTTCTCAGTAGTTATGACGATTTGGCTTTAAAAACCTTTATTCGTGGCTTACCACCCCAGCTACAACTAAGCGTACGTTTAAGAAATCCCCAAAAATTAGAAAACGCAATGAGTATCGTTATCGAGGAAGAAAATTTCTTATACTCCAGCCAAAAAATTAATAATTTAAATACGCACACTTCTTACAAACCCGCGACACGTATGACTCCAGTACAGCACGTAAGACCCAATGTACAGCAAAGACCTTTTTACAATACGCCCTATGGTAATGCAAGTACAAGGCCTACATTTCAAAATTTTCAACCGAGATTCAATTTTCCACAACCAAACACCAATTCTAATTCATATGGTTCAAGACAATCAAACCCATTTTTCAACCCCAATGAAAGACCAAATATACGCCCAAGTTCATTTACCTTTAGACCGCAATATCCAGCACGTCCAAACCCTCAATTTCAAACGTATCAGAACTCTCAATTTCAACCACGCCCTAATACAAGTAATCCAATAAATAATCAAAATTCATTTCAAAGATTTAGTCAAACCAATCAAAATCAAGCCAAGCAATTTAAACCTGAACCAATGGATACAACATCAGCAAGGTCTCACATAAAGCAAAAACCCAACTTCATTTCTGAAGAACTTTTCACCCATAGTGTACGTCCAAGTGATTATTCTTATCAGTCCTTTGAAAACACTTGTGATGAACAAAATTTTGAATACAACCCTGAACAAAATTTTGATAACCAAAGTAATGATATCTGCTATGATCAAGATTTTAATGATTATTGCTACGATCCAAATGATATCTATTATAACGAGAACACTGATAATTCCAATGAAATATTTGATCAACCAAACTCTTCTAATAATCATGACGGTAATGACGTAAATTTTCACATGGTTCAACCCAAAACCAACCCAACGTAATCCAGTTACACGCTTTAACCCACAGCCTACCATTCATACATATTCCTGAAATTAATGCCAGATTTCTTATAGACACCGGCAGTACTAAATGTCTAATGAATTCCGAATTAGCCTACAAATTTTATGCAAATTTCATTTTTAAAGAAGACTTTAACATACAATCTGCACATAATATATCATACCACGATGAAGTAGTCGAAATTCCAATTTTTAACATTTTTAATGAATCTTTTTGAATTTAGCCCAAAATTTGACGGATTAATTGGCATAGACCTGCTCAAACGATTAAACGCTACCGTGAATATTAGTTCCAAATTATTAGAAACCCCTTATTCAAAAATTCCAATTACATTTAATTCGGACGATAGTAATAACGCTGAAAAAAGTAATTCAAAAATTTATTCCATCACTGTACTCCCACGTACTCAGCAAGTAGTCAGATTACCTGTGAACTTAGATAACGGAACAGGAATATTAGATTACAAAAATCTAGGAGACGGAGTAGATACCCCGAAAGCAGTTGTAAATGTTATCAACAATTTTGCAATTACAACAATTACTAATGTTAATGATCAACCTGTAAATTTAGACTTTTCTGAACCATTCAAAATTGAACCTTTAATTAACGTTAACTTTGTAGAAAAAATGGAGACAGAAGATATACTAACCAAAGAACATGACGATAAATTAAAACAAAATTTAAAAAATTTAAGATTGGACCATTGTAATCGCGAAGAGAAAGAAGCGATCAGGAAACTCTGTTTCGAGTACAGGGATATCTTTTATTGCGAAGGAATTCCTCTGACTTTCTCAAACCAAATTAGACATCAAATTAAATTAAAGGACGATACCCCGATTTTCACAAAATCGTATCGGTTTCCCGAAGTCCATAAGCAAGAAGTAAAATCTCAAATGTCAAAATTATTAGAGCAAGGTATCATTCAAGAAAGTGTATCCCCCTGGTCTAGCCCGATCTGGATAGTACCGAAGAAATTCGATGCTTCCGGTAAGCGAAAATGGCGACTTGTGATCGATTATCGCAAGTTGAATGAGAAAACGATCGACGACAAGTATCCATTACCTAATATAACGGATATTTTAGACAAACTAGGAAAAGCTAATTACTTCACAACTATCGATTTGGCGAGCGGATTTCATCAGATCGAAGTCGATCCCAATGACATACAAAAAACAGCATTTTCCACTAATGAAGGTCATTACGAGTTCACCCGGATGCCCTTCGGATTAAAAAACGCGCCTTCCACCTTCCAGCGCGTAATGAACAATGTTCTGAGAGGAGTAAATTCGTGCCTCGTATATTTAGACGATGTAATAATTTTTAGTACCTCCCTACAGGAACATCTTGCAACCATGAGATCAATTTTTGAAAGATTAAAATCTGGAAATTTTAAAGTACAATTAGATAAGACTGAATTTTCAAACCCCGACAAAATTAATTCTATAAAAAACTTTCCCATACCAACAACACAAAAAGAAATTAAATCATTTTTAGGATTGTTAGGTTATTACCGACGTTTCATCCCCGATTTTGCAAAAATTACCAGACCAATGACGAAATGTTTGAAAAAGAACGCTAAAGTTTTACACGACAATGAATTTGTTAATTGTTTCAAAATTTGTAAAGACGTACTTATAAATGAACCCATTCTTCAATACCCAGACTTTGAAAAACCATTTATATTGACTACAGATGCCAGTAACTATGCAATCGGTTCTGTTCTATCCCAAGGTAACGTACCTAACGATAAACCTATAGCATACGCATCTAGAACCCTAAACGATTCAGAAACCCGATATTCGACTATAGAAAAAGAATTATTAGCTATAGTTTGGGCCTGCAAACACTTCCGCCCATATCTCTATGGACGCAAATTTACGATATATACAGACCACCGACCCCTCACATGGTTATTTAGTCTCAAAGAACCAAATTCTAAACTAGTACGTTGGAGACTTCGTTTAGAAGAATTTGACTATACTATTCTATACAAAAAAGGAAAGCATAATTTAGTAGCAGATTCTCTTTCACGTATTCAAATTAATGCTCTTGAAAATGAATCGGTTATTAATAACCCCGGAGATGTAGATCAAAACGTTTTAGACTTTCTCAGAAATCTAGCGGAAAATATTCCACCACCCTCAATCTATGAAAATCCAGAACCTTCCACTTCTACTGGAAAAAAGAATCCTAAATTTAAAATATTAGAAAATAGATTAATACGTCCAGCTGATCCACCCACGCATAAACTTATCGCGAATCGTGACATTGCGAACAACGAAGAGACGGACACAGCTGATGAGTTCATAGACATTACTGAGACAAGTGAAACTGACACCGCGTCTGAACAAGAACAGACATTAACCGCATCTACCCAACATTCGACTTACAATGAAACAACGAATGACGGTATCCCGATTTTAGACGAAATTATTAATAATAAAATCCACCAAATTCTAGTCTTTACGAGTCCCTACCCTAAATTACAAGTTACAAATGATAAGTACGAAAATTGTAAAATTATTTCTGTAAAAATTCCCGAAACTAACAACGATAAATTAATCGTACAATTCATAAAGAATTATACGGATCCCAAAAATACGTATTACATTTACTTTCAAAAGGACAAGTTATATCAAAATTTTTGTAGAGTCTATTTGCAAAACTTTTCGGAAAAAGGAACTAAATTAATTCGCTGTTTAAAGCAAGTTAATACCGTGTCAGACCCTGAAGAACAAATTCTTCTTATGAAACATCATCACGAAGGAAAAACGAATCACAGAGGAATCGTTGAAACCCTTGAACATTTAAGAAAAAACTATTACTGGAAAAATATGAAAAATTCAATTTCAAATTTTATAAATTCCTGTGAAATATGCCAAAGATCTAAATATGCTAGGAAAAAGCCATATGTACCATTAATGGTCACGGAAACGCCAAGCAAACCTTTTCAAGTAGTTCACATAGATGTTTTCACGTTTGACGCAAAAAATTATTTAACAGTTGTAGACGCTTTCAGCAAATTTGCACAAGCTTATCAAATTTCTGGAAAAACCGCCATACATATCTCGAACGCATTAATAAAATACTTCACCTCATTTGGCATACCCCAAAATTTTATAGTAGATAAAGGCAAGGAATTTGACAATGTAACAGTCAAAGAATTGTTAAAGACCCACAATATTAATACCCATTTCACTACTAGCGGACACCATGAATCGAACTCGGTAGTAGAGAGATTTCATTCTACCATAATCGAACACTTAAGAATATTGAAAGAAATTTATCCCCAAACTGACGAAAACCTGATGGACTATGCAATTATCGCTTATAATAATTCCATACATAGTTCCACGAACTTTACACCTTTAGAACTAACTTTTGGACACACTGACTCTCGCAACCCTATCGAAATTTTCACACCTGACTCCTTCTTTGCCGAATATGCTCAAAACCATAAAGACAAACTAAAACATGTCTATCGCAATGTTAACAACAAATTAAGAACCGGAAAAGAAAAAGTAGTAGAAAAATTAAATACACAAGGTGAAACTAATAAAGAGTTTAAATTAGGTCAAATCGTTTATAAAAAGAACCCTCAAGGTAGAAATCAAAAATATAGAAAATTTTTAGGTCCATATAAAATTACAAAAATCTTAGAAAGAAATCGTGTCGAAATTTATAGCGAAAAATCAAAAAATGATAAATCCGAAATAATACATATAAAAGAATTAAGAAAACCCCCCGTTTTCACAGATACCTCATCTGCACCGTCGCAGCTGAACCAAGATTCCACGAACTAAATAGCAACCCCGGATTACTTCCAATAAAACTCGGAAAAGCATATAACAAAATTAATTTTTGGAGCTATGTACAAGTATATGACATTTCTAAATTAATATCTGAATTTTCAACATTACAAAATTCTTTTGAAAAAATTAAGACTTCTATTCAAAATGCAAAGCACAATGACTATGAAAAAGAATTTCAAAATTCCTATAGAATCATTGAAATACTCCAGAATAAAATTGAGAACCAATTGACGAATTTAAATCCATTTCACGAAATTAGACCCAAAAGAGCACTCATAGACGGTCTCGGATCAATTATTAAATCCATTACTGGAAATCTCGACCATAAAGATGCGGAAAGGTACGATAAAGCCATCGATGTTCTAAAGAAAAATCAAGAAACAATTAAAACCACTATTGAAGATCAAATCACGCTACTACAAACTACTATAAAAAATTTCCAAGAAAACTCAAAAATTTTAAGTCATAATCAAGAAATTCTAACTTCTAGAATTCTGCAATTAGAAAAGGTTATTCAGATTACGCACGTAACAAAGGTCGATAATTCTCTATACTTCTTGTTAGAAATGGTAATTTCCCAAATTGCTAGCTCTTTACAAATAATATACGATAATCTCGAAAAAATAGAAGTGGCAGTCACATTTGCAAAATTAAACGTACTACATGACTCTATCATAGACCTGAAATTATTCCTGACAGAAATTAACAAAACGACAAAAGACTTGACGAAATGTAAATTTCCTTTCGAACCAAATTTGAATAATATAAAATTATTGGAAAAAATTACTGAAGTTAAAAGTTACAGCAAAGGAAACGAAATAATTTTTATCATGGAAATCCCTATCGTAGAGTTGAGAAATTTTGACTATTACCGATTATATCCATTACCTACACCAACCGATATACCACATTCATTCAAGGTCATTATACCCAATTCCAAATTCATAATTTCCAATGAGCAGCATTACGCATACTTAGAAGATAACTGCCAAGAAATCCAGCCAAGAAATTTCCTTTGTAATGAAGTACATCTGACGAAAACTAGAGTTCATAAAATGCCCTGTGAACTTCAACTATTAAGATATTTGAACGACACAAACGCCTGCTTACAGCTACCAGTTACCGTAGAAGAAATAGAAATTAGTAAAATCGACAGGAATAAATGGATCATCACTACCCCTAACAGCGTAGTAGCCACGCAAAAGTGCGAGGAAAATGAAGAAAATGTTCCCTTAAATGGAAGTTACTTAATAGAACTTTATAATAATAATTGTGAAGTGCATGTTGGAGACTTTTTATTAAAGACCGTTAAAGACTCTGGACACAAATTTAAAGAAATTAAATTACCGCAAATAAAAGTTAAAAGTGAAATATTAAATCAAACTCCTATAAAATCTGGGACACTTAAATTAAAATCAATTAAAATGGACGGACTAACACTAATACATAACCATCTTACTGATCAAAATCTAAAATTAAAAGAAATTAATAATGTCCCTATCTATTACGACAGAATCGATATATATACGATAGTAATCTACATTTTAATTGGGATCTCCATCATCATCGGTGCATATCGATATCACTTAATAAAGAAGAAGGCATCCACCTGCACCGACTCCAATGAAGGAACATCAGCCGATCCAGCAGCTCAAGAAATTGATCGAACTCTGTGGTAACCCCATAGTTCTCCAGTAAGGCCCAAGGAGTTATATTCCATAAAACACGACTATGTACACGGAATAGGATACCCGGACAACAAGCTGCATCAGCATGTCTTAGAAATATTATATATACTTGATTTTTTGTAAAATCTTTTAATCTTACTTGTATCATTGTACTAAGTACACATATTTGTATCTTAATAAATTTTGTCTTTTTAAAAAGGCTCTTGTAAGTGTCCGAAACATAACTAATGAGAGATCTGTTGTTGACACTCTCCAATAATTTGTCAATATTTGCTTCAATTATGTTACTCAATAATATTCACATCGAGGAGTCTGTTCGGAGTTCGTTTCGTTTTAATATTTATCTGGAAAATACCTTTTTGAACAAATATTACAAACAAAATGCATCAAATTTTGATTGGCAATATTCCCTACGGGCATGAAAATTAACGATAAATGGATGAAACTAGGAATAATTAACACAAATAAATAAGTAAACTTTGATATCGCGGTTGAGCCAATTCTAGCTCATTTCAAAAAATTGCTACCGTTCGGATAAAAGTTTGATAAAAATAAAATAAAGAGCAAAAAATATTTCTCTTAACACATTTGCAGACAGACCAAATTCTATGGGGGGTTAAAATAAAACCCCTTCACTTTTTTTAATAAATCGTTTATTTTTAGGTCAATTAGAGAGTAACATAAAAGAAAATAATTTTTATTGTACATTTTTCATAAAAAAAAGGATGACTGCATATGCATACGTATCTATGGCTGGATGATGTATACGACCACTGTTTCATAATTATATGTGATATGCTGAGACAACAATGTTGTCCAAGTATTTTTAATAGTAAAATATGACAGCGTTTACAGTCATGTTTCTACAGGAAAAGTTAAATGGGACATTGGGACAAATGGGACACCGGGACAAATGGGACAATTTTTGTGTACCAACACAAAAATGCCTGCATATGCAGTCGTTTTCCTCGAAAGTGTAAGAGACATCAAAAATTTGAAACTAAAAACGGTCTATAATTTTTTTCGGTCCCCTTTAAAACTTTCTACGGGCCCTCAGGGAAGCGTAGACTGAAGCCTTGACTAAGGATCATTGCATCAGAGTACGTATCCATTTATTTAATACTCATTCTTGAAAACTGTTAGGATATTGCCAAGACTGGTGGGTACAACAACTCCGCACTAAGATTTACTGATGACACCACTCTTATACTAAAAACTCCGAGGAGAAACAAAGTCTGTTGGTCAAACTCTAAGAGGATAGAATCGATTTTTGGCTTTACACCAATTACAGTAATACCAAAATAATGATAATTGAAATAGAGAACAACAGTATATCTGAATTGAAAACTAATGTTAATAAAGTGGTCATTGAGTTTGTATACCTCGCTGTACTTATAAATAATGTTTGTGAATGCGGATAATTCGAAGTATGATTCAGTTGAGGTGACATCTATGGCTCAGTTAAGTAAGATCTGGGAACTATCCATAAAAATATCTATTCTGTATACAACTAAAATCTGGACTAGTCATCGAAATGATAAAAACAAGATTGAAGAATTCTGAATGTACTGTATTCGGCTCCTCAAAGAAATTAAGTAGGCGATGAATCTGTCCTCAATTATGTACGATCTAATCCCTCGATTCTTAGGTCAAATCACCAAAAGAACTGATTTTTATAGAAGACAATTGTCCAAAATTGTAGGGAATAGAAGATACACTAAATGGCCACAATGCGGGCTTGATGTTACAAAAGATATATTGCCACTAGTAGCTTTAATATCTGCATAAGGTCATTATAAAAAGGTTAATTTTAAAGGAACAAATTTCCTTATTACAATGTGCGTTGCAATTCTCATTTGTTAAGATATTCTTTAGTATTGAAAACGGTTGCAATTATTAGTATAAATATTTTAGTATAATAGTATAAAAATTAAAGTATATTAGTATAAATAAAGGTCATTCTCAATTCTCAAATAGTAATTTTGAAAATTGTGACTTATAGTGTTGCTGCAACAAGCGTCAAAAATTTTAAACAAACAAAATAAAATAAAGCTTAATTTTGGGATGTTAGCATTTTTTTACGTTTCTTTGTTTTACTGAAGAAGAAAATAGCTTTATAAAAAGGTGTATTTTTTTCATCAATCCTATAACGTATAATACGGCCACACTCCAGGGTTATATAGTTGGCGTATGCCAGCGTCCCGATCAGCACTCCAGTCGGTCGCTAAAATCTTAATTGGAAAAATATTTATCTCGTAACCATCGTGAAGTGACCATCCAACGAAGGCCGCCAGCCCATTTTAGAGGTAGATGTGACTTGCAGGGGGTTCAGTAATTTACCATTCACCTAAGTTCGGCCTGAATTTCTATAAAGGCCCCAGTCACCCACTTGCCCTAAATTCTGGAAGAGATATTTCCAAAAGGGATAAGAATAGAGCTCTCGTAAAAGAAACATAATTTCGTTTTTTTTTCAATTTCGCTGTCTTACAAGCCAACTGCCAGTATTAAATGTAGGAAGACTTAGTTAAGACAAGATTTAGTCTTAATAGTCTGATACAATAGACCATGATGAAAGGTCAAAAGAAAAACATAACCGAACTTTTGTCCGATAGCCCATAAATGTTATTTCCAAACGTAATACATTATCTATGTCTTTTATTATGGAGCTACTACCCTAAAGTAGACTGCAGAGACTTCCTACTAAATTGGTTTAATGTACGATGAAGATAAAGCATCCTTTAAAAAGACAATTTCCTAGTGTATTGCGATTAGCAGATTTCTCCGTAGAATCCCACTAAAGTAAAGCTTTACAGTGAACTATTTTATTTCCGAAATTGGCATATTTTCTACATACCTATTCACGCTCCTCTGGAAAATGGATTTTTATGTTATTAGATTCTCGAGCATATATTTCCTTTAATACATACCATATCTATCTATAAATTGGAAAGTTTTATCACAACCGGTATATGAAGATAAATGTATACAGTGGTGTAATTTTAAGATAGGAAATGACACTCATTTCTAGGAGATTCTGTGTTTCCTTGGAGGCACTTTTTTATGGCACTTTAACCACGAAGTCTTGAAATCCAGAATTCAATTATTTTTAATTTCATTCACTATGAATTTATTCTGTGAGCTTGATTTTTCAATAATTTTTCTAAAAGTATGTAAATTACAAACTCTATCATATTTGCATAAATTCCTGTTTATAAATCCAAAATACTTGTCACCTGGTAGGATTGAGTGGCCCCTTATTAAATAATATTGCTAAACTTTTTCAAAACGACCTGTTTCTCTTAGAACCATATATAATCGGTCAATACTGTGATTTTAGAAAATATTGCTACCATTCTGTTTATTACAAAATCACCTTAAATCAGTGACTTATGCTATTTAAGCACCAAACAGAATACTGTATAGGTTTTTCTAATCAGCTTAATACAAACTTCAGTTCAGTTTCGCATTAAAAGATGTAGTACCATCAATATTTCAAGTCATCAAAAACTGGCGTAAAAATAACTCAAGTTGTTTGATTAATAACCGATTCATAATGTCACAAAGGAAACCCTAGGTCAAAATTGAGATAACCAAATATTCTTAAATACAGCTGTTTGATTAAAAAAACTATTTAGTAATTTTATCGTATAAGAAGACGTAATTTAATTACGTTTACGTAATATTTTACTTGTGCTTTAGCACACGCGGCATTTTCGTAATTGGCTACTATTTGTCATGACGATTAAATAGCGGAACTAGGTAAAATGAAGGTATTAGTTATTGCTGTTGTACAGAAGTCAGTCAGATGTACCTAGCCAACTCCTTTACGACGTTCTACTCAACCACGGGGACGACCTCGAGTCCTACTCCAAGACAATCCCGTCCAGTACGAGGTGGACGGGAGACTTCCCTCAGCTTCCAGAGTACATTCCGTTGGTTGGATCCTACGGTAAATAAATACTGGTGTGGACTGTATATTTTATTTTTATTGTTAATTCAAATACATCTTCGCACAAGACATGCTGTCCTGAGCTTAGCTTAACTCACTCTCTCTTACTCAACTCTGCTGTTGACAAATGTCCACTGACCACCTGCACTCTCAAGTGGGAGTAGGGGTTTACAGTTTGTAGCTGCATTGTTTGGCAATGCTGATAAGAATGTAAACAATAATACTCAACATCATCAAATGCTGTAATGTATAATTAGTCTATAAACTTTATTGTTAAGACCAAGAATTGGTTTTCCATCAACCACACATGTAACAAAAGCTATAAAATCAGAATTATTATAAAAATAATCAAAAAGGGTGAAATAAACAAATAATACCGTAATAAATCAGATTACATTCACAAGAGCAAACATTACGCGCTAGGAAATATGAGTCCATCACGCGTATATTTTCAAAACGACTTCCTGAAATAACTTAAAGTGTTTTTTAGGTAAATTTATCATTCCCGTCAGACGTAGCCACACATGATATTTTTCATCTCACTTATGTAACGCATGTCTTCATGTCTTCATTCCAGCTCATATCCTCCGAGAATAAACTGCATATGGTACATCACCTAGTTCTTTTTCTCTGTTATTCCCATGAGTAGCTCGCTACAGCATGGTAGAGCTTTGACTTAAGACTTCTGCTCTTTTGAACTCAACATGTACTTTAACTTCTAAACCTATTTATACTTGTTTTGCTTATTTCGTTTCTATTGAATTTAAACTTAGTAATAGTTTAATGAATTAAATTTGTTGCTTGGATAATATTTAAATTCATTCCCTGCACTAAAAATGTGTTTTTACTTATATGTATAATATTTATTACAATAAATATTATACATCATAATATTGAAAGAAAATTATGCGGTGAATCATTTGCTTACCGTTTAGAGGCGGCCCTGGAAATGTTACACTTTATTTTCTTCTCAGGAATGACAGAATGACCAGACCCCAACTGAAGGAACTCGGAATTTTTTATTCGATATCGAGTTCTTTATATTAGGTGTACCGGTAAGTTTTTTCATTTATTTGGTATTACTAAGATAGAAACAAATTGAAAGAAAAAAATGTAATTTATTCAGTAAAATAGTTACCATTGTGATCTATAACACTCTGCCATTTATCAGGAAGAGAAAATATTCCGATTTATAAAATTCCTGTTTTTTGAAGGAAAAAATTATTCAAGGATAATTATAACATGGTTCATATCTCTAAGTGTCTTGTTTCTTAAAAAGTGTTCCAGTGACTGAAATAAGTGATAGTCGGAAGGTGAAAAGTCTAGTGAGTTGGGTGGGTGTTTTAGAACCTACCAATCGAGATTGGAAATTTTTTCACGTGTCTTTTCTTGATGAATGAGGTCAGGCATTGTAACCTTGAAGAATAACTCCCCTTCTATTCACAATTTCTGGCCGATTTCTGGTCAAGCTTTGATTCAGTCGATCCAGTTGTCCACAGTAGAGATCAGAATTAACTCTTTGCCTCGGTTTTAACATCTCATAATAAATTATTGCTTTATAGGGCCTTCCAGATCGAAGTTCAACATCCAAGCATAAAATTCCTGATTTAAATTTTTTAAACTACTATTGACATGTGCGTACACTTAGTTTATCACCATAAACAGTGCAAATATTTTATGTAGTGACTGTAGCAGATTTTTTTATGGTACTCATACAACATTAAACAGCATAAACAGTTCGCGCCTAGATATCTTGACGAAAACAACTAAGAATTAGTGCTGCTATAAATTTTTTGTTTTTGGCTAAAATAAGTGATTTATATTTATAATTATGGGTCCAAAGGATAGAAATGCAAGCATAGCTAAAAGGAAAACATATACATATATGTATTTCCTTATATGAATATGTATATATGTACATATGATTCCCTTTATTTCTTCTGGAGAAATTTGACTCGTCACTCGACGGATTCGCTACTCGACGCTTTTTCAGAACGAATTAACGTCAAGTAGCGGAGTATTACTGTAATAATAAAAGCGAAAAAACTTTCCGGTACACCTAACATACAGGTAAATTATAAATAAATCAAAAATATAGATTCATACAATCAGAAACATAATGACGATCAGAAAAAATTATTACTTGATCAGAAAATTATTAACTTGCACAGAAAAAATATTGGGCACACTCATTAAGGAGTACCAACTTCAAAATACATACGTTACATACTCGCGTTCATTTTAAACGAAAACACTCACCACAACAATTTTCCCGAAACAGTAGCAGTGCATATTTTAAAACACGATAAGCAAAGTAATCATTCCTGCAAGTAATACGAAACATTTAACTAAAAATTTAAAAAAAAAAAAAAAAATACCGTGTTGATATTGGAGTCATTGTTCTTTTGAAATAAACTATTTATTTAGTCCCTGTGTAATGTATAAAGTCATACAGATCTGTAAAATAATTTGAAATGTAGTGAAGTGAATAGAAAGATGAATTATTCAAATAGTAGTTTAAACGGAAGTTTAGCATATAATACACTCAGAAATAGCTTCTGTCTGCTGCAGAAATATGCATGACTCTATTTCCAGGCTTTGGGGTTTTGTCAAAATTCCACAATGCGATTCATCATACACTCGTGACACAAATTTCTCTTTTGATTGAATTTACTAACATCAACTTTTTTACTATTTGTCTTGGGTGTAAAATATTATATGCACTAGGTTTTTCCAAATATAACGCAATTATACTTTTTTTTTTTTTTTAATTATCCTTTATTTGGTTTTAGCAAACTACGGCTATATAACCAGTATACATATTATAATTACAGATAATTATATATTTTATATATTTATAAAACTATCCTATATATTTATATTATTTTCTTTAATGCACAAGTAGAGGTTCCAGAGTATGTCCTGATTGTCTGTGGCAAGTAAACATGTTATATTTGTGGGGAGTGGAATTTTGTTTACTAACTGTGCGTAAAAAAGGGGGCGATTATTGTCATAATTCTGGCAGTTGAAGATAAGATGGTTAACGTCCTGTATGGAAATGTTATCACACGTACAGCAAGGTGAAGGGGCCATGTCGATCTTGTTGAGGTGATATAGAGCGAGAGTATGGTTGAAGCGGATTCTGCAGACAGTAGTTATATAGTTTCTTGGATGGTGAGAAGTAAACCAAATTTTTGTAGGAATAGATGGTTGTAGGGTTAAATAGTTTGCTCCTTTCGATGCAGATATTAAGAGGTATTCTTCATTCCATTGCTGTCGGATCTTGTTGGTGAATATTGCTATTATATCAGGGGTTTGCAACGGGGGATTAATATTTTGTCCTGATAAGCAAGCGTCCTTTGCTAATATGTCTACTTGCTCGTTAAATTTGATATTTGAGTGTGCTTTTATCCACATGATTTTAATGGTGTTCTGTCGGTGTTTTATGGTCTCAATAAGATCTAAAATTTCATAGGTCAGGGATGTTTTTTTGTTAATTTTGTATACTTTAGCTTTTGAACAACGGATTTGCTATCAGTAAAAATAATAAAAGATTGTTTTGTTGCCAAATTGGACACTATATACTTCAAACATAGTTTGATAGCAGTCATTTCAGCGAAAAATATTGTGAAGTATTCTGGCAACTTGTACTTTTCGTTATAGCCAGTTAGAGGTTATAGAAATGAGCATCCAGTTCCGTTTATAGATTTGGATGCATCTGTAAAGAACAAATGACAATTTGGCCAGTTATTTTCAATTTTATTCATAAATAAGTTGTCCGTTGGTAGGGTATGTTCGTAAATAAACTCATGATTTTGCAGGGAATGATGATAAGGTGAACTAAAGCATGGGAGGCAATTTCTCTTGTTTTGTGGAGTAATGAAGTTTACTATTTCCATAAAACTTTCAGCCAGAGGGGGTGTTGTCTTTTTTGACCAATACGGAGATGTTAAAATTTCTGTGGAGAGTGATGCAACTGGCAGTGTATTTTTGATCAGTGTTCGGGGAAGCATGAATTTAAAGGCATGGATTTTCCTTCGAAAATGTAAGGGCATGATGTGAGCTTCCGCCAATAAAGAATGTGTCGGGGTCGAGTGAAGTGCACCTATACATATCCTCACCGCTCTGTTTTGTAGGGTGTCTAGCTTTTTTATGGTTCTATTTGATGCATTGCCATAGAGAATGCAACCATAATCAATAATCGATAAAATGAAATTATTATAGACTATGAGTAGGGTTTTTGGATCAGCTCCCCAAGAAAAGCGCGCAACCGATCTTAAGATGTTGATTCTTGTTTCACATTTTTTAATAATGTATTCGATGTGAGAGTTCCATGTGAGCTTACAATCGATGTACATACCGAGAAATTTTACAACTGGAGCAATTTTGTAATATTTAGAATCGAGTTTGACGAACTCTGAGATTTTGAATCTTTTACGGGTATATACGGATGCTATCGTCTTGTCTTTAGAAAGATAGAAACCATTATTGACCGCCCATTGATTAAACTGTCGCATTGCAATATTTAATTCATATCTTGTTCCCAATAGATCTTTATCTAAAATATAAATACAGATATCGTCGGCAAATTGTAAAATTTTGATATTGGGCTTGAACATGTAGCTAAAGTCTGCTGTGTATATATTAAATAAGATGGGACTTAAAACAGATCCTTGGGTAGTCCTTGATGTGATGTTCTGGGGCCTAATAACTGGTCTTGAAATCGAATAAATACATTGCGACATTTGAAAAGGTTTAAAATACTGTTGGTCATTTGTGAAGAAATGCCTATTGTTATCATTTTTTGCTGCAATAACATTAGTGAAACACGATCATATGCACCTTTTAGGTCTAAAAATAAGGCTGTGAGGCATTTATTGCTAGTGTGATTAATTTGAATATCTGTTATTAACGTTGATAAATTGTCCATCGTATTACAACCCCGTTTATATCCGAATTGATATTTTGGTAAGATATTATTATTCTCTAGCCATCATTCTAACCGGGCTTTAATCAATCTTTCAAAAGTCTTAGCGACGCAAGAAAACAGTGAGATTGGCCTATATGAATCAGCATGATTCAGGTCTTTGTTTGGTTTAGGTATTGGAATAATATGTTGGATAGACCAATCTGGAAGATGTATATTATTTATCCAAACGTCGTTAATGGTGTCTAGAAGAAGTAACTTAGCATTGTTTGCAAGGTGATATAGCATTGGATAATGAATACTATCAAAACCAGGGGCAGTGTTGCTGGTTCCTTTCAGACTGTGAATTAGTTCTGGCATGGAGAACGGATTGTCCAAAAATGGAATTTTGTTGTTAAAATTATAATTCTGTGATGAAATAAAGTTTTCCGAGCAGAAAGGTGGCGTTGAAGACATGAAAAAATCATGTAACCATTGATTGCGAAGGGCAGGAATTACATTTGATTTTTGAATTAGGCTTTTATGCAATATTTTAACTTTTTTCCAAGTTTCTGTAACACTTGTTGTTTTATTTATAGAGTTGCAGAAATTTTGCCATGATTCTCTTTTCTTAAGTTTGAAAAGACGTTTGGTTTTAGCCATTTCCCGCTTGCATGCTAAAAAGTTGTTAAAATTACTTATATTTTTATAGGTATTAAAAGATTTATAAGTTATATTAATCTGTTGTTTGCATTCCGTATCCCACCATGGACGATATCTGAAGCGGTCTACTATTTTAGATTCTTGCTTGGGAATAGAAGCATTTGCTGATAGGTTAATTAAATTAACAACTACGTCATATTTTTCTTTTGTTTGTAGAGAAGAGAAATATTCTGGATTAATTGATTTTGCTAGTTGATCGGACAAATTATAATATTCTAACCAGTTGGAATTTTTTATGTCCCATTTTGAGTTAGGGGTTATTTTAATTTGATTGTTTACTGAACTGATAAATTTAAATAAAATTGGAAAATGATTGGAGCCCATTGTATTGTTGATAACAGACCATGATATTGAGGTAGAAAGAGCTGGAGAACATACAGTTAAATCAACTGCAGATTTTCGTCTATTTAAACTAGGCATTAGAGTTGGTGTTCCATCATTTAATATTGTAAGATATTGATTTGAAACTGCATCTATGAATTCATCGCCTGCGATATCTGTGACCTCACACCCCCATGATGGATGATGAATATTAAGATCACCACCAAAAACCATTGGTGCACTAAAATGATTAAAAATGTTTGTCCAAAACGAATTTTTGGAGCGGTGATTAGGTTTTACATATACTGAAACTAGTGTAAATGTTTTGTTTTTAAGATATATTTTTGCAGCACATATTTGAATGTCATCAGAAGATAAGTTACTACAATCAATTATAGTGAACGGAATGCCATATTTTATTAAGATGGAGCAACCTCCATACCCGTCTTGGCGATCAGAGCGAATAATATTATAACCAGAGATATTGAAATTTTCAGATGGTTGTAGCCAGGTTTCAGCAATAATTGCACAATTGACTTTATAGGAAAAAAGACATGTTTCCAAAAATGGTTTGTTCGACTTTATAGATCTAATATTCCACTGTAAAAAATGAAATGAATCCATTTTTATTTGTTTGTGAAATAGAAACTCATACAGTTGTCGATTTGTTCTGATATCGTGTTCATACCTTGTGCTGGACCTAAGTAATTTTTCAATTGCAAGCAAAACGAAGCGATGATTTGTTGTTTTAATTTATCTGTAATATTGAGATGAGCGTTCGAGTTATTGGATATTAAATGTGGTTGCGGAGGATAAGGATTTATTATACTATTATCAGTATTTGTTAATAAGTATAGTTTTTCTTTGGTTAAATTGATAGATTGTGTCGATGTTGATGGTCGCGAGTAGGTGGGCTGTTGACGTGTGCTTGGTTTTGAAGCAAAATTACTGAAGAAAGATTGTAGGTTTCTGTCAACATTATCATTTTCTTCTGTTAGGACACTGAATCTATTAGATGTTGGGAGATATGGGAAATCTTTGTTATTTACTGGATTTACCACAAGAGTCACATTCGCAAAAGACCTGTATTTTTCTTTTGCTTCCTTAAATCCGATATTGTTCGTTGCCATATATTTTTTTATTTTAAAGTTTTCTTGATAGACTGGGCAGATTTTGTCAGTAGACTTATGCGCTTCTTTACAGTTCAGACATGTAAATGAAGAAGGTGAAGTTGAGCAATCGGTTGATAAATGGCTTTCGCCACAAAGAAAACAGCGAGGTGAACCTCTACATTGTTTAAAAACATGACCAAATCGATAGCATTTTAAACATTGAATAACTTTATACATATAAGGGCGAACGTAACATCTAGCTCCGTAAATTGATATAAATTCTGGTAAGTATTGTCCACGAAAAGTGAGGACAACAGTATTAGTGTTAATAATATTTGGAGTTTCGCTAGTGG
Source organism: Liopterus haemorrhoidalis (assembly GCA_963971575.1). Lineage (NCBI taxonomy): Eukaryota > Metazoa > Arthropoda > Insecta > Coleoptera > Dytiscidae > Liopterus > Liopterus haemorrhoidalis. The sequence continues at coordinate 60,389,599 of OZ020611.1, forward strand.
AAACGTTGCGAGTAATACGTCGAATGTTTGTAACTGAGGTATTTGATATTATTACATTTTTTATTTCATCTGTTGTGAGTGTTGGATCCACATTTCTTACGACACCCTTTCTATATAAAACATTTTCGGGAATGTAGGCACGCAAATTGTTGCTTACCAAAATATCGGAGTTGATTATAAGATTAGCCAAATGAAAGTTTTTGACAGTTAATTTTATTCTGTTTTTACCAGTGTTTTGGATATTTTCTATATCGTCATTTTTAAAATTAAACTTATTGAAAAATAATTTTCCCAAACTCATGTGATGTAACATTCCAATATTTCTATCAGGTGAAATACTTTCAATTATTAAAAAGAAAGGACCCTTATCATCTTTATTACATCGGGTGTTTTTGTTGAATTCGTATGGGGATTTATCATTAGTAGTGTTGAGTGTATTATAATTATTAATTGACGCGCTAATGATCTCATTAGTGACGTCACTTGTGTTATTTGACTTTTTTTTAGTGGATTTTTATTAATATCGATATTTGGGCGTTTGTTCGTGGATTTATTATTATTGTTGCCCACATTATTGTTTATAGAATTGTTACATGTTTCATTATTAACAAGAGAGTTTTCGTTGGAGATATGTGTTCCGTGTTTTTCCGTAAAATTATTTGGATAACTTATTTGTTCATTATTAACAGTTTCCATCGCCCCCGTAAAAGAGTGTCTAAATTCCGAAAAACTAGATGTATTTTGTGGAGGTCCTGGACCCCCACTGTCTACGTTCATCTTACAGATAAATTATTTAAACACTATTACACTTAATTTATACTATAATTATCACAAAATTAGTAATAAAACAACTGAATGTTTTGAATTCACTTCACTCTAACAGATTTGGCTTTTATTTTACCGCACTGTAATGATGCATCCAATTATACTTCAAAGGATGAATTTAAAAATTAATCTAAATAATATTAATTAAATACTGATGTTTTGAAATAAATGAATTAATATACCATTTATATGTCGATATCCAGTTCTATTTTTAATAACGGATTTACTAATTTATTAACGGATAAAGTCAATAAAAATTTGTGTAATTCAGATAATTTTAACAATGATGTTTTGATTTCCACCTGCCAGTTTGTATCTGAATCTTTTTGTGCAACTGATTGTCATTTTATTTGTAGACTCTGGGTTCTTTAATTTATTGGTTTTGCCGGTGTGTCTCTTTGTTGGTCGGTCGATTTATCTGTATTTCGTCTTTCCGTCTTGTTGTTCTATGGATCTGAAATATGCACTAAAAAACTTGATTATATGCGCATATAATGAAAAACATCACATATTTGCAGTAATATGTACTAAAACAAAAATATGCTAACACATGCTCATTTTTCCCGCAAGTTTTTATAAAATACTTATGAATTAGATAAAATATAAGTTATTTTAAAATGGGTGATATTGGTCAGATGAAAAGTTGCGGTAAAAAATTTAAATAATTGAAAATCTGCTGAAAATATTATACCAGATACGAATTTACCGAACATAGAGACTCATGAGTACATGACAACATGAGTACTGGTAGTTTTTTTTGTTGTCATTTTTAAAAAACCATAAAATGGAGTCTCAACTCTGTACGTACAATGGGACTGTATCTTAATTATATTTTCACACATGTCTTGGCGATTCTTCCCTTGAACGCTGTGTCCGTGACATTATATCCCGCTCCTCGCAGAGCCATTTCGATTAATGGTAAAATGTTACCTTGTATAAATATTGACATATACATATATTAAATATTCGTATTTAAAATATGTAAAAAGTATGTTTTGTTCTTAAAAATGAAGTGTATTTTAGGTTTATTAAACAATTTATTCTTTTGTCTCTTAAACTTCCCAATTGCATATATTGATGGCACTTGTATAAAATTAATAATTTATGTAAAATGTACTACAATAAGAAAAAATAAACTTACTGCTTTACAACATACATTGCAAAAAAAAAATCATTAAGCTCTTTATTTTTAATTCTTCAAATTCTGAAATTCAGGACCTTTGCAGGCCTTTCTTAGCAGATCCCACTTTTGGCATTTTGCACTATACAAAATTAAAACGCCTTTACTTCACAAAAACGCAACACTAACTATTCAGTTTTGTGATTTGGATTTTATTACTGTTTTGATCATTTGGACGACCCTGTCTCACCATAGCATTTATTTAACGTAACTTTCTTGCCTTCACACGTGTGCATTGTATGATACTAAAGTCAATAAATTTGCCATTGTGATTTTATAAGTTGTGTCATTTTTAAGAATATGCAAATGCATATTTTGTCGCACTCTAGTTATAATTCATGACACAAATTCCTCTAAGTTCTTCTAGCCTCGGAGATCAAAAATTCAACCCTAAAGGTGTCTACAGATGGTGAGGCAAATGATATTTACATTTGTCTAACTCCGCGTATCGTGTGGACGGACAACACAATCAACGTTTCGATAGGCTTGGTACTGGCCAACATTCACTTTAAACGCGATATTCTCATCACAGGTCAAAGTGGTTTGACTAACGTTGCCGCAGACTTGCATATGCATATAATTGCAATACATACAAGACGCACGCACTCTTGTCATAGCATCAATCGAAAGTGTTGTTCTAAAAAGAGAGATTATAACCTCTATATTATCTACGACTAATACATAATGTAAGTATTATATCTGTAATTTTTCTAATATACAGTCCTATGTTATTCCCATAGGGAATAATGATGCGGGAATAATAAACTAGTATTTGAATCATAGTTTACTACAAACCAAACAAAAAAATACTACAGCCTCGACAACGGTGAAAAATAAACTGACAATTCAAACAAATAGTTGTGTTTAATTATAACAAAATTGTGTTCTTTTTTTCTAACTTACAGTTTAGTCGTAGATAAAGTATAGTATACAACTCGCTATAATGGCTATTATTACCTCAGATGATTACACCACTCGATCGCCTTGCTCGCTCATGTTGCAAACTTCATCTTCGGTAATAATAGCAATCATTACAGCGTCGTTGTATAATATACTATTATTTAATTATGATGTCTGCTTAAAGTAAAAAGTAATTTTTTATACATTTAATCTTATTTAAATGGCACAAGCAAGATTGACGCTGGAATGATATCCTCACTTTCACTATCAGACGCCATTTTACAAACGTTGACTTATGTTTACTATTTTTACTGTTGGCCAGCGTTGGCGTATAGTCTGCATATCGTCTGTATGCTACTCAATAGATATGTCCGCCAGTGCTAAATGTTATGTCCAGCGTTGATACCAAAATTGGTCTACGTTAGACACATCACCTGTAGGCGTCTTAAGAAGAATTCGTGATTCTTGGGTAGAGTGTTTAATATATGGAATGTATTTTTCGACCATGGCAATTCTTATCCTACTGAGATATTGTACGCAAGTAGACGAGCCGTTCTAATTTTTCTCACTTTTGTAACACGATTTATATCTTCCTGTTATTTATGACGTCATCCAGAGATTTGATGATAACAGTGTGATGTACTATCATGTATTATTATGTTGCAGACAGATAAATATTATTGTAATTTATATTGGAGCGATTAGGACTGCAAACTACATTAGAATGACCCTAACCTAAGATTTTATCTTAAGAATATATGGGAAACAGACGGTCTGATAATGTAAGGGTAGCCAATGTGATGAAAGATTAAGAGAATGCTGGCTATTATCAAATGTTAATAGCGCAAATAGAAAAAGATTTACATCTTGTTAGCATCAACACCTTAAAACATTTAGATTGATAAAAATTAAAGATCTGTAGGAATGTATAAATTCAGAATTTATAGAATTAAACAGTGGAAAACATTATCATGTAAGAAAATTAAAATAGTGTCAAAGAATTCACATAAGGTATGAAGTATCATTACAATGAATATTTAAAATAATGAATTATTCTCCAGTTATATTTTCATTTATAGTTGTTCACTACTCAACTTGTATGCCATGTGATTTTTAGATCTCGGCCTCGGCTTGTTTTGTAAATTTCACATTCGGACACAATAACCTTCATTTTCTTACTGGTAACATAAATAGATATTATCTTCAAAAAAATTCAGAACACCACGCCTTTCAAAAATTGATCCTTTTTGAGATTTTAACTAAAATAAAAAATATCTCTGCAAAATGAGCGTTAGGAGATGTTGACATTGTCATACACTTCTAGTTGGCAATCTTTATTCAGCAAGAAAATTCATTTCCGAACAAATGTTTTTAGGTTTATTTTGTGAAGAAGAAAACTCGAAAATTTATCCCCAAAGCCATTAGGTATTCTGGTTAGGTATAAAATACGACGTCGTTTTCATGCTCGAAAACAGGACTCTCCGGCTTAATGAACGATACGTGGCAATTCTGCTTATAACTTAGATTTGTAGGAACTATATTATCTAGGTTTGTGTAGCTAGACTCTGAGATTTTCGCACAGCGACTAAATCACTTAACGACGCATTTATCAGAATGTATCCCTATCGTTAAACGACACATTACTGTATATTCAGTTAGTATTCTACATAAATGTTTTTGGTCATAAGTTATTCAAAAATTTATCTCTGAAGAATGACGAAGAATGGGGAAATTCCGTATCGTTGCCCTAAATAATGAAAATGATAGAGCAGTGGTTCCCAAACTTTTTCTGTTCCCGGCGCCCTTAATGAAGCAGAATGTTTTTGCGGCGCCCCTGTAGTCTAGACCCTTAGAAAAAAAACTACTTTTTTTACTGGGCAGCACTTTAGGCTTCTAGTCAAAGGAGGGGCCGCCAAAAAGGAAATTTAGAAAAAAATTACTTTGTTTTTTACTGCGCGGCACTTCAGGCTAGCTTCTAGTAAAAGGGGGGGTCAAACTGGAAATTTAGAAAAAAACACTTTTTCTTACTGGACGGCACTTCTGGCTTCTAGTAAAAGGGAGGCGCCAAAAACGAAATGTAGAAAAAACTACCTTTTTTTACTGAATGGCAGGTTAGGTTTCTAGTAAAAGGGGTTGGGGGGGGGGGGAGGCGCCAAAAAGGAAATTTAGAAAATAAACTACTTTTTTTGATGGGCGGCACTTCAGTCAATAGAGGGGGGCGCCAAAAAGAAATTTAGAAATAAATTATTTTTTTTTACTGGGCGGCACTTCAGGCTTCTAGTAAAAGGGGGGCGCCAAAAGGGAAATTAAGAAAAAATTATTTAAAAAATATATGTGGGGGCGCTGAACCTAATTTTGCATCGGGGCGCCAGGTACCATTGAGCAGCCCCTGTCAGGGACGTATTAAAGAAAAAAATTTAGAATTTGGGAATCATTTAGATGCGATATCTGATGCAGATGTCGCAGATTAAAATCCTCCACAAGTTTATGTCCACAGCTGTAAGAGCAAAATCTTCATATGAGCTTATTCTTAGTTCATCCTTCACGCTGGAAATTTCTCTTGAATTTATTGAAATATTTTATCATTACATATGACTCATTCACCATATTTTTTCTGATTTCACTCTTCTCCCCATTTGGAACATAGAATCTTTAAATATTCATGCGAGATGTTCGTTACTGGTAATGGAATATTTCCATATTTAACTTTCTTTTTCAGTCACTAATCTATAGTAATCGCAGATAAAGGTAAATTAGTTCAATAGGAAAATTTAAATGCAATTTAATTTCAGCACCCTCCATAACCGTAAGAAATATGGTAACGAAATATGCAAAATAATTAAAATTAATCGATTTTTCTTTATTCGGAAGATAAGTTAAATTTATGGTTACAATAACTGTCTCGAGAACAGCAATTAAATGTTAATTGATGTAACAGCCTTTAAAAAAAGTAGCTATTATCCTTATTCGAGCATATTGTCTCTTAACGGATATGATCATTTTGGTAGTTCTTACAATTCTTTTCTTGAATCGCGTCCTTAATTCGTCGAGTTTAGATCAATGCGCATCCGATCTGCTGATTCTAAATTAATAAAACTCCTTTGGGCATTCATTTATTTCAAAGAATTCAAATCTGTCAGAACCGACTATAATTAAGTTCTCTTTATAATTCTGTTTTTAACGAACTGAAAATTTTGTTAATTTTTTGTTGAACGAACCAACTTAACAACTAAAAATTAAAGTGTCTTACATCGTGTACAATGTTAAGATTTGATTTTAAGAACTAATTTTTAAAATAGTATACTGCATTATAAGAGGGCACTTCAAAATATAGGTGTGAAGTGGGAATTTCGTAGATAAGTAAGCATACATTTTAGGATTTCGTAGGTATCAATAATGAGCCTGAATGCTAAATGCCTGGCAAAACATTTCTTACTGAGATTGTAACAAAGTGAATAATATTATTTTGAAAATCCTTTATCGTATGTTAATCCAACTATTGCGAGTTTCAATTCTATAGCCTATATAGGCATATGAGATATAAAAATAGTTATTGGTGTACCAAGTTCTCGAAATGTCAGTTTAGCAAGAAAAGTGTGCTAAACGTATTTCGTGCACGAAGAGCAAACAATATTTTTTCCACAACTTAATAATTTTTTATGTACATGTAATATTATTATATTTGTAATTATGTGTTAATCTCTAATAAAAAAAAATAAAAAAAATAAAATAAATAAACAAAATAATAAAAAAAATACGTCATTAAAAACGTAAGAAAATTATTATTTTCTACAACTGTGAAAAAATGTTTATACGTATTAGAAGTACGTAATTTTTTCATGGCATTTGTTTTTCAACTTTGACTTGATAACGTGCAATAAAAACTTTATTGAACGCTGCCAAATCAATGTTGAAAAAATTAACCTCATGAAAAAATAACGTACTTCTAATAAGTAAACTGTTTCTTTGACAGTATTAAATTAAATATATTTAAAAAAGGATATTTTCCTAAAAAATAAACTAAATATAATCTTCTCTTTTTCTTCTTTTTCTTTTTGTTCTTTATTATCAACCTATATTCATATCCATTGCTAGGTATAGGCGTCCTTCGTCTTATTCCATGCATCTCTAATCTTTATCTTGAACTCTTTACTATTGGTTCGTAGCGATGCCCTTTTTATCGCCAGTGTTTTTGACTGGTTACCACGTTTTATGGTCCAGGGAATCCCAAAAACCGGGTTTCGAACTGCCGTCCATATGTGTGTCTGTGTGTGTATATAAACGATAACTCAAGAACAGTTTAACTTAGAGAGTTCGTTCTGGTTTCAAAAAATTCTCCGTATAATTGGAGAGAACCCTATTGTTTTTTATAAAGATCCAAAACCGGAAACGGAAGTTATTAAACTTTAAAATTTTAATAAATTCATAACTAGTAAACCAAGCCTTGGACAAAAATGTATATAAAACATAATTTGATGTATTTTTGAAGGTATACCTAATTTTTTTTTAAAAAAATTTTATATATATTTTTTTTTTATTTATTTTTTTCTTTTATTATTATTTTTTTATGGGAGGGCAAGTCTAGCGGAGGCCTCTCTTCGCCACTGGTTTTTCTAGTTTATGGCCGTTACGACTAAAGCAATTATTCAGGACAGTTCTAATTTTTCGTAATGAAAATTCCATACCTGAACAGGATTCGAATCCGAAACCTTAGCAACGCAGGGCACGTGTATTACCACTACGCTACGCCGGTCGGCTTTTTCAGTCTGTTAACACTTTCGATTGTCAACGTCATCGTTCCAAGACCGTAAGTGGCAACAGGCTGGATTCACGATTCATATAATTTGGCTATCAATGTTATGAGAATCTTTGGGTGTTTTTTAAATATGTCCCAGTTTACCAAATGCAGCCCAGTTCAGTCTTATTTGCCGAAATATTTCTGTTGTTTGATTATTTTTTCCGGCCGTAATAAGATATATAGGTATACATACCCGATTACGATTTCTAGGACCTTATTTTCAACAGTATCTGCCTGATCTCCTGGCTCATTATCTTGATCTTTGACAAATTTACTTGAAGACATATATCTGGATGCTTCGGTAAGCTCTTTTTGCATAGTGCTTAGCTCTGTTATATTGCTGCTAATGATGACTACGTCATCGGCGAAGCGAAAGTGATTCAAGTATACTCCATCAATGTATGTATCCTATTCACTCTAGTCTAAGTTTTTAAAGACATCTTCTTTAGAGAGGGAGCGTTATCTTGGCGTACTCCTTTACAGACAGAGATTTTATTAGTGATCACATTTTCATGAATCATCATCAGTTTATTAACTTCATAGTAAAAGTACGAGTACTATAGTCAGTATTTAATTAAAATAATAAAAACTGAACTAACACACTAGTGTGTTTATCGTCAAATAAGGTCTTTGAATATAATACGACAGTGGGAAGCAACCTGCGCATTACTAAAAAAACTAAAGTAGCTATAATGATCAATGTATTTCACTGGTACTCTATAATAGTTTACCTAACCAAATTAAAAGCAGACCTTTTAATATATGTAACAGTATGCTTAGGAACAATTTTAAAAATTACGGTGGGTGTATGTAACGTTAAAGTCGGTATTATGTGTTATTATTTTCAAGTTTATGATTGAGCATACTTTCTTAGGGTTATTGTTTGTTTAAAAATTGGATATGTTATGGTGTTATGATCACTAAACTATCATTTAGTTTTAAGTTTGTTTTCGCGATATTTGTAAATTAATTTTTCTATTGAGCCATGGACTCTAGTAAATAAAATTATTATTACTATTCTTATACTTATTATCGTTATTATAAAAAATTATTTGAATAATAATAATTTTAAAAAAAATATCTCGTGATTTTCAAGATCAGTAAAAAACTAATTTTCTTGACATCTAAAATATTTCGAGAAATAGGAATTTTCGAATAGCGTGAAATAAAATGTCGAGAACTTGCAAGCTTTATTCACTGCATCTTTTTCACTAATATTTAAGTAAATGTTAACCCGATATTTTAGTTACTTCAAGGAAGGAATATTTAGCTTTGGAATTATATAAATATAAGCCTCACAAGAAGTGTGTAAGCTGTGCTGAAAATGTTATTATAATTCTACAAAGAAACTAAAAGAACATATACATAGAAACTACACACGTGAAATTTTAATGGTTTGAAATTGGAGCTACACGTGCTAGAATCAAAGAAAGCTGCAACAAGGTGTAAACAAACGCATGAAGGAGCATTTGAGAATTTTGCCACAGAAATAATATATGAAAGAAATAAACACGTGCACAAGAAGTTTTAGAACGTATGGTCCTCACTTACTAAACTTCGTAGCTCTTACTAAACCAACTAATTTTAAATAGGAGTTGTAGTTTTTTTTTTTTTTTGATTTCCACCGAATAAATATAATATTGTCAATTGAGTATAATCTTTATTCTAGTTATAGCTGATTAGTTTCGCTCAATTCGAACATAATCAAAGCTGATTGACGAAAAACATATTAAATAATAAATAAATAAAAGTTCTCAATAGAGTCAAAATACGCGATAAAACCTTGTCAAAAAATATAATGGAGTATGTTAACGGTTGTTGAGGCAAATCATGACTTTTTAATAGGTCCGAGAATAATCGGACTGGATCGTGTACCTGAATATATATGTCATTTCTTTGGTTTAGGTGGAACTAAACCAAAAAACAGAAGCTTGGCTAGATTATTTAATTTTTCGTGTTGTCATTTATTATTAAGTGATATTTAAGTGAAAAATGAAATAAATAATACATTTTAAAAATTTTGGAAAATGTAAGAATTTAAGAAACGTGACATTTGTATTAAAAATGACTTTTTATAATGATATTAACTTTAACCTAAAAATGTTTATTGTAAGTATGATTTAAAAAGCTTAACAAATGGTCAAAACTCGAATCAAACTATAAAAGTTTCTAGATTATAAAATCTAGTTCCGCCTAAAGGTTTGGAATAGCCTATAGGAGATTAACGTGGAAAATCAGTTTTTTTGCTGAGTGTTGGTTCATGTTCTTACGGAAAACAATAGTTAAGGTATTAGTCAAAACCGTACAATTTACTGTAATAAACGATATAACGGTAAATACGATTCTATGGTATTATGGGTGCGATGAGTTTCTGCAGCGTTTCATAACTGTTGATGAAACTTGGATCCATCATTACACACCAGACATTAAAGAACCGTCAGAACAGTGGCTTTCTGTTGGCGAACGTGTTCCGAAGAAAACATAATCTACATCATCTCTCTGGAAAAGGAAAAAACGATCACAGGGCAATATTATGCCCCTTTATTTGATCAACTACACGCTGAATTGTTGAAAATACGGTCCCATTTAGCGAAGAATAAAGTTCTGTTTCACCATGAAAATGTATCAGCTCACTCGTCCACAATTGCAAAGGTCAAATGGGTCGAATTGCGCTACCTTATCTTACCTGTTCTCCAGATTTGGTTGCCTGCTATTTCTTTCTCATTTCAAACATGAAGAAATGGCGCGCTGGAAAAAGATTTGTATTAAACGAAGAGACCATCGAAGAAACACAGACCTTTTTGACAGAGTTCGGGAAATCGTACTTTTTTGAAGACTTAAAGGAGTTGAAATATCGTTGGGTAAAATATGTCAAGGTAAAAGGAGACTAGGTTGAAAAATAAATCGCATTCTGGTAAAACCAAATATGTTTCATTTCACGTCACTGTCTTATAAAACATCCCTCGTATTCTACGAGGGTTGCCTTTTATGTTGCCTTTTATGTTGCCTTTTATGTATGAACAGCAACCGATTTTGGACAATCTTCAGGTAATTCGTCCTTAAGCGAAATACGGCCACGATTGAAGTCGGTAAACCATCGATAAACAGTAGTTATTGATGGTTTTTCATCACCAAAAGTCGAATTAAGTTCATCGATGAACTGTTGGGTTAATCCACGTCGAAAGTTGTAAAAAATAATCAACTGAAAATGCTTACGATTTAATTCCATGTTTAGCCGCGATGAATTTTTCTAAGTTACTGTAAACAACACAAATAGCGTTCGTACGTCAAAACGTTCTGAGTACGTATACCGTCAAAAATGTCAAACTTTACGATAAAATCGTCGATTACCAGATGGCAACACTAGTTCAGCGCAATCTCGAAATATATGAGGCAACCCTAGTACAAGTACTTATAATTTTGTAACATAGTTATAATTTTGTTGCATAGTTAGAAAAAGATTCTCATCACATGATTATTTGTGAAATATATTGAATTAATTATATTAAAATTCATTAGTTGAACATAAATGCATATTTCATGACAGAGACGACAGTAAATTAGCAATAAATTAAACATACATTTTCTTAATTTACATAAAACAACAAACAAAGAAACAAACGATAAACTAGGTAACTTTTCCCTACTATTATGTTCATGTTTCATTGTAATACGTTGCATGTTATAATAACATGTTATAGGTAATGCAAACTGACGCAAGTTAAGGGTTATGTGGAAATAATGATATGCAAGCACAACTTATGACTATATGTTAAATATTTGACAGTAAATATGGCACACCATTATATGATACAAATCTAAAACATACTTGTTTATTTAATGTTACGGGCATTTCTTCCAGATACGTAAAAAAAAAAACGGAAAATGATAAAAAGTATTTAGATAGTAGGAGAATATAGAAAAGATTATAAAAAATCATTAATAAAATATAAACACTAATATGAAATATAAATGTTACAAATATTTTTGCTTTCTTGATGATATTTGCAATGATTTGATCTGTAGGAACTGCATTAATATTACAATGTTTAGGTTATTGTTTAATTAATAATAAGAGATTTGCGTTTAAATTGCATTTATTCCACCCTATTAGCTATTGCCAGCAAATTGATGCTAGGATAATAGCATGATAAACCGAATTTTTTAATTTACAAAACAATATTTATTTATTCATCAATATTTATATTGTCCCCTTCAAAACAGTCTCCATCAGATATAATGGTACTTATGCCACCGTTTTTTCCAGTCTTCAAAACACTTTTAAAACTCAGATTTTACTTAAATTTTTATTATATATTTATTTATTTATTTATTTATTACCTTTATTAAATAAGTAAAACACATTACAAAAAAAAGTTTACAATTTTATATAGGTATTTAGGATCTATACAGTATGTATGGATCTTACACCACTTAGACAGGTCTGTGTGTGGTATCCTGTTACACAATTTAAACTTATCAGTTCGATATAAATATAATGTCGAAATTTTTCTATATTAATAAAGGTTAGTTAACATATTATACTATAAATCACAATACAATTACAATAGTGTAGATTAGTTTTACTTAGGAAATGTACTTGAAAAGAAACGAAAAAATAGTTTGAATCTAAATACTACGTATATACTAAACACATTTATGAACTCGAAAATATGTAATTTAAATCATCAAAGTCGATGTCATTTAAAAATTGTTTTGCTCTTAATTTATAATTATTTCTTTGAAGGGTCAAATCGTTAACATCTAGATATTTTTTAAATTTATTATGAATTTTCGGGGCATAATAGAGAAAATACTTTTGTCCAATACTTTTACTGACTTTATTCACAATTGCGCGTTCTTTATGTCTAGTACTGTAATTATGGTTCGTAAAATTAAGTTCGTTTGAATTTTTGTATGTATACTTTAATATTGCATATGAATATAATTGCAAAATGTGTGATATGTTTGCTTCTTGGAATAAGCCACTTGAAGGATAAAAGATACTTTTACGAAGCATTATTTTAACAATTCTTTTCTGCAGTGTAATGACTTTGTTTATGTATATCTTAGCAGATCCTCCCCATCCAATTAAGCCATAAGTAATAGATGATTGTACAAGACCATGATAAAATAATTTTAATTTGCCGTATGGGATAATGTTGGTTAGCTTTTTAATAAAATAAATAAACTGTCTTAGTTTAGAACACAAATTTTTAATATGAATATCCCACCTCAAGTGCTGATCTATTGTTATTCCTAGATATTTAATAGAATTTACTTTTATTATCCGATCACTGCAGTCACAATTTATTCTGCAACATTTACTTTTATGAACTGTAAATTCATTAAATGTATCCTGAATATTGGAAGTAAAGTGAATAAATTTCGTTTTCTTAATATTTACTGATAATAGATTATTATCAAGCCAACACTTGATTATCTGCATATCTTTTTCAACTAACTTTTTTAAATGGGTCCAAGACTTAGTTTTAAGGAACAAAACAGTATCGTCTGCAAATGACATTAGATGTCCGTGTAAGTTTTGTACAGTGAGAAGATCGTTTATATAGAGAATGAATAAAATAGGTCCCAAGGAAGTTCCTTGACAAACACCACAATTTATGACTTGAGGTGTGCTTTCTTGTTTATCATATAGTGTTTGTTGGGTACGATCGCTCAAATACGTTCTAAAAAGGTTTAGGGCAATACCTCTTATTCCCAATCTTTCGAGTTTACTCAATAATATAGCATGATTGACTGTATCAAAAGCTTTTTTCAAATCAAGGAAAACAGCTATATTAGCCTCAGAGTTGTCGACTGCAGAATAAGCTTTTTTTGTAATTTGAGCTATCGCATCTTCCGTACTACGTCCTTCGATAAAACCATATTGAGAAGAAGACAACAATTTACTCTTAATAACGAAACGCATAAGACGTTGTTTTATTAATTTCTCTAATAATTTCGCAATATTAGATGTTAGCGATATTGGCCTGAAATTATTTACATCTTTAATACTGCCAGATTTGAACAAAGGCAAAACAATAGCTCTTTTTAGTACGGGTGGAAAGATTCCCTGTAAAAAAATATTATTAAAAATTAAACTTAAAGGTTCGGCTATATTATCAGCAATGTTTCTCAACATTATGTTAGACAATTTATCAGGACCACTGGAATGTGAGATTTTTGATTCCAAAATTATGCTTTTAATTTCCTGTTTATCTGTGGGAATTATAAAAAAATTATTGTTATTAACTTTGATGTTTCTTAACATATTTTCTTGTTCAGTGGAATCTACGGTAATTACATTTGCTAAGTTCCTTCCTACATTTACAAAAAAGTTGTTTAAATAATCCGCTCGATCGGCATCACTGTTAAGATTATCATTTTCATATTTAATTGTTTTTGACTTTTTCTTGGATATATTTAAAAATTCATAAGCTGTATTCCAAAGTTGCGATAGGTTATTAACATTACTCATTATCTTATTATTGTAATAGTCATTTTTCACTTTTTTAATAAGGGGGGGAATAATTTGTTTATAATAATTATATTTTAATTTAATTACATTGTTGTTAGGGTCTTTTCTTACAGCTTGGTACAGTTTTTTTCTAATGTTAATTGATTTTAGTAACCCATTGGTTATCCATGGTTTTCTTTTATTATATTTAGAATTCTTAAATTTAGTGACACTACATTTGTTAATACTATCATGAATAATATATAATAAACCATCTAGAGAGTTATTGGTATCTTTATTTGCCAATGCAATGTCCCAGTTTATAGTACATAAAATATTATTTAATTTTTTATAATCTATAAAATTAATTGCAATTTGCTTTTTTTTCATATTTTTGTTCTGAACATAAGTATTATTCGACCAAAATTGTAAAAATATCGGACTATGGTCAGTAATTTTATTATGTAAAATAACTGGCAATATATTTTCGAATTTGGATTTCATAAAAAAGTGATCAATACAGCTATTATCCCTTGTTGGTTTAGTAATACAGGCTCTAAATCCAAATTCGGAAAGTAAATCTAAAAAATGTAAAACATTATCATTGTTTTGATCAATTAAGTTTATATTAGTATCACCGGTGAAAATTTCACAACTTTTAGTACAATTATTGCTCAAATGTTCCCTTAGATTTGACAAAAAAAATTGTATGGGATAGGCTGGTGGTCGATAAACACCTGTTATTCCTATAATTGTGTTTGAAATATTTAATTCAACTCTTATAAAGGTATAATTAGAATAAAATTTAGTTACATTAACACTAACTTTATGAAAGTTTTTCACAAATATACAGACACCGTCATTTTGATTGAAATTACTATTATTGTAAAATGTAGAGTATCCTTCAATTGAAAAAGTCTCAATATTATTGATTTTCCAGCATTCAGATAAAATTATACAATCTAAATCAGTAATATGATTATGTATATTATTAATATAAATTAACAGTTCATCAAAATTCTTATTAATACTACGAATATTTAAATGCAGAATTTTTAAATTAGAATTTTTCTTAAATTTAATATCAAAATTATGTACAAGTGATTTTAATTCATGATTATTATTTACATCATAGCACGCAATAACATTTTTATCTAAGAAGTTTTCCTGCTCTTCAATATCTAATAGTACCATATTTAAAGCTTAAAAATAGAAAACAAATAAAATACCAAACTAAATACCAGTGGCGGCGTTGTCACAGGTTGACAGTTTTAGCAGGTCCGCCTCATTGTTGATGGTAATAAATCTGGAGTTTTCATTTTTCTTCACCATAATTTTGCCGTGTTTATACCAGGCAAATTTATAGTTGAATTCCCTTGCTGTCGCTTTGGTTAACCCTAATAATGTTCTATGATACTGGCTCAAATTATCATTAATAAATATCTTGTCTCCAATTGAAGTCCCAGGTATATTGTTGTTAGTGACCACTAAATGCTTTTTACTTCCAAAAACTTCTTTTTTGGTACGGGTCTTGAATTGGACAATAATATAAGAAGAGTTGCGATTTTTGTTTGTTCTTATCCTGTGTGCTACATCGACATCGTCTTTATTTACATCCAGGTTTAATCCTGCAGCTACTTTTTCTACTATCATGGAACAATATTTTATTATATATATATTTTTTATTTATTTTTTTATTTATTATTTATTATATATATATTTTTTTAATTTTACTGCCAATTGCCTATTGCCCAAAGCACTAGTGAATTTTTTTGCGCATGAACCAAACGATAAACCTACTTCTTCAACGACCTCTGTAATTAGACGGTTACCAAGAATTTTTTTCTTAACTTCTTCAACGTTTTTTTTTTTTTCCGGTGAAGTGCCAGGTCTCCTCAGTGCTGGGTCTCATCTTCAACTGATACACGACCATCTTGAAATCCGGTGATTGAAGTGCTGGGTCTTCTACATAAGTACACAGGATTACACCATCCCAAAACATTACCGTCAATTTGGCAGATGTATGACACCAGTAAATTATTGAAGTGATTTATCATAATGTTTAGAGCGATTTTTTATATAAATAAAAAAAAAAAAGAAGGACGCAAATTTAAATAATTGTTTATGCTGGTTTCACACTATGAGTCAAATGATTTCTATTGGACGCATATTGGTTTGACACTAAAGAACAAATTAACAGCTTGAGGTGTCTCCTGTGGGAACTTTCTGGGCTATTTGTCCCTTTCATGTAATTTGTACTCATTGTTGATGAGTCGTAACTGCACAACACGAATTAGTTTTTCTGTACGATTATACGCCTTTTCACTGATAAGTCATGAATTGCCGAAGATTAATCCAGTGAGTTCGCATAAATGTTTTATCATTTTTTTTAGGGTATCTGGCCCTAGAACTTTTTCTCCCACCTTACTTTTTATGACGATTTGCAGTTGAATGCTGTGCACCAAAAAACCAATACATATATTGCTGATTTGCAGTGTCTACGTTTTTACTGCATTTAAAATTATTGGAAAACCAAGTGTCAGTTAGAAATTTAAATTTTGTATTCGCGTTAAGCATATTTAATGTCTCTAAGAACATGGTGCTAATTAAGGACCCCCAGATAAGTATAAATATTAAAATAATCGGCACTTAACAGATTCCTGAAATTAGATTGAAACATGATTCTTTTAACTGTACTTCTCTTATTCTTTCTGTTCCAGTTTAAACAAAATATTTGCTTTTTTCTTCTTTTTGGTCAACCATATTTGAAACCAGAGATATCAAACTAATTTGGGTTTCCAGTCATTTTCCGCATAAACCTAACTAACACAGACCGCAAACTATCTTTATATGATTCTATTGGACAAATAATTAAAAAGAGCATATAATTTAGATTTTTAACCTTAATGAGCTGAATATAGTTTACTGCTGATGTAGTTGATTATATTATTGATTCGTACGACGTAAATATGCAAATGTAAGGAAACGTATCTAAACTTTCTGGAAATGATGCTTAAATTATGCGATGTTTATGTATACGTTGGACCTAAGATACGGCACATGTTTAAACGTTTAGCTCTGAAATATACTCCTCGGACACATGTGCAATTACAGTAATAGTTTCCAGTAATTATCGTATAGTTTATGTGTCCTTGCAATTGCCAAAATTGACCATTACCTTCACTTTTGCAGTTAAATTGTAACTTGAATTAATATTTGATGTGAGACAATGTTACTGCTGCACACTTATATAAACATATTTCTTATAGAGATGTTGTTTGGCATAGTTTAACACACAGACACTTTATAAGTGTTTTTGTTGTAAAATATTTCAGTAGCAAACTGCATATAATGATAGATAGTTCAAAACTGCTTTTACATTCCAAAGCAAGTTATATATATAAGACCAGACGGAATGCAGAGGAAATGACATTTTTGAAGGTAATGAAAAAATTTAACAAACTTGCCTATATTCGCAGTAAAAATAAAATTTAAGAATTGAACATCTCTCCCGTGGTTAAAAGAATACTCATTTGCAGAATTCACTAGCTGACTTTGTCTTACAAGTTAAGAAGTATGCAAGTGGAAGACCAAAGAAGGCATGGATGGTGAAAAAGGCTAGATAGCTTATTCCATGAACAATGATTATGATGATGAATTTTAAAATAAATTTATCGAATAGTGACGATTCCAACTTCAATTTTTGAGAAAAACTTGTGGTTGAAGGGGGAAAAAAAGGAGTATGCTACAAGGCGTTAAAATGCAGTTCTTGGAGGCAGTAAAAGGTCGAGGTGTCATATCCAAGAGGTTAAGTTACGAAGATATATACAACTCATGAAACTTGCTAATCTTGAAAGATTCCATTTCACCCCAAAATGTAACACCGTATATTAAATGAGTAGCGAACATAGAATTGTAAATCATTAATAGCATCAAGTACGAAACATGGTATTTTATTTTTCTTGTGAGATTTAAGATTTTTGCGAGTTTATTAGTTTAAAGCTCTACATGTTTCTTGAAATTTAAATTCTGGTCTAGTATCATTCCCGAAAAAAAATTATCTTTAACTGTATCTGGATAAGATCGAGAATAAAAAATATTATTTTACCGGTTTTTGCATTATTTAGAGGCAATAGAAAATATCTTGATCACATTTAATATGTTTGTCAAGATCATTTATATAGATCAGGAACAGTATAGGGCCCAAAATTGAGTCATGTGGAATTTCAAAGAGTATGCTTTTTACATCAGACAGTTTGTTATTCAGTTTTACAGCTTGGAATCTATGTTTCAAATATGTTTTGAACATATTCCACGCAACGCCTCTAGCACTGTACTGCTCTAACTTATAAAGCAGCATAATAAGTAATGTGGCAAAAAACAAGGATAAATATTGATAATAAAAATCTCAACAAAAATTATCCTATATTTAACTGTTACCACGTAACAACGTGATTAAGCAAAACTGTATTCCTAAAATCATTCACACCACATAAATTTCAGCATGACCAGAGATGTTAAGCTTATCTTCGTCCTAAATGCAATTGCACTTTAGCTCAGTTACGAGGTTATTACTAAAAGTGTAAATTCCAATCCGACCAAAGCCTGCTTGATCTCACCTATTAACGGAGGTTTTTGCATTGCACATGCACAAATACAGTGATACTGTTTGAATGCGGAATGCGAGAGCTGTCGATTGAAATTGAACATATATATCAGACTGAGAATCATGGAATTACAACTGATTTATTGGGATTTTAAGCCCTACAGGGATATTATAATGGATTAAATGTGTTCATATGTAGGGGTATAGTTCATCGATTCGTTACATTGTTGTTGGTACCTAAGCGTCTATAATTCTGCAGTTATGTGAATGAAAATAAGCTAATACTACCTTTGAACATTTTCATTGTGTGGATTTAGAAACCATTCCAATAGACCATATTCGATAATATTTAAATTGCAAAATTAAACGGGCATTATAAAAATTGTGTGCTCCCTTTTCGCATTTAGGAGTCTTCATAAAGTTTAAACCAGATCAAATGACAGAGCAAGTATATTTCTATAACCAAAAATGTCAGGGTCTAATTTTTAGTAAAGTAACTGTCAGAAAACCTGATCTAAAAAGATTCACTCTAGAAAACTCATTGAAGAATTAAGATTTGTTTGAGGAGAGCAAAATATTTTTGATATTAATTGAATTAGTTGAAGGCAGTCGTTGAAACATTTTGAACAAGGCAAAAATAAAAATAGTCGGTTATTGTTGAAAAAAATTTAATATATTGTATTTGTACGTATTTATTTATTTTTATTTTTTTGCAGAATGTACAATTTTACAGAGAGATATGGTTATTTATTTGAGAAGAGAGGTACTATCCACTAAATATAGTACCCGACTGTATATATCATTCTTTTTGTTGAATTAGGTCATTCGGTCAGTCTTTTTATCCTTCCATTGTAACATGAGTTCGTTTTCGTCGTCAATGAGTTGGTTATTATATGACGTAGCAACTTTTTGTATTTGTTATGTGATAAAGGTGTTTTTGAGGTCTTCATGAATCAAGTTAATTGAAACATGCAAATGTGCATTCACCGAGTGTTTTTGAAAATTTCATATTGCTTTTAACCTAATTGGCTTAGCACATCCCTATAATTGAAGTACACAGGGCCAGATGGGTTTAAACATGGTATTGTATAGTAGAAACCAACATATTTGTGAACATTCTAACTGTTAACGAGTCATTTAACGCGTGTTTGTTCTAGGTTAGTCGTTGATTCAAATGCAGTCCACTGTAACTTGAACTGGAATACCATTGATTATTACTTCTGGGCAAATACTGGGACTGGTGATTAATATGACTTGGACAGATAATTTACCTTAGTTCGCCATATATTGACCATCATCGTTTACTAACAGGAATGACACAATTACACTTACTTGGGGAACACTAGATGTATGATGATAATCAGATAGCGAATCGGAATATTGTACTGAGAAGTTCTATCTGTCAAACAACACTTAATAAAAAAGCATAAATTACTGCATGATTTATAGAACACACCTTACCTAATACTTACTAAACGTCGAGGCATACGGAACGGGTTATTTAGGATCCCGGATTCACTACTGTATGTTAAAATAAATTTCATTGCGAATATACAATACGAACTGTAAAAGTGTTAATCTGAGATCATTATTTATGCATAAGGGTTTTATGAAACATAAAGTTAGGTACCTACACACAGGTTTAGTAACAAAAATTTTTATAGTAAATTGAGCCTCATACTTATGAAGAGAGTTAACATTGTTGTTTTAGTTAGTTGGGTTAAAATAGTAACCACAGCTTAGAAATAGTTTTGTTCTATACATCCTAACTATCAGACTTATCTATGAAGTTTGGAAAATTTGACCACCATCGAAAGTGTGCCTACATGATAGCGAAACCAAGCATTTCTGAGCGTTAAACGACTGTTGAGGAACATAAAATGGTGAAAATTTAGATATTACGCTAATAAGTAACTTAAACACGTAAAAAACGTAAGTAAAAAAACACAAATAATTTCTGTCTCTATATGTTTGAATGAATTGTAACGTAGTTTTCTCGACCCATTTTTTAAAATAAATAAAATGGTCTTGTATTCCTTGGAGTAAACATATTATTAATGGGTTAATTTTGTGCAAATAATATTTACACTAGTAATATTTACATCTAACGTTTCGGATGCGCGCAGAATCAACCAATTGCCTATAGGTACTCTAACGCCTGTAGATTGCTTACAAGACGCGCTACGGGTTGCCCAAAATCAACCCATTAATCAAGTACTTGAGCAAGTTCTAAACTGTAAACTTTATTTAGCATTGGCTAAAGAAGTAGTTTTAGCAAAACACGAGTCAAAATTATTTACCAACGTATTGCGTAAGAAATGCGTATTTTTGTGCTTCATGTCGAGTTAGTTTACATCTACTTTTAAGACTTTTGTTTAACTGCGGCGTTGTAGTGTTCCTAAGAATCCAAATTCGTGTTTTCAGCTAAGATTAGGTTAAGGGAAGGAATTAAACTTCCTTTAAATTTAACAATTTAAATATATTGATCCATATTGTTTACATTTACATGTGAAGTTTGTATATTTGGAACAAGATACTTGAAGCCCATGGTACGACTTATGCGTAAAGTGAAGAAGAACGGCCGATGACCAAAATAAAACTAAAGAATAATTTTGAATGTTGCCTTAAATTAAATCAATCATATTGTATCCAGACACGAATTCAACAATATAATAAAAGTTTTGTGCCAGTTTGGGGCATTAGATAGTCTAAAATTATCTTAGGTATAAAAAGATAGTATACATTCATGAAGAGTTAAGTGAGGAGGCACAATGCAAAACCGATTTTATCACATTTTTTCAAAATCGAGATATCACGTGATTATCATTTCTTACCTTGAAAGCTATTCAGAAAACAGAAAAAAAATGAACAAAGTGAACCATTTCCCTTTATAATATCGCTGTTATATAATATGATGTAAGATTTATGTTTGGTTATGACTGGCATGCAAGACAAGCGATAAGATTGCTTGAAAAGACAATGCGACAGTCGGTCTCGAGTCATCATATGACACACACAGTTGTAATAAACTTAATTAAAATATAATAAATATATATTAGATAAAAAACGTTTTATTTAATTATTTGCCTAAACAAATATACATCACATGGCGCAGTCGGTTATCGGTTATTGTTATTAATTAATAATAAACTAATAAATAAATTTAAAAGTGAAAAAAGATGGCGAATTTTGTCTTGCCAAGTCCGCTAATACTAAAAGGAAATCTAAGTGAAAATTGGAAGAAATTTAAAAAGAACTTCAACATATATATGTGCGCATCAGGGTATAACAAACACCCAGAAGATAGGCAAGTGGCAATTTTGTTGAATTTAATTGGTCCAGAAGCAGTAGATCTTCAAGAAACTTTCACATATTCAAATGGAGAAAATAAGAAAATTGAAGCAGTGTTAAATTCATTTGAAAATTATTGTAACCCAGTTGTATACAGTAGAAGACAAATGGAAGGTGAGTCATATGACATGTTTTTAACGGACTGCAAAACGTTAATTCAGGATTGTGATTTTACAAATTCTGATGAAATTCTGAGAGATAAAATTGTACTTAATTCTAACGACAGAGAAACTATGGATAGTATCATAAAATTGGGAGAAATTAAGTTAAATGAAGCTGTAGAAAAATTTAGAATAGCCGAAATCTTCAGGAAACAAACAAAAGAAATTCACGGAGAAATTCCAAAGGTGGATCGTGTAAAATCAAGATTAGACCAGAAGAACAAATCACCCCAGAAGGACACAGAAGGTCATCGACAAAGACAAAGTGAAGGTGAATGTTCTGCAAAATCTGGAAAAAACTGGAAAAGTGATAGTGCGCGAAGTTCGTACAAGTTCAAGTGCAAGTGCTGTGGTTTTTTCCACGAGAAATTTAAATGTCCCGCGAAAGGACAACAATGTAGTAAATGTAACAAGTATAATCATTTTGCAAAGGTATGCAAATCTTTTAATCGAAGTCAATCTAATTATATAGAATTTAGAGAAAATAATTCTGATTATTTTTGTGACCACATTAAATTTAGTAATATAAATTCTATATGTTGGAATAAAAAATTAACAGTAGAAAATCAAACAATTAGCTTCAAAGTAGATACTGGATCAGATGTTAATTTAATTCCATATCAGGCTTTTGATAATATTAGAAAGACTTCGAGTAAGAGAATTATTTTAAGTAATAATAATATTAAATTACAAGGATATGGAGGTAATGATATAGAAAACTATGGGCAGTGTGACTTATTAGTTGAAAATAACGGTAAATTTAGTATTGAAAATTTTATAGTAACTAAATCTAGTTATATACCTATATTGGGTCTTAGTACTTGTATGAAATTAAATATAGTTGCAAAAAATGTGGATAATATAAAAAGTAGCTTCACTAAAGAGGGGTTAGTTAAAAAATTTGAGAGTGTTTTTAATGGCATTGGCTCATTTCAAAATAAATACAAAATTGAATTAAAAGAAAATGCAAGTCCTGTCTCCCTACCACCATATCGTGTTCCGATTATGTTAAAAAGTAAATTAAAAAAGGAACTAGATAGATTGTGTAAATTAGGAATTATATTTAAATATGATAAACCTACAGAATGGTGTAGTATATTAGTAACTGTAGAAAAACCAGATGGGTCGCTGAGACTATGTTTGGATCCTAAATATATTAATGAAAACATTAAAGATGAACATTTTCCAATTCCAACATTAGAGGAATTAAAATCAAAATTAAATAATGCGAATTATTATTCTGTTTTGGATTTAAAAGATGCATTTTGGCACATACAGCTGGATAATGACAGTCAAAAATTATGTGTTTTTTCCACAATTTTAGGTAGTTATTCGTTTACGCGTTTACCATTTGGGCTTAAAGTAGCGGCACAGTTATTTCAGAAATACAATATGGAGGCTTTTGGTGACATTGAAGGTGTATTTATTTATATTGATGACTTATTAATTTTTGCAGAGTCAAAAGAAAAACATGACGAAATTTTATTAAAAGTTTTTGAACGGGCGAAACAATTTAATATAAAATTTAATGTTAAAAAATTTCAGTTTAGGCAAACTCAAGTGAATTATTTAGGGCATATTTTTAAAAATAGTACTATGGACATTGATCCGGAGAGAATTAAATCGATAGTAGAATACGATGAGCCAACAGACAAAAAGTCGTTACAAAGATTATTAGGTATGATAAATTATTTACGTGATTTTATACCAAATTTATCGGAAGTAACCAATCCTCTAAGACAACTGTTAAAACTAAATGTAAAATTTGATTGGACAAAAAATCACAATATATGCGTAAAGAAAATTAAAGATTTAATTATTAATGCCCCAGTACTTCAAAATTTTGATAGTAAAAAAGATACAGTAATACAAACTGATAGTAGTAAAAATGGTATAGGTTGTGTCTTGCTACAAAATAAAAAACCGGTATGTTTTGCTTCAAAAAGTTTAACAGACGCGGAATGCAATTATTAGCAAATTGAAAAGGAATTTTTAGCAGTATTATTTGCATGTAGACGGTTTCATAATTTTATTTATGGAAAGAAAATAATTATTCAAACAGATCACAAGCCATTATTGGGTATAATGAAAAAAGAAATAAATAAAATAAATTCGAACAGACTTAAAAGAATTAAATTAAAATTAACGATTTATGATATTACTCTTGAATACACCCCTGGAAAAAACATGTTAATTGCAGACGCCATTAGTCGAGCGTGTTCTCAAGCAAGTAAAACTGATTTTGATATTGAACTTAGTAGAATTGTTCATACTATAAATGTAGCAGATAATTTACAAAATGAAATTGTACGTGAAACAAAATTTGATTATGTTTTGAGCAAGTTGATAGATTTTACAAAAAATGGATGGCCAAAATCCAAAACAAAGTTAAATAATGAATTAAAATTTTATTTTAATAAAAGATTTGAAATACATGTTAATAATGAATTACTTTATTATAATGATAGAATTATGATTCCTGAAAAGTTACAAAAGAAAATATTGTACAAAGTACATGAATCACATTTAGGTAATTTTAAGACTCAGCAAAGAGCGAAATCTCTATTTTATTGGCCAAAAATGAATATTGACATTATAGAAATGATTAATAAGTGTTATATTTGTCAAAAATATAGATCAGCAAATGCAAAAGAACCAATGTTATGTCATGAAATTCCAAATTTACCATTTCAAATGCTTGGATGTGACATTTTAGAGTATGCAAATACAAATTATTTGGTATTAGTTGATTATTTTTCTCACTGGGTTGAATTGAAAAAACTAAATTGTAAAACATCTAGCGAAATTATTAAAACTATGAAAGATATTTTTTCAGTGCATGGTATCCCGTGCAAAATAATTGCTGACAATATGCCGTTTGGCTCATACGAGTTCGCTCATTTCGCTAAATGTTGGAATTTTAATATTGTTACTTCAAGTCCACATTACCCCAAAAGTAATGGACTCAGTGAAAGATATGTAGGAATTTGTAAGAAATTTATTAAAAAATCAATAGAAGGAAATGAAGAATTGGAAAATATGTTACTTGAATATAGAAATACACCAGTGTTAGGCTCAAAATTTTCTCCTGCTCAATTGTTATTTAGTCGTAGAACAAAAACAAAGTTACCTATAAATGAAAATTTATTAAAACCATTTGTTGTTAAAAGTTTTAAAACAATTCTTATTGCAAATAAAGAAAAAACCAAAAAATGTCATGATAAAAACGCAAAATTTAGAAATTACAAGTTAAAACCTTATGATAATGTAATGTATCGTGATAAAATTAACAAATGTTGGTTACCTGCTCGAATAACGAAATTTTCCGATAAACCGCGATCAGTTATCATAAAAGATTTAAATACCAATAGACATAAGAGGAGAAATATGAATGATATTAATTTTTCAAAATATTATAATAGTAAAAATGATTTTAGTGTAGAGAATAAGAGAAGAGATGTGTGGGATAATTACATAAATAAAGCTGAACCAAATGCGAATGTAGGAAATCGAAATAATGTTAATAATAAAGAAAATTTGGTAAATAGGGAGAAAATAGATATTAATAATTCAGGAAATGAATATAGAACTACTTCAGGAAGGGTAGTTAAACAAACTAAATTTTATGGGATTAATTAATAATTTAAATAAATATATTTTGTTATTTGGTATAAAGTTAAAGTTTGGTGTTTGTTTAACTATTTTTGTAAATATATTTTGTAATATAGAATGTACATAAAGTTATATTAATTTGGGTGTTGAATAGAATTGTAATTTAATTTATATAAAAAAGGGAGATGTTATATAATATGATGTAAGATTTATGTTTGGTTATGACTGGCATGCAAGACAAGCGATAAGATTGCTTGAAAAGACAATGCGACAGTCGGTCTCGAGTCATCGTATGACACACACAGTTGTAATAAACTTAATTAAAATATAATAAATATATATTAGATAAAACACGTTTTATTTAATTATTTGCCTAAACAAATATACATCACAATCGCATCAAATTGTGCAAGATAAAACAGAACCAACTTTATCGACAAGCGAGTCTGGTGCAAAATCAACTCTTTCCATTTCAGCCAATCACGTCACTCGTTATTTTCTCTATTTGCGCAGGTTACAAACACATATAAATAAATACAAGTTGACAATAACCAGTTATAACACGTACAAAACTGCCGCAGCAATTAACTGAAATTTTTTTGAATTATATATTTTTTTTCAATCTCTAATAAAATTTTATTCCATGACCATTGCATCAAATATTTTATTTTGCTTTTATTATATTGTTCTTAAGAAATGAGATTGGAAGTCTCAGCAAAACCAACTTTTTCCAAAAAAAAAAAAAAACGTAAATTATATCACAAACTGTTAAATTTTCGATTTGGGTAAATTAGTTAACATTAATTGTATTACATAAACAGAAGATTTACACAAAAAAAAAAAAAAAATTGTATTGTGATAAAACTAAAATCGAAAAACGTTTTTTTTTTTTTGAATACTCAAAGTATTGATGACTGTGATAAAGTTGGTTTTGTTTTGTATCTCCTCAAATATTCAATTAACAAAAGACTTTATTTCAAGCTAAAAGAGAAATTCTTTATTAAGTGTTCTTTAAATGATAGTCCTCTTATTCGAGTAATGGAAAACATAAATTACATGAACTTTCGTTTAAAATATTGTTACACCTCTCCTTCACCAAAAATTAGGGTGGCCAGATGGGAGACCAGGATCTTAAATATGTAAGAAAAAGGGGGGAAACAAATACAACTTAAAGTTGGCCAGGCTAGCATCAGTGGAGACGAGCGGGGTTTATGATTATAATGATCAAGGCGGCAGAGGTGGTTCTAGATAAGTTCCCGTAAAATTATATTACTTAATAGGGCGCCAGTTAGTCAATCTGTCATTTGTTTAAATGATCAGCGCAGACTAACATACGCTGAATTGACCTACCTTGAATTTCCGTCTCTCTTACCCTGTAATGTGAAACTAGGAGAAATAGGGGCTACTTGAAGTATCCACAAATCTAATAAAAAAGCAAAAGAAGTGTCCCTTTTATTATTCGGCAGTGAGTGCCGAAGTATTGTTAAATAATAGTGTACAAAATAAAAAGCTAGTAGAGTACATCAAAACAAATAATCAAAAGTATCTCACACAAATCGTATTGCTACTACAATACTACCAAAATAAACAGTAGTCGGACGTTGATCGATCATCGTATACAATTTCAGTAAAGTACAAAAACTAGAATCTACTTGTGACTCTTGTCGTCAGAACCAGGGACCATAAATTTATGCTATACAAAAAATTAGAGAATATTACTCACAAAAAAAAAAGAAAACAACTAAATCTAACACTTATCTGTACTACACTCTTAAATATACGGATCTGAGCGGTAGATGCTCACTCCCACGGGACTCCCAGGACAGCCCGACGGTCTCCTCACGTACACGTCGGAGCGTCTCTTCCTTTCCTACGTGGCTGGATCCAGGAAACAAGATTATGTTAGCAAAAGCCTTCGGACTCCCACCGAAGTGGATTCTCAAAAATGTTCAAGCAGCAAACAAACAAAAATGCAGAAAACGAAAACGTATTCGACATCGATAATCCTCAAACGGGAACGAAAACGAGACGGAAACGACAGGGGAGACGGAAACGGCCTAAAAAATATATATACGGAACTAGTAGTTTGATTCTGGGTGCGCAATGTGCGCACATTTCCCCTACAATGAGCACGTGGAAAATTTCATTTGAAATTCTCAAAAATTCGTATCTCACGATACGAATTATGGTACAGAGATACTCTGTGCCTACTTTGAAATAAATATAGACTCACCTTAATTGTGATGCGGTCATTCTTGTGTTTGTTGAACCCTTTTCTAAGTCCTGGTGGTAACTGTCGATGCACAATTGCACAATTTCAATACACTAAACTGTAGAGCAAAACGTATTGCTGTTGAAATCTGCAGAATATTTAATCTGTCACCACGTCTTGTTTTATCAGCGGTCAAACATTTTCTGCGTTTTTGACTGTCTGAACCTTCCTTATCGTGTTTTCCTAGGTGCGCTGTGTAACACTAGGCTAGGGGAAGGCTGGATGAGTACGCCCGGCAACACACCTACGTGATCGGGGTGGACTACTCTATTCAAAGCAGAGGCCCAATTTTTTGAGTGTAACAATATATAAGCATAAAATAACTAAACACATTTTACTCTAAATTTTCGTAATTGCGTTATTGTTTACCATTATTTTTATTAGTTTTATTTATTTTTCTTATCTATTTAGTTACTTTTTTTAAGTTTTTTTAAATTTTTTCCTTGGGCATATTAGCTTATAATCTAATTGCTTAAAATAGTACATGTAAGGTAATTAAGTCATGAAAAATGTTAACTTTTTCGATACTTAATTATGAATATTAATTATAACATATATTTGTACGATAAATTATTGTATAAAATACAATAAATCTGGTATAGTCAACAATTCTTAAATTTCACCAAAATTAAACTTCCTTCATATACTGGAAATATAAAAATAAACAACAATATAACGATATTGATATAGTTCCAATGAACTCTCAAGTTTCGAGTACGGAATGACAGAAATACAAACACACTCAATATTTGCTTGTATATCAGTTTCACTGTGCACAACAATAAAGAAACAAGAAATAAACGAAAGCAACACCAGCAGTTCTTAAACTTCTAGTCTGGTAAGTTATAAACTTTTATAATTTAACTCTTACTTTTTAAAATCGAAAGTGACTTAAAGTTTAGAATTTGTATAGAATGAAATGGACCTTCAAACAGTGGCGGCTCCTAATGAAGAGACAAGGAGCCATGGCTCTACCATTGCAAAATTATGGCAACACCATCACAAATTAATCATTGAAAAGTTTTTATTTTCTTTAAAATTACGGGTAAATACAAATAAACATACACGCGTCTAAGTATGGAACGCTGCTATCGCAATGCATTTGATGTGACTTTCTTCTTATTCCCTCGAGGAAACACTCGAAATAAAACCACTGGTATGACCGCTACCGAATTTGGACTTTCAAAAACTCCGAATGTTACTGCCTCTGTTTCTAAAACACGGACAAGAAAATGCCGTGTACGCAATCGTCACAATATACAGAAGGAGTAGTCACTATGTCAGGCACTAGCTTCGGGACTAAAAAGGGCTAGAAGTGAACGACACGTCGATCCCAACAACGTATTTCTCCTACTTTTACATATTAAATTGGGCTTAATGAAAAATTTCGTGAAGTAATGGATTGGAACGGAAGAGAGTTTTTGTGTCTAAAACAAAAATTTCCGAGAATTAGTGAAGCAAAATTAAATAGGGCATATTTGTGGGCCCACAAAAAAGCGCAATAATGAAAGAAGATGATGTTGTTCACAATATGCTAAATGCAGCTGAAATAAGAGCTTGGAGAGCTTTTAAAACAGTTGTTGAACGCGTTTAAACGTGAATGAACTACTGCCTTGACACAAAATGGGATGTAGGATATCTTTAAAAATTCACTCTCTGGACTCTCATCAAGCTTTCTTTCCAGAAGATCTATGCAGTAAGTGATAAACATGGGGAACGGTTCCACCAAGACATTTCAGCCATGGAAAAGCGATATCAAAGTAAATGGAGACCAAATTTGCTTGCTGATTACTACTGGACATTAATAAGGGATGTCTCAGAAACAAAATATCAACGTAGAACATCAAAAACAACATTTTGAGGTTAAGTCAAAATTAATAATAAAACGTCTATCGCTATATTTCGTTAGAAACCAACAACACCTCATAACAAAAAATTATGAGTGATAGAAAAAACTGAGGTCATTTTCGGATTTAGGTCAAATCTTACGTAGCAAACATCATGTTTTGTCAATGTCACAAAAAATAAGTTCATTTTTGTTTATCAGTGTAATTATCATCAGTTGGAGGAAAGCTTGCAACTATTTCTCTCTCAAAAACCTGGAATCATAGCTTGTAATAAATATTGAAACCTATCGCTATCTTCAATACTTTCATCTATAAGCAACTGCTTGACTTGTACCCAAAACTGCTATTTATAACATCTTCTCCAAACGTTTTAAATTTTTGAAGCGGTAATTTAAGCTTACGCCTATTGTTGTATGCCATAGAATTAGCTTGGCTTGTATTGCTAACAGAATCATCTAGACATTTCTCTAATTTCCGAAGTAATGGGTGTTTTTTTAGAGGTATAGAACTTTAAATTGCATTAAAACAACGATGGATTATTCGATTGACATGAATTTTTTTTTATTCGAAAGATAATCTTGTGGCATTACATTTTAAATATGATTTCTGGCATATGACCGCCACGGCTGGCTCGGATGTAGTCCAATCTGGACGTCCAATTTTCGATGACTTTTTCCAACATTTGTGGCCGTATATCGGCAATAACACGGCGAATGTTGTCTTCCAAATGGTCAAGCGTTTGTGGCTTATCCGCATAGACCAATGACTTTACATAGCCCCACAGAAAGTAGTCCAGCGGTGTTAAATCACAAGATCTTGGAGGCCAATTCACAGGTCCAAAACGTGAAATTAGGCGGTCACCAAACGTATCTTTCAATAAATCGATTGTGGCACGAGCTGTGTGACATGTTGCGCCGTCTTGTTGGTATGATTTAATGTAATTCCACAAGATTATCTTTCGAATAAAAAAAAATTCATGTCAAACGAATAATCCATCGTTGTTTTATTGCAATTTAAAGTTCTATACCTCTAAAAAAAACACCCTTTATAAGTTTTATTCTAAAAATATTACTAGCATCTAACTTTTTAAGCTCATTATATTTTGCTTGTAAAACTTCAGACGAAAATTCAACCTACTAAATTGGAGTTTACTTTTTCCGTGAGACTTATCATTTTGTTGTAATTTTGGGTAAGTGCTGATCTGATAAATTTCCTTGATTTCACAGCTTTTTTCATGATAACTTAATGTTATTTCACCAATTCAATGAAACATTGCCATGTCACGGTCGCCTGATGTATTGAAACACAACAACTTTGTAGGAAAAAGCTTTATATCATTTATATTGTCTTACCAAGAAGTTATAACTGTTTATAAATTCCCACAAAAGAAAACATAACTTTCGTGACATATTTCAAACAGTCAACTGTATTTTATAAACAAACTTAACGACGCTAAATTCAAATATGTATCAAACAGTTTAACAGACCTCCATTTTAATTTCTGCATTTGGTAATCCTATATAATGAAATCATAAAAATCAAAAGTTAACTAATGAGCTGTTGATTGAATTTTACTGACCGCGAGACGAGTTTATAGTGTCAAAGTTTGGGAACCGTTTTTATATTGGTAGTTCTGGAAGAGAGATAAAATATTTTTTTCAGATCCATTCGATTAGATACTCGAATGTTCATTACACCCCTTATCGTCTTAATAACTTTGCTTGGATCGAGAAATGAAGTTTATTTGAAGAAGTTTTATTGAATCTTTACTAAGTGAATTAGTTACTGAACTGGAAATTCGCACCTACCTTTCAATAAATGATAAAGGAAATGTTATAATAAGCAAGTATATATTTAGTTCATTCTTTATCGAGAATCAACTTAAGAAAGTTATTTAAAAATAGAAGACTTTAATTAAAATAAAACACAAATTAAGTTTACCAACGCGAGAAAAATATAGAAAAAAATCAGTTGTGGCCACCACAGGACCAACTGCCATCACAAAGTACTTGTATAAATTACATTCTAGCAGCGAGTAGAAATAACTTGGCCTAATATTTTCTAACAAAGATATTATTTACCATAACCATGGAAACGTTACATATAAGAAAAAATAGATATGAAATAATAGATACTTTTTCAAAAATGTTTCGTTTGATCAAAAAATGTCTCAAATAAAAGTTGTTAGTTATTGCTTTTATAGTAACTTTTCTTAAATACATTTTTTCGAAATATTTTTCTGTTGTTAAATATTCGCAAAAATCCTAAAATCGACACGAGTAAATTCCCATTTCTAGTCAAGCGATTTTTAGCAAATGTTGATCAATTCGTGCCATTGATAACAAAAGCTTAAATATGAAGAAAAACAGATGGACAGACATCATGCTAAAAATAGTCAAAACATTATATAGAGACCTCAATTCGTGGAGATCCATCGAAATGTCAAAATCGTTATGATCACAATACCTCACTTATATATGCTGGCGGTCGGTAAAGAAAGATACAGCATGATTTGAGGAACTTTGTTGTTCATAGATAGTGTCAATTAAGCTACAAGAAACTTATATGCTTCCAAGTAAAGGAAAATACAGCATAAAAGATGAACTGCCTGAAAAAGGAAAAACGGACACCAGAAACGGAGTTCCTAGTAATATTACATAATCAGCATATCGTTCTCTAGATCTTTGCCAAACACGTTCGTGACAATATAGTAATGTAAAAGTAAACGGACTTATTTGTAAATAAATTTGATACAAAATCATTGAAACAAAATGTTATATGTTTTTGGGCAAAACGAATGCATGCTACCGATAAGCTAGGAATAGTTTCATCCAGGGTTGTGGTGTCGGTAAAACTATCTTCCGACTTCAACTAGGAATCCAACTCCGAAGTTTTTATACCTATCTACTCCGACCCCGATTCTTTCCTTTGTAACCAGATCATATAGGGTGAATTTTTGTGTGAGGAAACCTATTTATTTGAAAATTATTGAACGTACGAAATTGAGGGGAAATTAAACCACAGCTAAGTACTCGGTTTCGAATCCTGCTCAGGCATGGAAATTTCTAGTAGACGAAAATGGTCATTTTGAAATTTCAAATAAAAAGGATGTAGCATTTTCGATAAGGTTTTTTAAATAGAAACAATTTTTAAAGGAAACATATTTTTATTACTCTTGCCCGTTTAATTACAATGAAAGAATATAATTAATTCATACTTCAAATCCCTGATTTTCCCTGTTGCCAAAGTTGATTTGTGAGCAGGCGTATTGATCAATATTTATCGAATGTACTTTACACATAAGTTTTTCGCTACAAATTTGATGCATAGATTGTAACTAAATTTATTTCAGACTGCCAGTTTTGTATAAGTTATTTCTAACAATTAGCAACTTAACAACCCGCCTAGCCTCAGAGCATCAAACGTTTGCCGATGATCTGAAAATCTTTAATGAGACCAGGAACCAACCTCAATTACAAGCAGACATAGACGCTGTCACTGAATGGTGTGCTACTTGGCTCCTATCCCTAAATACCTTAAAATGTCGTGTACTACATCTAGGGACCAATAACCAGAGATAAACCTACAACATCTCAGGACAACTGATTTAGCGAACTGACATTATGATTGACCTTGGCATAACGGTAACAACAACCCTAAATTAGTCTCCGCATGTAGTCCCCATTGTTAAGAAAGCAAATAAAATACTCCACCTAGTTTAAAATGCTTCCCACACCTAACCCCTACATTATTTCGTACAATCTATTTATCCTACATACACCCTATCATTGAATTTGCATTTTTTGTCTCGTCATCTTACTTGCAGCGGGATATACTCCTTCTGGAAGGCGTTCAAAGACGAGATACACGTCTCCCGAATAATTTCCGCCTTCTACCCTACGACGAACGTCTCAGAAAACTGAAGTTACCGTCACTAGCGGATCGCAAAAGCCGCGGAGATCTTATACAGATGTATAGGATAACCACAGGCAAGTTCTCTACTGACATGTCTCCGTTATTTCAGCTCAATTTGGACCAAGGTCTTCGTGGCCACCATCTCAAGCTGAATAACGAGAAATACTCTAAGCAGCAGAGACAACATTTCATCTCTAACATAGCATTCGACCTGTGGAAGTCACTCTCGGACGAAGCGGTATCTGCCCCTTCCATAAATGCATTCAAGGCTAGGATTGCAACCATTTTCTCGTCCTGAATGCATCTCTTTCTAATTTTATTTTAAGTTTTTTTTTATATTTATATATATTATTTTTTTGTATTTTGAAAGTGATCCGTTTTTGTATAATGTATGCTCACAATTAAGTTGTATTTATTTATTTTTTTTTTAAAAATATGTATCAATGTATTCTGAGCACAACAAGTCTTTGGCTTTTACTCTTCATTTTATTAATAATAATAATAATAATAATAATTAGACTGTTGTGCCTTCCCTAAACACTCAGATTTCATACAGGTTATAAAAAAATATTTGTTTATAAAATTTATTGTGAGATATTAAATGGAAGATCTTAATACTTATATTCCACACCGAATTTGTTTTAGTACGTTTAATCTTAAATGTATTCAAAATATTGTTTAAGTTTGCCTACGCTGATATAATATATACCTATTATGCTGCTTGCTTTATTTTCTATCCTGAACTTGATCAAACTTTTTAATGAACTACACTCTCAATTCAGTACCAATTGTTAAGGGAATAAGTGTGTCTGTAGGAGTTGGATTTAATAAAACAACCAAAATAAAAAGTAACCA
The DNA here is from genome assembly GCA_963971575.1 of Liopterus haemorrhoidalis. NCBI lineage: Eukaryota > Metazoa > Arthropoda > Insecta > Coleoptera > Dytiscidae > Liopterus > Liopterus haemorrhoidalis. Next base: position 60,424,381 of record OZ020611.1, read on the forward strand.
ACAAGCTTCCCATCAAATCAGTTAGCAAAAGCTTTAAGAAAAATAAATATTAGGTAGTAGAAAGGTTTATAGTGTAATTGTGTAAAGGGTGCGATCGTAGCTCGTTGCGTTTCCTTTTATTGCGACAATGACGTGAAACAAATGAAACTCAAACATACCAGGGGATGTAAAAATAACATTTCATGTTACCGTTACTGTAAACGATGCTTCCATTAGAGATCTGAGAATACGTGTTCGAGAATGCCACGAGAAAAAAGAAAACAAAACAAGCATAAATTACATCACATACGATCTCTTTTGATATTACCGAGAAATTTTCGATATTGAATGTGAAAAATCTAGAGACACAGAAATACAATAGAAAATATTGTAATATACGAGTATTGATACGAGCCTCTATACATTTTGAATATAAATTCATTGATACTGTGATAACAATATTTGATGCGAAGGGAAAAGGTCTTTGCGTGTACTTTTTTTACAAATTGTATTCGTATATTTCTGCCATAAATAATGGATGATATCCCTGTAGGAGTCGATCAGATTAAGCAAGGAGGCAACATTTATTTAATGTTATTTATTGAAAATATATTTTCAGATATATAAATTTAAACATTTCTACTTTATTTTTAGGATTATTCAGTAAGATAATGAATTGCAAGAGAGTGATATTTGTATCATTTGTTAGAGGTTAGGGTTGCCACCTAACGTCTTACTCTAACCCGAAGCAAAAAAAAGTTGTGTTTTAAATAGAGATGTGCTGAATCACATAAAATCCAGATTTGCGGATACAGATACGGATAGGGATTATTTGTTTTCTGATCCGTGGATGCGGATAAGGATCTTCCATGTAAGTACAGAGACCTTGAAGCGATAACTTGATATATCGCGCTGTTCCTATAGACTGTTAAATTGTTAGAATGCAGTACAGGTTAAATGCAGTCTCGAAAACCACCAAATTATGTGATGCTCGACTTAACATCAGTCTAAACGTCAAAATAAAATTAACTCCACCGTGGGCATTTTTAGATTCAAGCTTGTATGGAAACTAATTTTTTTTTTTTTTATAAGATATTTGCTTAAATTCCGCCTTAGAAAAACGGATATGGACCCGAGTATGGAGTTATATTTTTTGCAGATATCCGCGGATACGGAGAGCCGGCACACCACTAGTTTTAAATATAATCCATTGCTCATCTGATTAAGCCATGATATATTTTTTTGTTTGGTTGCAAAAAAATGTGATATTAAAAAATAATGATATTCTTCCAATCTTATTTGTGTATATTTATGTTTAATGATTATACTTGAACAGTTTATCAACTCATATTAAATAATATCTATTAAATAGAAAAAACTCTATTTTTTGATATTTTATTTTCTCATGTCTAGTTATTTTTCGTGACTATCAACAAAACTGTCACCCTACCATAGCCTACTCAGATAAAGAAACATCGTGAATGGATTTGAAGTAAATGTTTATTATATATACAATATATGCTTCATAAAATAAGAAAAGAAAATCAAAAAAGCGATGAAAGGAAGGTGCAGATATTCAAAAAATCACTTGAAGAGCGGGGTTCAGAAATTCAGAAATTACTTGAAGTGTAGGAAAGGCAGAAAACGTGTAACAAACCGTCAGTATTATATAAAAAAAGTTGGATATTAATATATCGTGCGACCCGGAGAAATATGGATCAAACCCGGAACCCGGACACTAACCCGGAACCCGGACACTAACCTGTAAATCCCGGAACCTCCGGGTCAGATCCGAAGAGGTGGCAACCCTAGCAGAGGTAGTGATCCCGTATACCGTACCAAATATCTCGGGTTCGAATTTTAGCCAGAGCATAGACATTTGTATTTGTCCTTATCGCCTCATCTTCATTAAAATAAACAAATTGATAAGTTAACAAAACGAAACGTCATAATATAAATTTATCAGTGCTACCAGTCTGGATTAGGCCACTAATTCAGTAATAATAACTAATAACTACTACTATATAACTGCATTATGGATGAAAATACAGGGTGAGTCGGAAGGAAAGTGCCAAACTCCGGGAGTATATATTACAAGTGTATGACAAAAAAATCAGCTGTGGCCACCACAGGACCAACCGCCATCACAAAATACTTGTATAAGATACATTCTAGCAGCGGAGTAGTTATTATTGTATAAAACAATAACGTGTTATAGTACGTTGAAAATTTCATAATGTGTATTGATAATTTACGATAACCATGAAAACGTACCTGGATACATAAAAAAAAATGTCTTAAATAAAAGTTGTTAGTTATTGCTTTTATAGCAACTTTTTTAAATATTTCTCTGTTGTGAAATATTGTTGTGAAATATATATTATTGTTTTATAAAAATCCTTTTGCCGAATTTGCTCTGCACGTGTACACAGAGCGACGGACAGATGGACAGACAGACAAATAGACAGACGGACAGAGAGGCAGACAGACATCATGCTAAAAATAGTCAAAACATTATGTAGGGACCTCAATTCGTGGAGATCCATCGAAATCTCGTATGTCAAAATCGGTATGTTCACAATACCTGCCTTGTATATAGGGTAAAGTTGGTATAGATGCCCCAGTGGGATAAACGCCCCACTTCGCATATATCCATAACGGTGTGTGTTTCTATCATTTCAGTACTGACAGTTTGTACGAGAAACACAGTCTTCTGAAATAAATGTGTTAAATTATCATCAATGTTAATAGTTTATGAAAAATTAAATTATAAAGGTAGGTGATCATATGAGTGGCTGTATTTCAATAGTTACGACACTTTGTCTTAAGGTTTTATGACGTAACTATAACTTTAACAAAATTAGTTTCATTACTAAGTATCAGAAGACACTTAACCGCACATTATAGAGTAGAAAATAATGCTTAATATTGTATACATTCAAAATAAACAGATGGGGCTTCTATCCTATAGAAAAGGGATACAAGGCTGCAATAAATGTGGGATATATGACTCGGGCATTGTATATATAATCTTATAATAATATATATATATATATATATATATATATAATCTTATACTAACATTTTCCCAAGGACACGCAACAACCTATATGCCAAAATAGATACTTGGAAAAAATATCGCAAAAATATGAAAAGTTTTAAAATTTTATATAAAAAAATTTTTCAAATAAAAGTTGTTAATTATTACTTGTTTAGTAATTTTTGTAGAATAGATGTTTTAGAAAAGTTTCTCTGTTGTGAAATATTCGCAAAAATCTTAAAATCGACACGAGTAAACTTACATTTATAGTTGACTGATTTATACCAAAAGTTGAACAACTGGTGCTATTGATATCAAAAACTTTAATATGAAGTTTCATAAAAATCCGTTTGGCCAAAATTGCTCTACACATCTCCATGGACCGATAGACACACAGACCAACAGACATCATGCGACAAATAGTCAATATCGGTATGACCACTCCCGTATATATGTTGGTAGTTGGTAAAAAAATAATAATAAATTGTAATTTTGATTAAATTGTAATTTATAATTGTTATTTTAAAAAAATATTAAAATTGTTGGTCAAAATCAAATGTATTATTTTAATGAGGCATAAATACCACCATATGGGGCAAAAATCCCATCGATATGGGATATATGGCCAATTACAGTGATATTTTAAATCATTAATTTTATATATTTAGAATAATTATAAGTGTTTTAATCTTATGTTATTTTGTAGTAAGATTATCTAAGAATTATAGCAAAGTAACAGATAAAGTTTAATAATTAAGATTAATGCAACACGATTGTTTTTCTATAACTGGGGCATCTATCCCACCTTTACTATATGTTGGCGGTCGGTAAAAACGTAAATATTTTAATCCGATTTTTATTTGTTTTCGTATTACAACGTCTTAAAAGTTTAAATTTAAGCAAGTAGGCTAGTACATTTTTATTTTATAACAATATCGAAAATCTTAAAATCTACAAGAATATTTCAAAATTGTCTTCATTTTCCTAACATTTTCTAGCTTAAACGGAGCGTGTTAGATTACCGAACTCACCTTGATGTACTTTTATGCGTGTCGCAGCATTAAAAATACTACGAATTAGGCATCTTGGTTGTTTACTTTTGTCTTATACAGCTGACTTTCACCATCCAACATCCAATCAACCATCCCTACAAACAAAATTCTAATGGTACGAGATTTAGAGACCGCCACCAATCCATTCTGAAAAAGTTCCATTTAATATTGCGTGACATGAAGAGCAAAATATGAACAAGCTCCATCTTGTTAATAATAAAGATAGACAAACCTGTTTGGAAAAACTTATACTTTTAAGACATTTTGAAAACAAATAAGAATCGGATTACAACAATTTTTTTGTCATTCACTTACTTATAGTAAACACTCGATTGGCACTTTCCTCCCAACTCATCCTGTATATTAAGTAACCAAATTTTATGTTATTGCGATGGAAAATTAAATGTTTATTTAAATGGCAGCGTTAAAGTATTGACACGAAATATGGCCCTGTTGTGTAAGGTATCGGACGAACGGACGGATGGACAGACTGATACATACTACTGTATTTCACGAATTATTCGAGAAGGAAATTAGAGTAGATATATAATGGTTGTATCACGCGCGGAATAACGGTCTACATTCCACATTGAGTTACATGAAGAAATGTGGGAACGTAGATAAAATACTAGTCGTTAAAACATATCATGTCAAGAGCACAATATCAATGTACATGTTAAAAGTATCAAACCCGTTCTAACATATGTATCATAAATAACGAAATATTGAGCTCTCGAAAAATGAAGCTATTAGAACGACAAGAAGTCCAGAGTATAGTTTACGAAACTTTACGACTTGATCGACAGGGAACCGACAAACAAATAAATATATCTATGTATTTCAGACAGTTCTATGCAAAATTCAATGACGTATTTGAACTTCTTATGCCTAAAGTACGTCCGTAGTTTTTATCTCTGTTTGTTATATTTGAATATATTCAGATATATGTGTGTGTTTTTCTGAATATGGAGTGCTTCAATTGTAGCTGGAAGTAAAGCGAGTGAAACAAGACAAATGTTTTCTCTCATCATCCGGAAGAATAGTTTTTTCCAAAGTAAACTTTCATTCTCCAAAACCGAAAAAAGGTTATTGAGCTTCGGGCAATAATCTGTACCAAACGACGATTAACTTTTAGAGAAACTAAAGAAGATGTAGGAATGTTATGAGGATATTGTTGTTAAGAGCGGTAAATAGCAGTTCCCTCAATGAGTTAAGCAACTCCACTGCGGTGACCTCCTGGTTGGGTGACCGCTTGAGATCGATAGCATTAAGCGACCGTAGTGACGGCGGACGGGTGATCGCTTGACGGTGCGGCGGAACGCTCACCGGCGTGGATGGGTGACGTTGGATTTTCCTGGTGGACCAGGCCAACATACAAGAGACGCCGTGAAGGGCCCCTGCAGGAGTACTGGCTGTACACCGGACTCAGTGAGCGGGCTAGTAACCATAGTTTACTGTGGGTTACAAGTTCTACAGCAAAAGTTAGAGACGATCTGCCGTCTGGTACAAAGCGGTCACCTTATATACGCTCCAACCCTCTCCCATTCCCAGGGTTGAGAGTAAGGGAAGAGTTAGAGAGCTACCCCCGCATCATTGTCAAGTCTAAAGTCTCTAGATAAAGAAAGTAGCGCATATTTAGTGTGGCTATGCCTAAAGGATTTCAAACTTGTTTCCAGTGATAAAAACGTAGAAATAATAATAGTAAATATAAACCATGCCCGCAAATATTAAATTTAAAAATATATTCCCTCTGAAAACCAAACATTTGATACAACTGAAGGCGAAGGGTACGCGTATAGTGAAAGCTTGTTGCTGGTAGCTAGCTGCGTTTTATAATTTATTGTATGGTATCATAAGAAAACTCTTAAAACTTGTATTACAGAACGAAATATATTCGTTTCTTTTAACACGTATTTAGTCAAGAATGTGCCAAAAAAGTTCTTGTCCCTACCCTTTTTACCCAAAGGGGTTAAACTAAACATCTGGAAAAATCAAAAGTAATGTACACTGATTTGAGACGAAAACGGCCGAGTTGAATTTTTTATCAGATTTCGGTTTTTGCAAATATTTCTGTTTTTGTGTTTTTGACAAAATTATTATTATTTTTTTCTTCTAAGTCATGGCTAAATTATGGCTAATAATGTTATGGATTTTTTGTATTTATGACTAAGGTAAGGTATGTCTTTTTTATGTTAAAAATATAATAAAAAATAAAATAAAATAACAGCTCACAACTAATCGCCTTCTTGTTGAATTTGCACTCATAAATTCGATCATTAGGCGAAGCGTCTATCGTTATGCGTCTAAGGTTTAAGGTATCGAAGAGAACTAATTCATTTATAGTAGTGAAATACTTATAAATCGAATAGCACATGTAATAGTGAGAAATACATTTCTGAAACTGAAAAACTATGAAATGTTACAAGACTATATTTTGCCGCGAAACATCTGTTGATTTTCATTATTGAAAAAATATTGTCGTAGGCATCCAGTATTCTGTTGACTTCTTACACACGTTAAATACCTACAAAACCATGAAATGTGTGAAAATTCACACTTAACATCAATCTTAGCAAATTATGCGACTCTTATACTGGAAACTACAAATATACACTACAAAGAAACAAACTGCAGTTGTAATATTTGTTAAAATACATTTGAAACGCTGGCAATGGTTATCATATAAATAGGTTTTTTATCAAATAATTTTATTCAAATTACAATTTGAAATCGGTAATTTATTGCAAAAAAATGTAAGCCACATGCTTCGATAAGGAATATATCTGAACAGTATCAATAAAACATATGTCAGGAATTTTATCGCGGAGCGCCTAATGGAAAAAATATTATTATTGTAACAGGGTAATTTCTATTCGGAACAGAACAACATGAGGCAGCATATTTCTAAAGACACGTATAAATCGTACTTGTATGGACAGAAATGTAGGACAGACGTTCGTAGAAACGTGTTTTATACACATTCGACAAAGATTATCCGTTTTTCGGTGCACATCTTCCTTCGGATACGATATTTTGAATAAATCGATTCAGATACATATCAAGGTTAAGGGCTGACAAAGAAATATAACATATGATTTTTCACGATTGCCATCATGATAACTGCTTTGTCATGAAGATGGCCCTGACAGAAACCGGATAACCACCATGTTTAGGATTGATATGTTACCTGAATTCAAATAAGATTTTTTTTTGTGTAGCTGTACTAAACGTTAGGGTTGATAGCTTGAAAAGTACACATCATTTTTTGATTGTAGGTGAGAGTTTTATTATATACTTTACATATTTTCCCCGTTTATGAGTATGTAAATCGTAAACAGATTATTGTTGTTTTATTGTACAATTTAAATTCAAGATAAGCTGGGCGAATACAGTAGTTGACCGAACTTCCATTAAAACAGCTTTCAAAAATTATTTTTGAAATGATTTACGTAGTTAAGCCGACTCACAGACTATTTTAACGAATTTGTTAGTGTTGCAGTTACAGTTTTTCTTTACAATTCTGTCGGCTAATCGTAACGTCAATATAGGCCGACGCCTAGCAGTTTTGGCGCCCTTGTGCAATATTTTATATGGCGCCCCCAATTTTCCATAACAATTTATATGGCTGATATAGTATATGGAAATACGAGTGAGGGAACATGTAAGGTATTATCCACTATTGAAAATTCTGTTTTTTTTTTTTTTTTTTTAATTATATTTATTTAGGGGTGCTTCAACTGCTTGGTTATTAGCACCCCGGAATATCTGTTTTACATAATTAATATAATTACAAAATCAATATAAAAATTCATAAATATTTAATATAATTAATTAAGACTATTAGGAATGTGGAATGTTGTTTTCATATGTATTGGTTGATTTAAGTTTATATGTGGTTAATTAAATTTGTGTCTTTTAAGAATTGTATTATGTTTTCTAACTTGTCACTGGAATTGGAGAGTAGTATTGGAAGTGTCAATGCTGGTGTGAGTTGGTTGTGTATTCTGTGTGTGTTGTATTTTTGACAGTGGAGTAATAAATGTTCAACAGTAATTTTGGTTTTGCAGACATCGCATATTGGTGGTTCTGAATGGTCGAAGATATGTTTGTGGGTGACTGCCGTGTGCCCTATTCTTAGCCTAGTTAAAATAACTTGCTCTCTTCTGTTGTCCCTGTTGTTCCAATGGCCAGTGGTAGGTTTTATGGATCTCAGCTTGTTGTTGGTAAGGGTAGTCCAGTAATTGTTCCAATGTCCTCTTAGTCTTTTTTTACATAAGGTTTTGAAATCATTACTAAGTTGAAAATTAGTAGTAGATTCTGGGTTATATCTGGTAGCTTCTCTGGCTATTTGGTCGGGTTCTTCGTTCCCAAGAATGCCTACATGGGATGGTATCCATACAATGGTGATATTTTTACCATTGTTTATTGCTTCACTGATGTTATCTTGTATTGTTTGAATGTATGGCATCTTCGTATATATTTGTTGGATGCCTTGGATAGCACTCAGTGAGTCCGTGTAGATGACAAATCTTGAGTTATTTGATTGTTTAATGAAGTCCGTAGCTCTTAATATACTATATATTTCTGCTGTATATATGTTAGTATTATTTGGAAGACGATATGTATACTTTTCTTCGTCAAAGATCACAGCAGCAGAGGTGTGATCCCCTACACTAGACCCATCGGTGAAGATAGCAAGTGAATTTGTGTACTTTCTCTTGACAAGGGAATATTTCTCATGATAGGTATTAGGGTGGGTATATTGTTTTTTAAACTGGGAAAGGGAAAGATCAAAATTTGGTTTTTTAAGCGTCCAAGGGGGAATTTTATTATATTTATTTTTTGGAATGGTTGGTATTTCAAGGTGTAGATCAGCTAAATGTTGATTAAATTTTTCATGTAAAAGGATTGAATTTCGGATACTAGTTTTGTTGTCGTTTTGGATAAATATATCGTTATATGCAGGAATATCTATATTTGCGGCTAATTTTGTGATATAGGAGAGACAATTTTGGATTATTCTGTATTTTAGAGGGAGTTGGTTTGATTCGCATAAAATACTATCTATCGGACTTGTACGAAAAGCACCTATCGCTATTCGGATAGCCTGGTTTTGCACAGGTTCCAAGGTTTTCAAGTATGTGCGCTTTGCATTTCCATAGACTATGCTTCCGTAGTCTAATTTTGACAAGATGAGGGTTTGGTAGATTTTTATCAGGTTTTCTCTATGTGCTCCCCATTTGTTGTGCCCCAATGTTTTCAATATATTAATTCTCCGTGTACAGTCTGTTTTTAGATTTTTTATATGTTGCTTCCAAGTTAGTTTTTTGTCGAACGTTATGCCCAAAAATTTTATTTCGTTTACATATTGAATGTAAGTGTTGTTTAATTTTATTACGGGATTGTATTGGTCATATTGAGTTTTACTGAAATGGACAGCCTTTGCTTTTGAAGTCGAGAATTGGAAGCCAGTGGTGTTAGACCAGTCTTCTAAGTTTGTTATTGTTTCCTGTAATCTTGTTTTAATAGTTTTTACATCTTTGGCTCTACAATATATGACAAGGTCATCAGCAAAAAGGAGAGGTTTTGTGTGGACTGGGATATGCTGGATTATTTTATTTATAGCCATCAGAAACAAAGTAACACTGTAGTTCTCTCCTTGTGGCAATCCATTTTCTTGTATTTTTATATTAGATCGGTATCCGTTTGAAACTACTTGAAATTTTCTGTTAGATAAGAAATTCTTGGTGTAATTTAATATATTCCCGTCGAGACCTATTTCTTTCATTGATTCTAATATGTTGTATCTCCAGGCCATATCATAAGCTTTTTTGAGGTCAAAAAATACTGCAATAATATGTTCACGTTTCTTGAAGGCTTTTTGAATTTCTGCTGTAAGTGCTACAATTTGATCAGTTGTGGATCTGTATTGGCGAAATCCGCATTGTATATTCGTAAAATAGTTGTTGACTTCTAAATGCCAGTTTAGTCTTTTGTTGATCATTTTTTGCAGTATTTTACTTAAGTGATTTGATAGAGATATTGGCCTGTAGTTGTCAGCGTTATTTTTGTTTTTATTCGGTTTTAAAATTGGTACTGTTTTGGTTTCTTGCCACTGATTCGGATATGTATTATGTTCCCAAATATGATTATATATCTGTAGTAGGTAGTCTAACATTTCTTCCGGCAGTTGTTTGATTAGTTCCGGTGGGATGTTATCGGGTCCACAGCATTTATTATTTTTTAGTTCATTTATTGCGATTTGTAGTTCTTTTTTGGTGAATGGTTGATTTATTTCAACATTCGAGTTCTTCACTGCAATTGATTCTAATTCCTTTAGCGCTTTGTATTCTAAGAAAGAAGGACTATAGTTTGAGTTGCTTGAGTTGTTTTCAAAGGTATCTGCAATTTCTTCTACTATCTCTTGAGGTGATGTTGTTATTTGATCTCCTTTTAACAGACTTGTGGTTAAATTTGAGAATCTGGAGCCCTTTATCTTCCTTATCTTTTCCCAAAATTGAGTTGGTGGGGTATTTGGATTAATAGTGGCTAAGAATTCTTCCCAAGATTTCTTCTTGCTTTCAAGAATTATTCTTCTACACACCGCTCTGCTTTTTTTAAAATCTATTAGGGTTTCTACTGTTTTGCATTTTTTATAGTGTCTAAGAGCTCTTTTTTGTTCTTTAATTGCATTACTACATTCTTTATTCCACCAAGGATTTCTTTTATTGCTGTTTGAGTTAGTTTTTATACCAATTGCTTCTTTTGCTGCGTTTGTTATATGCTTTGTTAAAATGTCTATAGTTTTATTGATGTCCTCATTTTCTGTTTGGTTAAGTGGTAAATTACTTTTTGTCAGTTCCTTGTATAATGACCAGTCTGCGTATTTTAATTTCCACTTATTTGTCTCTTTAGGTAGATTTAAATTCATAGGAAAAGATATTTTTATTGGAAAATGATTACTGCCGCATAAATGTTGGAAAACTTCCCATGATAGGCTCGGAGCGATTGACGGATCACATATGGACAAATCTATGTTTGTGAAATTACCTGTACTAACGCAGAAGTGTGTAGGAGTATCGTCATTCAGAATAATATAGTCTTGATTGAAGATTTTTTCTATTTTCTTACCTCTACTTTCTCTGAGAACAGAACCCCAGATTGGATTGTGGCTGTTAAAATCGCCAACTAACAGAAAAGGGGAAGGAAGTTGTAGTATTAAAGACTGAATTTGCTTTTGGGTGAAATTTACGTTTGGGGGAAGATAAATAGAACATACTGTGATTTTACCCACATTTGGGATATATGTTGAGATGGCCACAGCTTCTAGATCCGTTTGGAGATTGATGTGGTCGGCATGGATATGATTTGCTGTTAATATTGCAACTCCTCCGCTTGCTATTCTGTTGTCGTCTCTATCTTTTCGGAAGGTATCATATCCTCTAATGTTAACAGTTTGATTTGTTCGGAGTCGTGTTTCTTGAAGACATATATAGTACGGGTTGTTTGTGGCTATGATGTTTTGTAGTTCAGGTAGATGAGAATAAAAACTGTTACAATTCCACTGTATTAGACACATATTTATTTGTTGCTTTGTTCGGAGCTCTCTGACTGAAATTCAGAGTCTAGTTCAGCTCCTAATTGGGAAGTTATTTGTTTTATTAGTAGGGTAAATCTTGATTTTATAGCTCTGTGATTTAGATGTAAGTATAAATTTCTAAAATTTTGGATGAGTGTATGTGTATCACTGGTATATTTCCTTGATACCGTTAGTTGTTCTGATGATCCATGTACTTCTTCCATAAAATCGATTATCTGTTCGAATGTCAAAACGTATTTTTCCGGGTTTTTTATCATTTCAGATTCTATTGGTTTGAGCATTTCTTGAGTATTTATTTGAATGTTCTCTTCCTTATGCGGTTTGTGCTTTTTCTTGTTTCTGGTTCTAGGAGTTTTTGAAACAGTTTCTGGTGACACCGGTGTAACGAATTCTTCCTGAGATTCTTCTTGAGTGCTTTCCTGTGTATTTTTTTCGTCTATACTGCTGGTAGAAGGTGCTTTTCTTTTAGAAGGGTGCTTTGGAAAGACATTTTCTATATTTTGCATATTATCTCCATCTTGTCTGTTGGTTGGTGATATTGGTTGCTCATTTTCATTTATTTTTTCTGTTGAGTGTCCTTCTTTTTTGTGTTCTTGATTTACTAGACTATTGTCGATATTTTGCTGTAGGGTTGAGGCACTGTTGAAATTTGTTGTTTTGTCTTCTGATTCTTGTACATTGTTCACTTGATTGCTGTTTTCTATTGTTTGTTGTATTGTGATATTTTGCTGCGAATGTTGACTCTCTTGTATTATATCTGGGTTTTCTATCTGGTTTGGGCATTGATTTGCAGTGTGGCCTTTCATTTTACATGAGTAACATGTGATATCTGATGATAGAAAAATTCTGTAGGATATATCTTCGTAGTTAATTATTAGACTGTTTGGAATTTCCTTTTCTTCATTCATTGTAATGTAGACTTGTCGTTTGAAACTAAGAATGTGATGGTATTCTTCTTCTTGGATCCCTACTCTTTGAAAAGTGATTGGTGAGACAAGTTTGAGATCGTTTTGTATGAGAAGATTTTCAATAATGCTGTGGGGAATTGTGGGACAAACATTTGAAATTATGATCCGTTGGGCTGGAGTGATTAGACGTCTAATTTCGATTTTGTGATCTAGTACTTCTATTGAATTATGTGTAGTAAGTAGTTTGTCGACTAGTTCTTTTTTTGACAAGTATATGCATATCCTTTGATTTGAAATTTTAGATGCAAACAGAATATTTTTTGGCCCAATTATATTGCCTATTTTAAATATGTATTCTTTAACAGGTATTCCTTCCATTGCATTTAAAATTATAGCTTGGTTTTTCTTTGGAAAAAGTACAATGTTACTTTTAGTAACATTTGCAAATGAGACATTTGGATTAGTATGTTTATTTATATTTGAATTTTTTGGTGTTGCAGGAACGCTTCTGTAGTCAGAGGCATCCATCGAGGAATTTAGGTTATTGACATTTAAAGTTGACGTTGATTGTTGTTGAGAAACACTCCTGTAGTCAGAGGTATTCATTTTGGGGAAGTTGAAAATATTGTTTATTTAATTTATATATTACCCGATCAAAGTTATTTGGATTGAGACTTTGTAAGACATTTTCCTAAGTGGACTTGCAGAGAACTGCGTATGCAGTTTCTCAATTTGTTTCTTTCTGTCAGATGTCAAATTATTTTTATTTTTTGACAGGTGAATGAAAAAGTGAAAATGTGGTTATTTTTATGAAAAGGTAAGTAAATAAAGGGAATATTATTGTTTTTCGAGAAATGTTTGATATAATATTTAATAATTACAGTTCAAGAAAAAACTAAAGTGTTTTACCTTGGATTTCAGTAAGTACACAAATCACTATGCTTCTCCTTTGACAGTCTGTTTGACAATCTCCAAAAATTCTGTTTCTGTGTATAATTTTATCAATATTTATACACAGAAACAGAATACATTTAAACATTTATTATTATTGTTTGTATATTTTCATCATTCAACGTAAAACAATGCAATCTATAATATAAAACAATGAAAGATTTTCTAAATAAATTGAGCTTTTCATGCTTTAATTTTGGAAAATTGCTCAATTAAATCTTCGGTATTTAATTCTTTTAATAGATCCGATTCTATTGAGGTAATAGCAAGGTTACTTAATCGATTTTACCCCATAGTTGATCTCAAATAATTTTTTATTATTTTGAGTTTTGGCATTTTTAATAAAATACAAAGTATTATGCTTGTGTTAGAAAACGAAAACATTAAGTTGTTAATGGTTGTATAATTGAAAGTTTTTTCTAAAGACTTAATAATTTCTTCATCTAAATTTAGTAAAAAGATCCAAGATTAGGTCGCGAAGCATATTCTCTGGGTCGCAGAGAAAAATATGAAATTATGGAGATTATTTTTTCATTTTTATAAAACTTATGCAAAGTCAAGCTTCAAATTAATAATATTAATTTAGTACTAATTTTCTTTTAATAAAAACTTCTCCCTCCGTTCGAAAAATGGTGTACATTTTGATTTTTTTCTTGTTCGAAAATATGGTATACATTTACAATTTCAATTAATTATAATGATTTTATTTGAAATAGTTACGAATATCTAGTAAAACAAAGAATAATAGAAAAAGTTTTAATTAAAGAAGGACGTGGCTGTCTCCACAGCTTGTATGGAACATGATAATGTTGTTTGTAATAGTCCTTTTCGATGAAGTTTTGCCTTATTACTATGCGGAATCTTTAAAGAATTCCCTCCTTTTGCTAACATGGTTGCTTTAAGAAAAGTTTGCAATGTTTGCAAAAACATTATCAAGGGTTTGTAGGTTTAATGCATTTTGTACACATTCAATCAATTCGTCGATTGTATTCGATGAGGCTTTATATTGTAAGAATTGAATATAATTGAAAAAGCCAAGATCCAATACATTAATATCTGGATATTTGGCGGTTGTGATTTAACTCGATTTGGAACTTCTTCCTTGCAATCCAATACAATTTCTATCAAAATTCACCATTTTGTCAGAACAGTGTCCAAACGGGTGTCACTTTAATTTTTCTAAAATACGCGTTTTTTTCTTTTTTCTGTGAACTACTTATGATATATGCAAAAATATTTGCGCGCTATTTGTTTATTAGTTGCCTAGCAACCACTTATTTAGAAATAAAAACAAAAAAATATCAAGATAATATTACTTTCGTTAATCCCACATATTTTAAGTAATGTATACCATATTTTCGGACAGAGAGAGTTCTATATAGTTTAATTTATATTATTCAACTTTATCCATTTGTTGTTTTTTTTTTTATTTTTATTTTTATTTTGAAATTTAATTTTAGACGAACTATTCTTTATTATCCTGGATAAAGATAAAATCCATATCAATCAATTTTTGTTTTTTTTTTGTGTTACCTTGTTTTTCTTCTTTGGGTTGTGACATAAACGTTGTTCCCGAATTTGTGTCACGGCTCAAAAAAGTCAAGAACCCCTGGCGTAAAGGTTCTCAAACGAAAGGTCCAGGGTTCAAATCCCGGTCAGGGCATGAATTTTGTATTCGTCCTCATCATCTCATACTCATTATATTAAAGAAATTATAAAGATAAAATTTAACTCTGGTTAAATGGATAACTCCGAAGCCTAATCATCAAAAAATAAAACTTATTAATGGAGTTTTAAAGTAATATTTCATCTCGTATTTGCCTTTAATATTTCAAAACTTGTAGGGTTTTAGAAGTACAGTGAAAACAGTGGCTAGTTAACTATTGTCCAACATATTAGCAGTAGGTTATGATGTAGGGTCTATTGTAACGGCGCGATTACTCTTGGGTTTCAATTGTTGATGGCCCGCTTTGTTGACGAGGATGTAAGACCCACCATTATTGTCATATCTCAGATTAGAGCGAATGCAAGACAAGTCTCCAGCGCGGTCTGCCTCTAAGGAAACTCGGCCAAATGGGACTTACATTTCGTATTTTGACTAATTAATAAATCATATTGTGTTCGTATAACAAGCATTTGTATGGAATATTAAGTTAGAGTTGCACAAAGCATTATTCTTATTGAGTAAAATGTGAGACTGTGGAAATAACTACATCTAATTTAATATTTACCTGAAAACATATTTTATAATTAAGTGACACTAGGGATTTTATCTTATTAATTCATTATGATATTTAAGTACACTTGCAACAACTCAAAGAAAAACAATTCTGAAAGAATGAGTTTCAAATGAATCATAAATTATAGTTGCTAGAACTCTTCTTCTTCATATAAGTCCATGATTTGTTCATACCGTGAAATACCTGCCAACAGTCTCGCCGTCGTTTCGGTGAACGTCCAGGTTATTCGAATTTGTGGTCACTTATAGAAAAATAGTTTAGCCAGTCGCTTATAACCATACGTTAGAAATGAGCATCCAGCCTCTTCTTGTGCACCTCAACGCACAATTTCCATTTGACAGATGTTTTGTTTATCCGAGTTTCGGACTTAATGCATTAGTGTCTGCATATCTCATATCTCAGATTCTATAATCTACACCACATCAACCGTAACTTTTTGTGAAGTGTTTATTTTTTTAACTAGGGTCACATTTTTTATGAGTAGATATTTGTCCTGCCTCACCTAGTAGTTCACTCGAAGGTCAAAAATCGGGGCAGTTAGTCGCATCGAACTGTGTTAAATTTTTTAAATATTTGGATATATTAGCCACCTTTGCAAATTAATTTAAAATACGAATATGTGAGATTATTATGTCTGCAGGATTTTAAACAAAACATGCCAGTGTTAGAGTTTCTAAATGATTTTTTATTTTGATAGATATGATGTTAACTGCTTTGAGATGAATTGGTAACTGATTAGTGTTGCTTACTCAGAGGGATTGGTTGTCGTAGTGACCAGATGGTTTATGAGCTCTTTGGGATAAAAAATAATCTCTTAAGTGAAGGAAAAATAGGTACGTGACTATTTGTAAAATAAATAAGATTGTAAAATAAATAGAATTGTAAAAATACTAAAGAAACATTTTAAACTCGGCGGAAATAGGTAATAAGAAATTATATTGGATGGGCTGTAAACCACTTCCGCCATAAATATGATATTTATTTATTTAAGATAAAAATATACCATAGGTAATGGAGTCAAATTACAACCATTACAACTTGGGCCTCCTTTTTTTAAGGGTGAAAATGTAGCAAACGTGGCGTCCTTGTATCTAAATCTACATTAACTGAAAATAAATAGAAAAATTTAATTATTTTCCCCGTAACCAAGTTTCTTAATTATACTTACCAAACCCTAAAAACGATATCAGTCAGAAGATCCACTATAAACTGATTAATCGAACTGAGGTGTGTATGAAAAAAATTATGTATGTACTAAAGTGAAATTAATTCAAAAGAAAGAATACGTGAAAAAGGCATTGAAAAAACATGAAGAAAATTTATATTATAAAACATCTGTAACGTAACGAACTAAAAAATTAACAAATCCTACGATTCAAAAAAGTCACAAAGACTTTTCGCCGTATTAATATTCAACAGTTCATAAAGTAATCAAAACACCTAAATGAAAAATCAACATAATAATCTTGACTACATTGCTTTTTCTAACCATTTGGGAAATCACTGTATCCCAACTCATACATTTCTTCTACTCGATACCGAATTATCATACGACACAATGGTTTTAAAGCCACTGATAAATTCATTTCAAATGTGCCCCGTTACAGCCTTTCTTGCTGACACTCTAATGAAAAAAGTAAAAAAGTTTTATGATAAATTCTGGTAACAAGTTGAAATGTTCTCCAAAGGATTTTAAAATTTTTCTTTAATAGAACTTAATCTGGGACTAAAAAAGGAGAAAAAAGATAAATTGAAACATGTAATATAACAGAGGTGTGACGTGAATTAAAATTATGTAATGATAAACATACTATGGAACTTGTTCTCAGGTTAACAGGTCTGCCATAGTACATTTAATTTCAAAATAATCTCTCCTAATAATACGAGTGATCATCCTTATTGACCGGGGAAAAAATTATATATGATACTTAATATTTAAAGAAAAGTTACTTAAGATAATATTTCTAAATCACAACTATGAGACTAAGGCTAAAACTCATTTCACAAAAATATACAAAAGCTAAATCTGAACACTACTATAAACATTTTGTTAATGTTGTATACGATGGACACTCTGTAATTATTGAGATACGAGGAAATTATATGAGCTAGAAGCGTAAAAAAATATGAGTAATCAAAGTAGTTTCCCCCAGCAACAATGCACTTTTGAAGGCGAATTTCCCATAGGCGGAAGGTATAGACGTCACTCGTGTTATGAACCGGAGTCTAAATATGCCCTTATAGCAATGTCGATCTCTTCTTCTGAAGTAAAACGGCAACCACGTAAATTCTTTTTGAGGTTAAAAATAACCCGAAGTTTGGTGATATTGTCACGGGGTGAAGTCAAGAACGGAATCTTTTCTACAAAATTTATTATACATGATTAATTTACATCAGAATATGTACAATTGTTGATGAAATGGGTGCTGGTGTTGTCTGTTTAGAAACTGATGTTAGTCCCATTCTTGCCCCGGCTCCTCCAGGATCGGTCGAACCGTGGAGAAGCCCTGTTGACAACACTCTCATCTTGTCTTGGCGACTTCAACAGCTGGGCTGGTCCTTGGGTAGCATGATGCAGGCTGATGACCACCGACGTGATGACTGGTCACAAGAATGACTACCCTAACTGTATTCCCCAAGACCATTTTATAACTGTTAACTCGGACACTATGACGTCAGGTCCTCATTAGGATCGCAATTGTTTTGGAAACATTATTCATTTGTGTAATTGTTGGCAGCAATTAAAAGACCATAGTCATCACAATTGAATAATGTTTATCAATACATTAGAATGTAGTTCAATGCATACAAAGCAAATTACCTATATTGGCAAACACGCAACACCCTGCACATTCTTTAATTCCCAAAACCGTACGTCAGCAACCTTGACCGACACTGCCTAAAGGCCACTGAATGAATTGGGACATTAAAATATAAATATACATTAATTGTGACAATATTATTTAATAATATAATGGTTTTAAGAATCGGATATTATTTATAGTTATGTTTTATTTTGCGATTTTTGATTATTTTAAATTGCTGTTTTTATGAAAGGGAACTTTTAAATAAAATGTCCACGGGCTGGATGATAGCTTCTTGCTATCCCCTGCACTAGTACATAATGTACAGTTCTACCTCGACGGGTTTGTCCTCGGCCTTAAACGAAGCAAGATCAACATTCTTTAAAAAGAAAGAACAGCTAACGCTAATATGGCCATTTTAATAATATTTAAAATATAATCTTATTATACTTTGTAACTTTGTGCTAGCTGTCTACCATGGCAACTAACGTTGATCGTCTCTATTATAGACAGCAAAATCCCATTAGAACTGACCACAAAGATGTATGCAATATGCAAAACTGCACTAACCAAGCTAATTCTTCCATTAGTTTAATACTATTATACCATCATAAAACTAGAATTAAAACACAGTGGATTTATTGTTACATTTGATCCATCTACGTCAGCTAATGAAACTTTGTGCTCGCGCATACATGTTGCTTTAATATATCCAGACGGGGTAATAAGTCCGACTCGGATTGTTTATTTGACACGAGATCTCGCAACCAGAATGTGCTAATGCAAAATAACATGGTTAATAAGGTTATGTATGATATACATTTGCGTCTTATAACGTTTCATCTAATACTCGGATGGATGCAAGTTTGTTACTGAATATGTTTTTATTATCTCCTGCGGGGGTTGAAAATAATTATTACATGACCTTCAAATGTAGTATAATTATAATTACTTTTCCGCAACACACATATTCTGATTTTATTAAGAAATTATGTTTAGGGTATACAAGGTGAATTTAATAAAATATTCATCTCATGTTTATTATACTTTCTCCCCAAAAGCCGAAGTTTTATCTCTAGGGAAAAAATCACGTGACGATTTTACCTACTGAATTAATGTGAATTGTAATTTTTTTACATTCCAGAATTTCATAGGTATCTAAAGGGTCTTTCAATAGGGGTGATAGTTTTTTCCAGTAGAGATTTCTCGAATCCTGATTTTTTTACTTTCTGGTGTCAAAATATTCAGTATGGTTTGCAGTTTCATCATGCAGCGTTTGACGCTTCCCGGCCGTTTAGAAATAATTAAAAAATATTACCAAAGTTCGAACTCAGTTGTGGGTGCCCAACGTTTGTTCACCAGAGAATTGGGTCACCATCAGCATTAATCTGCGCAAGCAATATGCCGCACTGTGGAAAATTTTGAGCATGAGTTTACTTTACAGGACAATAAGCCACCAACAAGATAACGAAAAGCATGAGATGAGGAGAATATCGCAGCTGCGGCGGCCAGTATAAGCCAAATTTGTAAATTTTTCGACGATCGCAACAACTGGGGCTCTCTCAAACGACAACTTGGAGAATTTTGCGTAAAGACTTGGACCTACGATCACGGATAGCGTCGGGAGTTTGCTGATTGGGCCCTTGAGCACTTGAAAGATGATCCTGATTTCGGCCGGAAAATCATCTTCTCAGACGAGGTGCATTTTTGGATGAATGGCTTTGTCAACAAACAAAATTTCCATTACTGGTGCGAAAAACTCACTATGTGGTGCGGTTTATGGCATGGCGGCGTCATCGAACCTTATTTCTGGACCGAAATGAAAAAAAAAGAGCCGTAACCGTCAATGGCCAACCCTGTAGAGCCATGTTAATCAAATTTCCATGGCCAGAACTTGAAAACTTCGATATTGAAGAGATATGGTTCCAACAAGTTGGCACTGCGTGCCATACAGCTATTGCTACGCTCGACTTGATAAAGGATAAGTTTGGCGATTGATTCATCTCACGACGCGGATTTGTGAATTGGCCGCCGCGGTCATGTGATTTGACACCCCTAGATTATTTTCTTTGCGGCTACGTCAAAGCACAAGTCTATGCCAACAAGCCACAGACTTTGGACCATTTGGAAGCCAACATTCGTCAAGTTATTGCCAGCACAGAGCCGCAAATGCTGGACACGGTGATCAAGAATTGGAGCGATCGGTTGCGTCACTGTAAACGAAGCCATGTTGGACATTTGAACGATACCTTGTTCCGAACATAACTGCATTGTTCAAGCTTCAAAATAAATCAAAACCTAAATTGATATGTCAAACTGTTGTTTTTTTATTTAAAATTTAAATCCTATCACTCTTAATGAAAAACCCTTTAGTAAGTGACAATATTTGTTTGATACAATTTTAAACCTAACTACGTCAATTTACACTGTTAATTTATAAAAAAAAAAAACTTTCTATAGTGCCTTGCATAAATTTAAAAAAATATATTTTTTAATAATTCCATACAATAAATACATTTCGAAAAAATAACAATTAATTCCGGTTGTACTATTCCAACTCGCAACAATGCATTGCTTTGATTTTTTTTTTCGCATTTTCTTACAGACCCCTCTTTGTTATAGAGTATGTCAAACGATTTTTGAAAAATCATTTTCATTACATTAAGAACTTTACTCCATTATTTAAATTAATCAAAAAAGAAAAATAAAAACAGACTCTAAAGTTGATATTGATATTGACAGACAAAAGCCGCAATATGTGGCTTTGAGTTGTCGTGCATGAACATGAAGTTGTTTCTAACAAACTCTGTGAAAGGAGTAACATGGTTTTCTAAAATATGTATCGAACAGCTGTTCCACGGCTTCCAGCAGCTATGTAAACAAGATTCCAGTTCACATTACAGGAATATCTACCGTTTAAGTTGTTCGACGGTATAGCATGGCGCTCTCCAGATCTCTGATGATCCGTCTTCTTCTGGCGCTACCATGTAAGCACATTCTGCTTTGGCCTGAGAACAACACGGAACCACATTTTCCAAGCGTCGCTGCGCATCCTGTCTAAAACTAAGTCGCGTTTTTTTTACAATATACTGCTGTCAAAAGGAGATCAGCAGAATACCTCATTAGGCTCATATTGTCTTGCTTGAGTCTCTTTATAAATGACTAGTCGATTCTTCGTATTTGTCTCTGCTCTTGTTAGATGTATGTTCTAGTTAGGTAATGATCTCAAAGAGTTTTAGATACGATAAAATTGTAATTTTTTCCTTTGATTTATACCGCCGACTACTAGATCTTGCTCTTCAAAAAAAGGCACCGATGCCTCGCAGATATACTTTTGACACTGCAGACTGGCTCAGATTGAATTACTAACCCACATAGGCATTTTTTTAGCATGAGTTAATTTGTTTGCTCGCCAGTGTAGTTAAAAATAATAAATTTATTTCGTACCTTTCGGCTTTGAAAGAATTGGTTTACATTCTATAATAATTATATATATACTATTCTATAATACATAATATGTTACGGTCTATTCTAGCTGACAACACCGCTTATAAAACTAACCTAAACACTGATCTACCTTACGTACAAAAACTTATGCTATTATCATTAAAGGATACAGTATTGTGTATTTTTGCGAAACCAACTGACTAGCGTCCTGACAATCTACTTAAAAGTAGCCGTTCTTGCTACAGAAATATAAATTAACATCTGAATTCTCTTATTCTGTCAAAAACTTTTAGGTTATGTCATATTGACACATGGAAATAACTACATTTTTTTGCATTTTGGAGTAGAATACTTCATTAGAACCTGGAAATTACAGACGATTAGCGTGTATTACGTATATGAGGAACATACTTACTACTTGTAAAATATATAATGTTGATATTCGTTATTTACAAACGCCGATAAGGCAGAATGTTGTCATTTTTGATAACTGTCTAAGTCACGTGGTTAGTGTCCACCGGCGGTTAGTGGGGAGGGAGGGACATATATAATGGGATGTGATATGCCATTTTGTCTCTTCAAATGTCGTAATTCAAGTATAGAGGTTCCGCTAAGGGGTTGAGACTCAGTAACACGTGCCAAATTTTAATCCACAAGTTTTTGTGAAAGTATTTGAGAATGTATACTAAGGTTACCTGTGGATTCGCTAAAGCGGAAAAGGCACGTGATACATCATGTTTTGGAGGTCCAAAACGCGACTTACGTCGGAAATAGGAGTTTTCTACCCCTAGATGGAAGTTGAATTACGATGTTTAGCCACTAAAACACCAAGGTATGTTTCTTTTATACAGTATTACCCACTGATCAGTTTCGAATAAACGCAGAGTTCTAATGTAAGTTATTTCTTTGTATTTTGTAAATCTAGTGGCAGCATGTGAGGGCTGGAAAATTGAACATTCGTTCTCGGGGAACTATCCTGCGTCCGAGAAGATTTATTGTCCCCCCACATGTAAGGGTTGAAGAGCCGTTTTTGGAGCGACCCGTGGAAGATGTATGAAAATTATTGTTTCATTTGAGACCTGTTTCTACAGGGTGTTGCGAGAATTACTGTGTTTCAGCTAAGTATATTTTGGAAATGTTTTAAGATTTTGTAACAGAAGCAATTCTGCCCTATTAACGTATTCGAATTCCCGTTTGGGGATGTTTTTTTGTGATTCTTAACGTTAATAGTGTAGGGCTGTGTCTGGTACACCCTTATAATTTATGGCCATGATTATTAAGTGTGTGTTATAATTTGAACTGTATTATTAGCTGACATGCATTGAGGTTTCTCAAGTTTTGTTGTATATTGAGATGGTTTTGGATTTATTGAGTACGCTGTTGCGTGTACGGTTGGACTGTGTCGTCACCGTAAATTTTGGAGGTACAATAATTTTTGTTCACGAGTCGCTTATATTAAATTTTTGCCGCGTAATGTAAATTCAGTCTGTCCGTAAAGTATTTTCCATTGATAACTCGAGGTTGTGAACTAGCTTCCCAACACACGGGTTTAACCCTTTCTGTGGATACTCCCTGGCCGGGTATTCGTGTTAATTGCTTTTTCACGTTATCAAGGGTCGGATTTGTATTAGTATTGGGAGGATTAAAGTTAACTTCAATCGGGCAGAACCTCAGCCACAAGCATTGTTTTTTTTTTCTTGGCCAGTCTTCATTAATTTTTTTTTTCTCAATAAATTTTTTTTTTCTCTAATTTATATTTCCGTTGAGTCAGTGGGTGGGGTGGTGCGTCATCTTTTTTTGCATCTCGCGGAGATTTTTTTGTTGGCGTACCACGGGTTTTTAAGAGGCGATATAGGGGATAAATGGAGTCAGTCCCTTGGCAACGATGGATTCTTGAATCAACGCGACTTCGTTGCCAATAGACTGGCTGGGATTTCACTAGTTTTAAGGCGAGAGAGATAGTTTGTAAAAATTTCAATCGGGGTTTTGATAAGCGCTTGCTTCCCGATTCTAAAATCCTTCCGGACCTTTTTCCGACCGTATTACCTCAAGGAATACGGTCACCACTTCGTCGTAGACAGCCATTGTGGTATAATTCTCGTGCAGAAGTTCACGCAGCCCTAGGGCAGTTGTAACGAAAGTAATCCGATCACACGTTACTGGGTGATCATACCGCAAATTACAGAGTTAATTTAATTTGTATTGTATGTTAAAATAATTTGAGTTTCACTTGGATTCCGACTGTTGTTAGTCTGATCCAGTGTTTAACATTTTGGATTTTTGGTGTGTAAAAGGATATTATGGTAGTTCCTTATGAACACCTTGCATTGTGAATAATTTCGTTAAATTTATATTGTTAGTAAAAGGATATTGTGGTAGTTCCTTATGAACACCTTGCATTGTGAATAATTTCGTTAAATTTATATTGTTTTTCTTTGGTTAATAAATTTGGTTATTGAGAATTTTGGTGTTTCTATTACGAGAACTCTATTCCTTCCCCTGGGGTTTTATTTTTCTTCCAGAATTTAGGGCAATAGAAGCGAGGTGATTGGCGCCGTATAAATTTTAGGCCGCACATAGGTATTGGTAATTACAGGACCACCCTGCATAGTCACATCTATCTCTAGACTGGGCTGGCGGCCTTCTACCTTGCCCTGGACAGCTGATAGCCGCTGGAGTCACTTCACAGTGGTTACGGAATTCATATTTTTCCCCATTTAGGTTTTTAGCGACCGATCAGAGAGCTGAGCGGACGCTGGCGTATGCCAACTATATAATGCTGGAGTCTGGCCGTAATATACGTTATAAATAATTCATTTTATTCTTCCTTCTAAGACTGCTTTCATCCAGACTTTCCCCGAGTCTTCTAATAGGTCTTCTGTTTTTCGTGGTTCCGGCTGCATTCCTTCGCAGTTCCTTAGGTGGTCTATTTTTTCTATTTCTTCTCTGCAGATTCTACATATTTTTTCCGTTTCTTCCATCCAATAATTGTTTATCATCTCCTCATTGCCACATCTGAATCTTGCGATTACCTTCTGGTTCCTCGTGCCTTCTGCCAGGGATCTGGCTATTCTGATATTGGTTATATTTTTGTATACTTTGTTATATGTAGATTCTTGTATTCTGTTATACTGTTCTTGTAACTGCACTTCTTTGTATCTTTTTACTATTATGTTTATCATCTGTTGACCTTCTCTTCTTCTTTTTGTGACCTCTTTATTGTGTTTTCTGTCAATATAACTCGCTCTTTATATTTCATGACTCTTCTTCCTGTTAGTATTTTGATTTTTTCCAGTGTAGTTTTAATTATAATTTTTTTCATCAACTAGTTTGGATTCATTTTCTTTGATAGCTCTTTCTTTCGAATTTAGCGCCAACATTTTTAAAATTTACATATTAAAAACAGAGTTCTTTTAGTCTTCTTAAAATTGGCTTCTAAAATGACTTTTGATTTGTCATATAAAATACATCTAAACCTTGCCATCAGTATTCTCTGTACTTCGCAAAAACTTAATACGAGAAAATCCGTAAAACAAACTCATTCATAACATGCACAAATATGCAGAAAGTTGGTGATTTATCAGAGACATTGTGGTCACATGTGAACCAGCGTCGTATTAAAAAATAAAACCCAGTATAAACAAAAATGTAAAGTGTACACTTGAGCTATACGTCCTGAAAACACATCAGGGTTAAGCCATCATACTGAAAAATGATTATCAGAAAATCGTGACATGAATTCATTTCTACAAGCCTCTGGTTCATCTGCTCCAAATACTCACTCATTATATATGTGGCACTGAAAAAACAAATTAGAATAATGATGCTGAACCACACACAGAGAACAATTAATTTAAAAAAATATGAAGATAGTTAGTTTAAATATTTGTTTGCGTGTAAAAATTGTGATTTATTAACAAAAACAGGATTTTATAAAAAAGAATATATTGCGGTAAATATGACTGACCTATATAAATTTGCAAATTTTTTATTAGTTCTAATCACTGTCGCGATCTAAAATGTGTAATTTTATATACTAATTTTGATTGCATATTTTTAGAGTTAATAAAAAATTTAATATTTATTTTATTTTTATTTTATATTCAGAATTTAATGATAATTTAAATTTAAGTAATATATATGTGCATTTTAATAAAAAACGGTTTATACAGAGTGAAGCATATATCAGTTTACTGCTTACGAATAAACGCTGCATGAAGTAATCATAGAATTAGAGAATAGTCATACTTTTGTAAACATGAGAGACAGGATTATCTAGCAACTAGATGCCACACTATGGATTTATTGTATGGATTGTTCTGAGTGAGCACTTTGGCGAGTGGATAGAAAGAACAAGAATCATTTATTTACCTGCAAGATCTCCGTACCTAACCTCTATGACTTCTCCATGTGAGGAATAATGAAAGATGATGTTTTTTCTGTGAAACCGCGTGATTTGGATCACTTGAAAGAAGTTATTGAAAATTTAGCGAAATATTGTCAAATATATGAAATAGTTTAAATATTATTTTAAATGAATTTAAATACAAATTAAACTAAATACAACTCTGTAATTTACAAATTTAGTTAATTTATAAATTATCAGATTGTCACGAATACATATCATCCACATCCAATAATAACTTACTTTGCACTAAATTGATCCGTGTTTGAACACGTAACACATGTCATGAAATTCTTCCACGGATTGATTTTATATATTTCATATATAAAGAGATAAAAGATCTTAAGGGAGAGTAAGTAGTAATTAGTAATCAGTATTCTTGTGACTATTACCAACTGTGCATTGACCAATATTGGGCCTACAAAGCCGTGGTTATGTAAGTACAGTTTAAGGTTATTTTTTTTATTTGCTCCAGATGTGTCTCACAACTTTAATGGAATTTATTCCATTTCAATAAAACTCTTATGATCCGTTATTACTTAATATAATTAATGAGTCACTAGGTTGAACCTAAGCTCTACCTAGAGCCCTTATTAGAAGTTATATAGACTCTATTCAAAGTCTTATATAATTTAGGCATACTAAGCCTGGCGTTTGCTAATTCTGTTAGTAATTAGAAATTATATTCTTTTATTCATACAAACCCCCAAAACCAACCTAGACGCGACATAATCCGAACTTGATTTGTCTAAGAGTAATTGTCAATCTGTAACAGATATATATCTCAAGTACATCAAAAATGATGGTAGTCATTTATCGGTGACATATGACATAATAAAGAAATAAAAACCAACAGACGGTTGGATTTTCTAAGATGTATTGGATATCAAACAATATTAGCGATGTCGAGAATTCAAGTCAAGAATTTATATAAAATTATTTAAAATAAATAAACTATTTGTTTTTTGATTCATTAATTTCTAGTTATTACTCTTTTGTCATATCATCAAACAGATAAAATGTGATGATTCACATTGAAACAGGAAGTTGTTCCTTTCTTAGGGCCACATTAAGCTACTCACGCAGTATATCTTCATTAACATCGAGATAAACTGTGGACATCTACCTTATCTTCTTATTTTCCAGACTTTACCTCAAACAAATATCATCTTTAAATTTTCTTCTGATCAAGAATTGAAGAAGTTGATCATATTGAGAAAACGCTGACACCATTATTTTGGACGTTTGTCATTGCTGATAATACTAGGCCAAAATAGTATAATATATTGAGAGTTAGTATCAAAGAGATACAGTACTTTCTAACATATAAAATTCGTACCTTTCGGAAACTGATCAACAATATGTTTTCGTCCTCGGCGATCACAAGAGTGACTATATCCAAAATAATGGTACCCGCATTAATACTAGATCATTGCAAAATAAATTCAAAGATATTATATTGAGAGGAGTCTTATCGATAGTTTAATTTCGTTTGGAACTGAGGCATTTGTGCGTTTTGCTACCCAATGTATTATCGGCATTCGTCTCCAACAGTATATTTATAATGTTTCAGTGTTGCTTTTATTGCTTTGGCGATAAGTCCACGTTTCCGGTACATGTAAAAGGTGGAAAGCAAAGACTGTTGGCGAAAAAGATCTTTACATTTTTACGAATATCACGAACTTACCCAACTCATACTTTCATTTCGCACCCATCGATATTATTAATAATGCGAACTAAGTTATACGAACTTAGAACTATAGATTAGCATTAATTCTGCCTCAACAATCCTTTCCTGGTCTGTTCAAGAATTCTTTTTTATTCTGTCTTGTTTTTAGCGACAGTCTTCAAATTTTAACATTTTGTTTCTTTAAAAATTGATGTGAAGTATGAATTTTCACACATTTCAGGGTTTTGCAGGTATTTAGTAAGTGAATGATGATTATTTTGGATGCGAAAACAAATTTTAATTAAAATATTTTTTTTGTTAATTTTAATTCGAACGCCTCATACCATTATTTAGGTTTCTAAATATGTGCAGTATTTTTTTTTATATAGCAAGGTTCATTAAGAATTTTAAAAATTGCGCCTATGGCTTCCATTGGTTGTTATAAGTTCCGCCCCTCTGATTTCGTGTACATTGAAACAGAATTAAATTATAATTATTTAAACAATTTCCACTGGCTATTAAATTTACGCTTTTAAAAATTAAATGCAACATTTGCCAAAATATAATTAGAATTTTGAAAAAATAATTTAAACAATATAGAAATTAAAAAAAATATATATATATAGTCTCTTCTCCAGGGTTCGATCCCTATCGGATCGGGTTACATGGGTGAAAAGTCAGCGTCAAATACCACTAGACCAGCACACACGTTAGAGTGTTGCTTGTTACAAAGCTATTTGTGTACATTATTAGCCAAAAACCACAAAAACCTAATCTGATCAAAAATTCCTGTTGAACTATTCCGGTTCACACCAATGTACATTACTTAGAATTTTTTCAGATTTTTAGTTTCAACCATCTGGAATACAGGGTGTGGGACAAAAAATTTTTTGCACAATTTTGGCAAAAATCGCTTCAAAATAATTTATTTTGCAAAAATAAAAATTTGATCGTTAATCCACGTACCAAGGGCTTTCATTTGATACCCTACTCAGAATTATAAAAAAATATTTTTTTTTTCGATGATTTGTTTATATTTTTAGGGGGATATGTTTTTTAGATGTTTTAGTATTTTTCCTATGTGCGGGTCAAAGAGTTGTATAAGCATGCCGAATTTCAACTATCTAGGTTTAGCCGTTTGGCTACAATTTTTACCTAACAGACAGACAGACAGACAGACAGGCAGACAGACAGACAGACAGACAGACAGACAGACAGACAGACAGACGACAAAATGACGGTATAAGGGTTTTTTGGTCATACCTACAAAACCCTAAAAAGAGGTTTAGTTATTAGTATTAGTGCAAATTAATATATTTTTAGAGTTGCTGTTGCTCCGTGGTAAGTCGGTTGCCTACGGAACACAGGGAAGCAGGTTCGAATCCCCCGCCACGTCCTTCGGATTTTTATTTTCTGATATTGTGCCGTCAGCTTATAGACGTTGTAATGTCACAAAGGTAATCCTAGGTCAGAATTGCGACACTTAGACATTGTGACGTTCAGCTGTTTGCTAAAAAACTATTTCTCAGCATCTAGCATATGTTACCTGCTTACGTAATGCATTCGCTGCATTTTCGTAATAAGGTTCAATTTGTCATGACGAATGAATATCGGAACTAGGTCAATCAGAAGTATAAGTATATGGATGTCGTACGGAATCCGGGCATAGGAACCTAGCCAACTTCTCTACAATTTCCATTCAACACGATGACAACCAAGATACCGACGCCATGTACCAATACATCTGGTGAGCAAAGCAGCAGTACCTTGTGAGTGGGAGAAGGCTTCCTCAAGCTCCTCGAATCCCTGATGGGCAACCACTGCTTCAGGGATAGGTCCAAGCCGATTCCGGTCAACACAGGGTGGACCGAAGACTTCCCCAACTCCAACAAATTCATATAATTACATTGTAAATTGGTTATATACTTAATAGTCTAGTGCCTACGCACCATATTTTACGTTGATACTGCACTTGATGATAATGAAATGCCATTTGGCACACGTGTTCCTTATAAAAATTAAATCATTTTGACCCGCAGCACCTATTTGCGAATCGAGGCAAATTCAAGATGGCGGCGAAACTAGCGCGCCAATTACGATAACGATAACTGATTCTTATGATACAGCAAAATAGCTAAATACATATTTGTACAATGGACCTTTAGCTACAATTTGCCGCGTCGTACGCGAATTTCCGTCACTTATTTTACAAGATACCATCCATAATTCATTCTCAGACGCAAAAAAGTGATTTCCGAAATGGCTAACGAATTTCGTATGATATGACTTGTTTTCTATTACCTTAATGCCGTAGATTACGAATCTGTTATCAAAATGGCGAAAATTAAAAATTTTGCTAGATTTTTTTCCCAAATTCGAGACATGTTGATATTCTCTATCACTGCAAATCTGCGTATATTAATATTTTGTTTCAATTCTTCCTAAATCTGTAGGGCATATCCTTGCCTACAAGAATATGTGCGGAATTTTTTTCTGCTGGGCGCCAAAATTAAGGTAACGGCCGAAATGTGTAAAGTCTCAACTTCGTATTATTTTGACACTCTTTATATCGTTTTCGACCAAATCGGACCTGTAAATTACAAAAATTAAATAAAAAATGGCATATGACTTGTTATTATTAGGATTTTGCCCGAAATGAAATAAAAAAAATTACATATCCGGCCGGAACGGCTGTAAATTATGACATTTAAGTAAGATACTCCATGCATATACGGAATGCATCAATTTGCTTAGGTTTGTTTGCAGCACCTGGTCTCAAATGAAGCCGCTTTCGAAATAACGCTCGAAAATCGAATTTTGCTATTTACATCAAATTTGTTGAGTTGTATATCAATTTCGGGTATATTGAAGTCGCAGATTTCGAAAATGAAGTTAATTTAAAGATTTGCTACACAAAAGATTTTATTTTGCCCGAAAAAAATAATTACATGTATTCTTTACATAGCGATGAGATTCATTACACGGAAGTGAAGGGTCTCTACATCCAAAAGAGTAGTAAATAGCAGTTCTGACAAAACAATATAGATTACTACACACTTAATACGATTCTAATGGTGGCCGAAAACTATTCTTTCGAAAATGGTTAAAATATTCTCTAATATTTTTACCAGTTATCAGGACAACATTTTAATGTGTTGATATATCCTCTATATGTGCCAATAATACTGACTTCCTCTACTACTTAATTCTATACAAAATGAAGATATTCGATGAATTCTTGTTCAACACTAGTCTGAATCGAAGTCGAAACCTGGTGTTAAACAATATTTTGCATAATTAATTGAAGAAACATTTTAAATAAACTTTAATTTAAGAAATAATAAGTAATTTTTAATTATTAGGGAACGGACGTAATTAGCCCCTGAACTTGACTTGGTGTTTTCATAGGCGTAGTTTTTAAAAATATAATTTTGAAATATTTTACCCCTTTAAAAAATTTAAATAAACCTAAAATAAAATTAATAACGGCAATAATCAGTACAATTGATGGCATGAATGGACATACTCTATCTCACTAGAATTTTATCTTTACATAGGCCCACCCAATTAGTGAGGCTTTTGACTTTGATTTGTAAACAAATATAAATTATTTTGTAAGGTAGGACTAGAAGTCAGTATTATTAGCAAAAATAAATGAACTATCAACACATTAAAATGTTGTCCTAATAACTGGTAAAAATATTAGAGAATATTTTAACCATTTTCGAAAGAATAGTTTTCGGCCACCATTAGCATCGTATTAAGTGTGTAGTAATCTATATTATTTTGTGTTGTAATCTATAGAGAGACACTTCACTGTCGTGTAATGAATCTCACTGCTATGTAAATAATACATGTAATTATTTTTTTTTCGAGCAAAATACAATCTTATGTGTTGGAAATCTTTAAATTAACTCAATTTTCGAAATCTACGACTTCAATACATCCGAAATTGATATACAACTCAACAAATTTGATGTAAATAGCAAAATTCGATTTTCGAGCGTTATTTCGAAAGCGGCTTCATTTGAGACCAGGTGCTGCGAACAAACCTAAGCAAATTGATACATTCCGTATATGCATGAAGTATCTTACTTAAATGTCATAATTTACAGCCGTTCCTGTCGGATATGTAATTTTTTTTATTTCATTTCGGGCAAAATCCGAATAATAACAAGTCATATGCCATTTTTTATTTAATTTTTGTAATTTACAGGTCCGATTTGGTCGAAAACGATATAAAGAGTGTCAAAATAATACGAAGTTGAGACTTTACACATTTCGGCCGTTACCTTAATTTTGGCGCCCAGCAGAAAAAAATTCCGCACATATTCTTGTAGGCAAGGATATGCCCTACAGATTTAGGAAGAATTGAAACAAAATATTAATATACGCAGATTTGCAGTGATAGAGAATATCATCTTGTCTCGAATTTGGGAAAAAAATCTATCAAAATTTTTAATTTTCGCCATTTTGATAACAGATTCGTAATCTACGGCATTAAATTAATAGAAAACAAGTCATATCATACGAAATTCGTTAGCCATTTCGGAAATCACTTTTTTGCGTCTGAGAATGAATTATGGATGGTATCTTGTAAACTAAGTGACGGAAATTCGCGTACGACGCGGCAAATTGTAGCTAAAGGTCCATTGTACAAATATGTATTTAGCTATTTTGCTGTATCATAAGAATCAGTTATCGTTATCGTAATTGGTGCGCTAGTTTCGCCGCCATCTTGAATTTGCCTCAATTCACAAATAGGTGCTGCGGGTCAAAATGATTTAATTTTTATAAGGAACACGTGTGCCAAATGGCATTCCATTATCATCAAGTGCAGTATCTTTCGACGTAGGCACCAGACTATAATAAATTATATTGTTAAAACCAGGAGTTGCATTTTCATCTAACCACCCACGTGACAAGTGGTGGGCCTTTTACACCCATGTAGGCGTTGAAAGCGTATTATTTATTTATTTTATGTATTTATAAATTAAATTCTCTTGAACATGGATCTTAACGAAACAAGTTTCGAAACACCACATTTTCATCAAAACAAAGTCCTGCACCGAATAGTTCGTCTAATCTTAATAAAAATAACCTGAAAGAGGACAGCCGAATACTGAATTAATATAACTGTGAATAGGGCCCGAGATAAGAATGTACGAGGGCTCTTTTTTTGCTTTTTATTTACCTATTTATCAATAACTATTAATAACTATGATAATTGTAAACACCGAATGGAAAAATAATAAATTTCTAACAAATTAAAACTGTTGATCAAACTTTCAATTATACCTGCCACTAAAATTTAATATGATGTAGAAAGGTAAGCCCCAACTATAAATAAAAAAGTCGATCAATACGTGTGAAGGGATGAAGTAATATTAAATTTAAAGTCCAGTGGCGCAATATGAAGTAATAGGGTGTTCCTAAGGGATTTCTACAAGAGTTGTTAAATTTAGAACATTTGTGGTGCTTCTATAATATACGTGAACATATTGACAAGAAGCTTAGCACGTAGCAATAGACTCGCGATCGCACAACCCAAGGGAAAGATTTTCGGTAGGTATTACCAAACCAAATAAGTTCATGTGATTTTGCGTTAATCATTATTTAAGAGTATAGTTTACAAATAATATTGGTGAGATGATAGAAAAATCTTGTCTTAAATTTATTGCATATTTTAAGTTTGTCGACGTACAAAAATTTATGTTAGCGTTCATTTTGTAGAACATAATTAAACACTGAGTTTTTTAAAATAAAAAATAGTGGGATGGATTTAGAATATTCACCCCGACCAGGAAGATCAAAATCGTGATAAAACTAAGCCTTTATCTCCCATTTAAGAAAATGTAATAAATGCCCAGCGTGAAATATATACTTGGTTATGCGAAAATATACGTCTAAGCAAGTATAAAGCCTCGTTTATAATAATTACGTAACACAACCATTGCATAAAAATCACACTACTCCCTTTGTTCTGTTTATTAAAAACAGAGGTTCAAACCAGTAAAACCTTTTGTGAAATCTTTGTGGTTCTGCTATGCACTAAATAATTGTCTATTATAAACAAGGCTTCAGAGCTTGTCTAGAGCAAGTAACTGAGATAATCCGAATTCATAAGTTTGATGTTTTCTAAGAAGATTGTAGCAACCAAATTCCAAAATTCATTTTGATTTATTTTATTTCATTTGATTCACAGATGTTTCAAAATTCCATTTCAATTTATTTTATTAATTCATTGTTCGCCGTAAAACATCTGATGCCCAAATCTTCAAAGAGAAAAATATTACTCGCCCCCCGAGCAAGGCAAAAGAAGAAGGTACATATAACCTCACCTGATCTATCTCTATCGCCGCTCTGGGTAAAAATTATTCTTGCCGCCGTTTATATTTATTTATTGATAATTATTGATATTAAATAATTTATTAATCATAATTTAATTTGAGACTAAATTCAAACATATATTACATTTTTATTTGGTTTTTATTTATTTCAATTTTTTCTTTCCACCAATTTTTGCTGCTCTGGGTAGTTGTCTGCTTGCGCCTTCTTAGGTCGGTCCCTGCTAAGAGCGGATGGTCAAAATCTAGTCCCTGGTTACATCGATTAATCAGCAGATAATCAGTAATCGGTCATATCGGCCATTTTGTCGATTAATTGATGTCGGATTTTTGCAAGCACATATTTTTTAGGAGTCGATAAAATGAAGTGGGCACTTACAAAAATAATATCAAGAATTAATTAAATTTAGTGTGGCCAACTTTTGCGTTAATAATGGCATGTAAGCGACGAGGCAGATATTCCAAGAAGTTTTGGATATATTCTGATACAACAGTATTCCATTATTTTTTAAACACTTAAAACACTTTTTTAAATATATAAAATATTTTATCTAGGATCATCAAATAATAAATGCATTATACGTTCAAATTTAAATTTATAAAGCTGCCCATGCTAATAGCTAATTTTATCATAAAGAAAATAATAAATAAAATAAAAAATAATAAATAAAATAATAATAAAAAAATAACACAGAAACTACGTCATGAAGATAGCTACTGAACCATCAGCTGATTGTAACATACAACAATGTTTTTTTTTTTTCGAAGTATTGTCTAATGTCAAAAAAAAAATATATATAAGAAAACATTCACGAAGCAATATCTGACGGCAAGGACATCATCATGATGTGGATTCCCTCCCAAATGTGTATAACAGGAAACGAGAAGGCAGACCACCGCGCCAAAAAGGCCGTAGAGAAAGAAGTCACCTTAATAGAAATACCAGCTAGTGACATAAAGGCTTTAATAAAGAAATCCGTCAGTGGAAGGAAAAGTGGCTTTCAATACCAGCCATCTAAAGTATATTGTCACGGGGTGAATTCAAGAACGGAATCTTTTCTACAAAATTTATTATATAATATTAATTTACATCAGAATACAATTGTTGGTCAAACAGGCTGCTGGTGTTGTCCGTTAGAAGCTGATGTAAGTCTCGTTCTTGCCCCGGCTTCTCCAGGATCAGTCGAACCACCCCAGGTATCCGCACGAGGCGAACACGTGGAGAAGCCCTGTAGACGACACTCACATCTCGTGTTGGCGACTTCAACAGCTGGGCTGGTCCTTGGGCAGCGTACTCACAAGAATGACTACTGCTTGACTACCAAGAATGACTAACTTCGACTCTATTCCCTAAGACCTTCTTATAACTGTTAACCAGGACACTATGACGTCAGGTCCTACCTCAATTGTTTTGGAAACATTATTCATTTGTGTAATTTTTGGCAGCAATTAAAGACCATAGTCATCACAATTGAATAATGTTTATTAACACATTAGATTGTAGTTCAAAACTTATGTTGACAAACACGCAACACTCTGCACATTCTTTAATTCCCAAAACCGTACGTCAGCAACTTTGACCTACACGGCTTAAAAGCCGCTCAAGAAATTGGGACATTAGAACACAATTATATCATAATTGTGACAATATAAAAGAAGATACCAACAAGTGGCCACGCAAGGGAAGTCGCAGAGAACAAGTAATCCTAACTCGATTAAGAATTGGCCATACCTTATACACGCACAAATATATATTTCAAAGAGAAAACCACCAAACCGGCAACGTATGTGATACAAGAATCACTATATATATAAATGTCATATTTTGCAGGAGTGCCCAACATACAATGCCCATAGACTGCAAAATAACTTAAAAAACAGTGTCCAAGGCATCCTGTCGAATAATAGTGAAAGTGCAAACCAAGTGATAACATTTTTAAAAAGTATTAATATATACGATAAAATATAAGGCCCCACTCCCGATAATAAATATAATGCACAGTTCAATAAGTTAATTAACCTGAATGTATTAAAAATATTTTAGTTGACCTATTGTATCTATGTTATGTAATTTAATGTGTATATTTATAACACATAAGTCAATGTATGTCGGTGTCAATAGTCATCGTGACTGAGGCACCTTAAGCTTGAATAAAAAAAGGCGGGCTGTGTAAGGCGCAAATAGCCATAGTTGCTAATCGCTTAACATTTTAACTAACTAACTACCTAAAACAATATTGCCGTTTATAAAAGGTTCACTGGCGTGCAATATGAGCAGGTTTATATTTGCATTTGGACGTGTAACATATTGTTTAATAGCAAATGTTTTACAATTTATAAAAAAATAAATAAACTTTTAAAATGGTAATTGTGACGCCCGCTCCTAGCCTAAGTAAGGTAGGGTGGCCAGACAGATACACAAATGGCCTTCGGGGTGGCGACTAAGAAGGACGACCAGCAGAAGGCTGGAATATAAAATGTAAAACAGTGATGGTGATACGGAGACGCACCGAGTTGAGCACCCGGGGAAGACATGGACGACCTAGAGGAAAGGGAAGCGAATCCAAACTCTTCTGCTCCTAGGAGCTACTGTAAAATCCTAGGCCCACAAGGAATGGCTATGGAGGAACCAAACCTAGTATATCCCCATGTGTCTCTGAAAACCCTAGCTAAGAGACAAACAATGCGTAGATGCTGCTCAACACGATGTGTGTGTCACATAAGAAAATACAGTACCACAAAAATAAACTACTATATAAAAAACTGATAATTTATAACCAAAATTAATATTAAACAAAAATACAAAATTACTAAATTTAAATTCACAGGAAAAATGTACAGGAATAATGTACAGTTGTACAGTACCACAAAAATATAATACTACATCCGTTCAAAAATGATTGTCCATTTTGGTGAAAATTTTTGATCAAAAATGATTATCTCGTTAGTTTTATAACAATATATTAACTTCAATTTCGCTTTAGACAACTTTTTTATTTATGAAATAAATATTTTATTACAAACTACTTATATTATTTTACATATCTCGTTATACATTGCGAGCAGTTTCAATTGCTTCCAAATTGCATGTTAATGTTTCTGGAAGTTGATTCTTTCTTCGCAATGCTTCTTTCCCAATATGAGCTAGTTGATAATTATTGCCCCCAAATTTATTACACAGCCAAAAATTACAAATTTCAGAAATTGCTAGTTATTTATGAAACTATTATAAACTGAACGTTTACTTACCAAAAATTATTTTATGATTTTATGATTCTATTGTTCATACTCAAATGACATATTGTCATCTTATATTGTTAAGTTAGCAACAAATGTCAAATGAGACGATCATTTTTGAACGGAGGTAGTATGACAATTTATAACAAAAATTATTAAATTTAAATTCAAATAAAACAGCATACGTGATCAATAGACCAGCGTGTGCCAACCAAAATGTACAAGTTACGGCGCTGATGCGATAACTTACAGAATAGAAGTAAATGTTAAATAAACAATGAAATTGAGTTAATGCAAAATTGGAATGGACTTACAGAGCGATGGTTTCAGTCATAAATATGTAGAATATCATCCCAACTTTACATTACGT
This sequence comes from Liopterus haemorrhoidalis, assembly GCA_963971575.1. Classification (NCBI taxonomy): domain Eukaryota; kingdom Metazoa; phylum Arthropoda; class Insecta; order Coleoptera; family Dytiscidae; genus Liopterus; species Liopterus haemorrhoidalis. Next base: position 60,462,430 of record OZ020611.1, read on the forward strand.
GGTACTGATGTCCCAAAAAACAGGTTTCTGGGTCCTCGGATGGTTTCTTCAACAGTTGTTGATGCAGAAAAAATTAAATGATAAACCAAGAGGGTGAAATATCACTTAACTCGCCATAGAGACGCGTGAATTTATTTAGAAACTGTTAAATAATTAAATCGACAGGCGATGTACACTCTGATCAGGTCAGTATGTGATTTAAGTGAAAAATAATGTTGAAACCGACAAGTAGCGGCTATCAACATTTTATAAAAACATAAAAAAAATTTGAATAAAATTAAATTAAATAAATTTAAAATAAATTATTTGAATCGAATTGTAAATTAATTTAACATATCGAAACATGGCACATGTATGTGGATGATATATTTTGCATATGGGGAAGCACGGACCGTAATCTTACATCCTTTTTACATTTCTTAAATTCAATAAATAGTAATATACAATTCACAATTGAAAAAGAACAAAACCGCAGTATAAACTTTTTGGATTTAAAAATTATAAATAACAATAATAAATTAGAATTCAGTATATACAGAAAAAACACATGTACAGACACTATAATACCAGCGGATTCTAACCAATTGCTTCAAATTAAAATGTCATTTTTCCATAGTGCTGTACATAGACTCATTAACATACCTATGTCGGAAGCAAATTTTAAGTACGAAATTAATACGCTTGAACAGGTAGCAGTGAACAATGGATAATGCAAAATGCAAAATAATGCAAAATAAGGAAAAAGGTAGAGCCACTAGTTAATAACAAACTCCAAAACACTATCACCTTTGAGAAAAGTGGATTTTATGAAATTTAATGTGCAGATTGTGACGCAATATATATAGGGAGAACAGGTAGATCAATTAATGCGAGAATGAAAGAGTATCGAAACTCTATATTAAAAAGCAATGCCACAACAGGTTTTAGCGAACATTGCATTAAAAATAATCATTTGTTTACTCAACAAAATGTTAAATTACTTAAGTGTGAAAGCAAGGGTACCAAGCTAAACTTTTAGGAAGCCCTTGAAATTAAGAAAGTCATAAAATCGGGTAAAAATTTTGTCAACGTAGAATTAGATACAGACTATTTTGAATTTAAAAAAAAAGATTTTGTTTAAACCCTCTTGCTTGAACACTGCATATTTATACCGGCTATTCATGTCTTGTCAGTTACTTTTGAAAATGACCGAGAGGTCGAAACATATCAGTGAATGATTAAATATTTTAGTGGAATTAACAAGTGTTTTATATATTTAATTTTTCAATTAAACATTTTCCACCAAGAGTGTACCGTCAAGTCAATTAATACAAATAAATTTAATTTAATAATAAGAAGGACCTTAAAGGCGCGACAGTAATACTGATATTTCTTCGATTGAGTGTAACTGAATGTGTGAAAATTTTGATGAATAGACTGATTTGAATGTACTAATATATGTAGGTATTTTAATTTTAATACGAAACACTTGTGCAGGTTATCTAATATTAATATCCGTGAAAATATCGACAGGAAGGTTAGTATATAGCTATAGACACGCGATCCCAGAGCCCCAGGGAAAGATTTGCGGTAGGTATATCTTTAAACGTGGCCTATACGCTAATGGGAACGACCAGCAGGGCTTAAGGTTAACGGCATAACACGTATGTGTGTATGCTTTAATCTTTTGGGTTACTATAATGTTCTGAACGGAAGAAATAATATTGATAATAAAATTTAATTAATATCTCTGTTTTTTTATGTTACTGTAGAACTGTTCAGGGACATTTCCGCAAAATATCATCTTAAAATAAAGCAGATAGTAGCTTATATATTGGGTATTATATACGTGTTAACAAAATCGAAATCAGGAAAATATTTTCTTAAAAAAAAAAATTCTTTTGAGTAAATAAAATTCATTCAGCTATTTTGGACACTGTATTTTTTTTAGAAGCACAATGTTTCGCCAATGGATAATTGACTTCTTCAGGTGCTATCCTAATGTAATCTATACATATATATATATATATATATATATATATACCGATTATGTCAAAGATCTTAGAACAAGTCATCGCCAAAAGAATATATAAATTTTTTGAGTGTAATGATTATTTCAGTAATGCTCAATTTGGATTCAGATCTGTTAAAAGTACTACATTAGCAATAAAATATCTTGTAGACTACATTACAAACGCTTTTGAAACAAGGAAGATATGTGAGATTAAGCTATGTGATCTGTCAAAAGCCTTCGACTGTATGTCACATAATATTTTACTAGCAAAACTAGACCACTATGGCTTTCATGGAATTGCTCTAGATTTAATAAAATCTTATTTAACAAATAGAATCCAGATGGTCCTCTACAATAATAAATCAAGTAGTCAGGAAAAAATCAAATTCGGTATACCACAGGGCTCGATCCTAGGCCCATTAATGTTTATCATATTTATCAACGATCTACCGCAGCATATAACATGTACTTCGGTACTATACGCTGATGATACAACATTCATTGAATCCAAACCTAATCTTGTGGAATTGAACAATGCCGTGCAGAAATCCATGAAGGAGGCTGAAAATTGGTTCAATATTAACAAACTTCTACTTAACAATGCTAAGACGGCCTCATTAATATTTACACCAAGTAAGGTTAATATGAATTCTACTATCGGTTCAGCAAAATTCCTTGGAGTGTACTTGGATTCCAGACTCACTTGGAAAACTCACATCGATAGCCTCTGCAAGAAATTATCAACAGCAATCTATGCAGTCAAACGAATATCTAAAACTGTAGGAGAGAAAGCAGCATTAAGTGCATACTATGCTCTGTTCCACTCCCGTGCTACATATGCCATCGAGATCTGGGGTTGTTCAAGTCATCTGAACTCAGTGTTAATCTTACAAAAAAAAGCTGTAAGATCTATTGAGGGTAAACCACAGCTTACTCACTGTAAACCACTGTTCCGACATTACGAAATACTGACCATCACATGTAGCTATATTATGGCGCAAATACTTGCCTCTGCCAAACAAAAAAATGAACTCTTAAGAAAAACTAACATCCATAATTACAATACAAGAGCCAAAACAGACTTTGAACTGGATCGTTACAGACTAACGACAACCGCAAAATATAATTACGGAGTTAAATTTCTCAATAAAATACCAAAAGAATGGATTGACCTGCCGTTACCTCGATTCAAGAAAATATTAAAGAAATTCTTACTGGAAATGTCATTTTACAATATAGAAGATTTTCTTAACTTCAACTTTGATTCAGCGTGAAACCTCTACTCTGAACTAAATCTAATATAATTAAATGTACCCATTAAATAATTATGTATCACATTTCATATGTATCTATATATATTTTTTTTTTGACAGAATGTATATTACATTTTAATAAATATTATTATTATGGGGTTTGTCAGGTCTTGACAAGCGTCCACTAATCTCAAACTTCAGCAACCTTTTGAGCCGCGTCATACTAGAGACTAGTGGAGCTAAATACACACGACTGCATCCCAAACCCTGGCGATATTATTATTATTATTATTATTATTATTATTATTATTATTATTATTATTATTATTATTATTATTATTATTATTATTATTATTATTATTACTATATATAATCGTAACTAGGCTACCTACTCAACGCCCAGCCCAAACCACTGGACCTATAATCATGAAATTCGGCGAGTATATTCCCTCCATGACGTAAGCACCCACTAAGAACGGATTTTTTTAAACTCATCCTCTAAGTGGGTGAAAAGGATGTTAAAAGGGGTAAAATGTGGCTTCACGGTTTCCTTAATATTTCTTAGGTCCAATAAGATATCGACTTGGTTTTTGCTTACAAAGATTACGCATGTAAATATAAAAAAACTTATTCAGGATTTTGTCCTAATTAACCCTTAAAGGGGTGAATATACAATCAGGGTGAATTATAGAAGACTTCGCATCTTCTGTGTTTATTGTGTTATAACATTCCTTTTTGGCATATAGGTGTCTTCTTTAAATATTTAGAAAGTGTTTTGACCGTTTTTTTAAATTCCACCCCTAAGAAGTGAAAAAGGGTGAAATGTGATTTCAAGGATTCCTCAATACCTCTTAGGACCAATAAGATATCGTCTTGGATTTTGCTTACAAAGATTACCCATACAAATGCCGAAAAACTTATTTCACGATTTTGTCCGAATGAACCCCGATAGGGGTCTACAATTGGGGTGAATTATACAACCCTTCGTATTTCCTGTGTTTATTGAGTTATAACATTCCTTTTTGGCATATCGGTGTCTTTGTAAAATATCTCGAAATAATTTTGACAGTTTTTAAAAATTTCACCCCTAAAGGGGTAAATGGGTATTTTTTACTTGATAGAACGTCCTCTGGATAAGATACATGAAATTCGTAAAGTATTTTCCCTGCATGACGTAAGTACCCACTAAGACAGTATTTTTCGAAATTCAACCTCTAAGGGCTGAAATGTGATATCAAGGATTCCTTAATATCTCTTAGTACCAATAAGATATTGACCATAAAAATGCCGAAAATTTCATTTCTGGATTCTTTCCTAATCAACCCCTAAAGGGGTAAATCTATAATCGGGTTGAATTATACAATCCTTCGTATTTCCTATGTTTATTAAGTTATAACATTCATTTTTGGCACACCGGTGTCTTTTTCAAATATCTCGATATAGTTTTGACAGTCTTTTAAAATTTCACCTCTAAATGTAAATGGGGGGGAGTTAAATGGTTATTTATATTAGATAGAACTTCCCTTGGATAAAGAGACGTGAAATTCGGGAAGTATATTCCTTCCGTGATGTAAGCACCCACTAAGAAGAGATTTTTCGAAATTCGAGCCCTAAGGGGTGAAATGCGATTTGAAGGATTCCTCAATATACCTTAGGACCAATGAGATATTGACTTGGTTTTTGATTACAAAGGTTACGCATACAAATTTTTGAAACAGTAATTCAGGATTTTGCCCTGATCAACCCCTAAAGTGGTGAATCTACAATTGGGGTGAATTATAGAAACCTTTGTATTTCCTGAGTTATAACATTCCATTTTGGTATATAATTTTATATTTAAAATATTTAGAAAGCGTTTCGAAAGTTTTTTAAATTTCATCCCTAAAGGGGTAAATTGGTATTTATTTATTCGAAAGAACGTCCCTTGACATAGAGATATGAAATTTAGAAAATATATTCCCTCCATGTCGCAAGCACCCGCTTATATGGAATTTTTCGAAATTCGACCCCAAGGGGATGAAATGTGATAAAATGTTTTTCCTCAGATTTTTCATTATCTCTTAGGTCCAATGGTATATTGATTTGGATTTTGCTTGCAATGTTATCCGTATATGTGCTTAAAAATTAAACTCAGGATTTTGCTCTAATTATAAATCCCTAAAGGGGCAATTCTAGATTCGGGGTGAATTATAAAACCCTTTGTAGCTTCTGTCTTTGTTGTACTATAACTTATAACTACGTTCTAATTTTTCGCATTTAGGTATAATTTTAATATCATTAGTTTCAAGATCATTTCATTTTGACCGTTTTTTTTTTTTATATTTCACCCCCTAATTGCATTTTTTATATTTCCCTAAATTTCGCAACCACTAAGAAGAGGTTTCTCGAAATTCGACCCCTAGGGGGTGAAAACGGATTTCTTAATATCTCTTGATGAAATAACTACTTGCTTTTTACTTACTATGGTTATCCGTACGCATGTATGAAAATGTAATTTAGGATTTTGCTTCAATCAACACTTAACGGGGCGAATCTACATTTAATCAAGGCGACTTATATAATGTTTTGTAACTTATTTGTTTGTTGTGTTATAACATTCCTTTTTGCTGTATATATATATATATATATTTCTAATCTTTAGAAAGTCTTTTGAACGTTTTTTTTTTATCTAAAAGGGATAAATAGGTATATTTTATTAGATGCATGGAATTCCGAGAACATATTTCTTCCATAACGTAAGCATCGAACCCTTTATATCTCCTGTGCTTCTTGAGTTATAACATTCTTTTCTGGCATATAGGTGATAAAATATTTCGATAGTGTTCTGAGAGTTTTCTAAATTTCATTCCTAAAGAATTTTTTATTAGAAATAAGAAATTCCAAGAGTACATTTCTCGATATGACGTAAGAACCCACTAAGAAAAGATTTTTCGACCCCTATGGGGTGAAAAGGAGTAAAATGTTTTTCACGGATTCCTCAATATATCTTAGGACAGATGAGATATCGACTAGGTTTTTGCTTATAAAAGTTACCCGGGCACATGTTTAGAAACAAACTACGAATTTTACACTAATGAGCCTCTAACGGGTGAATCTAAACCTGAGGAGAAAATCAGCAATGTGATCTATAAAGAACCATGACTTATAATAATTGCACGATGATGGCAAACCGTCAATATATCGTAGCGAAGCACGTGTACTCAGCTAGTACAGAATATTTTTATATCATAGAGTAGTGCATCATACATTAGTAGCGGAGAATAGAATGTGGCAAAAAACTTACAAATCTGAGAAGTAGTGAGAGAGGTATATTACGAAAAGTTTGGATATGTCTAAATTTAATTCAAAAAACGGTAAAAAACTACTAAAACTAACTGAAAATAAATTGCAGGATCTCAGGTGTACTGTTAAAATTTAGAGAACTACTTATGAGAAAAATCAATCGCTAGAAATCTACATAATGTGTGGTCTACACATTATCAGCATTGTCAGATTTAAGGTTAATATTCGCGTGAGTTTTTGACTGAATACATCGAGTTATGCCAAAGTTACCTTTGCCTGTTGCAGATTAAATAAAAGGCCTAGTAATTGAGACAAAAAAAAAAAAATCTGGCATATGCTGTTTTGGTCAATAAATAGCAGGAAGTGGATCATAAGGCTACAAATGAGACGACGGTCCTTTAAAAAATCAATTCTTTCGTACAGTTTTTCGCGAGATTATTAAAAGTCAGCATTTTTATTTCTGGAGTCATGTACGAAATTGATTCAGATACGTGTCCATATCCATTTTTAAATCATTACGCCAATCTTTAGGTTTATTATTTAATTCTTGGAGCAAATTTACATGAAAGAACCTACACTTCTTTAGCACGCCACTCGCGCGAATTATTATTATTTAGTAGGGAGCTTCTCAGTCGAACAGTATATATTTTAGTAACTATATAGCGCTCGTACCGACTGTGTCGTGTGAATGTGTATACTCAGTTCAACTTGTATGCGCCCTGTCGCTCAGGTTTTGTTCACGAATGTATGTTATACATATACATTCGTCTCGTGTCAGTGTATCTTAGTCGCTCATTTCGGTCTCCGTATCTGCTGAGCGCTTAGTATCGTGCTTCTTTAAGCAGAGGTATAATTAAATGTGATTTATTTCAGTGCGTTATTTTGTTGTTGACATTGCATTCGTATTCGTGTGTATAAGTATATTTCGCGAATATACGGTATAGACTTGTTAAATAGATCGTGTTTGTGTGTCCAAACTCTCCATTCCAAACCTGATGTTATACGAACACTACAGCATCTCAAAAGTCCCTTTGCTTCTTGACATTTGAACCACTGGGTAAGTCGATCAACCTGTATATATCCAATCTCATATTTAGCATTCTACAATCGCGTGAGATTGCGCCCAATAAAGTCCATTCGCTTTATTTCGCGTTTTTCATCTAGATCGGGAGTCCTACCTTACGATAGTCGCGAACGTGCTCCTAGAGCAGGAACCTGGTCTATATCTCCGTCTGGGAACATTGCAGGGCTGCGTATTTAACAATCATCTTCTAGACCAACATGAACGGCAAGCACGGTTTATTTTTGTTTATTTTTTATTATTTAATTGTACAAGACACAATTAAAAAATTGATAAAAGTAACACATCTTCTATGATTTCATGACACTAACTGCAAAAAGGCCACAGATTTAAGTATGAATAATGTGGTCACGGGTTTTAAGTCAGTCGTATCTGACCGTCTTCACTGATCAAGTAAACCATACAAGTCGTAACGTGTAGAGAACATTTATCATAGAACATTCTTTTTTCAAAAAAGTATTTACCAATTTAATATGTTTTAACATTAATTAGAGATGATAGATCTCTGTTTCGCCTTTCAGTAAGTTTTTTGTAGTTTTCATTTATGAAATGTTACGCCGTAAAAAACTGTGCTTCTACGCTTTATTTCTATGTTTTATTATTTAATTAATTAAAGGTACATCAACATCTTGGGTTATTAGTACCCGGTATTGTATTTTATTATATTTCATTGTAGTAGTCAATATTTTTCTGTATAGTTTTGTGTCCGTTAGAAATTTATGTAGGATTTTTTTGTTATTGTCGTTAAGTGCTTCATTTCTATGTTTATTTCACATGTCTGTGTAGATTTTATCGGTTTTATTTAAGAAATGCTCCGATATAAAATCGACATATATCTTACGTAGAATTGTAGCGTGACGTTAACGTGTAGCGTGATTGTTAACGTCTAATCTAGCTTTCAATGTGGCATCACCCCACCATTGTCAGCCTTCGGGTCAGTCGGAAGGGGCCTATAAACTGGGGGCCAGTTTTCAAAGACAATTTTGCAATCAAAGCCAAAAACCAATATGTAAAATGATAATTTGATACTAAAATGAGATTTTGGAATTAGGGATTCGAGTGCGAGGCGTGAGTTTATCCAGGTTTATAGGTGAATTGAATTATATATTTTGGTACTTACCAACCGACAGATGGGCCATCTTGTGGTCGATATGAATTGACACTTACACTTGGAGTTTAATGTAAGGAATTAACCCTCGTTCAATAACATTCTATTCAGAATTAAATTAATAAACTCAAGTTTATTAACACAAAATGTACAATTTAAATATATCTGATAAGCAAAAGTTTAATAGAATTTAACGTTAGGCTAGAACGAATTTTATAGATCACCGGATAATTGACCAAGAGTATCCCTCAAGAATCCAGAGTTACCGTATACTATCCGAGAACCATTCCGAAACTATCTATATGGCTATCTATTCTCTATCTAAGTTGAGAAGAAGTTTATATTTTTATTTATAAGTATAACAATATTCCAGGAAATGACAGTGTTTACAAATTTAATATCCTGCATAAAAAATTAAATTAAATGCATAATGGATTGACCTCTGAATTTTTTAAATGTCTTGTCAAGTTGACCTAAGAGATTCATTGCAGATTTTTAGGACTTAATTTTCACATATTATAGTTTATGCCGTTTAAATATTAACAGTTCACCTAAGAACTTACGACTTGTTTTCAGTTATATTTTTAATAGTTTTTCTAGCGTTTTTATTAGTATTTAAAAAGTCATATACAGATTTTTCGTGACACAACTATTCTTACTATCTCTCGGTACGTATCACAGAACACATCCGCCTTCTTGCCACATTCTCAACTACAACAGAATGGTTACAAGATCATCATACTCTTATAACAATTGATGCACTAATGTATGAAGTCAAAATGTTCTGTATTACATTAGGATAACACCCAAAGGAACCAATTATATATTAGCGAAACTTTGTGTTTCTAGTAAAAATAAATCAAGTCCCAAATAGCTGAAAGAATTTTATTTATTCTATATATATATGTTAGAATCAGATCTAGTTCTTGGACGTCTTTGTAAAATGTTACGTTAGCAACCATAAAATAATGACATATGTGTGACAGATTGTAAACAGACGTAGTAATAAATGCTTATATGTGCTTGGATTTGCGTGTTTTAATTGACATTATTACAAACTCTAGAAAGCTTATATCATATATATCTCCCTAAACATCACATTTTTTCATTGAAAAAAAAAAAAAAAAAATCTGGTTAAATTTTCAAATCTCGATATGACGATTATAATTTTAGTTCTTTGTGCCTATTAGTAGTTTTAAGGGAAAAAGTGAAAGTATTAGCTGCAAGAGAAGCGTCTTTTGTAGAACTTTATGAGTGAAGAATCTCCTAAAGTGATTTCGGATACACATTTACAGAACTATTCCAAATTGTTGTATGAGAAAACAGAATGGCCATGAGAATTGCCATAATAGCTAACTAGGTAATTTAATTCATTTACAACCACTAATATTTGTGCATAAATTGTGCCAAGTAGATTGTTTACTGAAACTTATTAACGTAATTGATAGGTATTGATAACATAAGTATAACGGCATTATATTATACTAGCTGAAAACCCGTGCTTCGCTACGGTAATTGATGGTCTCATTGGCATAAAATCCGGAGTTTGTTTTTAAACTTGTGTATGGGTACCCTTTGTAACAAAAAATCTAGTCGATATCTCATCTGTCCTAAGAGATATTGAGGAATCCGTGAAAACGCATTTTACTCCTTTTCACCAGATAGGGGTCGAACTTGAAAAAAAATCCTTTCTTAGTGGGTTCTTACGTCATACTGAAAAATTTACTCTCCGAATTTTTTATTTCTAACAAAAAAATACTAATTTACCCTTTAGGAGTGAAAGAAAACTGTCAAAACACATATATGCCAAAATGGAATGTTATAACTCAACAACCGGTGGAAATACAAAGGGTTCTATAATTCACCCCGAATGTAGATTCACCCCTTAAGGAGTTGATTAAGATAAAATCGTGAAATTTATTTTTCGACATTTATATGGGTAATCTTTATAAGCAAAAACCAAGTCTATATCTTATTGATCCTAGAAGATATTAAGGCGTCCTTGAAATCACAATTCCCTCTTTTCACCCTTTAGGGGTGATATTTGTTAAAGGTAAAAAACTGTTAAAACCATTTCGAGACATTTTAAAAAGACATCTATGTGCCAAAAAGAAACGTTATAACTCAACAAACACGGGAAATACGACGCGATGTATAACCTACCCCGTTTGTAGAATCACCCCTTTAGGGGTTGATTAGGACGAAATCCTGAAATAAGTTTTTCGGCATTTGTATGGATAATTTTTGTAAGCAGACACCAAGTCGATATCTTATGGGTCCTAAAAGAATTAAGGAATTACTGAAATCACATTTCACCCCTTTTCACCCTTAAGGGGTGATATTTTAAAAAACGGTCAAACCCATTTCGAGATATTTTAAAAAGACACCTATGTGCCAAAAAGTAATGTTGCAACTAAACGAACACAGGAAATACGACGGGATGTATAATTCATCCCAATTGTTGATCTACCCCTTAAGGGGTTGATTAGGACAAAATCCAACAATTGGTTTTTCGGTATTTGCTTGGGTAGTTTTTGTAAGCAAAAACCAAGTCGATATCTTATTGGTCCTAAAAAATGTTAAACAATCCTTGAAATCACATTTTACACCTTTTTACCCTTTAGGGGTTAAATTTAAAAAAATTGTCAAAACCATTTCGAGATATTTTATAAATACGCCTACGTGCCAAAAAGAAACCTTATAACTCAACAAACACAGGGAATACGACGGGATGTATAATTCACCCCAATTGTAGATCCACCGTTTAGGGGTTGATTAGGAGGGGTTGATTATTGGTCGTATGAGATATTAAGGAATCCTTGAAATCACAATTCACCCCTTTTCACCCTTTAGGGGTGAAATTTAAAAAAACTGTCAATACCATTTCGAGATATTTTAAAAAGACACCTATGTGCCAAAAATTAATGTTGCAACTAAACGAACAGAGGAAATACGACGGGATGTATAATTCACCTTGATTGTAGATCCATCCCTTTAGGGGTTGATTAGGACCAAATCCGGAAATAAGTTTTTCAGTATTTGTATGGGAAATCTTCGTAAGCAAAAAGCAAGTCGATATCTTATTGGTCCTAAGAGATATTAAAGAATCCTTCAAATCACAATTCATCCCTTTTCACCCTTTAGGGGGTAATTTTAAAAAAATGTTAAAACTATTTCCAGATATTTTAAAAAGGTACCTACGTGCCAAAAAGTAATGTTGCAACTAAACGAACACAGGAAATACGGCGGGATGTATAATTCACCCCGATTGTAGATCCACCCCTTAAGGGGTTGATTAGGACAAAATCAAAAAATTTGTTTTTCGGAATTTGCAAGGGTAGTTTTTGTAAGCAAAAACCAAGTCGATATCTTATTGGTGTTAAAAAATATTAAACAATCCTTGAAATCACATTTCACCCCTTTTCACACTTTAGGGGTTAAATTTAAAAAAGTTGTCAAAACCATTTCGAGATATTTTAAAAAGACGCCTATGTGCCAAAAAGAATCCTTATATCTCAATAAACATAGGGAATAAGACGGGATGTATAATTCACCCCGATTGTAGATCCACCCCTTAAGGGGTTGATTAGGACAAAATCAAAAAATTGTTTTTTCGGCATTTGCAAGGGTAGTTTTTGTAAGCAAAAACCAAGTCGATATCTTATTGGTGTTAAAAAATATTAAATAATCTTTGAAATCACATATCACCCCTTTTCACCCTTTAGGGGTTAAATTTAAAAAAGTTGTCAAAAGCATTTCGAGATATTTTAAAAAGACGCCTATGTGCCAAAAAGAAACCTTATATCTCAATAAACACAGGGAATACGGCGGGATGTATAATTCACCCCGCTTGTAGATCCATCCTTTAGGGGTTGATTAGGACAAAATCCTGAAATAAGTTTTTCGGTATTTATATGGCTAATCTTCGTAAGCAAAAAGCAAGTCGATATCTTATTGGTCCTAAGAGATATTAAGGAATCCTTGAAATCACAATTCATCCCTTTTCACCCTTTAGGGGTGAAATTTAAAAAAAACTGTCAATACTATTTCGAGATATTTTAAAAAGACATCTATGTGCCAAAAATTAATGTTGCAACTAAACGAACAGAGGAAATACGACGGGATGTATAATTCACCTTGATTGTAGATCCATCCCTTTAGGGGTTGATTAGGACCAAATCCTGAAATAAATTTTTCAGTATTTGTATGGGTAATATTCGTAAGCAAAAAGCAAGTCGATATCTTATTGGTCCTAAGAGATATTAAGGAATCCTTGAAATCACAATTCAACCCTTTTCACCCTTTAGGGGGTAATTTTAAAAAAAATCTCAAAACTATTTCGAGATATTTTTAAAAGGTACCTATGTGCCAAAAAGTAATGTTGCAACTAAACGAACACAGGAAATACGGCGGGATGTATAATTCACCCCGATTGTAGATCCACCCCTTAAGGGGTTGATTAGGACAAAATCAAAAAATTGGTTTTTCGGAATTTGCAAGGGTATTTTTTGTAAGCAAAAACTAAGTCGATATCTTATTGGTGTTAAAAAATATTAAACAATCCTTGAAATCACATTTCACCCCTTTTCACCCTTTAGGGGTTAAATTTAAAAAAGTTGTCAAAATCATTTCGAGATATTTTAAAAAGACGCCTATGTGCCAAAAAGAAACTTTATATCTCAATAAACACAGGGAATACGACGGGATGTATAATTCACCCCGCTTGTAGATCCATCCTTTAGGGGTTGATTAGGACAAAATCCTGAAATATATTTTTCGGTATTTGTATGAGTAAACTTTGTAAGCAAAAAGCAAGTCAATATCTTATTGGCCCTAAGAGATTTCAGGAATCCTTGAAATCACAATTCACCCCTTTTCAGCCTTTAGGGGTGAAATTTAAAAAAACTATCAAAATTTTTCGAGATATTTTAAGAAGACACCTATGTGCTAAAAAGTAATGTTGCAACTAAACGAACACAGGAAATAAGACGGAATGTATAACTCACCCCGATTGTAGATCCACCCCTTTAGGGGTTGATTAGGACAAATTCCTGAAATAAGTTTTCGGTAATTGTATGGATAATCTTTGCAAGCAAACAGTAAGTCCATATCTTATTGGTCCTAAGAGATATTAAGGAATCCTTGAAATCACAATTCACCCCTTTTCAACCCTTAGGGGTGAAATTTTAAAAAACTGTCAAACACATTTCGAGATATTTTAAAAAGACACCTATGTGCCAAAAAGTAATGCTGCAACTAATGAACACAGGAAATACGACGGGATGTATAATTCACCCCGATTGTAGATCCACCCCTTTAGGGGTTGATTAGAACAAAAACCTGAAATATGTTTTTCGGTATTTGTATGGCTAATCTTTGTAAGCAATTCAAAAAGCAAGTCGATATCTTACTGGTTCTAAGAGATATTAAGGAATACTTGAAATCATAATTCACCCCTTTTCACCCAATAGGGGTGAAATTTTAAAAAAACTACCAAAACCTTTTCGAGATATTTTAAAAAGACTCCTATGTGCTAAAAAGTAATGTTGCAACTAAACGAACACAGGAAATACGACGGAATGTATAACTCACCCCGATTGTAGATCCACCCCTTTAGGGGTTGATTAGGACAAAATCCTAAAATTGGTGATTCGTTATTTGTATGGGTAATCTTTGTAAGCAAAAAGCAAGTCGATATCTTATTGTTCCTAAGAGATATTAAAGAATCCTTAAAATCACAATTCACCCCTTTTCGCCCTTTAGGGGTGAAATTTCAAAAAACTGTCAATACCATTTCGAGATATTTTAAAAACACACCTATGTGCCAAAAAGTAATCTTGCAACTAAACGAACACAGGAAATACAACGGGATGTATAATCCACCCCGATTGTAGGTTCACCCCTTTAGGGGTTGATTAGGGCAAAATCCCGAAATTGTTTTTTGGCATTTGTATGGGTAATACTTGTAAGCAAAAACTAAGTCGATATCCCATCGGCCCTAAGAGATATTACGGAATTCGTGAAATCACATTTCACCCCTTTTCATCCCTTAGGAGTGGATTTCGAAAAATCACTTCTTAGTGGGTGCTTACGTCATGAAGGGAATATACTCTCCGAATTTCAAGTTTCTAGGCCCAGGGGTTCGGGCTGGGCGGTGATGAGTGAGTCAGTCAGTCAGTCAGTCAGTCAGTCAGGACACTGCCTTTTATATATATAGATTAAAAGAATATTTAACATCTATGCAGTAATTCCAAAAACATAAAGACATTTGCGCGCGTGAGTAATCGCTAAAATACCTATGATTGTTACAATTTTCAGTTCAAGCGCTTAAAATTTCCTGTGAGGCTTTGTTTTGGGATGATTATTAACAGGTCTTAGGGTCAAACCCTGAAGAAAGCTAGCGTTGCATTGCGTAGTCCAATCACAACGAATTGTCCCTGAGCGAAACCGGGCGCATCTAGTGTTATACAAAAAGCAGTACAATTTATAAATAATTTTGTAGGTAAAAAGTAAAAAAAAAAAAATCAATAATGTATATAAAACAAAAATTTAAATTATTTACAAAATATATATATATGAATAATGAATAAATTTTTGAAACATCCACACATAGATTTTTCACAGATATTCCTAATTTGTCCAACTATTTAACAACATTTTCTATCGTACTGGTAGACGAACAGCTTTGGTCATACCTCCTCATATATCCTTCTACCTATTATTGAGCATTGTGATTTCCATGCATAAAAACGTATAGCGCCTGTATTACAGATGTTTGAGAGCTACAGTTAAACGTGGGTACCGAATAATTTAATAGTTATTAGGATAATTCTTATGGGCAAATACCTCGGTAGCCAGCCCTCCACTAAAACCAGGCTTTTTGCTTTCCGAAGAAAAAAACTAGAAAACTATTTTAAAAATGTTTGCTATTCAATTATTAAAAAACGTAATACTTTGTCCACAGTTATCCACACAGTAACTAACTAAGCTATAGTCGTCTTCCCCCGTTTATACTTACGAAAAGAAATATTTATAGTACTCTCTGTCAAGGGAGACCACACAAATATATGCAATGACTAATTAAAAATCTAATTATTCAGTATAAATAATATAACCTTTTATACTTAAAACTTAATATATGTATATCAAACATTTAATTTTAAAAAGTACGCTCATGGATATCCAATAATTATATTCTTGACTGGTCATATAATTGTCTAGTCTCAAATACTGTTATTATTGTAACTCTCAAATCAAACATGTATTCAATCGTTTTCCAGAATCATGTTTATCCAATAACATAATTCAGTCGAAAACAGTTTATTCCAGTTTAAGTTTAAACAAATAGAAATCATTAAGCTTCTTTAATAATATATTGGTGTATATAAGCTGGAGTTTTCTCCCTGGATTCGAAATGCTTTTATTCGTTGTTCGCAGAGGCAGTTCCGTACAGATGGCGTAGTCGTTCAGGGTGTACAGACCTCTTAAAATTAATGATTGGCCTTTATGATTATTGTTATGTCTCAAAGACCTTCCCTTTTACATAAATATATGAGGATTTACGGTTATAACATTATTCCTAAAATATATCTGCAATTATTGTTCTAATAAATATATGGAAGTAATAGGGATGTCATTAGCGAATAAAATAATTTCCCTTTAAAAGCTTTGCATAACAGTTTCTAGTACTGTTATGAAGATTGGGGTTCTGTTATGAACAATTTTATATCAAAACCCGTAGAGATATTTTAAATATTCATTAACCAGGTAGAACAATGATCTTCCTTTTCGCACTCAAAATAAACACGGTTTATAAACATGTATACAGTGCTATATGTTTAAGTCTTGACGCCGGAATTAATTTCCTTGTACTTTATAAAAAATAAATTAAAGAATTACATTACCTACTACACATAATTATGAAATATTAATATGCATGTAATATATTTTTCGGGCTTTGGCTTCAGAATTGAGGATGTGCCCTCGGTCTGGAGACACCAGACTATAACAACGTCAAAATAAACAATAAAATTTCTTATGTTTTATTAATTCGATATCAAGATGAATAAATCTATCTAGAGTGAAATGAAGCAAAAAAAATTTTTTTTTTTTTTGTCATTGTTGCACAAAACTACGTCGCATGTAGAACTACTAGAAACCCGTTTACGAACAAACGTGCTATGAGGACACGTGAATTTAATCTGTTGCTGGTTGAACCATTTAACATGAGCACGCGTTTTTTTTGAAAGAGGGCTTATTTATATACAACGTAGACTCACCAGCGGGTCTATTCTGTATCTTAAAAAGTTAAAAATTAATCTCAAGGTCGAAGTTAAAAAATGTTATACATGCTTTACAAAAAAATGTTATTCTGTAACTCTATGAGTTAAAATTTTAACAGCGACGTGGTTAATTCTGTAGGTTATATTTGGAATTTTAACTCCAGCCAAATACATTGTGTTAACTTTTTAACTAGCTGTAATTCTAACCTCTAAACGTCAAATAGCCAGAAAGAATCCATTTTTAGAATTAAACATTACAAGTCTGTTTATCTTAAACCAATTATTACTAGAACAAATTGAACAACAAGGGTTTAATAAGTAATAAATTACTATAGGTGAATAAAAAAATATACAAATGCTTTTATGAGATCAGTTACCGAATTAAACAAAGGCAACTGCATGAAATGAGTGACTCTTTTAATTTACCCGAAGAAACATTTTAAAGTATTTTCATTTGTCTAAAACTTCTACGGAATATCTCGTTATACAAATGTTTTTTTTTTTTTTTTAATCCGAGGAAGACTAAACGATTTCCCAATATATTGCAAGTAAATATGATATTTAAAACTTTAAAATTGTGATACATTTATAAATTTTGATTTCTCTGTTTGTTTAAAAATAAAAATAAGGTAAATATAACCTGAAAATAAAAGTATCTTAATATAGAAGAAAGAAAAGAGATAGAAAATAATGATACATTTGCATGTTATGGTAATAGTATATTACTAGTGCACCCGTTGCCAACTGTGTTGGCAAACACATCATTATCTTGACGTGGAACTTGCTCGACACCTCAGACTACTTTCTCTAGCCAATTCAAATTGATTCATCTCTTCGCCCATTATTAAAAACTGGACTTTTTAAGATGGGAAAACGATTCATTTTCACTCAGTGCATTACATTTATAATGTTAAAACTAAAAATGATTTGAGACGTTAAATATATTCATTAAAAAAGATTTTACAATTTATTATATAATATAAAAATACACGCACGGAAAAAAGCGCACAGGAAAAAATACACATACGGAAAAAGCGTACTTACGCAATATCTCAAATCAGTTTGAAATAAATCGTGAGAAACTGTTACATAGTAAAATTTAATTGTTTGCCCGCTTTAATATATTACGTTCACATTTGTTTGTTCACAAGGTCAAACCAGATCTAGTTATTTTGGTTACTTTTATAGTGCAGTTAAATGTAAATTGGCATTTCAAAATATTCCTTACGCTGTAAAACCTACTTGAGATTTGTTGGTTATGATCATTATAACTAAGATATCATTTATCTTTATGACATATGTCAAATGGAATGACATTTTAAGAAACAGAATTTTTTTACCATGTTTTAATACCAACTTGACATACAATTTCAAAGGTGCAAACTATTGAATATACCTATCAATTTGTAATTTTTACCAAAATATTTTAAATATTTCCAACCCATTTTAAATTCACACAAATAAGTTGTCACCTATAATTTATATTCACTTATATTTTCTTTCAACCTCTTAAGTTGTCACCTAGTGACGCTGATATGAATGACCAAACTCTGCCGGTAATTCTTGGTAAAAATTATATTTTTTACCAAGGCGAGTTTTCCTCAATGCATTACATTTACATTTTTGAAAATTTAAGACGTTAAATTTTAACGTTAAAACGTTAATAAATTTAAAACGTTAAAAAGTTAACCGTAGAAATAACAACATAATAAAGCATTGGCAATATAATAATAAAGAAAAGAAAGTCACATTTTTAGTCACTTACTTTCATCAAAACCAAATATTTTTTTAAATAATTATTTTTCTGCTACTAATAATTTTAATTTATATTATTTTTGTGTAAACATATCAATTAACAACTATTATTATTACGCGTTATATATCAATATATACTTCGGTAAGCTTCGGAATATTTCGTTACATTTCGAAATTTTGCTTCAATTGTTTTAGATTTTAGACGACAGACGCCCACGCACCCATGGAAGGACATTGGCGTATTATATTATAGATTTATTTTTTGCACCCATAATTATTTATGTATAAATATTGTACAGTTCCGCAATATAGATTTATTATATTTGATCGTTGTTCATTCACGATTCAACCATAACACATGTTTACATTAAATCCACACTTAAACAAGCAAAATACCTTCCCTTGTAGATAATTTCACAACATACTTTTAACCATAAGGTTAAAAAGTTAGAACTTAACGCTTGGGTTATAACCTGAGATTCAGAATAAGAAACAAGGTTAAAATTTTAATTTCTAGATAAAATGTTACTTTTTAACCATCATTTTTAACCAAATCTTTTTAAACACAAAATGTACAGAATAGACCTGCTTGTGTCTGAATAAAAATTATTTGATGTGTGTACCCACGGCGCGAACTCTAGGACACAAAGCATTAAGGACACTATTTTATGTGCGTAAAATATTGACACAATCTATTGGCAAATTCGAACTAGTGCAGATTTTCCAGCCAAACAAAAAACTGTAAGCGACGAATTAAAGAGAATCTAACAAAATCAATTATCAACGACTCGCTAAATACTGCACTCTGTAACTGTATTATTATTTTTTAAAATACAGTCAGTGGCGTATTGTCCATATATGTAGTGTCGGTTGAATGTTACTCTACGGTCCGCTCGAACTTCATTCAATTCTATCCCCTCTCCTACTACTATCGTAAGTGTCATGCATGTCAAGACACTAAATAATTCAAGGATTATCAGTTGTTCTAAAACAATGGTTTCTGGTTTATAAATTCATACATAATGATACACAATTTTAATTGCGCTAATATGGGGGAAAATAAAGTACTATGCACCTAAAAACAAGATAATTAGGTTAGTTTTAGTTGGTAAACGTCT
Source organism: Liopterus haemorrhoidalis (assembly GCA_963971575.1). Taxonomy (NCBI): domain Eukaryota; kingdom Metazoa; phylum Arthropoda; class Insecta; order Coleoptera; family Dytiscidae; genus Liopterus; species Liopterus haemorrhoidalis. The sequence continues at coordinate 60,482,302 of OZ020611.1, forward strand.
AAAACCGAGCGGAGCGAGTTACCCATCTTCTAGTTTAATGACAAAACACTATCTTAGGTTAGGTTAGGTTAGTAAGGGTTTGGTTAGAAGAAGCCGAGCGAAGCGAGCTACCCATCTTCTAGTTTAATGACAAAACACTATCTTAGGTTAGGTTATGTTAGTAAGGGTTTGGTTAGAAGAAGCCGAGCGTAGCGAGCTACCCATCATCTAGTTTAATGACAAAACAAACTCACACTAACATAACAATGCCACAGTAGCGTAGGTACTATTCCCTAGTTATACCAAGACCGGTCAGTACGTTTTAGGACCACTGGTAAAACACGTGAGCTGTCGTTTACTGCAAGTAGGTGGAGTGGATAGAGTTGGATGAAGTTAGAGCGGACCGTACAGTAACATTTTACCGTAGTGTCCACTGCACACCCTAAATATCTTTCTAAATTGTGATGTCAAGTATTTTGTGACTAGAACTTTTTAGGATTTGACCAGCAAGAAACCCTTATAACGTCACTCATGTGTCTGTCTGTCTGTTTTGTAGAAATTGTAGCCAAACGGCTTAACATAGAATATTGAAATTTGGCATGCTTATACAACTCTTTAACCCACATATAGGAGAAATACTGAGAGTTCAAAAAATACATCCCGAGATAAATATAAACAACAATTAGGTATTTAATAAAAAAAATTAATATATTTTTTTTTTTAAATTTTGAGTGGCATATAAAATGAAAACTCTTAATCTGTTGATCAACACGCAAATTTTTATTTTTGAAAAATCATTGTTTTATGGGATTTTCGCCTCAAAGCTTTCAAAAAACTTTTGTCCCCCACCCTATCTCCCAGAGGGGCTGATCTGAAAAACTGACAAAAATCTCCGTAATGAACATTGATGGGAACCAGAATAGTTAACAGGAATTTTTGATCACATAAGTTTTTCGAAAAATGTCATGTTTTGTGTCGTTGAAAAAAAAAAATATTTTTTTAATTTTTTTTTGTGTGGTATCAAAAGAAAGCTCTTAAGACGTAGATTAAAGAACGATAAATAGTTTTTTGTAATTCATTTCTTTTCACACGATTTTTGTCAAAAATTTGTAACAAAAAGTTCTTCTCCCGCACCCTTTTACCAAAAAGGGTTACACGAAAGACCTGAAAAAAATGTCGGTATTGTACATTGATCTGAGCTGGAAACGTACAAGAGGAATTTTTGATCGGATTGTGTTTTAAAAAATATGGCAGTGTTTGTGTTTTTCACAAGTTTAATTAATTTTTAAATCATGGCTAAATTATGGCTAATAATGTTATGAATTTTTTATATTTATAGCTAAGATAGAGCGTGTATTTTTTTAAATTAAAAATATAAAAAATAATATTTTTTTAAAATAATTGCGAACCGAATTTTACACCAAAGCACACTACACTCAACACTTCAGTTCAGTTCTTCTTCTTCTTCTGATTTGTTGGCTTTGGTGAGGTTACCATTCCGCCAGTGCATAGCTTTTATTCATTTATAAATTTAAATTGGTTTCCTTCAGGAAACCAATAATTTTCTTGCAAACTTCTGGGGAGGGGTTGGTTAGGATAGTTTTAATAGAGATAGGAGTGGGAAGAAGTTTTGAAAAATGCAGGTAAAGTAAAGTAGACTTGTTATAGTGGATAGGGCAATTAAAAATCATATGGTCTACGGTACCAAGTTCTCCGCAGTCGCACAGAGCTGTATCTAGTACATGTATTCTGTGGAGGTGTACAAAGGAAAGACAATGATTAAAACGCATCCGGCAAATTGTGGAGATAGTTCTTATATTAAGATGAAGATTATGAAACCAGGGTTTCAGTTCAGTTGTGTTCAGTTATTTTATTATACTATTATACGCTGTGAATTAACCAATTTTTCAGTTACATAAGATATTTGTTTTTAAAGTATCAAAGAGGAATAATCATTTGTAGTAATAAAATACTTATAAATCAAATTGTTAGTTGTGAAAAATATGTTTCTGAAATTGAAAAAAATTAAGCCATTTATCAATATATTTTTTATTAATCTAATGAAGATTTATACGAAGCAAATGCATAAAAACTTAAAAATACAGTGAAACCTCGATATAACGGTCCTCAATACAACGAACTTCGGATATAATGGATAGTATACAAGCGATCGTAAACCGCACGTGACTGCACACTCGGGAATCACCTGAGTTGCGGGTAGGGAATCACCCGAGTTTCTTTGCCCCACTGCTGAATAAAATGTATCTGAAGACTTATTCCTACATGCACAATGCACAACAGTTTATTTTACTCAAAGTGGATGAATGCATTTGAGTGAGGAAGAGCTTGCAATAACATCCGAAGACGTAAAGTGTTTGTTACTATGAGGCAACGCACCCACACATCCCTCGAAAAACATTCGCCGAACTTAAGATGGCAAGTTTAATTAATTGTATGTATTTGCCAAAAGACACTACATTTATTATTCAACCGATGGATCAGGGCATCATTTTGGCCACAAAAAGAATATATAAGAAAAAGTTTTTAAATGAAATATTGGTGGTATTCGAGGTTGAAGAAGATGAAGAAGACAGAAGAGGCCAACGTACCATAGAAAATTTGAGAAGTTATAATTTAAAATCAACGATTTTTAATTTCGCAGCTGCTTGGAAAGAGGTAACTGCCCAAACTTTAGAAAGTGGTTGGAAGAATTTGTTTGATGACCAAGATTCAGAAATTGATTTAGAGGGAGTAGAAGTTTCAGATTTCAATAGGATTATACAAAATAATATTGGACAAGAAGTAGTCGAGGAAGATGTGTTTGAATGGTTGGAAACAGATGAAGGCGACCCTGGGTATCACATTATGACCGAAATTGAAATAGCGGATGAAGTGTTGATCAAAGAAAATGAAAATGAAATCAAAGATAGCGAAGAGGAGAAATCAATACTCCCAAAAATAAAATTATGAATGTTCAGATCGTATCTTCACGATATAATATCATTTATCGATGATTCGGCAGATAGCGAAATGCAATTATATTACACAAACTTTCGCAATTTTAGAGAGTTAATAATTAAGAAACAACAAACTTCAAAAATCCAAACAAAAATTGATACATTTTTCAAACCAGTGTCACCGAAACCAGGAAGTTCAAAACCAACGTTGACGACTCTCCTCAACGGGCGTATAGTGACATATCATCTGAAGACGAATAAAATGCAATTTTAAAGTGTAATTAGAATGTAAACTTTCGTTTATAATATATTTCTATTTGATAGTTAATAAATAGCTTATTCAGAAAATTTATTTTTATATAACGGACATTCGGCTATATCGGACACCCCCTCGCCCGCATTGGTCCGTTATATCGAGGTTCCACAGTAATAGGTAATAGTGGCATTTTGTATTATAAATAGACTGTTTAATTAACATCGAAAAAAGTATATTTTTTATTGCCGTAAAATCTTTAAATTTTTTTTAAATTCACTCTTCAGTATTCAGTTTTTTAATATTCAGTATTTTTATGTTTGTATAGAATTACTGATTTTTATTTATTTTTTATTGTTATTTTAATTTCTCATTGTCAGTTGTGTGCACACTACAATATTGTTAAGTATATGAATGGCATTCAAATTTTTTAGGGTTTTGTAGGTATGACCAAAAAACCCTTATACCGTCATTTTGTCGTTTGTCTGTCTGTCTGTCTGTCTGTCTGTCTGTCTGTCTGTCTATTCGGTAAAAATTGTAGCCAAACGGCTAAACCTAGAGAGTTGAAATTTGGCATGCTTATACAACTCTTTGACCCGCACATAGGAAAAATACTAAAACATCTAAAAAACATACCCCCCTAAAAATATAAACAAATATGTGCTCATCGAAAACAAAAATATTTTTTTTAAATTCTGAGTAGGGTATCAAATGAAAGCCCTTAGTACGTGGATTAACGATCAAATTTTTATTTTTGCAAAATAAATTATTTTGATGCGAATTTGCCAAAAATGTGCAAAAAAAATTTTGTCCCACACCCTGTAGCCCAGATGGTTTAAACTAAAAATCTAAAAAAATTCTAAGTAATGTATATTGGTGTGAACCGAAATAGTACAACAGGAATTTTGGATCAGATTATGTTTTTGGAAAATAACGCATTTTTTGTGGTTTTTGGTTCACAAAGTACAAAAGTTATACCAATCTAAGACACTCACATGCATGGCGTGCGATGGCGACATGCGTTAGAGCACTCTTAAACTGGCTGGAAAACGAAGAGTTTCGAGTTCGAGTACGGAGTGAATTTTATTTTTTCTGTTTTTTTTTTGCCTTTTTATTATGTTTGTCAAAATTCTAGTTATATTTTGACAAATGTTGTATTTAATTTTTAAGAGCGTAAATTTAATAACCAGTCTTATTATATGATTAACAGACGATAAATTATTTTAAAAATATCGTTCATTTTGCCGTGATTACTACAAAGTAAAATTTGTCCTACACACTCAGCATACCGCCTTCACTTATTATATATCTGCGAAACCCTGAAATGTGTGAATATTCACACTTCACATCAATTTTTTTATGATAACGTCATAAAAAAGTTATTCAAAAAAAATAGAATTAAAATACAAATAATCATTTTCGCTATTTTTTATAAATCAAATTTAGTTCTTAATCTAAAATTCTCGTTGTTGACAAAAATGCTACTTTTTTATGCATATATAGTTTTACACCTTAGCAGAAGATCCACCGAACGCCACTGGTTTAAACATAAATTAATCGAAAACTATAAATATACATATAAGTCAACACAAATATTTCAATAGTACAACCTTTAGTGTAATAACTAAATATATTGAAACAGAAAGAATGCTTACCTTGGTATGTCTTTTCATGATTATTTAAGGTTTCAGTTTTGTTCTTATGCAGTTTGTTTAAGAGAACGCATCGTTATAGGAAGGCCGACGTAAAATCAAATTAGGTTAATTTGTGGTCACTGTCAACATTTTTTGTGGAAACGGTATAAATAGGGAATCTACCATTATTTAAATAAACATTGCCCCCTTCCCAACTTTTAACCACTATCGATCTTTAATATATTTTAAACAATATATTATACACGCCAAACACATAGAATAAAGAAAAACAGTACAAAACACTGACAAAGAAAGCAACATGCAGTATATAATACGTAACCTTCTACGTAATATGTCAGCATGGATAGAAATCCAATCAAAAAGACTAAGATAATTTTTAATGATACTTTGATTATCATTATTGATAACAGAAATTAAACATGCAAAAATTTTTCTTGATTAGCTAAGTATTAACGGAATAAGTATATACCGAAACTAATAGAAGAAAACATATACATATGTACCCCAGAATAAAAGTGTTTTAATTCAATTTTTTTATAAAATTACTTTTTGATCGTAAGATGTATAGTATTAAAAGCTTTTTTAAATGCATTTTGCTTTTAATTCTATTTTTATTGGTATGAGAAATATTGCTTTAGTAAAAATATGAAACCCATATATGGAAATACGATTTAAAATTTTCAATTTGCTTCCTATAAACTTGTTATAATGTGAGTTAATACCAGTGGCGCACGATCTGGGTAAGTAGTTTGTAAGTACAAGTAATTTCATGCTAAAAATATGTACCTGAATGCGAGTACTGTCGTTTGCAACTACATATACGTCATGTATAGCAGTTTTCTCTAGCCTTGTCTGTATTCATTCTTTGGTATCCAATCGGTTGTCCAAGTATCAGCATTAAGCGACATACAGTCCAATATACTTGCAAGGTAAGTGCTCGCTAGGCCACTACCCAATAACTTGAAATTTGAAATTTATTGAAAAATGGCAACAGTCTGTGCGTGGCTCATCGATACAACAATATATAATATTTCCTAAATACAATTGATTGATTTTTTTTTTATACAATTACAATACAATTATATAATTAACTTTTTATACAATACATATACAATTTATATAATTATAATTAATGTGTCACATTTACAAATTACTTTTGCAAAAGCGTTTCGCCCATTTATTATATCTGATGTTCGTTCTGTCCAATTTTATACCTACACTTTGCAAAAATGCTTGAAAATTATTATGTAGTGTGGGAATTAAATATACAAAGTACTTCTGACCAATATTTTTATATGTTTTAGGTGCCTTGGCCACTAATTTATTTCTGGTTCTGTAATCATGTGTGAAATATGTAATCTCTTGACGATATTTTTTAATGTATTTCAATATTGTTAAGGCATATAGTTGATTTATATTTAAAACCGGTGAATCTTTGAACAATCTTTCAGTGGGATAACGCATAGATTTTTTATGTATTAATTTTAAGATAATTTTCTGTATTATTTTGATCAAGCTATCAGCCCGTACGAAAGAAGAGATTGTACTAGTCCGTAATAAAATGTATATAAAATTTTAAGTGGCACAAAATCCCTCAGTTTTTTAAATAAATGAAAAGTTTTTCTAGCATTTTTGCAAAGGTACGATATATGCTCATCCCATCTCATATTTTTATCTATATATATTCCAAGATATTTGGTTTTTTCAGTTTTAAATATTTTACAATCACATGTACAATTATTATCTACTATACAACTATCTATATGCAAAGTTAAATAATCAAAATTTGGTTGGGTATTGTTATATATAGAAAATGGTACAAACAATGTTTTCTTTTCATTTAGTGTCAGCACATTATTATTTAACCAAATTTTTATTAAACACAAATCATGTTCCGCCATTTTTCTAACATCGTTCAAGGTATTGGCCTCTATACATAAAACTGTATCATACGAGTATGCTATTAGTTTACCGTTTAGATGTGAAATATTTAATAAATCGTTAGAAGATAATTTTAATTCTAAGGTAATAGACGAATGTTGTAAAAATAAAAAAACAAAAAGTTACGTCTAAATAAGTTTTTATATTAATATTTATATTTATAAATTATGAATCATTAAAAAAAAAAAACGAATCATTCAGCCAATTAAATAAAAAAACTCATATTCTGGATAAAACCTTTCTCCTTTAAAAAGAAAATTATAAATCATATAATGAAACTCAACAATTTTGTGATAAAAACAATGATCCGACTGAAATGTACTGATTTTTTTTAGCACTTGTTTGTTTACGATTACCACCAAATACTAATTTATTCTTCTTCTTAGAGTGCCATGCTCGATGCTCTAAACTGACGCGTTTGTATTGAGCATATTCCGAGCGTAAGCCATTTCCCCTAATACAGTTGTGTTGTGTGTGTTGCCTGTATAACACAATCGTATGGGACCTATAATTTACTATCGTGGAAGCCGAACCACTAATTATTTTGGGGAAATTTTACTAGGGCTTTTACCTCGGTGGTTGCCAGATGCCTTCCGAGGGAGAAATGGTCGGAAAAATGTAAGGTGTTTTTGCCGGTACCGGGAAATGAACCCTGGCCCGCCACTCAGTAGTCCACACACTAACTAACTGAGTCACGACCGTTTCTAATTTGTTATTATTAGGGTGTCAAGAAAAGGAGCTTGCCGTCTTTTTCAGTTTCATGGTTGTTAAATATGGAATTAATTTCATTAGTCGTTAATATTATTATTAAAAATATCAAAAATTGCTATTCTACTTAATTCGTTAACAGTATTAGTAATTATTTTGCAATTAGTAAGTCCCAAATTGGAATTACTAAACTGGTTACATAAAAGATTTTATCTGCGATCATTAAATAATAAATGCATTAGGTCCAAAAATCGTTTTTTTTTTTTTTTGTATCATGTTGAGGGATTCCAAATGAAAACTCCTACTGATGGAATAACAATCACAATTTTTAATCAATAAAGAATAAAACTAGCATATTTTTTTTGTTTTTCATATTTACATCAATATCCTACAGCAGGTGTCAAACTCATCTGGGTTGTGGATAACTTTTTATACAAAAGAATAATAAACCGGAGGGCTTCTCAAAAATTTGTGATTAACAGAACAGGAAAAGGAGAGTATATTTTACTTTATATATATATATTTTATTTTTATTCTAAAGATGCTAAAAGAAATACTTTTTTTTTCGGTTTCGCTTAATGTGTAACAAAAATTATATTGCGGGCCATATGAGACCCATGATCATTCAATATGAGCCCAATAAGTAATATAAATGCCCTTCTAACCATGACTCCTGTATACGCCACTGCATTTCGCCACTCGTACGACGAGCAGTTCGTTGGTAAAATACTAGGAAATAAAAATTTTCAACGTTGGTTGTTGGTATACAGGGGGGTACGGAACCAGGTGCAAAAACGAAACCTGTAACACACGTGTGACTGAAAATCGTTATCAAGACAGAAATCTTATCAGTAGTGGTTTGGTCATTGATCGGATATTGTTATCATGGCGAAAGTTTTGCAGGTTGATCAGTTGTAGTTTCCGGTCTATCACCGGAAATTTTTATCATGGCGGAGTTGTTACAAATTGCTTTGAACAGATAGATTAAACAGCTCAATCAGAGCATCAAGTGTTAATTTGTGTATGTCGTCTGGGTTCCCGTGATAGCTGTAGATAAGGCAAGAAGATATAATGTGCTCCATAGTTTTGGATGGGTTGCAGGTACAGCTTGCGCCTTTAGAGTAACCCCACTTGTTTAGGAGTCAAGCACAACGGCCATGGATGATTGGCATGGATGATTCTGTGTGTATTTGTAGTTTTAAGACAAAATTGTGTCCAAAATAAATGAAAATAATATTTTCTGGTTAATGGCCATAATTGCTAAGACCAGAGTGGGGTCAGGTTAGGTCTTAATACATTTAAGTCATATTTAACGGATTTTTGTTTTCTAATTTAATTGGATTAAAACGTATGAAGACATAACCTAGCTGCTCTCTAGCTAAGACCAAAAATGTCGTTCGTAAACCATTTGTTTGACATTCAGTTAGCTTGGATATCAAAACACGAGGCATAAGAGGAAATGATTTTGCGGACCTACTGACAAAAAATAACACATTGCTTCCTGGTCAGCCACATAGTAAAACAATTCCACCCAAAGATCTTTTAACGTTGAAACACCAGTTAGTACCTGGTAGATGGTAGCAAGAATGGGATTCTACGGATAGGCTGAACAGACAGGTTGAACAGACAGGTTGAACAGACAGGTTGCACAAACAGATTGAACAGGCAGGTTTAACAGACAGGTTGAACAGACAGGTTGAACCGACAGGTTGAACAGACATGTTGAACAGACAGGTTGAATAGACCGGTAGAACAGACAGCTTAAACAGAAAGGTTGAACAGACATGATGAACAGATAGGATGAACAGACAGATTGAACAGACAGATTAAACAAGTTACCCTGTCTGTTTGCAGAAACAACTACTGAGAAGCCTTCTGGCTTAATAACGATTTCAAGTCACATGTGTGTGTCGGATTGCGTTTTTTTTTTTTTTTTTTTCGCCTGGTCCCGTTCCCTCCCACTGTATACCTACTGTTGCTTATCAAATCGGTAGTCCTGTGATATGATCACAAAGAAATATTTTACCTTCAAGCTATTTCATTACTTTAAATAATACTAAATATCAGAATTCTCAAAGTTAATTAAGTTAATAGAATTTTAAGTCGGAAAAACTTTTTTTTATTCAAGGAAGGAAATTTCCTCTTTCAATATTTTTCGTTCATTCCTGCTAATTAATCTGAAAGTTGCGATAAGACGGGTCTTAAAATTGACATCAATATTAAGCTTTCATTGAACACTTAAGTCCTCCAACATTTCTGACAACATTGTTATACAGATTCTTCCTGATTAAAACGTTTTAGTTTTTGCATTAAAATTTAACGAATTCGTTTAATCGTTGAAGATATACCGTGAGATTTTCTAAAAAATAAATTCTGTTTTCTTTCTATTAAACTATTGAATTTATTCCTATATGGAAATCAGAAAAATAAAATGCTTTGAAGCATCAGGAAAATTCTATAGACGAAACAAATCCTTTCGCAAGCTTGCTGTATTATTCTTTAATTATTTTCCACGGACATGATCCAGTAAGCTTTTTTAAATCTGATAATGCCCATGCTTTTTATCTGTACGCAGAAATAAAGAGGAGACCAAAATATTAGTGGCCATTCCATTTCCGTTTTAGTTTTAAGTCTAATATACCTTTTATTTGAGTTAATACGTTAGGGTAGACATAAGCTACCTATGGTCCACTTAGACAAAGTTGCCTGTTGTCGATACACGAGAATATTAATATTAGTTGAGAAGTTTTAAATTTAATTTTAGTTTACGGTAAAAGATATTTAACAAATTACTTATTAAATAACAGTTCTGCAATATTCTCAATATTTTCCGTTTTATATCCAATATTAAATAAATCAAAATTAAAATAATTTCGTTTCAAATTGCATGGCGTGGTAACAAAATTTTAAACATTAAAACTGCGTTGAAACAAAAATATTTATCATCAGATACTTGAAAAATGTTTAAACCGAAAAATATTTAATTATTATTATGAATTAATTTATACGTAAAAATGCCCTTTTTCCAGTTTTTTGTTTTTTTTAGTTTAGTAGTTTAAGGGATGAAATTAAACAAACAAAAAATGATAATCATGATGATATAAATTATAATTTAATTGTAAATGAAATGCATGAAAGGGAAAGACGTGCAAATAATTTATTAATTTTTAATATAAAAGAATCTGATAAGGACAACAAAAAATCAAGAATAGATGATGATAAAAACGTAATAATTAATATTCTAAATAAAACAGAGGTGGATATTGATGAAGTAAAAACCTTCCGTTTAGGCACTTACTCTAATACCAAAAACAGACCAATTAAAATTATTTTTAAAAATAAGCAAACCGCATTAAATATTTTAAAATATAGAAACCGGATTAATATTCCTGGAATAAAATTATATTCTGACAAAACTAAGTTGGAAAGAGATTATTTTCAAAATATAAAGAAACAATTAAATGTTCTTAAAGAAAATGGCGACGATTCTAAAACTTTAAAATATATAAACAATGTCCCCACAATTGTTAATAAATCGGAAATAAAACAAAAAAACTAATAATTGAGCCTACTATCATTTATAATTCTGATATAATTTATGTTAATTCACAAAGTTTCATTGCAAACAAATCAGAAATAATTAATAGCGTTATTTGTTACAAACCTAAATTATTGGTATTAAGTGAAACTAGAGTTACTGAAGAGATAAATGATTTTGAATTGAAGATAAATGAATATAATATAGTGAGATGTAATTCACAAAATAGACATGCTGGATTGGTATTAATATTTATAAAAAATGGTGTTACATGGAAAGAAAAATTTAATTTTTATGTGCATAATAATTTATGGTGCGCCATTGTTGAATGTAAGTGTGTTCAAACTAATTGGATGATAGGGGTACTTTACCACTCTTCGTCGGGTAGTGATAGTGTATTCTTGTATGAAATGAAAAATTTGTTGGATAGTATTACAAAAGATAATGTTAAATTCATATTATTAGGAGACTATAATGTAAACTGGTTCGACTATGGTAATTTTTATAGTAAAAAATTAATAAACCTTGTACATAATTATGGACTTTATCAGATTATAAATGAAGCAACCAGAATCACAGCTACTAGTGAATCATTAATTGATTTAGTAATAACTAATATAAAAGATGTTAATTCTGTAGTTCATCATACACCTAAAATTGCAGATCACGCAATAATTTCTGTAAATTTGATTGATAATTTAAAGTATATGAAATTTAATAATGTTAAATGTTACAGAAATCTTGGTCAAGAACAATTAGATATTATAACAGGTAAATTAATAGATTGCTCGTTTCCTCTCACTTCAACAAATGTTAACAAAATATATGATGATATGTACAAAATATGTTACGAAGTTATTGATAACGTAGCACCTATTAAAACAATACAAATAAAAAACAAAAATTTACCATGGTTCGATCTAGAACTTAAAAATATTTGTAAAGAACGAGATAGAATGTATCTTGATTTTAAAAATTGTAACAATATTTTAGATAAAAATCACCTATGGCTAAAATTTAAAAGTGTTAGAAATAAATGTATCAATTTACGAAGGAAAAAGGAATATAGTTATAATGAAAAATTAATAGAAAAAAATAAAAGTAGTCCAAAATTATTGTGGAAGAATTTGAAAAATATTTTAAATAATAATAAAGAAATTAAGTATCGAGATATTATTAAATTTAATGTAGATAATAACTCTATCAAAACCTCAGAAAATTGTGAGAAAGCTTTACAATTCAATAATTTTTTTATAAATTCAATACAAGAAATAATTAATAGTATTCCAATTGTAAATAACATTGTAACAACACATACATTTTCTTGTCAGAACATTTTTAGTAATTTTGATACAATTTCTTTGACAGAATTAAATAAAATAGTTCAAAGTTTGAAAATAAATACTAATCCTTCAGATATATTTAATTCTAAGATTTTAAAATCAATTACCACAACAATCGGTCATGTATTTTTGCATTTTGTAAATACGTCTTTAGAAACTGGCTACTTTCCGGAACACCTCAAATGTTCTACTATTACGCCTTTACCTAAAGTTTCAAAGGCTCTAGATGCCAGTAAATACAGACCTGTTAACTCGTTGCCAACAATGGAAAAATTATTAGAAAAAGTGGTAAGTAAACAAATTACTGAGTTTTTAGAATATAATAAAATATTTATCACTAATCATTCCGGATTTAGAAGGAATCATTCGTGTGAGACCGCTTTACAGGGTATGATATCCGAATGGAAGTACCAGTTGGATAATGATTATTTCATTGTTGCAGTATTTCTAGACATACGTAGAGCCTTTGAAACTATTGATAGAGGAATACTAATAGAAAAATTATTTAACTATGGGATCCGTGGCACAGCTTTAGCATGATTTAAAATTTATTTGTCGGACAGGTACCAAATAACTAAAATAGGAAATGATTATTCATCTAGATTACGTAACAATTGGGGTGTTCCACAGGGAACTTGTTTAGGACCGATATTATTTCTCATTTATATTAATGATATTGCCAATAATGTAAATTTTGATTATATTAATTTATTTGCAGACGATACCTTGTTTGCCGTCTATGATAAAGATCTTAATAAAGCTATAAATAGAGTAAATGTAGAACTAAATAAATTACACAAATATTTTTGTTTGAATAAATTAAAAATTAATATAGAAAAAACCAAATGTATGATCCTCACGTCAAAATATAAATATTCGAAAATTAATATAAATACAATAAATATTGAAGTAGATAATGAAAAACTAGAACTTGTGTCAGAAATAAAGTATCTTGGTTTTGTTGTGGATAGTTTTTTAAATTTTGATAAACATTTAAATTACATAGTAAATAAAATATCTCAAAAAATTAATTTCTTAAGTAGATTATCGAAGAAACTTTCCCTTTCCACTCTTATTACCTTATTTCAATCTCTAATACAACCACACTTTGATTATTGCGGTACTATTCTATATTTAATGAATAAAACTTCCATAGATCGTCTGCAAAAGCTTCAGAATCGTAGCATGAGGGTTATTTTGAAAGTGTCAAGGTACACACCTATTAAAAGTATGTGTAATATGTTAAATTGGCTTTCTGTAGAAGACAAACTATTTTATGGAGCAATGTTGTTTATCTACAAACTTTTAACAGGTGTATTGCCAGAATATTTGCAAAAAAATATAATTTTCAATAAAACTGTGCACAACTACCCAACCTGAAGTGCTAACGACCTGAGGGTGGTAAAAAATAAAAGAAGTACAAATGATAACCAGATTTTTTGTAAAGGTTTTAAACAATTTAATAATTTACCATGTAGCTTAAAATTTGAAAGTAGAAATTTAAAGCAATTTAAGAGGGATTTGTTTTCATTTTTAATAAATAAATGTTAATGTAAAGACTAAATTTCTAATTATATTATAATATATATTGTAAACTATATGTATATTAGGCTCTGCCTATTTTGAATAAATATTATTATTATTATAAGAATTTAAAGAGAGTCCGTGAAGATTTCAAGTCATTAAAAGCACTAACAAAAAAAGTTACTAAAATTCGTCGGCCATACATTCGTGATTCGTCAACACCTATTAGTGCTTCATAAAAAACTACAGCTACCCTAATGGTTTTCGAAAAAAAGGCAATTAAAAATGAACTTCTAACTTAACGATTCGTTGGAAACACGTACGAAAACTCTTCGGCCGTGCATTAGTATCAGTTAGTGCTTTATAATAAATCATAGCAACCTTAATCGTTTTTGAGAAATAAGCGTGATGTTATCGGGTTATAAAGAGCACTAAAGAAAGTCCATCGGCCATCCGTTAGTGTCTGTTAATGGTTCATAAAAAACAACAGCCACCCTAAATGTTTTTGAGATATTGAGATTTTAAAAATCGACCATGAATTTAGCAGGTCATGAAAATCAATAACAAAATTCGGCGGCCATCTGTTAGTATCAGTTAGTGCTTCATAAAAAACAAGAGTCACACAAAACATTTCCAAAAAAAAAGAGAAAGAAAAAAATGCAGTTTAAAATGGATTGCTAACTTTTTAGAAAAATATAGATTTTCCATAACTTGCTGTAACAGTTGCCCTATCAGAATTATTTTGATAATAAAGATATTGTATAAGAACTATTGTATTATATGAACTATTTGACAAAAAAAAAGAACTTTGTTCTATTAGACTGATTAGACTCACCCAAAAAAATTAATACTTAACCAATAAAGATATAATTCATAACAATACGAAGACTGTTTATGAAATAAATAATTTTGCTATGTTCACAGTTTTATTATGAAGGTTAAACAAAATATAAATAATGACATTGGCAAATTATGTGTGGTGTAAATAGGAATCAAAATTGATTGTAAGTGACTATATATGTAATGTATCAGATCCACTCAAGATGAGTCCAGTCGACCACGTAAGTAATTTTTTTTTTATCTTATATTTTATTGTTTGAATAGTTGCGGGTTCAGTTCCTGGCTGTGGTCTGGTGTATATTTATTGCATCAGATTCAGTCAAGAGCTGAGTCCGGTCAACCACGTTAGTTTTATTTTTTTATCTTATATATATATATATATATATATATGTAAACAAATAAGGGATTTATTGTTTAAATAAAACTCAAGTTGTTCACAGACTATTTTATTCTAAGTATTCACTCTTACAACGTAAGAAAACATCTGATCTCTCCATCAAATTCTACGTGTGTTTTATAAAAACCAATTAGTATAATGAGCCGTCATCATTATCGGTAATGAGTCGTCATCATTAGTGGGTCCAGATTACAGTAACAGGGCTTCGTGGAAGGATAGATGCTAACACGGCCGTCCTGCTCCTGGCGTGTCCTCACGTCCTTTCTGTAGACGAATATCTGGTAAATGATGATGTGGTAGATGACAACAGGGGATGATCATGTAGGCCTTAGAATTGTCTGAAAGTCTTCAAAAAGATTAGAAAAGATTTAAGGTCCAATATCATTGACCTTTTAAGGTCCCTGGCCATTTAAGATCCCTGATCATTTAAGATCCACACCATTGACCATTTAAGATCCACACCATTGACCATTTAAGATCCACAACATTGACCATTTAAGATCCACACCACATTCGAGGGTTCAACTGGCAGAGACGATCCCTGACCATTCAACTGCTCTCAACTGGCAGGTTGGTCCCTGATCGTTCAACTGCCCTCAACACGACCAGTGTGTCTTGCGGTACTCGACAAGCTATCAATTCTCAACTCAACTATCCATCAGTTTATTTCATTACAGATTGTCTACAGTACCCAACAAGCTCAGTGACTGTCGCTTCTTCATACTCAGTGCATTCACAAAGCAAAAACGACCAGTGTCTCTTGCGGTACTCAACAAGCTCAGTGACTGTCGCTGCTACATAATAAAACTTCTCTTACCATTTTACTCATGTTCTAACCATTACCTTCGTATAATTTGTCCATAAACAGAACACCGCTCGTTCCTTCTGACAATTTTTTTGTATTTCTACTTCATTACTGGAACCATTTTATTCATCATCTAGATTTTCCTGCATGTAAGTTGTCTGTCCCTAAATAAAACAATGCTTGTCCATTTTGATAATATTCTTCAACATTTTGCTACTTCGTCTTAAATGCACCTCAATCTGTTGTCAATCGCTAAGTATAAATTCTATTAGGAAATAGTTTTACCAGACGTAACTAGTTTGATAGCACGAATAACACCTAAAAAATTATAGCCTGCAAAAGTGTTTCATCTGAAAACGTCGGAAAACGTTTTCAAACGTTTCGTTTTCCTTCCACGGTGGAAGTTCCACCAATGTGTTCTACCATAATCACTTATTATTTGCAATAATTAAAACGTATCACTTGCGTTTTTCACTTTCAAACTACTATCTTAGACAAACAATATTTTCATACCCATTTGTTCCATTTTTCCCATTCACAACCAGAAACGTTTTCGAACGTTCGCCTTCGCAAATTGATTAAATAAGTTTTTCATGAACAAAATTGCATAATTAACTTTTGTAACTGTTCAAGCACACAAACTTAAATTCAATAATATCCGAAACAACGCAGACAGGTAATAATTTGTCACACCACTATTTGTCACTTTCATCAAATTCATAATTTAAACAAAACACTGTAAAAATGCAACAAAGCAAGATCCCCAATAAAAGAACAAAATATTATTAAGACGTGCATGAATCCCATTCACAAGTAGAAACGTCGACTCGATCCCACTTCTGATGTAAACAAATAAGGTATTTATTGTTTAAATAAAACTCACGTTGTTCACAGACTATTTTATTCTAAGTATTCACTCTTACAACGTAAGAAAACATCTGATCTCTCTATCAAATTCTACGTGTGTTTTATAAAAACCAATTAGTATAATGAGCCGTCATCATTATCGGTAACGAGTCTTCATCATTAGTGGGTCCAGATTACAGTAACAGGGCTTCGTGGAAGGATAGATGCTAACACGGCCGTCCTGCTCCTGGCGTGTCCTCACGTCCTTTCTGTAGACGAATATCTGGTAAATGATGATGTGGTAGATGACAACAGGGGATGATCATGTAGGCCTTAGAATTGTCTGAAAGTCTTCAAAAAGATTAGAAAAGATTTAAGGTCCAATATCATTGACCTTTAAAGGTCCCTGACCATTTAAGATCCCTGATCATTTAAGATCCACACCATTGACCATTTAAGATCCACACCATTGACCATTTAAGATCCACAACTTTGACCATTTAAGATCCACACCACATTCGAGGGTTCAACTGGCAGAGACGATCCCTACCATTCAACTGCTCTCAACTGGCAGGTTGGTCCCTGATCGTTCAACTGCCCTCAACACGACCAGTGTGTCTTGCGGTACTCGACAAGCTATCAATTCTCAACTCAACTATCCATCAGTTTATTTCATTACAGATTGTCTACAGTACCCAACAAGCTCAGTGACTGTCGCTTCTTCATACTCAGTGCATTCACAAAGCAAAAACGACCAGTGTGTCTTGCGGTACTCAACAAGCTCAGTGACTGTCGCTGCTACATAATCAAACTAATAAAACTTCTCTTACCATTTTACTCATGTTCTAACCATTACCTTCATATAATTTGTCCATAAACAGAACACCGCTCGTTCCTTCTGACAATTTTTTTGTATTTCTACTTCATTACTGGAACCATTTTATTCATCATCTAGATTTTCCTGCATGTAAGTTGTCTGTCCCTAAATAAAACAATGCTTGTCCATTTTGATAATTTTCTTCAATATTTTGCTACTTCGTCTTAAATGCACCTCAATCTGTTGTTAATCGCTAAGTATAAATTCTATTAGGAAATAGTTTTACCAGACGTAACTAGTTTGATAGCACGAATAACACCTGAAAAATTATAGCCTGCAAAAGTGTTTCATCTGAAAACCTCGGAAAACGTTTTCAAACGTTTCGTTTTCCTTCCACGGTGGAAGTTCCACCAATGTGTTCTACCATAATCACTTATTATTTGCAATAATTAAAACGTATCACTTGCGGTTTTCACTTTCAAACTACTATCTTAGACAAACAATATTTTCATACCCATTTGTTCCATTTTTCCCATTCACAACCAGAAACGTTTTCGAACGTTCGCCTTCGCAAATCGATTAAATAAGTTTTTCATGAACAAAATTGCATAATTAACTTTTGTAACTGTTCAAGCACACAAACTTAAATTCAATAATATCCGAAACAACGCAGACAGGTAATAATTTGTCACATCACTATTTGTCACTTTCATCAAATTCATAATTTAAACAAAACACTGTAAAAATGCAACAAAGCAAGATCCCCAATAAAAGAACAAAATATTATTAAGACGTGCATGAATCCCATTCACAAGCAGAAACGTCGACTCGATCCCACTTCTGATGTAAACAAATAAGGGATTTATTGTTTAAATAAAACTCAAGTTGTTCACAGACTATTTTATTCTAAGTATTCACTCTTACAACGTAAGAAAACATCTGATATCTCTATCAAATTCTACGTGTGTTTTATAAAAACCAATTAGTTTAATGAGCCGTCATCATTATCGGTAATGAGTCTTCATCATTAGTGGGTCCAGATTACAGTAACAGGGCTTCGTGGAAGGATAGATGCTAACACGGCCGTCCTGCTCCTGGCGTGTCCTCACGTCCTTTCTGTAGACGAATATCTGGTAAATGATGATGTGGTAGATGACAACAGGGGATGATCATGTAGGCCTTAGAATTGTCTGAAAGTCTTCAAAAAGATTAGAAAAGATTTAAGGTCCAATATCATTGACCTTTTAAGGTCCCTGACCATTTAAGATCCCTGATCATTTAAGATCCACACCATTGACCATTTAAGATCCACACCATTGACCATTTAAGATCCACAACATTGACCATTTAAGATCCACACCACATACGAGGGTTCAACTGGCAGAGACGATCCCTGACCATTCAACTGCTCTCAACTGGCAGGTTGGTCCCTGATCGTTCAACTGCCCTCAACACGACCAGTGTGTCTTGCGGTACTCGACAAGCTATCAATTCTCAACTCAACTATCCATCAGTTTATTTCATTACAGATTGTCTACAGTACCCAACAAGCTCAGTGACTGTCGCTTCTTCATACTCAGTGCATTCACAAAGCAAAAACGACCAGTGTGTCTGGCGGTACTCAACAAGCTCAGTGACTGTCGCTGTTACATAATCAAACTAATAAAACTTCTCTTACCATTTTACTCATGTTCTAACCATTACCTTCATATAATTTGTCCATAAACAGAACACCGCTCGTTCCTACTGACAATTTTTTTGTATTTCTACTTCATTACTGGAACCATTTTATTCATCATCTAGATTTTCCTGCATGTAAGTTGTCTGTCCCTAAATAAAACAATGCTTGTCCATTTTGATAATTTTCTTCAATATTTTGCTACTTCGTCTTAAATGCACCTCAATCTGTTGTTTATCGCTAAGTTTAAATTCTATTAAGGCACTATCGAATGGTCGACGAAATTTTGCTTATGCTTTCCATGGCCTGCAAACTTCAAGCTGCATTTTTGATATCTTAATTTCTCAAAAACGTTTAAGGTTTTTTTTTAATGGAGCACTAACAGGTACTAACGGATGGCAGATGAATTTTCGTTAGTGATTTTAATGAAGCGTGAAGTTAGAATTCCCTTTTGGAATACATTTTTTTTTGCGGTCACAGTGGTTGTAGTTTTTAATGAAGCACTAAGAGGCACTAACGAGACACTAACGGATGGCCGATGAATTTTCGTTAGTGCTTTCAACGAAACGTGACGTTCATTTTGGAATGCAATTTTAAGAGGTGCTATAGAATGGTCAACGAATTTTTCAACAAAGCGTATATTTAGCACTCCATTTTAAAATACAATTTTTACGAAAACGGTGGGTGAATATGCTTTTCTATGAAGTCCTAGCGAGGCACTGACGGATGGCTGACGAATTTTTGTTAGTTCTTTCGATTACCTGCTATTTTCACGGAGCCATTTAAATATCATATTTTAGTCACATTATATATTTGTTTTTGTTTTTATTCTGTTCACTCCACACACCTTACGATATAAGTTAGGATACGTCATTGCTTTGTAGATGGCCAAAAAAAGTGGCTATTATATTCGAAGTGGTGTCCGGGATTTGAACGTAGTTCACTTCGCTAGGTGACAGTTTTACCACGGAGCTCCAGTACCACATATTCGTATGAAAATTTAATTAATAAAAAATATAATTTCACACTTGTCAGCTAACTTGTCTCACAGGTTTGATGTACTTGAAATTCCAAGCAATTACTCATAACTAACCGTCATACTCAGATGTCAATTTGTCTTACTACCCCCATACTCAATCAAATTCTTAATCAACAATAATCGATCAATATTGCTTACTAATTGGTCCGATCTCATATTTAAGTGGTGGGGAGGAAATAGTTTAGACTTCGTGTATTGGTTGCAAATTATATTCATGTCAGAACATGACATACGAGTCTGGCACAGAGGGAAATGCAGGCAGGCTACGGTGGACAATCACTGAATCCAGCCACTAATTTGATGGTTTACATCTCATTACTGAATGATGAGGTACATCTACAACTAGCTGCCAGGTATTGATGGCTCTCAGAGGTACAGGAATGGCTTCATTTAGTTCTGCGGGAGTTAATTATTGCCTTGCCTTTGATATTCTATCTCTGAAAGCAGGATGCATCTGGACCAGAATAGCAAGAAAATTAAGAGCCGGAATCACACGGGTCAGCTATATTAAAGGAAGGCTTACAAGATATATTGCGAAGATGAATTAGGTCAGTCTAATCAGTCAGCTAATATACACTGTGGAAAACAATATTTCATTAAATTTCGAATAGTTCAGTTAGCACATCCAGATACTAAAACTAATATTGGTGTCAGTTAATACATGAAACACATCAATTAGATCGAAACGTCCACAATGCCGATTCAGGAAAAAAGTTTCAGAAATGAAAGGATGTCTTAAAACCTAAATAATATTCTTATTAAAAACTGTGTTGAAGAGAAAAAAAAGGGTCAGACTTACATTTCATCGGCTCTGATCCTTTTTGTGGACTGTTTTTTTTTTTAAATAATTTTTTTGCCACAAATGCCAAATCTTAGACCATAACTGAAAAGTAACTATAAATTTGTGATCTAAGGCTAAAAATGTATAAGTATACCAATATCCCACCAAAATTCTTTTTTTTTTCTCCTAAAATAATGAAATTTTGGTCAAATTTTTTTTACTCCAAAATATAGTTTTAAGCTAATTTTGAACTGAGGATTTTGAAAAAAATATATTTAAATCATGCATGCTTTCCCAGTTATTCAGTTCATGTGAGTTTGAGACAATGTGGGTCATTTTTTTGCTTATAATTCCACAACTTTTGTCCAAACTTCAAAACGGCCGAATTTTATTGATATATGTCCAAAAATACATATTTATACAAATTTTCAACAAATACTTTTTGTTTAAAAATCACGAATTTGTTAAGGTCTACCCCTTACCATTTTTTCGATTTTTGGCCATTTTTAAGGGTTTTGGATTACTGCTCATGCAGAACTTAATAATTGATATACTCAAGCCAATTTTTTTAGATTAAACAATATATGATGATTTCAAAAATTCAAACTTCAGATTTCTATCCCTAACCATTTTTAGGGTTTTGTAGGTATGACCAAAAAACCCTTATACCGTCATTTTGTCGTCTGTCTGTCTGTCCGGTAAAAATTGTAGCCAAACGTCTAAACCTAGAGAGTTGAAATTTGGCATGCTTATACAACTCGTTGACCCGTACATAGGATATCTAAAAAACATCTAAAAAACATATCCCCCTAAAAATATAAACAAATATGTGCTCATCGAAAAAAAAGAATATTTTTTTTAAATTCTGAGTAGGATATCAAATGAAAGTCCTTAGTACGTGGATTAACGACTAAAATTTTATTTTTGCAAAGTAAATTATTTTGACGCGACTTTTGTCAAAATTGTGCAAAAAAAATGTCCCACACCCTCTAGCCCAGATGGTTTAAACTAAAAATCTGAAAAAATTCTAAGTAATGTACATTGGTGTGATCCTGAATAGTAGAACAGGAATTTTTGATCGGAAAATAACGCATTTTTTCTGTTTTTAACTAAAAATATGTTAAATATTTAATTCGCCACGTAACACAGTAAATAAGTAATGTCCGTAAGTAAGTGTCCTCGTTTCTTAATTTGTTTCTTAATTAAACTACAGTTCGATTCCTGTCAATTTTATTTTTTCTGTTTTTTTTTGCATTTTTATTTTGTTTAAATTATTTTGTCAAAATTCTAGTTATATTTTGGTAAATATTTTGCATTTAATTTTTAAAAGCGTAAATTTAATAACCAGTGGTCGAAATTATAATTTAATTCTATGTTTGAATGTATACGAAATCATAGGGGCGGAGCTTTTGATTTAAGTAACCAATGGAAGCCATAGGCGCAATTTTCCAAATCTTAATGAACCTTGCTAAATAAAAAAAAAAAAAAACTGCACATATTTAGAAACTTAAATAATAGTATTAGGCATTCAAATTCAAATTCATGAAAAAATATTTTGACATAAAATTTGTTTTGGCATCCCAAATAATCATCATTCACTTACTAAATACCTGCGAAACCCTGAAATGTGTGAAATTTCACACTTCACATCAATTTTTACTCGCCCGACCTTAATATATAAGGGGCAAGTATTGTAATCGCGAAAATTTTCGATGTCGAAATTTTGACTGATGACCACGTTTCAGAATTCGTTCTGGTACTAAAAATTCTCCTATTAAATGGGAAGAACCCTATTGTTTTTTATGAAGATCGGTTGACTAGAAATGGGAGTTTACTCGTGTCGATTTTAAGATTTTTGCGAATATTTAGCAACAGAAAAATATTTCGAAAAAATTTATGGAACAAAAGTAACTATAAATGCAATTACTAATAACTTTTATTTGAGACGTTTTTTGATAAAACGAAAAATTTCGAAAAATTTTTGTAAAATTATTTAAAATTTTTCGAAAAAGCCTCAATTTTTTCATGCTTATATGTAACGTTTTCATGGTCATAATAATTAATTCGTAACTAGTAAAGCAAGCCTTGGACAAAAATTTGTATCGAACATAATTTGATGTATTTTTGAAGATTTATCTAAATATTTAAAAACATTTTTTTTTTAATTTAAATTTTTTTTTTTTTTATGGGAGTGCAAGTCTAGCGGAGGTCTCCCTTCGCCACTAGTTTAATTACGATTCATAAAATTTTTGAAAAAAAATAAATACATTAAACAAAAATTTTCAAAAAATTTTTTTTTTCTTTAAAATTTGGTGACTAGTTAATCTGGACATCAAGATTTCAAAAAATTAAACCGCAGGTCTTTGTCACATTTCGCTTTTCAGAAACGTCCATGCGAAGATAAAAATTTCTATAAATCACGTCATATTAAAATTTGTCATAATTTTAAAATACGCAAGACGAAGAAAGCCTCAAATTTTTTCTGGACTAAATAAACTACGAGGAATCCTAAAATTTTAACCTCAGGTCGTTTTCTTTACCCGGTTTTTGAGTTGTGATTTTTTTTAGTTCACAATTTTTACAAATAATGTAAATTATACCATTAAAAAAATTGTCGTAATCTCAAACGGCGTTAAACGATTAAAGTTCAAAATATTTTCTACACTAAATAAACTACGGATAATCCAAAAATTTTAACCGGAGGTCGCTGTCTCTTCTGTTTTTGTGTTTTGTCTCTTGTGTTTTTATATACACAATTGTCATAAATATGTATAGAACAAAAATGGTTTGTCATCTCATTTAATTTTTGTTTTTGTTATATACGTATTTGCTGTTAAATAAATTATAAGGGAGATATTTCAAAAGTTTAGCTTAAGGGTGATTCCCATATCTCCCCAAATATTAATCTAAATGAAAAAATGCATGAAAATAAAAGATTTGTTTCCTTATGATACACTATTTTCGTCATATATGATTTTGCTGTTGCGTCAATAATAAGGAAGATATATGTAGATTGCTGTTGTAGGTGCCCCCCCCCCGTTACTTCCCAAGTTTTCATCTAATTAAAAAAAATACATTATAATATAAAAAATACGAAAAAGGTTTGTTTTCTTTTTATATATATTTTTTAAGTCAATTATAAGGGAGATATTTTAACTTTTTTATCAAACAGTTTTACTACTGAAAAACCACATTGAATAAAGTTTTTGAGATGCCTATGTTCGAATCCTGGTTCCACTCTATCATACCAAATTAAATGAAAATATGTCGAGCTGTTTTTGTGTGAATCTCGGAGAGACAGACAGACAGACAGACAAAAAATGATTTTTGTGGATATTGTCTTCTTATCATCTGAAACGTGTAGAAACCAAATTTGAGACTGAAAAAAAAAAAACAGATATAGCGTTCAATTTTATTAATATAGGTCAGTGTTTCCCAAAGGGTGTGCCACGGCACGGTAGTGTGCCGCAAAGTTTTCCAAGTGTGCCGAGAAATCTTAAAAAACTAGTGTCATTTTTATTTTAACATCATTGTCGGAATATACGTACAGTACCATTAATTAGAATAAAGTACACGAAGGATCTTTTTATGACGAATTGAAATTAACATATCCTGAATAGAGGGGCGTATTCACTCAGGAACACTATTTGAATAAAGACCAATTAGACTTCCTCTATGATTAGGTACGTGTGCCGCAAATTTTTTCCTTTGGAAAATGTGCCACTAGAGTAAAAATATTGAGAAACACTGATATAGGTAATTAATAAGACTGTGTATGATATAAAACGCTCATATGAAAAATTGTGTAAAACAGCACCCCATTTTTTAGATAACTTAAGAGATACTCATCATATTTGCATCATTTATGAAATACGCATAAACCATCTCAGACCATTGCAGTCATATTTAATTTTATAAGGACATTTTCAGTTCATCTTGCAACTTTTCAATTTTCAAACATATATATTTACCCGTCGGGTGAAGGTTGGGACAACTATTTCGTATCACCGGTCAGGAACACCTTTTCATGTATGTTTGAATATGCAAAACGAGCACAAAAACGTCGAAATATAATCTCAGGGTATTCCTATACATGTTTATAATAAGGAAATATAGAGTGTCATATAACATGAAATATATTCAGCAGTTAGCCTGAACGACTATTGAACTTTGGAGTTATTAAGATATGAGTTGGATAAATACAATGCGGTCAAAAGGAGATATACTGGGGCATTAGTTGAATAAATAAACAAACAAAGGGAATGAAATTAACAAACATTACAACACGTGCTTGAATTTAAATGTTTGTAGTTTAGTAAGGTAGATTACATGCAGATAACTTGTATTAGTTCTGTTGTACAAGAAAATTACTATTGCATTGTTTTACAAATTACATTTAATTTTTGTTTATTCTGCCAAGTGACTGAAAATTAAAACGTTTTTAACATAACAACTTGTACAAATGAATACTTTAGTTCTGTGTAAAAACTAAAATAAAATCTTAATAGTTTTGTGCGATTAAGGTCTAGCGCACACGACAGACTGTCAGTGAACGACTAAAATTCACTGTTTCAAAGCACACGACTTTTTGTAGGAGTCGGTGAGTTGGACGCACACGACAAACAATTTGTCGTTGACCGTTCCACACCAATTTTTCCGCTGGGTGGCTTTGTACTTAAGGGATCACTGAAAAAGGAGCCATAGGAGACAATTTTGGATTCATCCCATAAACGTTTGTTGAAAAAACAGTTTCGTATATTATTCGATGAATGATGATTTAACTTTCTTCGAATGTCAAAAAACTCTTTTGACGAGTTACTATTCGAACTAAGATTATTAATTTCACATCAAGATTCTGTAATGAGAAAATTCATTTAAGAGAAACAAAGATGATCAGTGTCATTGTACATATATAATTAGCAAGTGTCTGTATGAAATCTGGATAACATTCTGACGTCATTTTTTTCTAAGGTCACATGTTAATCCTATAATCCCAGTTAAAAACGAATTTTTTTGGCATAAATAAGTTAAAAATACTCAGCTAGAATCATTGTTTTGCGAGAATTGAACGTTTTTAGAATAAAAATTAACGAAATAATGTTTAAAGATAGTGTAAATAATTAAAATAGTGTTAATTTAGTATTTTGTGTTAAAGCAGTGTGCCGACGGTTTTAAAGAAGACTTGCGAAATGAAGATACGTTAAAAAATAAAACCAAATACACATACAAACAATTGAAATTTTTATGTTATAAATCCGTCATTGTTGACGGGTAATAACCTAGTTAATATAATAAAATATTTGATCTAATTATTTATTATTTATTTATTTTTTTATTAAATTAGGTGCATATTACAAAATATATTTTTATTATTACAAAACAAGCACGAACACAGAAGTTTCTTGGGTCCAGACTTCCCAGGAACGGGCAAAATAAATAAATAAGTATTCAAAAATCAAAACTAAATTCTTCTCATAAAATTTCAATAGTAAATATGTATTGTCTTTATTCGGATTTTTTTGGAAAGTACCGGCCAGACCATTTTCAGGTGTGCGCGCTTGTTGCAAAACAATTAATTTTCATTTTAATATTTTTATAGTTGTGACAAATTCAATTTACGTTTTCTTTATAATTTTATCAGAATATTCTGGACAAGAAATACCATACAAAGGATTACGCTTTTGAACTAAATTAATAATTTTTTCACAATCAATCTGCATACTTGTACGATTACTAGCTAAATATCAAAGCGGACACCCAACTACAACCAACTGAAAAGACGGTCATGTAATGAGACATGGGTTAAACGAATGTTGTTCATTCTCTCCACCGATAAAAAGTCTGAAGAGAGGATGAAACATGTTACATCTTTTCTGTCGGTCGTTTGTGTACTACCATAAGAACCTGCGGTAAATATTTCGCCCGCCTAAAATGTCGGTCACCGAAAGGTCTGCCGTGTGCGCTAGCGCTATTTGTCAGTTTTTTTCTTGACAAGTCGGATACCAGTGCCTCATAAAACTATCTGATGGGATGTAGAGGTTTTATTTCTATTGTGTCACGTACCGTAACTATATTTGGAGAAAATATTATTTGGACATTTGTAATAATATTAATTGATACTGGAAAATAAAATAAATATAATAAAAGTTGATATATTTTTTATTTAATATTTAATTTGTTATCAAGTACTACAATAATATAATTTAAAACATTTGCTTTTATGTTTGTTCTTGTATTTTTGTAATTGAAATGAATAGTTAACTAAATCAAATAAATAAAAAATATTAAAAAAACAAACTAACAAAGCGTTTAATAACTATATTGTAAACTTATGTTCATTTCACTTTGGAATTTTTATGAAAGCATGTCTTAAACCACATTTTACAATTTACGCTCATAATTTCTAAATTATAAAATTTAAACAAAATATGTGTTGCCATCTGAAACCGATATACCGTCGTAGGTTCTACAATATCTCCTATGTGAAAAAAATAGATGTTTACTGGAAGCACAAAACTAAATAACAAGAGTATAAAATGTCTTTTAAGGTCGTGAAACAACTTCTATGTGTGTTTCTGTAGACAACTAATATTGCTGTAGTGCTAAAATATGTGTTTCACATAGGAAGTTTAAAATATAGGTTTTTATATACAAAAAACATGAATTCGGGAAATACTGCACATAGGGGTTATTACAGAACCAACGACGATACGTGAACTTTCCATGACCTCCTGCGATGTTTTTTTAATGAATAAGCGTTATAAATAATAAAACGAAAAATAATAATGAATAAATTAGGTTAAAAAATTATTATTTCAGTTATTTTGAACCCCAATGAATAATGACGTTTATAAATAAAAATTAGTGCTGTCAGAAATCGATCTTAATGGAACGGTAACTTGTTAAAAAAACCAAACGGTTTCGGATAGCCGAGTATAAAACCAGGTAAGCGGAATCGGGTATTTGGAAAATAGTATTCAGAATCAAGTATTCGGAACCTATTATCCGGAACCGCACAGTAAAAAAAGTGTTAAACAAAAAAACAATAAGAGAAACGGTTCTAAATCCAGAACCAGATATCCAAAACCGGGTATCTGGAATCAGGTATCCGAAATGGAGTTATTCGAAACTTACATATTCCTTTTACGTAAAGACCGGAACCGAGTATTTGAAACCGGGTATCCGAAGATACCATACAGTTTTACCCGAAATCAGAACTGGGTACCCGAAAAACCAGCTTCGGTCCCCACCACTAATAGATATTTCGCCAAAGTGTTGAACACGGGCCCGCTGGATTTTCTTTTGAATGCGCTACTGTTATGCGTACTAGAAAATCACCGCGAACTGGTAACCGATGATTTACATATTGGCAACGACATTCGTACCACACTTTGAGGAGCATTGTCTTAGACCTTAAAGATCACATAAAGGAGAACCCTATATTATATATTAGAATGATTTTATCCTACATATATAATTTATTGTATATGCTACCTGTACTTTCATCTTGATTTTCTACTCACTCTAAACGCTATTTTGTATATATTTCACAAAATTTAACGACCATAGCTGTCCTTTTCATCCGAATTTTTGTCTACCCGAAGTAGCCCCGGTCTACATTCTATTGGTTAATCGGGGTTCTACTATATATACCTATAGGTATATATATTTTAAATGTCCAGTCAAACTTCGATGCGATATTCTTCGAAGAGTAGGAAAATAAAATGAAAAATACAGGCAAATAATTAACTTAGTGAGTTACATTGGGCAATATTCTGCCTATAGAGCAATATGGTTTCTTACCTGATCGATTTATTACTACAAACCATCTACTAGCATTAAACGCATGGACTCGATCCATTAATAACTTGGAACCAATTGATGTTATATATCTCGATTTGTCCTGTGCTTTCGACAAAGTTCCTATCAAGATATTGTTATATAAACTAAAACGCTACATTATTGGAAGAAATCTACTAATATAGATATGAGCGGACGTGAGCTTTCAAATAAGAGTGGTTGTCCGCGCAACCAGTGCGAATTATTAATATTTAAGTGGGGGGATTATCTGTTCAACATTCATTTTTAGGGTTTTGTAGGTATGACCAAAAAACCCTTATACCGTCTTTTTGTCGTCTGTCTGTCTGTCTGTCTCTCTGTCTGTCTGCCTGTCTGTCTGTCTGTTCGGTAAAAATTGTAGCCAAACGGCTACACCTAGAGAGTTGAAATTTGGCATGCTTATACAACTCTTTGACCCACGTATAGGAAAAATACTAAAACAGCGAAAAAACATGTCCCCCTAAAAATATAAACAAATATGTGCTAATCGAAAAAAAAATATTTTTTTAAAATTCTGAGTAGGGTAACAAATGAAATCCTTTAGTACGTGGATTAACGATCAAAATTTAGTTTTTGCAAAATAAATTATTTTTGATGCGATTTTGGCCAAAATTGCGTAAAAAATATTGTCCCACACCCTGTAGCCCAGATGGTTTAAACTAAAAATCTGAAAAAAGTAATGTACATTGTGTGAACCGGAATAGTACAGAAGGAATTTTTGGTCAGATTATGTTTTCGGAAAATAACGCATTTTTTGTGTTTTTTGTTGACGATTTACAAAAGTTATAGTCATGTAACTAGTGTGTTAGAGTTTATAGTTATGTAACTAGTGTAACTAGAAGACGTATCATGGTGTATGGTGTAATGGTTAGCATACTCGCTAGCTACTTAGAATTCTAGGTTCGCTCCCTGTCAGAGCAGACAATTTTATTTTTTGTTTTTTTTTTTCATTTTTATTTCTTTAAATTATTTTGTCAAAATTCTAGTTATATTTTGGCAAATGTTGCATTTATTTTTAAAAGCGTAAATTTAATAACCAGTTGGATTGTTGGAATTATATTTTCATTCTATGTGTCATGTATACGAAACCAAAGAGGCGGAGCATATGAAAACCAATGGGAGCCATAGGTGCAATTTTCTAAATCTTAATGAACCTTGCTATATAAAAAAAATACTGCACATATTTAGAAACCTAAACAATGGTATTAGGTATTCGAATTAAAATTAACAAAAAAATATTTTAACATAAATTTGTTTTTAAAGCTCTTAGATTTACAGACGATAAAATATTTTAAAAATATCGTTCATTTTGCCATGATTACTACAACGCAAAATTTGTCCTACAAACTCAGCATGCCGCCTTCAATTATTATATATCTGCGAAACCCTAAAATGTGTGAAAATTCACACTTCACATCAATTTATTGTTTTCATTTTATTCTACCTTAGGCTAAATGTATACCCAATTGCCGGATTGTATATTCTGTACGACAAGATAGTTTTCTATTTCCGGCTAATATGGGTCTCTGAGTCTCCTTCTAATATTTGCTTAGTCCA
This sequence comes from Liopterus haemorrhoidalis, assembly GCA_963971575.1. Taxonomy (NCBI): domain Eukaryota; kingdom Metazoa; phylum Arthropoda; class Insecta; order Coleoptera; family Dytiscidae; genus Liopterus; species Liopterus haemorrhoidalis. Next base: position 60,512,799 of record OZ020611.1, read on the forward strand.
ATTCCATTTAATCGAACGATACTTTTGTAGAAGGCTTAGATATCAGGTCCTATATAAGACGCTTAACATCTCTTCCGTAATGTTCTAGACACCCATATTGTTGAACCACATTTCTTGAACTGGGCACACAATTACCCTTATTGCAAGATTAATTTCATCATGCAGCAATTATAAATAATTTTTAGCATTTAAATTCCATACGTGCATGGATGCATACACACATTTATTCAACTTTTCCTAAGAACTCTATGACTAACATGCAGGTGTGCAGTTATGATTATTCCTATGATTTCTTTTTTGAATGATGGATTGCGTCAATTAAAAATGATTATTATATTACTTTCATCGGTCGCCGAAGTCTTGCCTAGATTATGGGTTTCAAGTTTGTTTCAACTTCGCTTATGCTAGGCTTTTTATATTCCAACTACTACTGTATCAGTCGGACCAAATCCCTCTACACCCAAGCAATAATCAGCCACCCCTGGGTACTGCGCACGTGTAAGTAAATAATAATTATAGTTATATACTTGAGCATACAAAGTACAATGTGTCAAAATAAATAAATAACGATGAAAAATGATTTGAAGATGGAAGTAAAAGTTTGCTGGATATATATTCCCAACATCAACAAGTTAAACAAAAAGTTTTATTGTAGATCCAGACATTGAGAACTATTATTAGTCTAGCCAGGCTTAATCCTTAAACTTAGAGCATCAGTAAGCGAGGGAAACTTGTGCGTTGAATTAATGTACTGCTTGACCAGCGGCTGCAAAAATTGAATCAGTGCCAAGATCTCACATAAATTTCGAAACATACTATTAAACACACATCAAGGATTTCTCCATCCAAACAAACTAATGGTTTTCTGTTAGTTGTAACTTTGAGAGATCGACAAGTTTCTGGTTACAAAGATTCATATTAACTTCCCGTGGAGGGTATACAAATATTCCTTGGGCATTTTAAAATTTCTATGCGTTAAACAAAGATATTCAAGAACGTATACGAGGTCTTTTTTTACAAAATTTTACAAAAAAAGAAAAAAAAAATGTTTTTTTTTGGAACAATCTGTTTTATTGCTTTTCAAAATATTTGCCTTTAAGATTTACACACTTTTGCATGCGTTCAAACCAATTTTCAAAAACATGGTTTTCGAAGACATCAATAGCTTCTTGAAAATCGCTGTCCACGCATTTTTTGTTTGACATTGAAATTTGACAGGGAACAAAAAAAATCGTTAGGGGATAAATCAGGTGAATAAGGGCAATGCGACATCAATTCGATGTTTTTCTCCTTCTAATAATCAATTATTTGACGTGCTGTGTGGGAGCTTGGATTGTCATGATGAAGAATGATGCGATGTTTTTGGTTGTTTTTCCTGATTTTGTCAATGACTTCTGACAAACTAATTGTTGTATTCCATTCAGCATTAACTGATCTCCGATCCTCTAAAGGAATGGTTGCGACATGTCCAGTACAACCGAAGAAACAAGTGACCATTTTCTTTGAAGTGATTTGTGAGCGAACAACTTTTGTGGGTTTCGGTTCATCTTGGAAGGTGAACCCCACTGTTTGGGTCTTCCAAGATGAAGACGGATGTTGCTTAGTTTCCGGTTCATATGAATAAATCCAAGTTTCGTCACCTGTAACGATGTTGAATACGGATTTTGTAGTACCAAGGTTGAATTTTTTTAGCATTCTCTTACACCAATCAACACGAGCCTTTTTTTGAGTTTCGGCCAAATTATGCGGAATCCATCGGGAACAGATCTTTTTTACAGCTAAATGTTCATGCAAAATCTAATGTATTGCAGTCTGCGATATGCCAAAGGATGCTTCTATCTCGTTAAGTCACATGCCGATCTTCTTCAATCATTTTGCGCACAGCATCGATGTTTTTTTGAATCACAACCGATTTTGGTCGACCTTTACGAGATTCATCACTGACGAACGCAAGACTACGACTAAATTCTGCAAACCAGTTGTAAATAATCTTTTCTGATGGTGCTTCATTACCAAAAGTTGAAAGAAGCGAATCTATGCATTGTTAGGCCTTTACTAAAATCGTAAAAAAATCATCCAACAAAAATCTTCACGAGTAATATCTACTTTTATTATATACTCTTTACTATATTGGTAGTTTTAGTACTGGGTGGGAATAAAATAAATTGGGAATTTTCGTACCCAATAAACACGTGACAACATAACATATAACTGCTCAGGATAGAAACAATCATTGAATAAATCTACACCAACGAATTTAAAAGATTGACCTTGCACTTTCTTCAATGTCATTGCAAAGCAGCCAGAAAGTAACAAAGAACTGAATGCAATTGAACTGAAATTGTAAATCAGTAAGTATCATATGAATTCTGGGAATAAAAGCACCTTCATATGAAACAGGACCTGTGAAAATGTTTGAACAAAATTATATGCAACAATGTTTATATTCAACTCATGAGAGGGCAGACCAAGAGAATTTAATTCATGAGTTTAACAATCCTTGTGGATAATTGATCACTTCGTAGTGATTAACAATATTACCAATAGATCTTTATTTCGTGGATTCAAATTGATATTTGTTTAACACTTTTTCATGTTCTCGGCAGAATCTCAGCAAACGATACATTTTGTATGCCTGTTAAATTGTTTACACCAATATTCTTACACAAATAGCAGTTCTAGCTATATAGGGTAAAAGACTTTTATGTTCTACATGCAATATTCTAGATGATTATTCTAAAATAGTTGATGACATGTCCATTAATATGAATATTATTTACCGACAAACTTAATATAAAATAAATATTATAACGAATAAAAATGTGTACTATTTTTTAACCAAAAATTGTTATTTAGACTTGAACCACACATCGTAGACATATGGTTTTGCGGACTTTTATTGTAGATCTAGTTAAGTATATTAAATTAGAGAAATTAAATTATCTACGTAGGTTATGTGAGGAAACAATAAATTAAATTAAATTAAATTAAATATCGCTTATGCAATGCAGATTTATAATTATATTATGAAAACGCATTTGCAATGTAATAGGATACAAATTAATAAACTTCAGAACTTGTAAAACAAAGATATACTCAGTCAGACTGTGTTAGCACTGTCTGATGTACAATTTTATTCATTTTCGAACCATTTTTAGGGTTTTGTAGGTATGATCAAAAAACCCTTATACCGTCATTTTGTCGTCTGTCTGTCTGTCTGTCTGTCTGTCTGTCTGTCTGTCTGTCTGTCTGTCTGTATGTCTGTCTGTATGTCTGTCTGTCTGTCTGTCTGTTCGGTAAAAATTGTAGCCAAACGGCTAAACCTAGAGAGTTGAAATTTGGCATGCTTATACAACTCGCTGACCCGCACATAAGAAAAATAAATAGGGTATCAAATGAAAGCCCTTAGTACGTGGATTAACGATCAAAATTTTATTTTTGCAAATTAAATTATTTGGACGCGATTTTTGCCAAAATTGTGCAAAAAAATTTGAGTTCCACACCCTGTAGCCTAGATGGTTTAAACCAAAAATCTGAAAAAATTCTAAGTAATGTACATTTGTGTGAACCGGAATAGTACAACAGGAATTTTTTATCAGATTATGTTTTCGGAAAATAACGCATTGTTTGTGTTTTTTGCGTGACCATGTATAATATTTAATAATATTATGTAGTACACTAAACAGAGCGCTTCGATGGTGTAATGGTTAGTATACTGGAGTTCTAATTTGCAAACTCGAGTTCAAATCGGCCTCGAGGCAATTTCATTATATCCGTTATTTTTTGCATTTTTGTTTGTTTACTTTATTTTTACAAAATTCTAGTTATATTTGGGCAAATATTGCATTTAATTTTTAAAAGCGTAAATTTAATAACCAGTGGAAATTGTTGAAATTGATTACTATTGGACTTACAACCAAGTAACTTAAAATATAACGTAACTATAAATATATAGTACCATGGATACAAGTAAAAAAAATTAAATATATAAAATATATGTTATGTCATGTGTTATAATGTCTGTATCATATTAGTGCCTAAATATATTACTGCTATACTGCTATTTATATTCCTATAAATACACGAAAACAGAAGGGCGGAGATAATGACTAAAACAACCAATGGAAGCCATAGGCGCAATTTTCAAAATCTTATTAAACCTTGCTATATAAAAAAAAATACTGCACATATTTAGAAACCTACATAATGGTATTAGACATTCGAATTAAAATTAACAAAAAAAAATATTTTAATATAAAATTTGTTTTGACATCCCAAATAATCATTATTCACTTACTAAATACCTGCGAAACCCTGAAATGTGTGAAAATTTACACTTTACATCTTTAAAACAAGTTTTTAAAACAAAGTACTTGATCAATTGATTTGATATTTCACAGTTGAATATAAAACAGTAATAACAGTATAACCCAGCAAAAAAAAAAAATGATGTGAAGTGTGAATTTTCACACATTTCAGGGTTTCGCAGTTATTTAGTAAGTGAATGATGATTATTTGGGATGCCAAAACAAATTTTATGTTAAAATATTTTTTTGTTAATTTTAATTACCTAATACCATTATTTAGGTTTCTAAATATGTGCAGTATTTTTTTATATAGCAAGGTTCATTTAGATTTTGATAATTGCGCCTTTGGCTTCCATGGTTGTTTTAAGTCATAAGCTCCGCCCCTCTGATTTCGTACACATTGAAACAGAATTAAATTATAATTTCAACAATTGCCACTGGTTTTTTTTTTTTTTTTTTTTTTTAATGGCCTTTGCTACTGTGGCAATTAGCCAGCCACTGGTTATTAAATTTACGCTTTTAAAAATTAAATGCAACATTTGCCAAAATATAACTAGAATTTTGAAAATATAATTTAAACAATATTAAAAATGGAAAAAAAACAGAAAAAATAAAATTATGCAGGAATCGAACCTTAGTTTGCAATTAAGAAAGCTAGATGTCCAACCACTACACCACGAAAGCATACGGGTTTACTGTGTTGCATAACATATTAAAGATTTACATCGTCAACCAATAAAACACAAAAAATGCGTTATTTTCCGAAAACATAATCTGATCAAAAATTCCTGTTGTACTATTCCGATTCACACCAATGTACATTACTCATTTTTAGTTTTAACCATCTGGGTTACAGGGTGTGGGACAATTTTTTTTTTGTACAATTTTGACAAAAATCGAGTGAAAATAATTTATTTTGCAAAATTAATTTTGATCGTTGCTAAGGGCTTTCATTTGATACCCTACGTTTGGCTACAATTTTTACCGAACAGACAGACAGACGACAAAATGAAGGTATAAGGTTTTTTTTTGTCATACCTACGAAACCCTTAAAATGCCCTGTATAATACCGATTTGTAAACATCAGGTCGGGTACTTTTCAAATAGCTGAATAGTTCGAATAATTTGCACAAAAATGGTTTCTTTTTGTCTTTAAAGGTTTAGTTTTTACAGACAGTTCGCATAGACAAGGGGATAGATCCTCTTATTCCAGATCCAACGAATTAGTAAAGAAACATTAAGACAAAATACGCATGTTAAGAAAAATATGTAAAAATGATACATTCATGCAGTCAAATTCCAATTCAAATTCATTTGCTATGCATGGGTTATTTTTAAAAGTACTCAATATTCACAAAACAGTGAGTACATATTCCGGCAAGTAAATCAAGACCAACAGTTTATAGACCTCAGTGGTTGAAAGATAAATAAAACACCGGGGAATACACAAAAAGTAGAAGAGTATACCCAAGGGATAAAACACTAATTTGTAAAACAAATATTTATGTCAGAATAACTTGAAGGAATGAATGTTCTAAAACAAACATTGTAAAAACTGGATAATCTTTTGTCAAAAACATTTATGTAAAATGAGAATTATCACACATTTCAGGGTTTTGCTATACTGTTTATACAGTACCTAAATTATGTTAGTCAACAGGGTCCGTATATTTCAACAAATAATTTGATCAAAAATTCCTGTTTGACTATTTCAGATTACGTCAATGTGTATTATTGAGATTTGTGTCGTTCAGATTTTTAGATCAACCCCTCATAAAAATGAGTGGACGACGTAAATTTTTACCATATATTTGGCTAAAATCGCGATTTTATTATTTTTTTAAATAAATTTTTTCTTGTTTATCCACTTATCAAGAACTTTCATTTGACACTCCACTAACAAAAAATATATATTTGTTTTATGCTCAAATACATATTATTCGCTCATTTTCGTAATATTCGTGGTCGTAAGATTGTAACTGGAGGGCACACCGTGCGAGGTGTCCACTCGATGATCTTCAGCGGCTGATGATCGGAGATCACGGTCACTTTGGCTCCGTCTAAGTATCCACGAAAACGGTCCAAAACGGCTAGAGCTTCGCGCTCGGTGGTACTGTAATTTCTTTCGGCAGGCGTCAAAAGTTGACTGGCATATTTTACGGGGTGCTGATCCGGCCTCTTCCGTGCATCAGAACTTTCCCAAGAGTGTAACCGCTCGCATCAGTTCGGAGCACATTAGGTGAATTCGGGTCAGCCTGTTTGAGGATCGATGCCGTTGTCAGCAACCTTTTGAACGCAGTAAATGTTTGTTCCTGCTCTAGTCCTCAATGCCATTGCACGCCCTTCTTGGTGAGCTCACTGAGTGGACGGGCGACGCTTGAATAAACAGGCACGAATCACTTTACATTGCCTCTCTTGCCGATCCAACTACGTCACTTGGCGTATATCATACCACAGCACTTACCCCGTACGTGTTGAGCAGCCAGCAAATTGCTCCGATCCGACCAATTCGAGGTCGAGGAAGACCTGGCAAGGAGAAGGAGTCCCAGGAAAACCCGGTGACGACCGAACGTGTATGTTCACGGCCTGTCACAATAGCATCATCACAGATACGCGATCGAGACCGTCCAAAACGAAAGGACCATGTGATCAAAATGATCGGCTACACGTCAATTCAAATGCACCAAATCTTTATATAAACTCAATTTTTGAAATTTACGACTATTCTAAATTAATATTCGACTCAGCAAACTAAGTAGCAAAATTCTATTTTCGAGCATTATTTAGAGAGGCTTCATTCGGGTTTGGGTACTGTGTACAAAACTAAGTTCATAGATGCATTCAGTAAATGCATGGAGCTTCTTGCTTTACTGATATAATTTACAGCATTTTCAACCGAATAAGTACGTCAGATTTTTTTTTTTTATCAAATTCGAAATAATAACAAAAGATAAGTCTTTTTTGATTAATTTTTGTAATTCTCAGGTCGTATATAGTCAAAAATGAATATCAAATATCGGAAAAATAACAGAAGTTGTGACTTTTCACATTTTGGTCGCCATCCCAAATTTGGCGCCCCAAGGAAATTTCAGACCATGTTATTCAAAACAAGGATATGGTCTACAACTTAAGAAGAAGCGTATCAACATTTTAATATACACAGATCTTCAGGCATAGTTTATCATCATGTCAAAATTTGGGGAAAAAATCGGTCACAATGAAAATATTTTGCCATTTTGATAACACGTTCGTAATCTACAATTAATAGAAAATGAACCATTTCGTACAAAATTCATGCATACTCGCGTATGATACGACAAATTGTACTTAAAGATCCATTTTTTGTTTTATTTTGAAAATTATATTTCGTTATCGTAATTGACGGGCTATTTTTTCCGCCAACTTGAATCTACTTCCGTTCAAGTTACTGCGGGTCAAAATGATTAAAATTTTATAAGAAATACGTGTAATAAGTGGCAATTCACTATCAAGTCAATCATCAAGTGCAATATCAACGTAAAATATAGTTCGTAGTCACTAGATTATAACAGTTGGTTCGAAACTTAAAATTTTATATGCCTACCATATTTCAACACTCTATCTTCAGCCGGGTAATTAAAATTTCTACCTATCAAATCCTGAAAATAAAATAAATAAATATAAAAGGCTGAATAATAACAAATCATGAATTAAAGATTATTGATAAAAAAAAGTTTGACAGAAACAAGTGGCTGTATTTTGTTCACAATACTTTTGTTGAAATGTTTGGAATTGTCTATGAATGATATATGATCATACTTTTGTGCAATTGTGCACTTTAGACAGTTGTTCAAGAAGATTTTATAACATCATTCGATATTTATTTATAGCCCTTTGAAAAGTGGAAACGTTAAAGTTGGTTTCCAAAACAATTTACTGGAAGTTTAGGTTATATTTTATCAATTCTACGTCTCATGTCACCAACTTAGCAACTTTGTAAACGATACTTTTTACATTGTTTCTAGCAGTGCGAAGAGGCATCTCACATAACATCGAACTCCATGCGCAGAACGAGATTATTGAAGATGTCGAAGAATTTTGCTATTTAAAGAGTATGTATTCGAAAATTGTCGACTCGTACTGTAACATAATTTTCTTCTTAATCTAACATCGCGAACGACTTGTAGTGATTACATGATTATGTATCATCTTCATTTAATAGTCTTCGGACTACCCGTCGCCAAGTGACTCGATCTTAGGCATCTGTAACAGCTGTCACGAGACTCGTTCCTGTGAGATTGGACACAATGTCGGTCCATCGAGTACGTGATCTACCGCGGCAGCGCTTTCCATCTGGTTTCCCCTGTACGCTAAGTTTTTCCAAATTATTGTGTCAGGTTATATGTCAAAAATTTCAGTATTCGTGCAGAGGTTAGACTTGAAAGACACTGAGTAGGGTTGATTTCCCCAGGAACTGATATGTTTGTACGCTTATCTGTCCATGGTATTCGTAACATACGGCGCAAACACCACATTTCAAATGCGTCTATGCGATACCTATCCGCTGTTCTGCTAACCCATGTTTCAGAGACATAATAGAGACGACTAAGGAGTTTACTAGTGCGCATTGGGTTTGACCGAATATATTTTTATCTTTCCATATCTTTGTCAGGTTGCTCATTGCAACGCATGCCAATTGGGTGCGGCGGCGTATTTCATATTCACATATACCTGAACTATGGATAATTGAGCCTAAATATATCATACTGTCAACAACTTTCAACCGTTTCAACAGTTTATTTTCAACCCGTAATCTGCAATAGTAGTCTTCAGTTTGTCCAAGAGATTTACAAGTTGTTCTTCACTTCCAACAATAATAAGGGTGTCATCGGCGTAACGAAGTTTCGATATTTTTTGTCCTCCTACAGATATGCCACCAGTCCATTCATCCAATATAGATCTCATAAGATGTTCGCTGTAAATATTGTACAACAGCGGCGATAGTACACAACCCTGACAATAACATTTTCGTATTTGACATTTCCGTGATATAAATACATAACATAAAGCAGGATTCAAAATAATTAATTGCCTAACGTCTGGAAATCTCCTCACTATACGAACAGAAATAAGAAAACGTAAAACCGTACTGTTGTTCAGATATGAAACATAAAAGATGCTAAAAGAACTGACATCGTTTTCAGATGTTTTTTAATCGCTGTTTACGTAACATTGTACGTATTTTGATCAGAAAGGATCACTCACACAGACCTACTTAAGAAAGCTTACCAGACAGAAGATGACTTGGAAATATGGAAGCGTAAGTGAAAATATATTGGTCATTATCTGAAACGACTTATTCACAACATTACGGTCTTAGACTGAATACCACAATGAAGTTGACTAAGATTAGTAAGATTTATAATAAAAAAAGAAATGATAGACAATGGCACGAGGTGGTCGGAAATAAAAACTAACCCAATAACAGGATTTGACTTTGGTGACTTACTGTAGAGACTATATGCTCTACGTGCAGTAACAGGAACAAGATAGTAGGTATAATACTATCGAGTCCAGGTGAAAGAGAATGTACATGCAGATAACCTTTTCATAAATTGATATTGCTTTGGTATAGATTTTTCAAAATTAATGTTATTTGCTACATTTGAATTTAAATGAAAATGATTTTGAAACAGTGTCATTATTTTCAAATTAAAAATTAATTATTTGATAGTTATAAAAGTAAACTAAACGCGAACCCCACCTCTTTTCAATAGAGATGTATCAATTTTATATACCTAGGCGTTGCGATCGAAGCGCTTATTGTGCGGAAAAACTCGAAGAACAGTGTCTTTTGGGTTCGCTAGACACAGAGCAATAGTGGACTGTATATTAACGCGGGCTCGTAATAGATGATGGGGTGAACAGGAACTATAGCGGGAAGGTGAGGAATTCTAGACTCTTCACTGACGCGGTATGTACGCCAGTCCTTACACAAAGGGATACGTTAGCCTTGGGAGAGATAGGTTCCCGTTGAGGCCCACATAAAATGTTGTAAGGAGGATCCCTATGCGAAAGACGTCCTCTTGAGTCCCTACTGAGAAAGGTGGGGGGTGTAACGTGCAGTTACCAGCGCGCAGTGAAAGTGCACCAGGAGAGCTCCTAGTGATTAGGACTACCTGGACGGCAGCATGCAAGGCTGCTAAAGCTAAATGGCTAAATAAAAAGTGCTACCTTACCAGACTTGTAGCTGAACGGCCATGTACATTGATGTTTTATGTGTCAGTCCTACTTACTGTGGATGCAACTGTTATGTGAAGCAGATACCACGGAAGTGTATTTAAGGTTCCAAGCCAAGCAGGTGCAGCAGGATGCGAAGTTAACCCAAGCGGAAGCAAAGCGGTAAAGTGCAGGAGTAGTACCTTGATCCGTTGTACTTGGAGTACCTAAAAATGTTGCAAAACACAGTATTGCTCTCAAACAGCTGAAGATGATGATGTATGAATGTAGCACTCAGCTACCAGAGGGTGTGTTGAGGTGCTACAGTAAAGCTATGGCTACTCGTGGTAGCGCGTATGTGATACCACGTGGAACGTTGGCGTAAAATAGCAACTAAAAAGATAAGTAATTAGAATATGTGAGTATATAACTAAATACTTATCTTTTAGTGCTGGATGGGTGTAAGTACCAAGTGGAGATGTGGTGCTGGAGACCTGATGTACACTGTCCTCGAGGCTGTATGAAGTTACACAATTTTTAGTTAAAACTGTAGAAAGTGTTTGTCTGTAGGAAGACGTGCTGTTTTCTCAAAAGTTGAATTATTACTCTTGAAATGCATTTGCTAGTGACGAACCGACAAGATTCGAAACGAAATCCAACCCGTCGACTAGCAAATGCAGTGGCGTAGAAGCTATAAAGGGGTTTGCCGTGAAGCGCCTGTGTGCGTTGTCCAAACACTAGGCACTTATAGTTCAAATATAAAATTAAATCGGAAATTAGAAAAATTGTAAAGAGATATGAATAAATAACAAGAAAAGGAGTATTCCAACTTCTTTTGGAGGTTAGTTAACTAGTTTAGCTCGGCTTCTCTTGATAAGCTAGTAAAATGAACAGTGGATTTGCACTGCTGATACAAAACTATAAAAGTTTGAAACAAAATAGAATAAATAAGAAAACATAATTATTATACAAAACTTGAAGAATACTTTAAAAATGTCAAAAAGGTAACAATTTAAAAATTAAAGACGCTATAACTATTTTGTGGATCCTTGAAAAACCCTTCGATGATCTCGGGTTAAGAACCAAAGTGAGAGTCGACGTTACTCACAAAGCATTGGAATGGAATCCGCAGCAATGTTGACATTTGGGTACACCAAGAAATACACGAATACGAACTATGCTGATACAAGCTTGGTGAACTAAGGAGATATCTCATCATCTCTTCCCTGTATACAGTTGTGTGTTGTGTGTTGCCTGTGTAACACAATTGTATGGAACCTACAGTTAATTATCGTAGAATCCGAACCACTAATTATTTTGGGAAAATTTTTCTAGAGCTCTTACCTCTGTGGTTGCCTTACGCCTTCTGAGGGAGAAACGGCCGAAAAATGTAAGGTGTGTTGGCCGGTATCGGGGAATAAAACCAGGCCTGCCGCTCAGTAGTCCACACACTAAATGAGCCACCTCCGTTCTTTTCGGCATCTCAGAAAATGAATATCATCGCATTTACTGCAGACTTCTTGTTTACTTTTTGCTACAAAGTATTAGTATGCTTCCATTGTGTCCACTGCTGTTTAGTTTTTGTTGTGTAGTGTAGACCCAACTTTCGTCAATAGGTACTAATCGGCCTACAAAATCGGTGTGTATATATAAAATAGTCCAAACAGTCTTAAGAAATTTGCAGTCGTGTGTGCTTTTGATTTTTCGATAGAATCTTTATGCCTTCGGTTAGGTTATGAAATGCCCATTTATACCAAAAGCTATAAATAATTTAATTAATTTAAACACATTTAATCGACATTTCATTAAAACTATATAGTGCATTTTTATTGTTATTTCTGGTGTCGTAGCACTTTAGGGCATAGACAATATTTACCGATATTTTGACCTGACTTGACATCATACTGTTGATCGCGAAAACTTTTTTATTACAGTCCCTGTCAATCTCACAGCTGCCCGGAAAAGATCTATTGAGGTAGTTGAAAGCTACTGAGTTTGAAACTACTGAACAGATTCTGCAACCAAGATATACGAGGTCGACCTGGTACTCTTCACCATATTCCTTGCCATACAATATTAGTTGCAGCAGGCCATACCTGTCTCTATTTCTCATTACACGTCCAAGGTATTCTAGTTTTCTTCTCTTCGTCGTAAACAGTAGTTCAGACCCTTTTCTCATTTTGTCCAGGATCTTTTCGTTAGACACGTGTTCTGTCCATGATACTCTCAGAATATGGCGATATTCTAAAGCTCGAAACTTCTAGTTTTTTAGATACAGCTGTAGTCAGCGTCCAAGTCTCTACACCATCATTGAAAAGACATAGCACCTTACTAGCCGAAGCTCAGCTTGAAGCTTTAAATCATAAGAGCAGAATAAATATATACATCGCAAAGATCAGACTCTGGATATTTAGAGAAAGAAATAGTTTAAAATACGTAATGAAAACTAAAAACCATCTTTAAGGTCAATCAGTCTCATATATATTTGATCAAAGTGTTTTACAAGTTTTCAACGATGCCAAGACTCAATTTTTGCTCCAGCAATAAACGTGTCACACTAACCGCGATGGATACATTACTACCTTCACATACTGAGGTATCACTTCTTCATCAGATTGTAACTGCGGTGCCTCAAACAATATTGCATTACCTGGCAAAAAAGAAAATTTCATTACCATTACGCTTGATCTGCTTTGTTATCATATTTTTTTATTTATTTATTTGTATTTTTGTATTCATACGCTAAATAAAAATTGATGTAACACTGAAGATGAACAAAGAATTTAATTCCGTAGTAAGAACGAATTTATTGGCGAAGTCAATATTGTGGAACCTCATAATGATAGAGGTAAACCACCTACCCGTTGGACTGGTCTAAAAAGATATACCAGCAACGGAAAGCTTTTGCTGAATGACAGAAAAAGTATAAACCATATATTATATCCAGCAGTGAAACAAAACCATTGTCCAATAAGAATTCGTAGACTAGAAAATGCACATCATAGCATTGTTAGTTAATATTTAAATATCGGACAAAAGGAATATAAGTTTTCTACTGACGACTAATCATTTTAAAGATGGCACTGTTTATTTATTTGTTCTACTGAAAACTAAACAGACCTGCAATATTTACGATGTAATTAAAAGATAATCAGATACATGATACATTCTGAATAATACCAGGTTTAGATTATAGAGATACCTTAATAAAATTCCCTAGTTCAGCGCTGCGAATAATTGTAATATTTATAACATTTGGTTTAACTGCGGTTACGAAATAACTGTAAATTGAAACAGCACTCATATCGTCTCTATTAATAAACAAAATAGTCTGTATAAATTTCAATTAGAGTTGCCGAGATTTACAATTCAGCAAAAGCATTTATAATATGAAAATTATGCACGTCGCTTTACGAGTAGATCTGTGTGTAGCTGGGCGTAGTCTTATTGCATCCTACTCCTGCCACCATTCATTATCCTACAACGCAACGCATTGCACGATACCAACACCGCACCACTAAATATGTGCCAAGTATGTAGCCGCAACTTGTTCACAACATACGTGAAATGCTCATACATAGATTTAAACAAGCCCTGACATTTGTTATCAACGCTGACACGCCCCCATTCAATTGTTTCAGAGTTGTTCCACTTCTTACGAACATGGAAATTTATTGCTGTATTATGGAAATAAATTATTATGCATTTACTATGACAATACACTGAATTTAAATCTAAAAAAAAAATACGCAACACAAAACATGATTAACAATGTTTTGATATTAACGAATAAAAAATTATATTTGCTAATTGTATACCATAAATAATATTAAAATGTGAGGAGGAATAGTGCAAAACCAATTTTTTCAAAATCGAGTTATCAAGTCGTTATTTACCCTGAAAACTACTCGGAAAAACGAAGTACAAAACCAACTTTATTTCTTTATAATATCGCATCAAATGTGCAACACAAAGGAAAATCAACTTTATCCACTATTGGTGCAAATTCAGCTTATTCCATTCAGCTAATCACACCATTTCTTAAATGTGAATAGCGTACAAAATATAAGTAAATTAATTGATACTTACTTACTTACTCAATCTTTTAGCCCTTTTACCATCACTGGTGTCGGACTTTGTATGTAGAATTTTATTGTTACTTGTACTTGTTCTCTTCTGTCGTGGGAAAACGGCGCCACAGCGTTTTCCAGTCACTCCTATTTTCGTCCTACTTTTAGCTCCATTCCAGGTGATGCCTCTTCTCTATATTGCACTTTCGATTTCGTCACTCCACTCCTTTCTCGGTCTTCCTCGGCGTCTTCCTTTAGTTACTTTGGCCTCGTAAATCTTCTTCGTATCACTGTTATCTTCCATCCTTTGGATATGACCGTACTATCTAAGTTGCCCTTCTTCTATTATTTCTTCTACTGGTTTAGTTCTCAGTTCTTCTATATTCTATATTCCTTATTCGGTCTAATTTTGTCTTTCCCTTGATCTTTCGTAGGAGCCTGATTTCGTTACTTCTTATTCTGCTTCAAAGCTTATCCGTTGTTGTCCAAGCCTCTGACCCATATGTCAGCACTGGTATGGCCACTTTATTAAATATCTGGACTTTTGCCTCAGTCGAAATTTCCCGTTTTGCCAAGAAAGAGTTCCTAATGCTATTAAATAGCCTGCCACCAGATCCAATTTTTTCCGTTATTTCTCGGTCTATTTTTCCGTCTGCTGAAAAAACGGATCCGAGATATTTGCAATGATCGACCTGTTCTATGGATTTACTTTCTAATTTAATGTGCTGTTTCACCGATCTTGTACTTATAATCATACCTTAATTAATTGATATTGTTTTGAAATATTTTTTTTTTTTTTAAGTTTCATTCCATGACTTTATACTAATATATTACTATACTGTTCTTAAGAAATGAGATACGAGATAAGAAATGAGATATGTAGAACACTGAATTGTGTTCTAGCTGGAAGACGCATAATTCTAACTGCTGTATATTATAAAGTGAAATCTTTTAATACTGACTTTAGGATGACCCGGCAAGCTTCGTGTTTTACCGATCCAAACTGAAACATTGTTTTCTTGACAAGTTTTGATTTGAGATTTGCTTTAGCCAATAAGAGATGAGCTGATTATGTTGTTTGACGGTTATATTTTGTATCGTGTTAAGATGCAAAAAACTGTTTCAATAAAAACACAGAAAGTAAAACTTAGTGATAATTGTATTTAACCTAACTTTATATTTTATATAATGTTTAAGATTTAAAAATTTGTGACAGAATCGAACATAAAAAATGTATATTTTTTAAAAATAAAGTTATTATTAAATCCAATTGCTTCATTCCTATAATTTAATTTCGTTCTTTTCGAGTAGGTAATTGTTGTTTTAAACGTCGTGTGGCTCATTTTGCACAAAATTTTATTTATTTATTTGATTAACGATTTGCATATTTCTTCTATATAAAATAGACATCCACAGACGTCAAAACAAACATTTATTGAATGTGGCGTATTCAGGGGGGCAGTGGGGGCACGTGCCCTTCCTTAAGGTCCACTGAAATGAAAATTTAACAAATTTAAAATAATCGTACAGCCAAATAGCTCATATATTTTACAATATTTAAGCTTTTTATTATGATTAGTATTGAAATTATCTTCGCAGATGCGCAGCTACATAGGGATTTGGAGTTGCCTCTGATCTGAAACGTCATCAAAGAACTGGCTACCAAGTTCTTTGAGACCATCAAGCAACTAGATTCCAAAGAATTCAATGACATGTTCATCGATTGCGATGAGCACACACCCCTGAAACACAGGAAGCCAAGGTCAGTCACTTATGACAAAAAAACATACAGGACAACAGATAATGTCCATACTACTAAAAGAGCCTATGGCAAACAAAAACTCAAAAAGTGAAACCCAATAGGAAAATTATAGTTTA
Source organism: Liopterus haemorrhoidalis (assembly GCA_963971575.1). Classification (NCBI taxonomy): domain Eukaryota; kingdom Metazoa; phylum Arthropoda; class Insecta; order Coleoptera; family Dytiscidae; genus Liopterus; species Liopterus haemorrhoidalis. The sequence goes on from OZ020611.1 coordinate 60,529,252, forward strand.
TTGAGATATGCACCTAGTGCGGATTCAAACAATATGAATAAGATCTCAGTCAGTATTGAAATTAATAGAAAACGCATATTCCCATTTTATATTTAGGTTTTCGTTGTTATAATCAAGAAATCTTTATTCCGTCACATGGGTCTGTCCGTTCGGCAGAAATTTTGATCAAGCGGTTGGATATCAAATAAAAGTTTTTGAAACATGGATTATCAATCACTTTTTTTATCAACAAATAATCAAATTATCATCTCTTTTTGACTTTAATATAAACATCAATATCCAAAAGCAACCATGGAACTCCAAATATCCCTCAGGTCTCCTTGAAATATTTTTTTATAAACGAACAAGAGAGAAGATAGTATATTTTACATTTTTATATAAATTTTTATCCTGAATAAGCTCTTTTTTCATTAACACTTCAGAGGCTACAAAATATTATGCTTCGAGCCGTATGTAGCCCGAGAGCCACAGGGGCCCCTGTTTTACATTTTACATCATAAGTGTCCCCCCCAACCATGAGTCCTGTATACATCCCACGAAATGCAGAGATACACGAATGCATACCTAGTCATCCAATGCCATTCATTCAAATGGTTTCAATAACATGCGCTCTAGTATACATTTCAGCGAAATAGAATAACTCAAACAGGTTCAACTAAAAATCTAAACAAAAAAAAAATGTGATATGCCCGTCGGTGTTAACCAGAATAGTCTGAGAGGTATTTTTGATCAGATTATTTTTGTTTTTGAAAAAAATATATATTTTTAAAATTTCACATACGGAATTAAATGAAAGCAGTGGTCATACCAATCGCTTTGTAAATATGGGGTCGTAAGGTCGATCCCCAGTATGGGCAAAAGATTTTTTAAAATGATTTTTGGCCGTTGCAACCGTAGGCCCACTCAGCCTTGCCTTAAATGAGTACCTGTATCTCTGAATTATTATTCCGGAATATGAGGCTGTGCTTCAGAGGGCACGTAAAGCCGGTGGTCTCGGCTAATGTAAAAAGTAGTCGCTAGATTATGCAAGAGAACGCTAGTCGCGACATGAGAATCTCTGAGTAGGCATTATGCCATACGAAATAATAATAAAATGAAAGTTTTTACTATATACATAGATTAACAGATGCCAAAAATGTTGTTCCAGATATTTATCATGCGTGCCCCTGTTGGCCGCCGTTACTTGCTATATACTTGTGAATCAGCTATCATCAATTTAATTAAATAATATAATTAAATGTACATCCACATTTATTAGATTCAGCACATATTTCTTCGAAGTTCATTTTGCAAATATACACAAAAATGTGTTTAAGAACTAACGCTGGTATATACAAGCGTAAAACAATTTTTTTTTGCTGTTTTATGTCTTGCATCAGACACAAGCAAAAAAACAAGGCAGTTTGGCCATCAATGTGTATCAGCTCTAACTGCGAACTGCAGTACAACAGTGGGTGAACTGTTTCTTTGTAGGCCTTTTTTTCTTTTAAAGGAAGAAGTAACATTGTCCTTACCTTTGTTTAGCTCAGTTAACTTGGCAGCTTGCAAAATATTGCTCTGACTTAGATCTCTAAAAAAAAATATTTTCTTTAACAATATTAAAGACTTACTGAGAAATGCATATACAAAGGCAAAAAGAAACTATTTAAGACCTGCTTATGCAAATTATTTTTATGTTTTGCACATTTACAACTTTCTTTCTTAAATAAAAAGTTAAATTGAATTAAACTTGGCTTGTTTTCTTTTACAGGAAAATATTAAAATATTCTGTTTATTCTTAAATACAAGAACGTGTCCAATAGATGTTACGACACATATTTTGAAGAAATTTGTTAAAAAGTAATTTTTTAAGAAAAACTTTTCTCAAGCAATGAAAATATGGATAACCTTCCGAATTTTCAAGGTCATAGAAACTTTTTATTTAAAATAAGGTAATTTTGCGATATTAAACAGTTTACAAAGAAAAACATATTTTTCACCTAACCTAATCTAACTTTGTTAAATTAATTTAGCTTCAGATTCAACGATACCCACACATTTTCTCGGAATAAGCAAACATTTATTCATAAATGATTTTAAAATATTGATACACAAATAATGCGATCTTGTGCTTTCAAATTAATTTATTTATTTATTTTATTTATTACGAAATTAATATACATGTACAAATAAAATCACATTTCAAAAATACATATCAATACATAATCAATTTCGTATTTAGACTTACCAAGAGAATGGCAAGAGCTACGCCACAAAGACTTATAAGAGTCTGTGCGTGGCTTTCAAGTTTTTGATAATTTATTATTATTGTTTGACACATTTTTTTTTTTTTACAAAACTAGGGACACAGGCGATTTGATAAAGAAATTATTTTTATATTAATTTACTTAATACTGACACATAAAATTATCAATATATCGTTGAAGATATCGTTAGAATGTTGCAATTCTTAAAGAAGAGGGATCTTGAATATATTGTACATACGATAAAGAACAAGCCTAACTAAAAGTGTTCCACAAAACATGGAAGGTTGAAGAGGGAAAAGATCATGGAAGTTCAAGGATCTTCTAGCTCGCTAGTCCAAGGAAATGATTTAGGGTTGCATCAACAGAACTATTTCCGACCACAGTCAGCATCAAGCGTATTTATATGATGATAACCAAAGTTCGGAACTGTAATATATGTGATATTAGATAAAGGTACGGACCTGGGCAGTAGAGCCTAGAGTCTAGGCCCTAGACCATATTATAGGCAGTTAATAAAGAACTATCAAAGAGTATATACGTGTATCATTAACTCAACCCATTACTTGTTACATGGCGCAGTCGGTAGGACAACAAACAAAAGAAGAAGTAGTTTAGCACATGTCACTTATTATAGTTTATTTTACTTAACACAAGAAAACATTCATTATAAAGTCATGAACTTTTGTGATTGCCTTCGTATATTCTAATAAGTAGAAAACATTTATATAGTGTTAGCTAAGGATCGCTCTGATTTTTTTATCTGGTATGGTATTTTAATTGTGATAATGTTCCCACCTCCGAAAATATGAGATACAATAATGTTATTGGTTGATACTGGTAAAATTTTAAGAGAACGGTAGGTTTTCGAACTTAATTAGAGAATTCGCTTGATTAAATATTCTCCCGTGTATAAGAGTATATTACATCCGCCTTAACAGAGAACTTAAGAAATGAAAGGAAAAAGATTTTAATTTTTATGTTCGTGAACCAAACAGAGCTCACTTATCTGTAGCAAATAATAAACTAATTTCCTGTTAACAAATTGAAACGTACGACTTATTTGCTTTAATTCTTTCTCAGTTTGACTTTTTATTCTGACAAAGAAAGAAATAGGGAGGAAGTAGACCAAATGTATCCGGATGGAACTCGATAAATGCGACAATGACACAAAAAAATATAAAAAAATCTGTGTGCTTTTTATCCAAGACGTGAACGTTTAGATGGAGTTAAAGAGCGTTTAAACAAATGGCAAATTCAAAATATTTGGTGTGTCAAACTTAAGAAAGCTAAAAAAGATATAATGACAAACCAAAAAGATATCAGCAGCTTAATATAATGTCGACTTGTTTGTAAAATAATATAAGGAATAAAAAAATATTCCTATATAAAATTTAAGATCTCAAAGTACGTACCAACGGGCAAATATCAGAAGAAAGAATCGAAGAAAATTGAGTACCCCAAGGCGAAATATTAAGCGTTACTCTATTCCTAGTTGCGATGAATAACATAAATAACTTTATCCCACACCATGTTCATGCATCTCTTTTTGCTGACGGTTTCACCATTTTCTATAGAGGTAAAAACTTAACAATTATACAACAAACGCTACAAAAAATAATAGACAACTTGGAGAGATGGAGCAAACAAAGCGGATTAAAATTCTCCACAAACAAAACAAAGGCGCTACATTTTTCTAAAAAGACATCTCACAATACTAATCCTGTTTTACACCTAAATGGAAACAATATTGAATATTGTCAGGAAATTAAGTTTATCGGAATGACGTTAGACAATAAACTAACATGGAAGAATCATATATCACACCTTAAAACAGAATGCCTCCAGAAAATGAATACAATAAAAATACTAAGCCATCATAAATGGGAAACTCAACGTGCCATATTGCTGCAACTATACCAAGCGATAATTCAGTCCAAAATAGACTATGGAAGCATTGCTTACATCTCAGCTAAACAACGAATATTAAAAATACTGGAGCCAATACAAAACTTGGCTATACGACTATCGACTGGTGATTTTCGAACGAGTCTGGTAAATAGTTTATTGTGTGAATCAGGATACATCCCTATAACATACCGTAGAACCCAACTCGCACAGTCTTACATATCAGCTTTATCCGCAAGCCCAAACATTCCCACTTATACCCAAATTTTTAAAAACACAGAAAATAAACCCGAAATTCAAACCCAAATCCCTCTCCATCAATATTTGAATGACGCCTTAGTTAGTGCTAATATAGAATTACCCAGAATCAGTTTTATATACAATATTTAAATCACGCCATGGATTATGAAGAGAGCACATTTTAACATGGACATGTGCAAATATCGGAAGAGTGAAACAAATCCTGAAACATTCAAAATTTTATTTTACGAGATATCGTCAAAATACAGAGACCACATTTCTGTCTACACAGATGGCTCTAAAATAGATAATCAGGCTCTGCGGTTATTTTTGGCGAAGACATCTTTAAATATCACCTACCCAAAACAACAAGCGATTACACAGCGGAATTAAACAGTCTACTACAGGCCACCAAATTCATTAACGAAAAGCAAGAAAAGAAATTTATCATCTATACCGATAGTCTTAGTGCCATACAAGACTATCTCCTATATTCAAGAAAAACATTGATCAAAGAACTCCAGGAAACAATAAACCAAGCCGTCTGTAAAGATAAACAAATCACGATAATGTGGATACCCTCTCATGTCGGTATAAACGGCAACGAAAGAGTGGATAAAGAAGCAAAGGAAGCGATAAACTTACCAATAACCGATATAACCATACCAATATGCGACGTAAAAAGTCTGATAAAAAGAGAAATAAGAAAATTCTGGAACAATCAAGGGCTTAATACAACAAATGGAGAGAGCCCATTAGAAGAAAACTAAATGAATGAGAAGCATTTCTAGTAGATAAAAACTTCGACTTCTTATGCATTAGCGAACATTGGCTTGATGAATTTGAAATAGTTAATTTCCACATGAACAAGTATAAGGTAGCATCATCTTTCACCAGGAAAAACATGATATACGGAGGAGCTATGATTTTAGTAAAAAATCACTTAAAATCTGAACCCGCACGCAATATTACTAAACTAAGCATAGAATTTCACTGTGAAACAACTGCCACTATTATTAAAAAATTAGATTTAGTAATTATAAATGTATACCGTTCACCTTATGGAAATTTCAATGTTCTCACCAACAATTTAAATAAGATTCTAATTGCTAGCAAATTTAAAACAAACGTCATCATCTGTGGTGATTTCAATCTACATTTTAATTGCATAACTAAAGAATCTTCTGAATTGTTGGATCTATTAAAATCGTTTAATTTTAGTACCTATGTAAATTTCAACATTAGGGGAAATAATAGGTTGGATAACGTGTTTTTTAATTTTAATTCTATAGATTTCTCAACTGCTTTTGCTCTAAAGGTACAAGTTCCTTTCTCTGATCATGATGGCATACACTTTTCATTCCCTACCTTAGTAACCAGTAATACGATTAAGGGTCAAATTACGTCAAAACCTATTACGGTAGCTGGAAAATTTTCACTGTATAAAACTCTTCAAACAACAGACTGGAACATGCTAAATAATATCAATCATGGTAATACAGCGTTTACATTATTTTTTGACAAATTTCTTCAAGCTTTTGAAGCAAGTTTCCCAATAAAAACCTTCAAACCCTCATCACACAGCTACCAGATAAACATAAAATGGTTCGACAATCGGATCAAAATCATGCGTGACAAACTACAACATCTTCAAAGTTCCTTCAGATCAATGCCCAATGAGACCACACGAGCCCTAAGAAACAAATTCAGAGCAGAATACCGTTCAGCAATAAAGTCCGTTAAAACTCTTGCCAATTCCAGTTTTGTATCTGAATCTAAAAATATTTCAAAGGCTACATGGCAAATCATTAATAACAATAGAAATCCACGAAACTCTTCTTTGACCGATACATCCATTTCATCAAATCAGTTCAATATATACTTCACAAAAATTGCCAGAAAATTAGTAGAATCTCTACCAGAAACCGACATATCGCCTATTGACTATTTAAATCTTCCATTTTCTATGCCAAAATTTTCTTTTCATGAAGTGTCTTTCAATACTGTTAGAGATATAATTGACCCGCTCAAGAACGGCAAATCTAAAGACACCTACGATATTACTGTAGATCTTCTAAAAACAATCAAGGACACCATTATCCTTCCGCCCACCAAGCTAATGAACTGCTGTATTAGAAGCAATACGTTTCCCGACGCATTAAAAATTGCAAAAGTGATTCCACTGCACAAGAAAGGCGATAAACACGATCCTAATAATTACCAACCAATATCTCTTCTACCCGTCTTTTCTAAAGTTCTAGAAAAAATTATGTACATTCAAATAATTTCACATTTTGAAGTACATAATCTGTTTAATGATTCACAGTTCGGCTACCGCACGAAGAGATCTACATGCGACGCTATATTACATCTCATATCCGAAGCTACAGATAGCATGGAAAAAGGAAATTTCTTCCTTTCAACCTTTTTCGATCTATCTAAAGCGTTTGATTGTGTTTCGCCCAAGATTCTCATTGAAAAATTAATAAAATACGGATTTGACAAAACTAGCTCTTCTTTGATAGAATCCTTCCTTAGCAACAGAATCCAATTCGTCTCTGTAAACAATTCCAAGTCGATGCATCTTCCCCTCGATATCGGTGTTCCACAAGGGTCTATTCTTGCATCATTACTATTTATTATATACGTGAACGACTTTCCATCCGCTGTAAATAATAAATGTGTATTATATGCTGATGACACTAACCTAATAGTGACATCTAATTCCTTAGAAAGCACGATGAGTAAAAATAACGCAGTTGTTAACAAAGCCAAACTGTGGTTTACATCAAAAGGCCTCATCTTAAATGATAGCAAAACTCAACACCTCCTATTTGCATTGAGAAACCATAATTTTGACAACCCAGACTTCGTAAATTTCTTGGGTGTTCATCTCGACCCCACCCTCAAGTGGCATCATCACGTTAGTTCCCTATCCAATAAATTATGTAACACTGTATATCTATTAAGAAATCTTATGGCCGCAGTTTCCAGAGAAATTGTTCGCATTACTTATTTTGCATTGTTCCAGTCGCAAATATCCTATGCCATTTTAGCCTGGGGACATTCTCTGGCGGCAGAAAGAATATTTTCCCTACAACGACGAGCTGTAAGAATTCTGGCCGAAGTCTCTTACCAAAGCGACTGTAGGCTTTGTTTCCCTGAACTGGAAATTATGACACTGCCTTCTCTATTTATTTACAATTCCCTATTGTATGCCCACAGAAACTTCAATGAACTTGTAACACATGAGCAGGTACATAACTACAACACTCGAAATAAAGGCAAAATCTATCCAACCTATATAAGACTCCAAAAATCAAGAATTAGTACTAACTATTATTCAGTAAAGTTCATGAACTTACTGCCTAATAATTTTAAATCTGACTGTTTTAATACTTTTAAAAATAAAATAAAAAGTTTTTTAACAGACAATCCATTTTATTCTGTCAATGAATTCTTACCTTATAAATTTTAACGCGCTTGCTAGCTAGTCTCTCTGAACTCTTGTTTTAATATTCAGTACTATATATATTTATTTATTTTTTCTTCCATTTTAAACTATTATTTTGTGTATATTATGTGTAAATTACGACTGACTTTAAACAATTTATGTATTGTAACATAGTCAATAAATTATATTATTATTATTATATTATTAAATGACAACAAACTACGAGAAATAAAGGAAGACACTAAACCATGGGAAACAAAACAGAATAGAAGAGAACAAATTATTAAAACCCAACTACGTATAGGTCATACACTGCTCACACACCAACATTTATTCAACAATTGCGAACCAAACCAATGTGAACAGTGCAACACTACCCTCACAGTAAAACACCTGATAATAGACTGCCCTAAATTAAGTTATGAAAGACTCGTAAATAACATACCCAATTCGATTGAAAAAGCCCTTACAAATAACATCAGTGAAACAGATAAAGTGATAAAATTTCTAACAAACATAAACATGAAAGAAGGAATATAGTTAAACTCTCCCTCATTTTGCCTCACATTATTATTGTATAATATTAACAGTGCTAGGTACTAATGACCTAGTTGTCGATATACCTATAAATATTTTAAAAAAAACTTAAGATCAACAAACTAGAACGAGTATATGATACGATTCCAAGTCATTTTAGATAATCCTTACCCCTGCCTGAGGGTAGATTTTGTACGTTGCTCTCCCTAAAAAAATGAAATATGTATGTTAAAAATAACATGTTCCATAAAATTAAGAACTACCCCAAAGCAGTGGAGAAAATCGGGAATAAATGTATTCTGCGACCTTCGGCAGTTTCTGTTCTATTCTTGAACATAGATTTTGCTTGTTGCACTCCCTAAAAATTGCGAAAACTTTAAAATCTCGATTGTTCAGAAAACTTTAAACCAGCGTTTCTCAACCGGCGGGGGGGGCGTGTAAACTTTGTCGTGGGGCCGCGAAGTTATACAATATCGAAACATGAAAATATAATAGAAATTCGCTCAATCTTACAAGATATAAATTTTATCCATATTTATAAAAATCTTACAATTATATTTATAAAAATATACTTTTCCTAACATAAATAAAATAAATATTTTATTTATTATTATATCTAATTTTTGATGAGAAACTAAATTTTAGTCAACATATAAGTTTCATAACTAAAAAATCGAACAAAATGCTGGGTTTCATATTTAGAGTAACAAAGTACTTTCACAATCCAGAATCAATTAAGTTACTTTTTTATTCAATGGTCAGAACTCATCTTGAGTACTGTAGCATTGTATGGAACCCTCTCTATGAGACTCACATAAATAGATTGGAAAATATTCAACGTCGGTTTTTAAGAATAATTACCCATAAATTTCGAAGTATATATTTCCTTGATTCATATAACAGTCGTTTATCATATTTCCATATGCTTAGTTTGAAAAATAGGAGAGAACTACTTGACTTAAAACATCTGTATAAGATAATTCATAACTCTTACGATTCTACTATTTTTCTAAATTATATTAATTTTAACGTACCGACTTATCACACCAGGTCTCATTTAGTCTTTCGCCCGGGCTTTGCGTCAACAAACCTGTCTAGAAACTCACCATTTTTCCGTATGTGTAATAATTTCAACAACCTAGCACTAAAAGTCGATGTTGACATTAATTTTCTTTCGCTTCCACATTTCTGTAAAACTGTTGATTCATATTTGCGCCAATTATAATAATATTTAATAACATTGTAAAAAAAAACAAAAAAAAAAAATAATAATAATAATAATAATAATAAATAAAGAAATAATTAACTAAATAATTAAATCTTAAACGAATTGTATCTATTTTTTTTTTTTTAATTTTTCTAAAAATATCTGTAAAATGTTTCTGTTATATTGTAAATTTCTGTAATTCTGTAATACTTTGTAATGATTCTTGTTTGTAATACTTTTGTGACAACCTGTAATTGGATTTGTTCAAGCAAATCTGTTGGCTGTCCTATCTCAAATAAATAAAATAAATAAATAAATAAATAATATACTTATTTTGACAACTAATTTAAACTAAAGGCTATTCCAAACGTTTAAGCGGAACTAAATTAAATTTTAATTTTCTTAAGTTGTCACTAGCTAACTTTATAATGAGTAAAGTGGGTTTTTGCTAAACAAAATGATCAAAAGCTTCATTCAATCGATTAAAATTACTAGATTTGAAAATGTAGTTAAACCAAAGAAACAGACTTTAAGTAAAATATATCAATCTCAAATAAAGTGTATGTGCCAGTTGATGCGTTTCTGTGATAATGGTTCGTGTTGGAGGTACTTTCAAATCGTTCTCACAAGTAGGTACGCCTTGAAAGTACAATATTTTTTATTACATTTTTTTTATTATTATGCCCTAAGCTACAGATAACTCAACAGTAAGGATGCGAAACTGTTCAAAAAATTAAAATGGAAGGCACTTTCAACACTTGTAAATAAAAATACTTCACTTTCAATTCGTTATAGGGAATGTAATCGTCATATAAAAATTTCGTAATTTTTTGTCAACCGTAAGATATTAAAAAAAAGTTTAAGTTAAAGTTATTTCTTTTCAAAAACTCAATTCAAAGATACTCAGTATGACATAGGTTCCCGTTTAAAAATTCGAAATTGTCCTTGATATCCTGTACTTCCGGTTTATTCCGGAAAATTTCAGTACTACCAATTTTATGGATACATTTTGACTATAATTTTTATCCTAACTTGCTCACACGTCGCCTTTTCGAGGAAAATTTTGTTTCCTCTATCTTGATATAAAGGTGTCTCAAATGAAATTTTATATTTAGTGGATCGATTAAAAAAAAAGTAAGCCGTATATAGAAAAAATGTTTATTAATTATTAAAATACACTTTTTGGGGATTTATTTCTTAAAAATAATATCGGCTAAATGCAGACCCTCGCGTTCTCGGCACTCATTTAATCGAACAGTAAAATTACTTCTGACGTCTCGGCAGGTGGACTCAGGGATGGCTGCCATTTCGTGACGGATATTTTCTTTCAAATGCGCCAGTGAAGTCGGTTTATTGGCGTAAACTTTAGATTTAAGATAACCCCATAGGAAAAAGTCCATAGGGGTTAAATCTGGACTGTGTGGAGGCCAATTTATGTCACCTCTCCGGGAGATCAATTTGCCTGAGAAAATTTCACGAACACATGGCAGAGACATATTGGACGTGTGTGAAGTTGCTCCATCCTGTTGGAACCATGTTCTTTGTTTATAGCCAGGAAAGTTTTGCAGTTCAGGTACCAAGAAGTTGTCTAACATCTCCACATAACGCTCTGAATTAATTGTAACTGCACGCTCCCTTTCGTCTTCAAAAAAATAAGCGCCGACATCGCAGCCCATACGGTCACTTTAGGCGAATGTAGGGGTTTATGATGTTTGCGTTTCGGATTCGTTGCACTCCAGTAGCGGCAGTTCTGCTTATTTACGTGGCCATTAAGATGAAAATGAGCTTCATCCGAAAACAAAATGTTGGTAAACGTTGAAAATCGCTCAATCACCTGATTTACGAAATTAAGCCTCTGACTGGCATCTTGGGTCTTTAATTCTTGCACCAATTGAATTTTGTAGGGGTGCAGCTTTTGGTCTTTGTGCATAATGCGATGTAATGGTGATCTATGCACATTTAAAGCACTTGCGCGCTTCCGAATTGAAAGGTTCGGGTCGTCACGAACAGACTGATTAACATTCTCCACGTTTTCTACCGTTCTTGATGACCTAGGTCGCCCGGATTTTGATTTATCCAGCGTTGTACCAGTCTCTTCAAACTTTTTAACCCAATGTCGAATGATAGGAATGCTTGGCGCATCGTTTAAGTGGCGAAAACCTTGAATACTGCAGAATTATATACGCGCTACAGTCGCCGAATCACCGTTTTTGTAAAACTCTCGCACGCACAACGCGCGGTCTGCTCCCGAGAAACGCTCCATAGCGATTAATTTCCCAAGAGCCAGGCTACCGATTGACATAACCCCCGCGCCCCTCGGATACGTTGCGTTCACGCAGTAAGCTAAATAAATATAAAATTTCTTTTGAGACACCTGTATCTATATAAAAGAGGCCAATATTTACATAATATCGGATGGTCCCATGCCAGAAAAGGATTAGAACCACCCTTATGCTAAGAGAAAATCAAGAATAGTGGTCAATCATCTTTGGATGGGTCATCCTCTACCCCTGAGAGTAAAAGTATTTCACTTCATTTCCAAATGTGACCAGGGCTAAATTATTTTAAAAAAAATCATGAAGAATCAATTTTTTCGACGTTGGAGGAAAATAAAAATTAGCATAAGCGCTGAAGAAAGCGGAGACGCTGCCTACGCCGTTTGTTTTTTTAAAATCGGTCAATTCGTATAAGAATAGTGCCAGTTTGTGTGTATGAACCAACTATCCTGATTTAGGGATAGTTTAATCGATGGGACAATATATTACCGTGTTGTGCGTAAACACCTACTATCTTAGTTACAGCACATTGTAGTGAACTGGCTAGCTACTAGACCTATCCTGTTTACTAGCCTATTGTAAACCCGGCATTAGACATTGTGAGTGTGATTTTTCTCCACTCACCATAATTCTCTCTCTTGCTCTGTTAGATGTCAAGTATAGCGCGAACTAGACGTCTAAGGATTAAGCATTAGTAGTAGTAAGCTCTTTATTTTTACCTTGCGGTATTAAAATACAATTTACATTTTAGAAAGTTTTAAACTATACTTGATTGTGAATAATTCATTTTTATCATAAACATAATAAAATTATACTAAAATTATACAAGGATATTTCATAGTGGATGTAATTTTGTCCTTATGTTCTTCACTCTTTTCATTCGTTAAACATCCGGGTAAACATCGCTTAGAATATGCATAAAGGATTTCGCATTTCTGAGTTCTTCCTCACAGTCACTACTTAATTGTTCAATGTTCTCTGCTGCGTTGTGGCACATTCTTCATATTCTATTCTCAGTTTTCAGCCAGTAATCGTTACTCGTCTCTTCATTTCCGACGCGAAATCTATGATGATTTGCAGGTTTTGGTTGTTTTTTACAAGGTAATATGGCAGGTCGTTAGCCTGAAGAAAATTGTATCAGGGGTTATAATTAGATTTAAGTATTTTCTCCCTTCTAATTTGCATCTGGATATCTTTATTTCTTATAATAATTGCCTCTTTTTTCATGTACTCTGCCTGTCTCCGATTTTCTATTCATATAGTTGAGTATCCCTTTTGTTGGTAATATTCCTGTACTTGTTCTTCCCATTTATTTCTTGTTCTATTTCTTTCTTCTTTTCTCCTTATCTCTTCCCAACATTCATGCACTAATTCTTTCCATGGTGTTTTTTTGTCTTAATAGTTCATGGCCCGTTCACCTGTCTCGGTGCTTAAATGAAATCTGTTTGCTTCCTCTAACAGAATGTAAATTGGAGTTCTTTTATCAGCACCCAGTACCCATAGGATGTACCGTACTTGCGCTACTTTTTCATTTTTTTTCCGGTCTTAAAGTGAGCATTAGTGTATCTCCACTTTAGGCATGCGACTGCCAAAGTAGCACGAAAAGAGTCAACTACTAAATGTACCTCTAAATAAATTACTCGGAAATTGATTCCCACTTTATGTTGGAGGAGGCCATTTTCACAGGCGTGTATAAATAGCTCCTTATTATAGTAGCACTAAATAGAGTCGTACAATCACAGCGAACTGCCGAGGCGGAAACGTTGTAGATCACAGCGGTGGTTTCACAAGTCAATCACTTCATAAAATAGTGCGGTTTTATTTAACACCTCACCTACAACATTCACTCAATTACTAACTCTAAATGAAGATTAATTTTTATCTTGCGTGATTAAACTGCGTGGTAAGGTGATAAGTGCTCTAATAAATAGAACACTTTGTAATGAAAGCTAAAACTAATGATACTTGTCATGAATCTAACTGAGAATGACAACTATGAAATTTTCTTTTTTTCTTTTATGACATTTTTTACTTACTAAATGTTATAATCATAAAAACGCGTTATATTTCAAAGTTTTTTAATATAAGTTATGTTTTAATTCGATTAAATTAGGTCAATTTACTTTATCGGGCCAGAGCTCTATTTTATAAAAATAATTTCCAATTTCGAATTGGACGAATTTGTTTTTAGAAAATCTTCGTTCGTTTTATATAAGTTTGACAGAGGACATAATTATTAGTTATGGTAGGTTTAGTCAACATTTAGTCTTAGTCTTTAATTTGACAATAAATTTAATGTTATCCTTAGTTTAAGTGTTGTCTTAAGCGTAATTAATTTAATAATATTTCATACAATGATTTATTTTTAACAGATATCAATTAAATGCATTTTACAAACGCGCGTAGTGTCCTCGTTTGATGTCAACTGAAATTTTCAACGTCAAAAATCAAAACCTTTCATTGAATTAAACAAGAATAAAAAAAAAAAACATTGTGAGTAAAGATGTACCGGAATAAAAACAATAATGAAAGGGTAACATTTTGGATTGTATAACCTACAAATTTTACGTCGGTGTGTGCTTACGTGCATTTGCGCGAGTTTAACATGTATAAAATTTATTAACTCTTATGCTTACAACTAGTTAACAATTCATTATGTTTAAGTATCGAAAATATTACATTTTTTCTTAAACATAAACTCCATTTTTTGCTTATATAAAACATTTATATTAGCCTAAATTAACATTTAATAATGTGGACAGGGAAAAATATATACAAAAACCTATTACGATTTATACACACATGGTTATGTGTCATTTTTTACTTTCATGTCATAGTAATATATGTTTCGTTAGTCTGTGTTTATATTTTCTAAACGGTAGCGCACTGATTTCATAGTTACCTATGTCTTTGAGCATTGGGTACTCACTCACTAGAGACTGTGCCGGCTGTGGGTTTTGCGGGGCCTCGGGAAAATATTATATGCGAGGCCCCTTCCCAAAAAGGAAAAAATGATACATGAACATAATTTTATCAATTTATTTAATGAAATATTTATTTCTTCAATATATTTAATAATATATGTACATACATAAACATAATATTTTTTATTCCTGTTTCGTACAAACTTTTTTTACTGCTAATTCCTCGATAATATCATCAAAATTTATCTGTTTTATTACCTCCTGCTCTATTGACAACGTAGCCACCCCCTTTAACCTATCTTGTTGCATGGTCAATCTTAGATAATTTTTAATTAACTTTAATTTGGAAAAACTGCGTTCGGCGGAAGCTACTGAAACAGGCGTTGTTAGCATAATTTTCAATGCTATATATGTATTGGGATATACATCGTCTATATTATCTTTGCAAATTTGTTTCAGGCAAACTAATGGAGTTGTATTCTCTTGAATAATTTGTGACAAAAATTTTAACTCATGAAATAAATTATAACCATCAATATCAGCATTTTCGCCATCTTGAAGAAATATATGAAGATCGTTACAATATTTTTTTAATTCATCATCGTTTTTATTTTTTAAATTTTCAATGTTGTGTAAAAAACCAAATACATCATTATAACGAGTATACTGTTCAAATCTTTCATCCAGAGTCCAGAGCAATAATAGCATAATCTACAATTTTGAAAAAATAATCCACTTTAAATAACTGTTCTGCATCGTTTCCAATGTCGTCATTGTTTTCATAGGTATACATTTTTGGTTTTTTGGAAATACGTTTCGTTTTAAATTCTAGTGATATATTTAAACTACTACATATTTCACCACTACTTGCCCTAGCTACTAATAATTATTAGAAATATGAAAGCACGGGGCCTCGGGAATAATCCCTGAAGTCCCGACTTCTGAGCCGGCCCTGCTTATAGAAGAACTTTTCTGTGTATTTAAAAATACTGTCTTTTATATGGTATATTTTTAGTTCTTCGTGCATCTCTGTTATTTTTGTACATCGGGGGTAGTTGCCTGCGAATCTGAGGCATTTATTCTGTGATATTTGCATCCTTTGGAAGTTTGCATTGGAGGTGTTGCTCCAGACTGGACACGCGTATATTAATATTGGCTTTATGAGTGTTTTGTAGAGTAGAATTTAATTTTTTTGGGATAGTTCTGATTTCCTGTTAAGCAATGAAAATAATGCGCCAATACAAGCAGTCGCTAGCTGACATCGATGTTTACAATGTTCTGTAAAATTTCGTTTAGTTTTAGCCGTAAGAAAAAATAAATGTTAGTTAACTTTTAGGGCCGATTTTAAGATCATTAAGACTAAAATTAAGACAAAGTAATATATAAAGTTACTCGTAACAATATAACAGATTTATCTTTAAATGTTAAACATGTGACTAAAACTAAAACTAAGGCCTATGTTGATTAAACCCACTATAAATTAATAGGACAAAATCTTCAAAATAAACATCACAGTTTTGAAAAGTTTGTCACAGATTTGTGGCAATTGTCAAGAATTAATAAATTAGTTGTAACAATTTTATAAACAATTTTATATGTGTAAGTTGCAGTTGGATTTGAAGCACAGTATAAAAACAATTATTGTAATAACAATATTAATAACGAGTAAAATTAAAAATAAGTATTAAAATTATTTCTAAAATCGATAAAGGAACTTATGGCTATTTTTGAGGTTAGTTAGTGTGTGGTTAGCTGTGCATATTGTACCACTTTCAACTTCCAGTACCGGTAAACATGTTTATATTAGTTTCCCATTCGTTCTACTTCGAAAAGCGGAGGGCTTGTTATCGTGGTATTTGCCTATAAGAATTTTGTCGAAATCAAATAAAAGTGGTTAAAAAACCACATTCAACTGTAGTTTTTATTCATGCACGCAGCACGCACTACACAGGTGTATCCGTAAAAATCAGCATACGCAGTACTGAGCAGAATGATGAAAATTTAGTTGAATCTTCCCAAAAGTGTTATCGAAGTAAAAAGAGGCCCCACACAATGGGCCGTATGAATAAAAATAAGCATAACATTTTACTTGCAAATTATGAAGCAAATCCTCCCAACAATATGAATAAAAATGCAAGCAAAACCTTCTACTTATGAGTAAGAAACAAATGCTTTTTGTTGATCTTTTACTCAAGACAGAAGTAAATGGTTATGAATAAATCAGACCTTTTACTTTAAATTATAAGCAAATGCTTCGAAAAACA
This sequence comes from Liopterus haemorrhoidalis, assembly GCA_963971575.1. Lineage (NCBI taxonomy): Eukaryota > Metazoa > Arthropoda > Insecta > Coleoptera > Dytiscidae > Liopterus > Liopterus haemorrhoidalis. The sequence continues at coordinate 60,546,305 of OZ020611.1, forward strand.
TGCATCTATATTTTCATATACTCACTTGAGAAAAAGTGTTGTAGTGAACTAATTGCCATGGCGGATATTGTGCTTTTAAGAAATATGAAACATTAGTTTCGTTTTGAACAAGAGAACATGGAGTGTTTAGCTAATAATTTTTAGGTAACTTTTTTTTTTGTTGAGGTATCTAGCTGATCTCGGTTATTCAAAGAAGTATCGGTGAGGAACTTGAGGTGGAGCAACCACAGTATCATTGACTGTCAGCAGTGTTGTTGATCAACTAGTTGCACAAGCTGGCAACTGGATAAAATTTCTTACTCCCTAAAATTTATTAGTGGAGGCTTAAAAAATGTGGCAAAGAAAATACCGTTTTCCAACCGCAGTTGGTGTCATTGATTGTACAAATATAGGGATAGAAAAACCATGAAGATGAATATGTCAATCGTAAAGGAAAACCTATGCTAAATGTATAGGCAATTTGTGATGCCAGTGAAATGTTCACAAGTGTAGGTGTAAAGTGCCCTGAATCTGTACATGACTTTACACCAATAAAAATAAACTGATATGTCAAACATGGAACTCAGTACAGTTTTGATAGTGTTTATAGACTAATTTCAAGTTGAGAGCAATCAGAAAGAAATAGTACGATTTTGATTAATACTGATTTTCAGGTTTCAACATAAACACATCCTCTTGACCTTTTACTCACCGGTAGAAGCATTGACTTGTAAGTAAAAGGTAATCATTATTCATATAAAAAGAAGCAAATGCTTTTACTCCGACCTTTTACTCGAAGCAAATTTATTCATACGGCTGATTGACATTTTCATGAAAAATATATGTCACACTATGATGTAAGTGTCCGAATACTTTATAGAATATGGTATAAATGTACCCCCTTTAACAAGCGGGCACCAGAGATTTTTTCTTGGGAGGGGGCTTAAAAGACAAAATTGTTTTATAGGGGCAGGAATCGGGAAATTACTTGGCACTAAATGCTGATGAAAAGCACTTTACATTCCAAAATGCAAGTGTTGACCTGGAAAAAATGTCCTCGCCTCCAAAATGTAAGTGTTGGCCTAAAAAAAAAGGTTCAAGTGACAATTTCAGGTTTCCAGTCTTTAAAAAACAATAAAAAGAAATAGCTATCTTTTCATTTTGGTTCAAGTTCCATATGATTCCACCACAAGCAACTAGTTAGAGAAAAGCACAAGCTAGATAGAATGAGATTTGCTCTGAAAATATAACATCTACGATTCAATATTATCTTTTCCAAAATTTTATTCAAAACTGGAATCTACGTAAGTATAGGTATTTGATAAATATTCATTCTGAAATCTTAAGAACTTATTTGCTAAGTGATTTATTTGATAACATTTATTTCGTACTAACGTATTTAAAGAAAAACTTTAAAAATTAAATTTGAGTATTTATATGACTAAATTCACATTTAAATGTTCCAAGACTCAAATTCCATACATGTACCCACTAGAGCTCATAGCAAATGTACGTTATAAACGCATGCATAATGATAAACAATTTCAACTGGGCTAATGTGGGAAAAAATAAACTATGTTCCTGTAAACTAAGTAATGAGGTTAGGTTTAGTTAGTAAAAAGTTCGAACAAAAACCGTCAAAGCTTGATAGTATATAAGCGAGTATGCGTAAAGATACTTAAATTAGATTTATAGTATACATATTTTGAGAAACATTAATTTTATTTAAAAAAAATTAAATTTATTTTACATCGGCCTATTTCTGCAACGCGGCTAGTCGCCGATGCCAGGGGGCGAGTTCCTACACCTGGATGAGGGGCGAATGATTGTGAAATGGGAATAATGTAAACATTTAGATTTCACCAGTCCAAACTGCACGATTTAACGAGCTCGGCCGCTCCGTTGGCTAAATTTTATAAAAAGAGAGTCACAAAAAATATCAGTTATATTCTGACCAACCAATTCTTTGTGTGAAACTAGTCTTTCTCGGCCTGAATGATTGCTATTGTTTCACCACTCTGACAGCCACGCCTTCACTTTTCTTACTGTTACACATATACTCGATTCTAAACATACAGCCTAGTTCTAATTTAAACTGGTGGAATTATACGTAATACATACTCTTATTTATTTAATTATTTTTAATTGGCGCTTGAACGGTAAATATTGCTATCACTTTGATCAATTATGTAACGTTTTACGTTCTTTTGTTTTTACTATTTTTTCCAATTTAAACTTTGCATAATTTATTTGAACTTTAACTAGACGTAAAAATTTTACAATGCCTACTTTTATGTGAGAGTTAATTAAAACTTTGTACTTTTGGTCAGATTTCAGAAAACAACGCTTTTCCAACTTATTTAAACTTTTTTTGAATAAATTGAAAAGTACAACTCGTTTAATCGTTTCAAATCTCTGGCACAATCATGGAGATTCAGCGGTATTAAGGTATTTGTATTCAGTATTTTTTGTTTTCACACCTGCTTTTCAGCTATATTACAGGTTTTCACACACACGGTACAGATAAAATTTAGAATTATGAATTAAATTAAAACAAAACCACAACTGTTTATTTTTAAAGAAAAAAATTTCTGGGAATTTTGAATTCAGACATTTCAAGAAGTCCCAGTAAGACCAAATGTTAGATGACTGCATCAACTGAGCACATTTTTACCTTAAGCATAATTAATAATTTATTGAAAACCATTTTGTCTGTTATTTAAGTATTAAGAATTTTCATGTACCCTTTCAAGGGTACTCATAAATCTAGGCCAGGGGTAACAAACTCAAATATAGCAAAGGGCCAGAGCCGTAGCAATGTTTTTGGCGCCCTTGGCAAATACTTAAAATAGCACCCTAGGGAAATACTTATAGTGGACACTTGTAAATTAATTTAACTTAAAATAGCGCCATTTTTATCTATTTTCATTTTATTGAAGAAGGAGGGCTTTATTTTTATTTACTTTTATTTATTTTATTTTTTAATTTTTATTTTATTACACAGGTAAAAATACAAGTGATGACCTAAAAAAAGGTCTTCACTTCTAAAATACAAGTGATGACCAAAAAAAAAGTCTTCACTTCTAACATACAAGTGATGACTAAAAAAAGTCTTCATTTCTAAAATACAAGTGATGACGAAAAACAAAAACGTCCTCACTTCTAAAAACCGTGATGATAAAAAAAAAACACACGATGGCGTCCCCTCACGCCTCGGGCCCCTGGTGCTTGTCCCGATGCCAAGGCATTGCTACGGCTCTGCAAAGGGCCAGAAAATTGGATGTAAACTTGACGAAGGCCGCATTTGATTTCGATCGTAAAAATTCGACTGTTTTGGCAAAGTAATAATATTAGGCTCATAGCAAACGTACTCTAAGTCTAAAAGTCTGATAATTAAATTACCCTTTTTACTGTTAGACCTTTATGCCTAGCTTACGTTTTCTATGTTGTAGCTACGTCACTGTTTCAAAATATAACAAGTTTAGCAGACATACGGTCACTCAATAAGTTCATAGGATGACATATAGATAGCGCCACTATTGACAAATCTATATGATTTTTAGGAAGTACCAACCTTCAAACGATACGTGTCAAAATTTTATGACAATCTGACGTTTAGTTCACAAGTTACAGTGGTTTTATTGACACTACTTTTGTAATTTTCAAGACAATGGAAAAATCTGAATTTCGTTTGTTGATAAAGCATTGCTTTTTAATGGGAAAAATACCGTTCAAGCAAAGCAATGCAACCCTAAATGAAGAAAAAAAAGGTGCTCTTTCACCAAGACAATGCACCGTGTCACAAGTCGATCGCAACAATGACAAAATTGTACGAATTGCACTTTGAATTGATTCCCCATCCACCGTATTCTCCGGATCTGGCTCCCAGCGACTACTACTTGCGCTGAAATGATTGTATGACTCTTGAAGGAGACTATGTTGATAAATAAAGTCGAATTTTGCCTAAAAGTTGTTGTTTTATTAGTCATCCTACGAACTTATTCAGTGACGTTAAGTTAAATTAAATTTTATTTATAAAACATAATATTTTTACTTACAAAACATAAACATTGCATATTCAATTACAATTGTTGTCTTTGATTTAAGAGTGATATGGAAGCCTGACACCTATTGTTTTGTATTAACTTCAATATTTGCTTCTATAGTTCGCGTTGTACTATGCAATACGGCATTTAACCTAGACTAATTTATGCTAACGGTTCGAGTACGGAATCTTCACGGGTCATATACTTGTCAGTTTGTGAGCCCCTGTTATAGAAGATCAATTCATCGAGAGTGTGACCAAAACTACATATCTCAAATGCACCGTGGACGAGAGTTGGTACAACTCGATAGAGCTCAAGATACGGGCTGAGTATGCGAGAGAAACATTCGTTAATATTAGATCTTGAACTGTTAATCATAAAGATAGAATAGAAAAATTGGACCGTTCTGGAGTTTATACAAGGTGTCTCAAAAGTAATTTTATATTTATTTAGCTTACTGCGTGAACGCAAAGTATCCGAGGGGCGCGGGGGTTATGTCAATCGGTAGCCTGGCTCTTGGGAATTCGGTCGCTATGGAGCGTTTTTCGGGAGCAGACCGCGCGTTATGCGTGCGAGAGTTTTACAAAAACGGTGATTCGGCGACTGTAGCGCGTAGAAAATTCTGCAGTATTCGAGGTTTTCGCCACTTTAATGATGCGCCAAGCATTCCTCTCTTTCGACATTGGGTTAAAAAGTTTCAAGAGACTGGTACAACGCTGGATAAATCAAAATCCGGGCGACCTAGGTCATCAAGAACGGTAGAAAACGTGGAGAATGTTAATCAGTCTGTTCGTGACGACCCGAACCTTTCAATTCGGAAGCGCGCAAGTGTTTTAAATATGCATAGATCATCATTACATCGCATTATGCACAAAGACCTAAAGCTGCACCCCTACAAAATTCAATTGGTGCAAGAATTAAAGCCCCAAGATGCCAGTTAGAGGCTTAATTTCGTAAATCAGGTGATTGAGCGATTTTCAACGTTTACCAACATTTTGTTTTCGGATGAAGCTCATTTTCATCTTAATGGCCACGTAAATAAGCAGAACTGCCGCTACTGGAGTGCAACGAATCCGAAACGCAAACATCAGAAACCCCTACATTCGCCTAAAGTGACCGTATGGGCTGCGATGTCGGCGCGAGGAATTATCGGCCCTTACTTTTTTGAAGACGAAAGGGGGCGTGCAGTTACAGTGAATTCAGAGCGTTATGTGGAGATGTTAGACAACTTCTCGGTACCTGAACTGCAAAACTTTCCTGGCTATAACCAAAGAACATGGTTCCAACAGGACGGAGCAACTTCACACACGTCCAATATCTCTCTGCCACGTGTTCGTGAAATTTTCTCAGGCAAATTGATCTCCCGGAGAGGTGACATAAATTGGCCTCCACGCAGTCCAGATTTAACCCCTATGGCCTTTTTCCTATGGGGTTATCTTAAATCTAAAGTTTACGCCAATAAACCGACTTCACTGGCGCATTTGAAAGAAAATATCCGTCACGAAATGGCAGCCATCCCTGAGTCCACCTGCCGAGACGTCATAAGTAATTTTACTGTTCGATTAAATGAGTGCCGAGAACGCGAGGGTCTACATTTAGACGATATTATGTTTAAGAAATAAATCCCCAAAAAGTGTATTTTAATAATTAATAAACATTTTTTCTATATACGGCTTACTTTTTTTTTAATCGAGCCACTAAATATAAAATTACTTTTGAGACACCTTGTATTAATTTTAAACACGTTTAGTGCGGCATACATAAAGCAGATGGGACACACTTCAACATAGGAATATCCGAAAACAGCAGATCATTCAAAAAACAAACGTTAAAGTCTACATTCTGAGCACACCTTCATTCCGAAAACCATACCTCATCTTTCAATCCTGACATTTTACACATTCAAAAATGATTAAAACTGAACCTACTAAAAGCACACGAGTTCAAATAGAATTAAAACACCAGCAACTTCCATAATGAAATAATAGAACTCTCTAATTTTCCATTATAGTCGGATTGCTGATAGGTGACTGTTACTTGTATGTATCAAGTAGTGAATTCATATAATAATCTAGTTAGCATTTTTCAGCGATATTAAAAATGTTTTTTGTTATTTGTCATAGCTGTCAGTTGTCTGTAAATAATATTAATTAATAGAGCTTGCGGCCAATTATTAAATTCATAAACTTTAGTTTTAAATCTACTGAAATATTTTAATTCCGAAAAAGAGAACAATGGGCCACTTATTTCTCTATCTTGTATCCATCAAACAGTAGCAGCTACTTTGAAGATTTCGGAATCAACAATTTGTAGAATTATAAAATGTAATAAATCTGAACTTCTCACTAACAAAATCACGAGAAAACGATGGAAATTAAAATCTGAACCAGTTTATTTTTTTGATACATTGGCACAAACGTATTGTCATGAAGTACTAAGATTACCTCCTTATTACTGCCAGTTTAACCCCATTGAACTAATTTGGGGTATAACAAAAAATTATTATGATAGACATAATGGTCAAAACGGATATAGTGATAACGAAGTTTTGAAAATGTGGCAAGTAGCCTGTGATCAAATTAATTGTGAAACTTGGGCAAAATCTGTTAAAATTCGAAAAATCGAAAATTTAATAAATGAATCGCGATAGTTCAGATGAGGACGATTAAAAAATTAGTGACTGTAATGCATGATTTAGAGTCACTAACTTTTTAAAAATAAAAATAAACATTTAAATACAACTTGTAGCAATATATTATATGAATAAATATATTTTTACTTAATATTTTATTACTTTGTACTTAGGGGAAACATAAAAATTTAATTTAATGAAACAACAAATTATAATCCAAAATTTACGTATGGGTATAAGTTTTTCCTTATTTATAATTATTACCTTAAAATTAATAATTTTGTTTGTTTGAGTACTGCTGTGAATTTATTTTCGTGTTCTAATTAGTAAAGATATCTACGAATCATTCCGTTTCTTTCTAATGCTTTGATTTTTATTCAAATAATTTGGAAGGTTAGTTGTCAACTTGCGTCACTATACGTTACCATGGGTATGCAAATAATTATAATAATATAGACAGAGAAAGCATATAGTATTGTACATCGATACTTGTAGCAACGAACAGTCACCTATCAGCAATCCGACTATAGTAGGAATATAGATTAGTTTATAGGATTTTGTTTGTTGTATAGTTGTATTTGTTACTCTTTACCTGGTGTAGTATCTTAGTAATTGATCTTTTATATTTTTATTTTTTTTTGTTTAAATTATTTAGTTATATTTTTTCACAATTCTAGTTATATTTTGGCAAATGTTGCATTTAATTTTTAAGAGCGTAAATTTAATAAACAGTTGGAATGTTCGAATTATATTTTGATTCTGTGTCATGTATACGAAACCAAAGGGGCGGAACATATAACAACCATGGAAGCCATATGCGCAATTTTCCAAATCTTAATGAACCTTGCTATATGATGCCTATAAGCAATATAGAAGATTAGATATTAAAAATAAATACGTCGCATATAAAAATATGTATTTGAAACACCTCGACAAAGAACGATCGCACAGAAATATAAATCTTATTCAGGACGCTGGCAATAAACAAAAGGCTATTTGGCATGTTATTAATTATGAAACCGGGAGAAAGAAAATTGATAAAAATATCAACGTGCCGTCCGCATCAGATTTTCAAGATTTTTTCACTACTGTTACAAATATATTACATAATCCAAATTATGATATTCAACAAGAAGAAATGATGAAAAAAATACCAGTTAATGGCTCAACAATCTTTTTTAAACCAGTGGTATCTGCGGATATAGAAATAATAATTAATAACATGAAACCCAAAATAAGCAAAGATATCCATGGTCTGAAATAGCAGATCCACTATGTGATATTATTAACAAATGCATTGAAAACGGTGTGTTTCCCGATAATATGAAAATTGCCAAAGTACGACCGATTCATAAAAAAAATGACCGATCTAGTACTGATAATTACAGGCCAATATCTATTCTTCCTGTGTTCTCTAAAATCTTCGAGCGTATCATAGACAGGCAAATAACACAATTTTTCGAAAAATTTTCGTACTTTTCAACAAATCAATTTGGATTTCGTGCTATGCGGGGACCCATCGATGCAGCATTGACATTAATGAAGAACATATGTTGAAAATAAAGAAGAATGCACCATTCAGCTATGCGATCTTAGTAAGGCTTTTGACCGAATGCCTCACAAATTATTCTTGAAAATAATTGAATATTACGGTGTTAGAGGTACATTCCTTCAATTGCTCACGTCTTACTTAACAAATCGGATACAAATAGTTGATCATAACTCCGAATTGAGCAAGCCATGTAAGTTAAAAACAGGAATACCCCAAGGCAGTATCCTTGGGCCTTTATTTTTCATTATATTTATAAATGATCTTCCCAATAATATTTCCTGCAACAGTGTGTTATACGCTGATGACACAACTCTACTGGTGAACGACAGGGATGAAAATAAGTTACAAATCAAGCATGATACTGCCAATCTCGAAGCTACTAAGTGGTTCCAGCAGAATTATTTAACTTTAAATCATAGAAAAACACAAACTATTACCTTTACGTCCAATAGAAGATCCCCTAAACCTGGCGTAGCCGATTTTCTGGGTTTACGAATAGACTCTGCATTGACATGGAAGTGTCATGTAACTCTCATTAGTGGTAAACTCAACAGAGCAATTTATGCTATTCGTCGTATAAGAAAAACAACCAACCAAGATTTAGCTTTGACTGTATATCACGCATTGTTCCATTCCATTATGTCTTATGGTCTATTAGTCTGGGGCAATGCGCCACAAGCAGAGAAGATTTTTATATTACAAAAGAAGGCAGTAAGGGCTGTAGTAAACGCACCAAAAACCTCTTCTTGTAAGCCAGTATTCAAGAAACTGGATATACTGACACTCCATTCGCAATTCATTTTGCTACAAGCTCTAGAAGTAAAGAAGAGTAGTGGAAATCTTTCAACCCGCAAAGAGTGCCATTCCTACAATATATGTTCCAAAGAGGATCTTACTGTGCCAAGGTCTCGATTGCAAGTATCCAGCAAAATGAATATTGGTTATACTATATTCAATAAAATCCCCCTTTCAATCAGAAATAAAAATTTAAAACAATTTAAACTTTCTTTTAAAAATATCTTAGCTAGTAAGTCATATTATTCTTTAAATGAATTTGTAAATGATCTTTTGTAAAACCTTTTATTATTATTATTATTTCTTTGTGACTTAACTTGTATTGTTTTGAAGTTAAATGAATGTTTATTATTATTATTATATAAAAAAATACGGCACCTATTTAGAAACCTGAATTATGGTGTTAGGTATTCGAATTAAAATTAACAAAAAAGTATTTTAGCATAAAATTTGTTCTTAGAGCTCTTATATTAACATACGATAAATTATTTTAAAAATATCGTTTATTTCTCCGTGATTACTACAAAGCAAAATTTGTCCTACATACTCAGCATGCCACCTTCACTTATTATATACCTGCGAAATCTAAAGAGTTAGTAGTCCATTTTAAACCGCATTTTTTTTTTTTTTTCGGAAATGGTGGTACTGTATGTTCTTATGTGATATACAAATCGTATTGAGCAACGTCTACTGTATTGTTTGTCGCTTGGCTAGGGTTTTCATAGACATCGAGGGATTTTCTAGGTTTGGTTCTTCCATAGCCATTACTATAGTCTATCTCAGAAAGACTGATATTAATAAATCTTTCTGTCAGGCAATTACCAGTGGCGTGCACATTTTAAACACGTTTAAATTGGTTTTGTGTATTTCTATATTACTATTTATCATTTTATTAAACGCACGCCTGGGACCATATTTATCATATCATTAAACGTACCCCTGTGACCATATTTTTCTTCAAAATTTTATTGTAAAATGTATATGATCTATTGTGTTTAAGTTCGTATTCCCATATAAGATGTGCGGCACACTCGGTTGTTTTTAACAATATTTCGTTTCGAACTATTCATATTTTGTGTGCCGCTTCTGTGTGAAAAAACAATAACTTTTTACAAATAATAAATTTTTAAAGATATAGACTATAGTGGGCCTAGGATTTTACCCATCTACACCCTAGCTAGGACCACCATTCCTTTGTGTTAGTGTCCTTGAGTAGCCCCTAGGAGCAGAAGAGTTTATATTCCCTTCCCCTTCCTCTAGGTCGTCCGTGTCTTCCCCAGTTGCTTAACTCGGTGCGTCTCGGTGTCACATCACTGTATCTTTCTATATTCCAGCCTTCTGTTGGTGGTCCTTTGTAGTCTCTGCCGCGAAGACCATTTTGTCTGGCCATCTTAACTTACTTAGGCTAGGAGTGGGCACCACAAGAGTATTACACCGTCTATTGATGTATTCAGATTAAACCCAAAATTTTAATTTCAAAATAGTATCTAAAATAAATTAATTTCGTAAAAACCGCATAGATTTTTAAATATCGTATAATACGACTCCAAACAATTTAGTCAGAAAAGTTCAAAGTAAAAAACTTTTTCATTTTAGCGGCCATAAACTAAATTTTGTAATAAAATTCACCGTTTCTGATCCCTAGACCTTTAAATGGTTCAACTTATTTATATGATTTTTTATTTATGAAGGGTACAAACCCAGAGTTCTATCAAATGTGACCTTCACTTTCACGCCCTATAACCTTTTGAATTTTTACAAATTTTATGACAACAGATGTTAAACTAAATTTCAGTTACTTCCGTTTTCCGAAAAGTTGCTCAACCTACAGTTAATAATTAAATAACTTTTCCCATACACAGTGTGGTTTACATTCAAAACAGAGATTAATATTAAATTAATATCCCAGGTCTTTAATTAAAATAGAAATTTTAAGATAACAACCAAATATATTCCCAGGTTAAAGCTCTCAACTTAAAAGATTTAACTGTTCACGGCAGTGTACACATTTAGAAAAAATAAGCTGAAAAGAAATTCAATTTGTGCTGTTTTAATTCATATCCATCCGCATTATTAAACAAATTAGAGAGGATTGGAATAAGAGGCAACGTGTTAAGTTTATTGCAATCATACTTGTCAGAGCGAAGACAGATAGTAAAAATAGGACAAAATGTATGTGTCGAAAAAGTTATTAATGTTGGCGTACCACAATGCTCTATTTTAGGACCCCTTTTATTTATTTTATACGTGAAGGAACTTCCATCTATCTGCAATAACTCTAAATTATATATGTTTGCCGACGATTCTGCCATTATAAATAACGCATGTAATGCTCAAACTTTGGTTAATGAGACAAATAAATATCTCAACTTAGTTGAGAATTGGATTCGAGCAAATAATTTATTTTTAAACCTTGACAAAATATTTTTTATTCTTTTTAACATATCCAATTGTCAGCATATTTTTGATTTATTAATAAAGAGCGATAATAGCTCCTTGCATTCTGTCAATTAAACATTTAGGAATAAAAATAGACAGTAATCTCAAATGGTGTACTCACATTAATTTAATTGCAAATAACCTCCGTCTGTTATGCAATGAGAAGATTAAAAACTCGTACCCCTTTTTCTACTTTAAAAATATATTATTATGCACAATTTTATAGCATCATATCATATGGTATTACTGACGGGGGAAGTTTAAGCTACTCTTTAAGAATTTTTCGATTGCAAGAAATTATTAGAATTATGAGCAGCGTGCGCAGAAACTTTTCATGTAGAAATCTATTTCAACAATTAAAATTTTTAAATTTTCCTTATTTATTCATATACAAAATTTGATCTACGTAAAAAACAATATAAATGATTTTAAACTATTAAATTAAAATCACAGGTATAACAATATATTTGGGATAGATTCACTATAAATACCTACACACAAATTATCTACATTTGAGAACTCTTCTATGTACAATTATATATGCTTATGTAATAAACTTAGTTCTGATATTAAGCAGATTATTTCTATAACATTATTTATAAAAAAAATTAAATTATTCCTACTAGAGAAAGCATATTATTCGGTAGATAAATGCATGAAAGATTCTGCTGCATAATTAAATAGTGTCCTGTAATTATAAGTTTTTAGGATATATCTAACTAATGTAACATATTGTAACTATAACTGTGTATCATATTATGTATTTTCTTTGACATATCCTATGTCTGCGTGCAGAGCCGCAGTAAGGGGGGAAACGGAGGGGGTGACGGCCCCTAGCTCACTAAGGAAAAGGGCGCTGATGGGCTTGCTAAGGGGCGCCATTGCGAAGATGAGGACCTTTTTTTTTGCTCGCCACATGGATTTTGGGAAGTGAGAACTTTTTTTTTTAACTCATCACTTAAATTTTGAGAGGTAAGAACCTTGTTTTTATTTACCAAGGGCGCCAAAACACGACTCTGCTCCTAGCGCAAGTTTTCCTTACTGCGGCTCTGTCTGTGTGTACAGATCAACTGGAATAAAATTATTATTATTGTTACTTCAAAATTTTAGGCATACTCTCCTTGAATAATAACGTGGTAGATTTTTTAAAAAATATGTTTTGGCAACAACCGCTTCAACAAGAAAAGATTTTTAAAGGTCACTCTTCATTTTTTAATCTGTTCTCAAGAGATTTGGTTTAATATCCCACGATAAACTCTAGTATTTTTATTTTTTTTTATTCTCTTTTCACATTTCAGAAAGTTTTGTATGTTTTTTTTGTGAAATGTCATGCCGCTAAAAAATAGACTGTTTCTTAACATTTTCATACATTAATCAGTGGCAAAACTTCATATTTACCCTTGTGGGAGCGGTAATTTCAGAAATCAAATTTCATTATTATTTAATATAAAATTATTCAATTAGTTAAAAATATTAAAATTATTTAAATATAAAACTAATCTATTTTAATTAATTGAGCTATCATATATTTTTTTAGTTAAATATTGAGAGTCAAGGGTAGAATTTACGATCGTATATTATTTGATTTGTTTAAAATGTTGTCACCGTTTAGCTCAAGTACATGGTCGAATGTTTATACATATGTTGATATGCGACCATATATTGTCAGTTATATGGAATTCGTAGGTAATTAGGGTCAAAATTAATTATTTGGCTTTATGAATTATTGGGAATAGAAATATAAGTCTTTTAGATATAGAAATATAAGTTAAAAAGTATTTGTTGTTAATGTGAGAGCTGATTATTTTTACAACCAAAAAAATGGGGTTCAGAGGTCAAATTATTAGTTTTAAGAAAAGGGCTGGGGAAATCTTGTGAGAACAGAGGAGTCGTGAGTTAACCATCACCGGAATCGGACGAACCTCCCAAGCATTTTTTGTAAAAAACATTATCAAGCCTGTTTCTGCCTCGAGTATTAAAAGTGACATTGGATAAGAAGATTATATGTATTATAAAAATCTAACAATTCAGCTTCTCTCTATATTCAGAGTCTCTATATGATACATTGAACTTGACATTAAAATCACCACATATAATTATATTTTTTGAAAAGTCAATATAGTCTAAAATTATTTGCAACTGATTCATGAACTTTTTTAATCACTGTCAGGTGTACGGTATATGTTTACTATCATTAGGTTCAGTTCAGATATGAGAACAGCAGTTACTTCACAAATCACCTCAATACTGAGTTTGTTAATTTGGTTGACAGGGCCCCATAATATGTTGTCTTTAACAAAAGTAATCACCCCACCATTTTTTTTGGTTTGTCTCGAGAAGTTAGATGCAGTTTGATAACTTTCAAGAGACAAGTACCATGAACCAGTCAACCCTGACGTTTCGATCGATCCTAGACATGCCCCCACACCCCTGCCGGAAAATTGTATTTGGGCCTAAGTATGTTTGTCAACTCTGTGTTAAACTAAGGAACCAAAAAAAAGTCATTAAGAAGTTTAATGGACCTCTAAATGGTACGCAACCCCCGCAGTTGCGATCGTAGCGGACCCATAGCTACGCCACTGAAGTTAACTTATTTTTAGATTTAAACCATGTTAAATCTATTTTCTTAGGATATTTCTTATTTACTATATTCATATTACTTAGAAATGTGTATGTCTTTTTACATTTGTACAAGTTAGGTTTTGCTTATGAAATGTTACGTCAACGCAAAACCAACGTTACCAGGTTATAAATTTAATTTGTCAACTTCACATTTCATTACATACTTTATCAGTTTTATCTTAGTAATATTAAACTGCGACCTGAAAACTGTTCTCTACTTTCGTAGAATGTATCATAGATCTACTGCATATCAGATACCTTCTTCTTTTTACAACCATAAAATAGTTCTTTTTACAACCAGTTCAATAGTTAAACCAATACAAAAAATACCGCGTACAATTAAATGTAAGGAAATGCGACCAATTAATACGATGCACATAATTGAAAAATTACTGATAAAATGTGTTAAGACGCATTCATTATTAATAATATAAAAAATGATATAAAAATTAACGCTGATGTCAAACGGCATTAAACTACGTATATTATTAATTAATGGAAGCATGAATTAGATAATGGTAAAATTATCCTTGCTTTATTTTAAGATCTAAAATGCGCAATGCGTTATCGTGGTTTGAAAGGTATATGTCTAATAGAAAACAAAAAAATCGAATAAATAATAAAGATTCATATACTGTTGATATAAAAATTGGAGTACCACAAGAGACAATATTTGGGAGCATTATTTTTTATCTTATACATTAATGATATGTTTAAGGTTCTAAGATTTTCAAATTTTAAGCTTTTTGCAGAAGAAACATATTTTTATGTTTTTATTAATAATTTATATAACAGTAGACAAAATTGACGATGATTTGAAGAGTGTGGAAAAGATCATAAACGTCTGTAAAATTTAAATTCATATATTTTTGGGGGTGCTGCAGCTTCGCTGCTCTTGTTTACCGACCACCCCTGCTGGTAATTTTATCTCTATTCCTGATTTTTCTTACATATTTTCACGTGGGTGGCTTTATTGAAAGACAACTCCAGCGGTACAAGTATCTGGCGTCGGCGTCTTGGTCGTCACCGTGTTGACTAGTACGTGTAGAAGAGTTGGCTACGTTCTTCTGCCTCAGTACTCTGCGACATCCATCTATTTGTACTGAAGGTTAACCCAGTTCCAATATTCATTCGTCATGACAAATATTTCCTCATTACGAAAATGCGGCGTATGCATTTCGTAATCAGGCCACATACGTCAGATGCTGACAAATAGTTTTTTAATCAGACAACTGAGC
The DNA here is from genome assembly GCA_963971575.1 of Liopterus haemorrhoidalis. NCBI lineage: Eukaryota > Metazoa > Arthropoda > Insecta > Coleoptera > Dytiscidae > Liopterus > Liopterus haemorrhoidalis. The sequence continues at coordinate 60,561,608 of OZ020611.1, forward strand.
GTCACAATGTCTATATGTCGTAATCCTGACCTAGGATTTTACCTGTGACAATATTTTAGACTGCTCTTGTATACCTGTATATATTGGTTTTATTTTACATTTTCAGTTTAAAGGAATCCATTGAAGTGCTTTCATTGCTTACGATAATTACAAAACAATTGCGGTATTTTTTATACTGGTATTAATTAAGTTTTTACATGAATGCTCCAATAATACGATTTTTGGAAAATCTGCTACATATTTCTCAAAGTATTAGATACTGACCAGAGTTTTGCCTTCCTATACGTATAAATTGCAATGGATTAATAATTAGATTAACAAACAAGAATTGAAAATATTTCAAAACAGGAATATATATATACTTTATATATATATATATATATATATACAACCAGACGGAGAATTTTTGATCTTCTGTTGAGACATATAATGATAAGAATATTTTTTTTACTCCATCGCCTTCTTCTTTATCCCAAATAATTCTTATCTTATATATATATATTGCGCGATTACGATCTAATTTCATACTTAACATCAATTTTTTGACCTACGATACTAATAAATCATTTTAATCGAAGATTATTTTTTATATTTTATTATTTTCATTTTTTGGCAAGGAAACTATTTTGTTACATTTTACAATGAAAGATTTTCTGCCACCATAAATAAGAAGCTGCATGAAACAAATTACTATAAATATATAACAGATCCAACTAACAAGAAAGAGGCGTGAACGTAGTTATAATGTGTATTCTATACGAGATATGAAACGTAATTTTCGCAGGAATCGATGAATACATTTCGTGGAAGATTTGTGCATAGCTGTTTCTCGGTTTCCTTATGAAGTATATTGTGTTTATAATATATATTGCAGACTGAATGCAAATGTATATTTCATACTTTATTTATGCCGTTGGGGATATGGATTCAATTATAAATGAAAATTATCTCCAGGATTATTTTCCTGGATTGAAAGGAAGGAGTAGTATTGTACTTTTATTAAATTTTCACTATTCAAATGACATTTCAAGTAATTTAATTTTCAAATAATATGTTATTTAGCAAAAATATGGTTCGTTGGTTTTGGGAAGATTGTAATAAAATAATAATAAAAATTATAAATATATCAAATAATAAAATTTCGAAAAGCGCAGCACGTAATTTTAGAATACTTTTTTACGTATTCCTTTTCTACGCCATTTCCTTTTGTAGGCTAGCAATCATGATGACTGTTAGTCTATTTTTTGACACTTATTTCCTTACTCCTTTACAAACCTGTATGTGTCGTAGCTGACTAAATTATTATCTTCTTCCACTCGGTTCGATTCGCCATCTTCCATTTTCTGATACAGCAGATTGGAATGAATATATAATAATAATATTATTAATTAGCTTAAAACTATCCCTATCTTTGGTCAAAGGCCTCCGTCATATCCTTCAATTTTATTCTGTCTTGAGGAACTCTAGGCCAGAGAGCACCAGCTGTTTCACTGATGTTGTCTCTCCATCTTATTTTTTGTCTTCCTTGTGATATCTTGGTGACCATAATGTTGACTTCTTTTGGTAGCTGTTGACTTCTTCTAAAGGATCCTGCAATCTCCATTTCAACCTTCTGAACCAGTCTGTAATAATCTTTAACTCCAGTTTTTTTACGGATTTATCTATTTAATAAATATAAAGATGTGCGCTAAAACCACCTCGGAGATTTATTAGTCATGAAGTTCTTTTACGTCCAAGGCTTCTTTACCTGAGTGATAAGTTGTTGCAACTCAAAACTTTTTTCTCTGGCCCAGATATTCTAATTTTTGTTTTTTGATGATGTGAAGCAATTATCTAGGTGTTTTAATCTTCTGCAGGATTTATTTATTATTTTCATAAACTCATATAACTTTTACGTATAATAAACTGTAATATGTATGTTAGAACAGGAAGTTGTTGGAATGTTACTTGTTATATTTAACAATAGCAACTATAAAGTGATGACGTGTACGAAAGATTTTAAATAATTATTGTTCATAAATAAATACCTGTTGTCATTTGAGATAGAATGTGTGTGTTTAATTGATATTTTTACAAACGCTAAAAGGTGCAAAAAATTTAATACCTGAGTATTAGTATAGCCACTGGTACCACACATAATTTTATTTTTATCAATCGATATAATCAGTGGGATTCTGAAAGCTGTCGTTAAGTTACGTGTATGTTAAATAACTCTCACCATAGTAACGTACAAATGTCAAATCGGTATTGTCAAATCTCAGTGTGATCTTTCCACAATTAATTCACGGAAATATTAATGCGTTCTGCAGATTACTGCATTCAAAATTATTTAGTAAAATATTTTATGTTCAAAGGCTTTACCGCTATAAGTACGACCAGTTGAGGTTGCCCAAGTAGTGTTTATTCCAAAGGGTATACCCCAAACTAGAAGGCGTCATAAAAATTGGCCATAAGTTGACATTTAAATCTATTCACCGATTGATATATTATTTTTATTTTTTGTTTATGGATTGTTTAACTTAAAATTCTGAGAAACTAATATTTGTAAGGTTATAATCAGAACCTGTCAAACAGTCATTAGTAGGCCTGAGCCGAAAAAATTTATTAACCATGTCTATGATCTGGATTGTATACATGTTTTTATGAAAACTGGAGTAAGAGAAGACAATTTTTCCGTCTTTAATTTAAACGAGTCTGAGGGATACATAATCTTGAAGTTACAGCACAAAAAAAAGGATGTTGACCGCAGCTGCTGGTAGATTACTATGTCAATTATTATCGCTTTTAGCGCCTCCAGCTCTCTCGTAGGCCAGTGTGGATCTGTGATTGGCACATGTTCGGCACGCTGTGAGAAGGCTGTCCAGGCTTCCGCGCACCGCGTATATTATGCAGCATAGTGCGCCTCCAGCTCTTCCGTAGGCAATGTGAAACTGTGATTCGCTCATGTTCGGTGCGCTTGGAGAAGGCTATCCAGGCTTTCTCCCACCGTATTCAGAGTAGCGCGCCTCCAGCTCTACCGCAGACAGCGTGGGACTGTGATTCACTCATGTTCAGCACGCTATTAGAAAGCTGTCAAGAATTACGCAGATTACGTATCTTATTCACTATATCTCACTTCCAGCTGTCCTGTAGGCCAGTGTGGAATTGACATTCACTCATGTTCAGCACGCTATGAGAAGGATGTCCAGGTTTCCGCGCACCGTGTATCTTATTCAGCGTATCTCACTCCCAGCTCTCCCATAGGTCATTGTGGAACTGTGATTTGCTCATTGTAATGAACAACGTATTTTCCATTGATAATGAAATAATTTCTCGCGGCAAGTGCTATTCATACAGAGCTCTACAAAATCAAATGCAATATTGTCAATTTATTTCTACTGCATCTCTCTCTTGAGAAAGACATGTAGATCATCGTTGTATAATACGTTTTAAATTAAGAATTATTATAATTATTAAAAATTAATGGACCACCATAAGCCTAGTATACCTAGAGAGTACCCTCTTCACAAGAGTACCGGTATTTTAAAGATAAAGATAAAAATTTAATATTTGATTCATATATAAATATTTCAAAAGCTATAAGTTAAATTCTAAAGTTATTTAGCATTAATTTCCACTCCATAACAAAAACTGAATCGCGAACATGTTGCACCTCTTCTTCTTGTTGTATGGAAATTACCAGGTAATTCAGTGTTAACGATTAACGTGAGTCACAGTCTGTTGAATGTGTCAATGTGTTTAACGGCTTTAAAACAAGTGCCTCTAATCGCAGTCTTCATCCTGTGAACTGAACTCGGTTATGCTTACGATTAAAGTAGAAAGCTAGGAGCAGGACGAGCCTCGAAGCGCCAGCTGATCTCTACGGATGTTACATTACGACACAGCTAGGTTTCAACGACGTTGCTTTTGTCAGTCATGTTTAAATTTTCCCTGTGTTTATAGTTCATGGGTACGCATTGGGATGATGAACATGTTTCTATTTAAATGGAAACTTGTATTATACATCTAAATTACTCTTAATATATAAGCATATGAGAATGTAAGCTCCAGAAAAACTTGAATTTGAATATATGTTAGAATTAGGACTAATTAGGCCTTTGTCAAGTTGTCGGTCTTTTGCGCTACATATGGTACATAGAAAGGCCAGCGACTGGCGCTTATGTGGTAATAGGGCATTAAATAATATTATAAACCTTGCAACTCTGCAACGGAAGGGGAAATTATAAGTTGTCTTCAACGAATCAATTAAAAGAAAACCTTGGTTTTCCATTTATAAATTACCCCGTCAATCCGTTACCAAAATATGTAGATTCAGAATGATTCTACTAGCTTCTCCACTCATTTAAAAATAATTAAAATAATAGATAATATGGTTGTGGCTTACTTACCCAACTAGACTTCAACTAAACTTCGAATTATTATTTATTCAGATGGATGCAGAACACTTGAGCTGAACAGAGCTTAAAACATGTTGTAGAGATATGAAAATGGAGTGACTGTTCACAGCAATGATTGAATTGTATTTTATTATATGTTATGAAAATGTATATCGAAATTATTAAATCAAATTTGAACTAGTTTGTATAAAATGTCACGTACAAATCATGAGCAATCATAAATATTTCATTATTTGATACAATTGTGATGAAAAACAGTATAAAATTGAATGCACAATTCTTTCGAATTCACCCCTAACAATTTAAAACCAAATAATTTCTACTATTGGAGTTCGAACATCAAACGAAAATTTTGTACAATTGAATGATTTAATTTCCTACTGTTCTTCAAATCAAGAATGCGCTACACCCCATTTCCATGAAATTCTTTTATTTTAAAATTAAACATTCAGAAAAAATAGCTAAGCTGCCAAAAAAATTATACTGTTTTTGGGAACAGGTTAAGCATTGATAATTTTTTCTACAAATAAGAATAATAAATGGATATACATTTGAACATAAAATATGTGAATTGACTAAATTATATTTGAAATATATTATATCAGATGATCTATTTTCTATGTGATAGACTAAACAGATACAGGAGGTTCCATTTAATACTATCGTGGGCTTACTGGGAAAAGTTACCAAGTTAAATATTGAGAAAGATAAGGAAATCGCAATTTCAGGTACTTTCAAAAAATTTGAAAATAAGGTCAAAGCAAGGATTTTGTGGCGCCCGCAGCCTTCCGGTATGATTGAGAAAGGTGCCAGATTCCAACAAGTTCAACTAAAAGGTTCGTGTGACCACCCCGCACGTGACTGGAAAAAATAACTGTAAAGGAGGTGTAAGGTGGACGTAAAAGTGCCGAACAACCTCAGACTAATTAATGAGTAGGCTAAAATAAGGCGAGTTATTCCAGTGCAGATCGCGAACCCAAAATAAAAGAAGAGAGGAAGGTATAGACGTACTTCATTTTGGGGGGTTGTTCCTAAAGACGGAGACAATTTGGATGGTTGTTTATATTTTGTAAGTAATTCTGATTGTAGCAAAAGTTACCAGTAAGGATACGCAAAAGAATAAAAAAGTAAATACTAATTACAAAACGTGAAATTGCTTTGAAAGTATTTCTTTGTTTAAGGAATAGCTCACTCTTGGTAACCATTGTGTCAGATATTTTATTTTTAATTAAAACGCAATTCTATTTAAATAGCACTCGGAACAGCGATTGCACTACATATTGCTGAATGAAGAAACTACGGTTAAGACTGGGTTAATTAAATTTTCTTCTATATGTCGTATTTAAATTGCAATGAAAACAAAAACTGAGGAATTAAAAGTTAAATTCATATAACGCCCACAGCAGACATTTCTTTCAATATATATATATATATATATATATATTAAGAATCAAGGTCAAGAATCCTGAAGAAATGATATAAGACTGTACTGCCAAGAGGATGTTAGGGGAGAGTATTCAATAGCATAGGGATTTTGGAAATCCAAAACACAGCGCCACCTTGCGCAATGAGAGTTGCGCAGTTTCTCCCACACTTTTTCTGATTGGCTGATTTGAAAAAATGCTGTGACAAACTTTTCGCTTTTGCTTACATAAACAAAAAATTTATTTCTTTGAGCTTGTTTGCTGTTTAGGCTTAAAAAACGAGAATAAATTAATTATTCTTGTTTGTACAATACAATTTCTACAACAGTATAATACAATAAATACATAATAATTGTGATATTCATATTACATGTAAGTAGTAATTTTATATGAAACACTTTAAACTTATTAAGAGATAAATTAGTTTTCAGATTGTACATGTACATACATAAGATCAACTTAACCATTGCACAAATACAAGATCACCGTTTTCATTCTGTGTATTTTTATATATATGTCTCTGTAGTATTTAATAAATCAGTATTAATTATTTGTGGACTCATTATTTAACCTAATTATTAACATTTTCAATTATTATTAAGAAAATATAACAATATAGAAATTGTCTTGAAGTATTTTCTAGATTAAAATTATAAGCATTTTGATTATAATATAAATTAAAAATTCAGCTTTCAAAATATCTGTATATTTTTTGTAATGTGACAAAAAAATTAATCTATGAGTTAATTTTATTCTCAATATACAATCATTACATTATTTTGAACAGTTAAATTTTTGATTCGTAATGGACCAAATATCAAATTTCGGCTGTAGTAAATAAATACAATTTAAATTTGCCGCTTTTTATCTTTTAGTTCCATACAGCCTCACCTAGGCCGCTGAAGTAGTGAGTTTCCACTAAAATACCCGTAATGATATCTCTTTCTGATTGTTTCTCTCTGCTGTACTGTTAGAATCAAATCATTCCAGTTGGTTAAGCCAAGATATGAAAGTACTGACTTTTCTTTGTAGTTTGAATTAGACAATCTAGCGTCTTTCTTTGCGTCTGATGCACTCCTACGCTCTTATTAACAGTCTAGCCCTCTCTTGACAGATTGCGTTTTCTTTTAATGCGGTTTACCTCATAACTCAAGTTTTAATATAAAAAAAAAGGTTTCAAATTACAACCATCAGATTTTTAGATTTTTGAAATATTATCACGTAAGTGACAATGAACGTCTAAATCAGTCATTCCGAAACTGTGGTCTGATACATAATATAAATACTATTTTTTTAAGATAAAAAGTTACTTCTTTAGTACACTGGTTAACAATAAAAATATATACGTGATAAAATTAGCTAATTGTTGTGTATTTGGGTGAAAAATAAAAGTAAGAGAAATAACTATACAGATCTTCTTCAACACTATTTCCAAACGTAAACATTAAAAACTCCTTTATTTTTTATGTTATAAATAGTAACGATTGACATCTTGATTGTCTAGAGACAGGATACAGGAGTTGTTAAGTACATTTTTTAAGTAGGTTCTATTTAATTAAAGTCTAACTAATCTAGTCAATTGGTTGAATAGATTCCCGCGGGTTTTCTTCACAGAATTCTTGCCCGGATAAAACTGCGTTTTCTTCAGGCGAGCGTAAACAGATGTTTATCAGATTGATACGTAAACTGTGTGTATCTTAAACACTAAGCGTTAAATTAAAGGCATCTAGTACTATATTTAAATTAAGGTTTCCGTCGTCCTCCTCGCTTTCCTCTCCATTTTGAGAAAAACTTCTTCAATTGGTTTTACATGTTTTGTCACGTTAAATTTTCAAAGTGGCAATTTTCAAAGTCAAATAAGCCCATATGAATAATAATTTTATCATGGACTAAAAACCAAACGAAAATAGTCCTCTATAACTAGTCTAGAAATTAGTGCATATCAATAATTATATAGTTTTCGCCTTTCGGCTTAAAATCTACTTTCCTTTTCTTGTACTTGCTGTCTTTCCTTAATTTCCTATCTTCTGATTTTCAACTATTCATACCAACTTCTTGTTTCCCCTAAAATTGTTGGATATATTTGGATAAAGCTTTTGAAAAGAAATATCTTTTACACAAACCTGTTTTTAATATCTATTACGGTTACCTTTAATGGCTTGCAAGTATTTTTATTTACAAGTGATCAAAGTTGCTTTCCATTTTGGACACTTTCGCATCCTTACTCTTTAGTTAACAGTAGCTCGGAGTAGTTAACAGTCCTGATAGTTGGTGTTTTGTGTGGTATGAAATCCTCCTGCCAGCACTTCTGTAGGATGCATGCAGAAAGCAGTGTTGCTCGGGTCAATCCGCATTGTGTGGAAACTGGATCTGGAGTAATTTCCACGTCTGCATATCGCCAGGGTTTTGGATGCAGCCGTGTGTATTAAGCTCCACTAGTCTCTACTACGAGGACTAACTTTTAATTTTTTACAAAAACTAAGAAAGAAAATTTTTTTGGAAAAACTGTTTTATTGCTTTTCAAAATATTCGCCTTTAAGATTTATATACTTTTGCATGCGTTTAAACCAATTCTCGAAACATTTTTTCCACTCTGAATTTGGTATCTCAAAAACATGGTTTTCGAAGACTTCATCAGATTCTTGAGGTGATGAAAATCGCTGTTCATACATTTTTTGTTTGATATTGGGGGGGAAAAACGTCGTTAGGGGATAAATCAGGTAAATTTTTAGGGGAACATTCAACAGGCATTGAGACATTAATTTGATGATTTTCTCCCTCAAATAATCAAATGTTTGACGTGCTGTTTGGGAGCTTGCATTATCATGATGAAGAATGATGCGACGTTTTTGGTTGTTTTACCTAATTTTGAATGTGCCTAGGTTGAGTTTTTTTAGCATTCCCTTACACCAGTCAACATGAGTATTTTTTTAAAACTTTGGTCAACTTATCAATCCATCGGGAACAGATCTTTTTCACAGCTAAATGTTCATGCAAAATCGAATGTATTGCAGTCTGCGATATGCCAAAGGATGCCTCTATTTCACGGTAAGTCGCATGCCGATCTTCTTCAATCCTTTTTCGCACAGTATCGATGATTTTTGAATCACAACCGATTTTGGTCGACCTTCCAGAGATTCATCACTAAAGGACACACGACCATGACGAAATTCTGCAAACCAATTGTAAACAGTCTTTTCTGATGGTGCTTCATACCAAAAGTTTAACGAAACGAATCTATGCATTGTGGTTGAGTTAGGCCTTTACTAAAATCGTAAAAAATCATCCAGCGAAAACCTTCAAGAATAATATCCATTTTTCCACAAACTTGTTTTTCTAAACGCTCACTGTCAACAAACTACTCGGTCAATTTATAAGCTGCCACTGATTTCAAAATAACAAATGTCAAATATTACGAATATAGTAATGAGACATTTCAATATTGCCATCAAGTGGTCGTTTGTAAAAACATAAAAGGTAACCCTCGTATGACGTGGCTCAAAAGTTTACTGAAGTTTACGATTAGTGGATGCTTCTCAAGATCTGAAAAACCCCAAATAATAATAATAAAATCATTTAATGCAACTCTTCAGTTACTGCTAAATAGTTAACAAGTGTTTTAAAAATGTAGATACTCCAGAAACAACTTATAAACTCTGCGTCAACACTTATGTATTATTTACTTTGCATAAAATTTTTAAAGTAATTTCTAAAAGTTTGCGGAAGAATCTTTTAGTACTAAAACTAATTATACTTTACCTAAATTCCGAACAAATTTTCAATTAATTTGGGTCACATCACAACGTTGAATACTGAACTCTGCGTTCACTGTTCACTTCAACGTCTTTTCTGAGTTTCCTTTAATTTTTGTAACGGAAATTTAAAATACACCCCGAGGAATGTTTTTCTAAAACTGCTTTCATTTTTCTTTAGAAGAGAATTTAAAGAAAATAATTTGTGTATTAGTGTGGGCAAATTATGAGGGAGTCTTTATTAAATTAGTACCTACTTTTAATTAGGAAATATAATAAATTGAATCGGAGGTTTTATACACCTTCATTTTGTGCAATGAAATTGAAATGAAGATAAAATTACACTTTAGCCATCGTGAAAAATTATGGGTTTTGTCACGAGATGGAATATAAAGAAGGAAGCTTCTATATAAATAAATTGTTACTTATTTAGCATTTGTATTTACATTATAAATATATCAAACTAGCAGGTGTACCCGTACTTCCTATGGTTTTCGTAATGTATATTTTGCTGTAACGTATTTTGAACCATAAAATAAAACTAATAACATAAAAAGACTTGTGAATAATCAACCCAATTCTGTAACACAGATCGTTTGCTCAAAGTTACTTAGTAGTTGCTATGTACCAGGATAGTAATTATAATATTAGGTTTGGAGATATTCGTATTCTGTAACTCAAAAGTTACAAAATAAATAGTATCTTGTAACTTCCAATACGAATTAACGAAATAACCACCAAATTGCGATTACTCTGGAGAAATAATTTAACATTCTCTAAAAATATCCGGTTTATGGTCAGATGAACTTGGTAAGTCTGATACAAAATGAGGAAAATAAGTAAATTAAATTTGACATTTTAATAATGGAGGGGGAGTCATGGTTGCAGTTCTCAAAAAATGGTCATGTATTGATATAACTGATTACAATTCTCCTTATGAATATATATTTTTAAAATTGTCTATTTCTAACTATATATTTTCACTTTGTTGTTTGTATATTCCGCCAAATTCTCCTGTTCAAACATACACATCCATATATGATATACTAGAATCCAGTGATAATTTACTAGACTAAAATTTGTTGATACTGGGTGATTTCAATATACCAGAATTCAATGATAATTATTCTGTAACTAACAAAACAATTTCAGAATTAAAAATATTTATTAACTTATATGATTTAATAAACGTTAATAACATTAAAAATATTAACGACAAAACGCTGGATTTGGTATTGACAAATATGATTGTCAGTGTCACCAGAGAGAGTGACCCATTAATAGTTGAGGACAAACTCCACCCTGCTTTAAACTTAATAGTCAATGTCAATGTTGGTAAACGCGTAGATAATATTGCTTGCCTTGATGCTTATGATTTCAAACGTGCAAATTTTATACAACTGTACAAAGATTTAGCAGTAGAAGATTGGTCATTTCTGACTTATTACAAGGATGTTAACGAGGCAGTGGATGCTTTTTACAAAGTATTTTATTATATTTTAAATGCAAACGTTCCTAAAGTTAATAAAAATAAAAATAACTATCCATGTTGGTTTACATCAGAAATGATCAGTGTATGTAAAAAAAATACTGTCATCTCAAAAACCTAAATTAAAGCATGGTGATCATAATCATCATAATATAATATATAGAAATGCACGTAAAAAACTTAAAGAGCTTATAAAAAAAAGTAAAAAAGAATATGTTCGAGAGACCGAAATTAATATTTGTGATAATCCTAGCTCATTCTGGAGTTATGTAAGAAGTAAAAGAGCATCTCAGGACAGTACAACTTTTCGATCGGAAAACAACAAGCTGCTAAATAAGCCTAAGGACATAGTAGAGGGTTTGCAAACCTTTTTTCGTCAGAGTATAACAGTGCTGACAATAATAGCAACTAACGTCCAAAGAATAATTTAACAAAATATTCTAGCAGTAGCTTCCTATCGATATCTAAGACGTGGAAGAGTCGATAAAAAAATTACCCCCTAAAAAATCTTGCGGCCCTAATCTTATACCTCTTTACGTAGTAAAGGGCTGTGCTGGTGTATTAGCAACACCGTTTCAGATACTTTTTAATCTGTCCCTGGCTACAAAGATTTTTCCGGAAAAGTGGAAAGTTGCTCGGGTTTGTCCCATTTTTAAGTCGGGGGATAAACGCCTAATAAAAAATTATAGGCCGATATCAATATTATCTACTCAAGCAAAAGTGTTCGAACAGATAATGTATAAATATGTTTACAATCAGGTTGCGTCTCTCATAACTCCATGCCAACATGGATTTGTTAAATCCAATTCCACAGTTACTAATTTATTACATATAACTAATTTTATTGCTCGTAACATAGACTTGGGTAAACAGACCGACATCTTGTACTTAGATATGAGCAAAGCATTCGACAGAATTATACATAGTGCAATCATTAAAGCATTGACTGACTGCGGTCTCTCCGACGTGATCTGCGAATGGTTTGTCTCATACCTCGAGGAAAGGCAACAATATTTTGAATATAAAAATTGTAGATCTTCATCTTATGATCTGGTTTCTGGTGTTCCTCAAGGATCCAATCTTGGACCGCTACTCTTTTTACTAACTATTAATAATGTAACACAAATATTGGATGAATGTGATTGTTTGTTATTTACTGACGATATCAAATTGTTTAAAACTATATCATGTTTGGATGACTGTAAGACGTTAGAAAAGCAGTTAAACAACTTAAACAGTTGAATTCAATTACAGGGCCTCCATTTAAATTCTAAGAAATGCAAAATTATATCATTCAGCCGAAAAAGGGACATATTAATTCATCCATATAATTTGAATAGAGTATTAGTGGAAAGAGTGGAGATCATGAGAGATCTAGATGTTTATTTTGACTCAAAACTAAGTTTCAAATATCATATTGAACATATTGTTGCGCAAGCTTCGAAGAATCTTGGTTTTGTTTTACGGACGGGATATGAATTTAAAAATACTATAACTTACACAACTCTGTTTAATGCATTTGTTAGACCAAAGTTAGAGTACGTTACAGTGATATGGTCGCCATTTCAAAAAAAATACATACACTGTATTGAAAAAACTCAAACAAAGTTTTTTAGATTATTAGAATTTAGAATGACGAATACTTATCCTAAATATGTATCTCGTGGGGTTTTACAAAATAAGTATGGAGTTATGTCACTTGAAAAACGTCGTAATCTGCATAGCTTACTTTTATTATATAAAAATTTTGACAATACAGTATCTTGTCCGGACATTTTGGCTGAGTTTGGCATTAAGTTCCAACAAATGGTTTGAGATGTAGGAACTTCTTGTTTAATGTAACAGAGTTCTCTCTCTCTATTTTAAATTTTGTTCATTATCGTTTAAATTTTGTTCTTTATCCTTGGGTTTATATATATGAGTGAATGATCTTGACGAGTCAGGATAATAATTGTGTTTCTTCTTTAATCGTCAAATAGGTAGGAAAAATAATAAATTAGTTTAATTCATTGGGACGTTTCGCATATATTTTAGTTTTATGCATCTTCAGCCTGTGATATGCAGTTAATCATCAGTGGCTGATGTAATGGACGTACATTATGAAATACGGTGGTCGCAGTAATAAAAACTTAGTGTAAAAATTAAAATTTAAAAATTATAAAAAAATATAAAAAATCACTATTGTTTGTCAAATACATAAAAACCGTAAATAACTGTTTACGTGTCAATAGTTTAAAATCAAGTGTTTGATTCTTGATCAAACTTGATCAACTTGAAAAACTGGATATTACTCGTGAAGGTTTTCGTTGGATGATTGAAAGATCGGCATGTGACTTACCGTGAGATTGAGGCATCTTTTGGCATATCGCAGACTGCAATACATTCGATTTTGCATAAACATGTAGGTATGAAATAGATCTGTTCCCGATGGATTCCGCATAATTTGATCGAAGTTCAAAAAAAGGCTCGTGTTGATTGGTGTAAGGGAATGCTTAAAAAAGTCAACCTAGACACTGCAAAATCTGTATACAACATGGTTACAGGTGACGAAACTTGTATTTATTCATATGATCCGGCAACTATCTAAGCAACAATCCACTGTTTGGGTCTTCCAAGATGAACTAAATGAACCGAAATGGTAAACCGTAGCTTGTGATGGAGATTATTTTTGAGATCTACGACTCAAAATACATAAGAATACACAATCAGAAAGAAAATTTTTTGCCCAAAAACTACTGGATTATTAAGGCCCCATTTCTTTTCCAGACTAAACAATATACGAAGATTTGAAAAATTCAAACCGCAGTTCTCTATATTTTATAGTTCTTAAGTTACGATTTTATTAATTTAAAAAAACTATCACTATATTATGCAGTTTTCAAGTAAAAATAAAATTCAAAAATTTCATGAAAAGAAAATGAAATCATTACAAACTTTCAATACTACACTGATCAAACCAACGTTAACTCAGGAGAGCTTCAATTTTTATTTAGATAGATAAAAGTCTAGATTTCGAAAACTTAAATTACAGATTTCTATCTCTGATCCTTCAATAACAGAATCATCTCACGAAAATTTGGACTTAATATTAACTTTACCTCCATTTTTTCTTGGGAAAAGTAAAAAAAAAAACAAGATGCCTATCTTTGTCCTTTCTTAAATGATAGCCAAAAATACTACAATTTGCTGCTTTTATAGTTTTCACAACTTTTGTGGGCATGGTAACAAAAATTCAACATTAACATATACGTTATAAGTTCAAACTATACTGTAGTATTTAGTACAATAATTTGGCCACAAGTTAGCGTATTAGAGCGTGTCACTTCTCAATAACCTGCCATAGGATCGTTCTTATAAACGCGTGTTACAAAACAAATTCTGTAACACGTAATTCTCTTTATAAATAAAAGAAACAAAGCTCTTTAGAAGACGTTAAAAAAGTTGTTTAGCAGTAACGTTATTTTGTATTTAATAACTGATTTTATAACTTTTACCGAATTGGGCCTAATGTCTCTATTATTAAAATTCTTTTGATGCTCATACATTTTCGAGAAAGTAGATACTTTGGTTTTGAATATCTCAGTAGTGCGAATGTATAATCCGCAGAGAATAACTTTTCTTGGCATCTTCCTGAGGCAATATGTTTCATACGTTTAGAAATATGAGTTTTATCTACGGTTTCAGCACGCTTCTGCACACAAATCTGGCAATGTGACATTTTGATCCTTGGTAAAATACGTTAAGTGATTTGAACTGACGCGGTTCACGTTCTATACTTCCATTTGGTAAAAAGAAAGATCCATGCAGTGTGTTCGCTTGATCCTTCCCACGCTCACTATGTTCGGAGAGAATAACTCTCAACTTATTATTTATCTTCGATCAATTTCGTGTGACATGAATATGTCAATTTCTTTATTTTCTTATTCGTTTATTCCACGTTTATCTAAATAACCGCCTACATTTTTCTTTTTGTCTTAGATATATTTTTATTTACATCCTATTATTTACGCAGAAATGGTTATAGATTTTCTCTGTTTTAAAAATTGTCTTTATTGTAGCTGTAGTTTTCTAGCTGTAGATACAGTCAAATGCATTGTATATAATTCCTCAAGTATTTGTGCTTACAGTTAGTTAGATCATGTAAAGTAGTTTAATTAATTATCCTAGTAACTTTTTTACTTTTGTAATGACACCATACAAATATTGTTTATTTTTTTAGACCCTTTTGATAACATATAAATATAATTCATAAACTAATGAAAAAGGCTAGGAAAAACAACTTGCTTTTGTATATTTTTTTCAACTTTTACCACTGAAACAGGAACAATTATTGCACTAGACAGTTATACTTTAATTAAACATAAATGTACAGTACCTAGACAAAATATTATAACCACTTACAAAAACAACTGTTTATTAAAAATGCCGACATATATAGTCTAGTGCCTACGCACCATATTTTACGTTAATGCTGCACTTAATGATAATGGAATGCCATTTAGCACACGTGTTCCTTATAAAAATTAAATCATTTTGACCCGCAGCACCTATTTGTGAATCGAGGCAAATTCAAGATGGCGGCGAAACTAGCGCGCCAATTACGATAACGATAACTAATTCTTATGATACAGCAAAATAGCTAAATACATATTTGTACAATGGACCTGTAGCTACAATTTGCCGCATCGTACGCGAATTTCCGTTACTTAGTTTACAAGATACCGTCCATAATTCATTCTCAGACGCAAAAAAGTGATTTCCGAAATGGCTAACGAATTTCATATGATATGGCTCGTTTTCTATTAATTTAATGCCGTAGATTACGAATCTGTTATCAAAATGGCGAAAATTTAAAATTTTGATAGATTTTTTTCCCAAATTCGAGACATGTTGATATTCTATATCACTGCAAATCTGCGTATATTAATATTTTATTTCAATTCTTCCTAAATCTGTAGAGCATGTCCTTGGCTACAAGAATATGTGCGGAATTTTTCTCTGGAAGGCGCCAAAATTAAGGTAGCGGCCGAAATGTGTAAAACCTCAACTTCGTATTATTTTGACACTCTTTATATCGTTTTCGACCAAATCGGACCTGTAAATTACAAAAATGAAATAAAAAATGGCAAATGACTTGTTATTATTCGGATTTTGCCCAAAATGAAATAAAAAAAATTACATATCCGGCCGGAACGGCTGTAAATTATGACATTTAAGTAAGATACCCCATGCATTGCATATACGGAATGTATCAATTTGCTTAGGTTTGTTCGCAGCACCTGGTCTCAAATGAAGCCGCTTTCGAAATAACGATCGAAAATCGAATTTTGCTATTTTCATCAAATTTGTTGAGTTGTATATCAATTTCGGGTATATTGAAGTCGCAGATTTCGAAAATGAGGTTAATTTAAAGATTTGCTACACAAAAGATTTATTTTGCCCGAAAAAATAATTACATGTATTCTTTACATAGCAATGAGATTCATTACACGGCAGTGAAGTGTCTCTCCATCCAAAAGAGTAGTAAATAGCAGTTCTGACAAAATAATATAGATTACTACACACTTAATACGATTCTAATGGTGGCCGAAAACTATTCTTTCGAAAATGGTTAAAATATTCTCAGATATTTTTACCAGTTATCAGGACAACATTTTAAAGTGTTGATATATACTCTACATGTGCCAATAATACTGACTTCTTCTATTACTTAATTCTATACAAAATGAAGATATTCAATGAACACTAGTCAACACTAGTCTGAACGAAGTCGAAACCGGTGTGAAACATTATTTTGCATAATTAATTGAAGAAACATTTTAAATAAACTTTAATTTAAGAAATAATAAGTAATTTTTAATTATTAGGGAACGGACGTAATTAGCCCCTGAACTTGACTTGGCGTTTTCATAGGCGTAGTTTTTAAAAATATAATTTTGAAATATTTTACCCCTTTAAAACTTTAAAATAAACCTAAATTAAAATTAATAACGGCAATAATCAGTACAATTGATGGCATGAATGGACATACTCTATCTCACTAGAATTTTATCTTTACATAGGCCCACCCAATTAGTGAGGCTTTCGACTTTGATTTGTAAACAAATATAAATTATTTTGTAAGGTAGGACTGGAAGTCAGTATTATTAGCAAACATAAAGGAACTATCAACACATTAAAATGTTGTCCTAATAACTGGTAAAAATATTAGAGAATATTTTAACCATTTTCGAAAGAATAGTTTTCGGCCACCATTAGAAACGTATTAAGTGTGTAGTAATCTATATTATTTTGTCAGAACTGCTATATACTACTCTTTTGGATGGAGAGACACTTCACTGTCGTGTAATGAATCTCACTGCTATGTAAATAATACATGTAATTATTTTTTTCGGGCAAAATACAATCTTATGTGTAGAAAATCTTTAAATTAACTCAATTTTAGAAATCTACGACTTCAATATACCCGAAATTGATATACAACTCAACAAATTTGATGTAAATAGCAAAATTCGATTTTCGATCGTTATTTCGAAAGCGGCTTCATTTGAGACCAGGTGCTGCAAACAAACCTAAGCAAATTGATGCATTCTGTATATGCATGGAGTATCTTACTTAAACGTCATAATTTACAGCCGTTCCGGCCGGATATGTAATATTTTTTAATTCATTTCGGGCAAAATGCGAATAATAACAAGTTATATGCCATTTTTTATTTCATTTTTGTAATCTACAGATCCGATTTGGTCGAAAACGATATAAAGAGTGTCAAAATAATACGAAGTTGAGACTTTACATATTTCGGCCGCTACCTTAATTTTGGCGCCCCGCAGAGAAAAATTTCGCACATATTCTTGTAGCCAAGGATATGCCCTACAGATTTAAAAAGAGTTTAAACAAAATATTAATATACGCAGATTTGCAGTGATAGAGAATATCATCATGTCTCGAATTTGGGAAAAAAATCTATCAAAATTTTAAATTTTCACCATTTTGATAACAGATTCGTAATCTACGGCATTAAATTAATAGAAAACGATCCATATCATACGAAATTCGTTAGCCATTTCGGAAATCACTTTTTTGCGTCTGAGAATGAATTATGGATGGTATCTTGTAAACTAAGTGACGGAAATTCGCATACGACGCGGCAAATTGTAGCTAAAGGCCCATTGAACAAATATGTATTTAGCTATTTTGCTGTATCATAAGAATCAGTTATCGTTATCGTAATTGGCGCGCTAGTTTCGCCGCCATATTGAATTTGCCACGATTCACAAATAGGTGCTGCGGGTCAAAATGATTTAATTTTTATAAGGAACACGTGTGCCAAATGGCATTCCATTATCAGCAAGTGCAGTATCTGTCGACGTAGGCACCAGACTAATAATCATATGCTACTTTATTTATTTCTTTAACATATCGTGTATTAATTAAAAGATAAGCTATTTTAAACATCTTCAACTCTGTATTTTTATTCTGAGGCTAATTTGCAAGATCAAAAAGTACCGATTTTGTCCTGGCCAGGTAATTCGCCGGATATCAATCCTATCGAAAATGTTTGGAACCTCCTGAAAATACTTGTTTATGATTTAAATAATACTAATAAACAAGTTTTAATAGATAATATTAAAAAAGTATGGCATGGCTCTCCAGAAATTGAAAATTGTATTAGGGCATGTATTTAGAGTATGCCTCGAAAAATTGCGGCAGTAATAAAAGCAAAGGGGGCAACACAAAATATTAAAAAACATTTTATAAATGTACTAAAATAATTTGAAATAATAAAAAACAAAATAAAATTGGTGCATTACTATTTTGTTGATTTTGTGTAAAACAATGAATTTTAAAAAAATCATAAGTGGTTATAATATTTTGTCTAGGTACTGTATATACCAAACAGCCATTTGTTAATCAATAAATAAGGCTCCCAATTTTCTCACAGATTTGGTTACAATTTATATGATAATTAAAAGGACGATATAAAAACAAACAACGGACCTTTGCCAAGACTGCACGCTCCCAACGATATAATTTAACCTATGTATAGATGAAGCCATGATAAATGGATATATATCTAATTTACTAATTCAATGCATATTCGGATATAATACGAATATGTATCTATTTTACTATTTGAAGGCAATCAAGTAATTGCCAGCGCCGAAGAAATACTACGAAAAGCAACATATAAATTACAGTAAGTAATAAAAAAGGACAAGCTAGAAATCTCTACAGAAAAAAAAAAAACAAAAGTAATGGCTTTCCAAGGTAAAGATATAAGAAGGAACAAAGTTCACATAAATAATAAGTTAATTATATAAGAATTTTACAGTTTAAAAAATAGGAGAAATTAAAAAAAATGTTATTATAACGGTACAATTTAAAGAACACTGAACCAGAATAATGTACAACCATAGAAAGAAACATTTGCGAATTGATTGGTGAAATTAAGAAATAACAAACAAAATTGAAAGAACATGTAGAAGGAATGTACCGAACTAGCCATGCAAAGATGTATTAACAACACAGATCATATAGAAGACGGCGCCCCGGCCGACGGAAAAAGAGAATTCCATGGTAAAATTAAGGAATACTAAACAAAATGGAAGGAACGTGTAGTAAGAATGGACCTAACTAGACTTGCAAAGATGTATTACTAACACAGATCAAAAAGAAGATGACGCCCCAAACGACCAAGGAAGAGATAGATTCAACAATTCCAACAAGAAAATAATTAATGTAAAATAATGTAATATTCCAAAACATGTATGAATAAGTGAAAGAAGAATTGTACCTATTTTAAATATAAACTCCTTAAGAATTTTTGTATGATAGTAAACCTGATCCTGATGAATTTATGAAACACTCAAAAATAACATGTTGTGCTACTGCATCATCTAAATATCGTTGTCCTCCAGGATGATTCTTTAACGGCCCAAATAAGTCATGCTGCAAGGATATGCTCAATATTTTCAACATGCGAAACTGAATCGAATCAAAGAATCGAATTTCTCGGTCTGGCGAATCAAAGAATATAAGTTAATTTATAACAGGAACTAAGAAAGAT
Source organism: Liopterus haemorrhoidalis (assembly GCA_963971575.1). Lineage (NCBI taxonomy): Eukaryota > Metazoa > Arthropoda > Insecta > Coleoptera > Dytiscidae > Liopterus > Liopterus haemorrhoidalis. The sequence continues at coordinate 60,581,740 of OZ020611.1, forward strand.
ATAGCTTTATTAGCGGAAGAAACAGGAACAACTAAAATAAAGCGACAATTAAAAAAAAAAAAATGTGGATTAAAAATTTTTCTTTTTCTACCTTCTTCAGCCCATAATCATCCCACAGTAGTTTTACCGAGCCGTAGTTTTCACTACTGTACTACTACTTTATATTGGGTACGGGCCTTTCACTCCGAAGAGTGAAGTTTCAGATTTATTAATTAATAATATTAATTTATTTAACTCCACGGTGATCCAATCCGAGTTGGGGGTGGTGTTAAATTTATGCAATACTTGTTTAATTATGTAATTGTAGATGAGCTAATAAGAAAAAATGCAAATTTCCATGCCCTATCCGGGATTTTAACTCGGGACTTTTAGCACGAGAGGCTGGGTCGCTACATGTGTGCTACCGTGGCCGCAAAAAATAAAGTTCCGTATCCTTTACTTATTTTGTAAAATTTAAAATTTATTATTAAATCATTGTGATTTAAATATTAATCATTAAACAGTTTGTCTTGATATTTTAAGTTAAAAATAAATATTTTTCTTACGAATATTCCGTCTATTATGGTTATAATTTGCATTTTCATTTTACTAAATTAAGTATTAACTATCACATAAATTTGTGTGGTTACGTTTTAAGAAATACAATATAATTTTATTCAGCATCTTATAGACAACTTCCAGCAGGTAGAACCATCTTAGTTCAAAATACATCGCAGAAAAAATATGTATTCATGTAATATGAATTCAATGAAAAATTTCTTTCAAATTTTGAGTGGAGTATCACATGAAAACCTCATGATGCATGGATAAATCAACAAATTTTAATTTTTGCAAATAATATGTCAAAAAGCTTGTGTCTCCCAACATATTTCGAGAAGGATTGATCTAGAAATATAAAAATTTCTGGATAATGTACAATGATGGAAACCGGAATAGTTCAACAAGAATTTTTGAAGAGATTAGTTTTTTGAAAAATATCGAAGTGAATGTGTCGTTAAAAGGTTACTTATTTAATTTTGTTTTTTTTTTGTAACATTTTCTTTTTTTGAAAAAATTCGCAAGACGTAGATTAAGAAACGGGAGATTGGTCAACGGCCCAAGTTGCCAAGACCGTAGAAAACGAGGAAAAAAAAAGAGAAATGAAAGATAGTTTTTAATTATCTTTTTTTAATTCGATTTTTGCCATAAATTTGCTAAAGAAACAATTGTCCAAGAACCTGTAAACTAGGCGGGGGGAGGGGTTAATTCTGCCTAATGCACATTAATGTGAACTGGAATAGTACAACAGGAATATTTAATCTGAATTTCGAAACACCGTACAACAAACACATTTTTTTGTAACACCGTGCTTGTAGTATTTATCTGACTAAATGGAGAACTGGGTAGCTATAGCTGAGCCGATGGTGCGAGAACATCTCAGGTGCCTTATAAGTCTCTAGACGGAAGCACGTATGTTCTTTCGGATTGTTCTTGCAAAATATTTTTTCAAAAATTATCAAAGCTTTTGATTTTAATTAGGTACCCACAAATTAATATCATTTACCAAATACCTACAAAATCATGAAATGTGTGAAGATCCATACTTCACATCATTTTTTTGACTAATTTTCTCATGACTGTCAACCTAAATCCTCGTTCATAATAAATACATAGCACAAGCATAGCCCGTGCATAGAGATTAGTACAGAGGGAGAGACTGTTCTGAACATCTGTTTCTAATAAATAGAACGAAGAAAGTCTTGTGATTCATATGTTATATATGTGCTATGTATCCATTATAAATGAAGCTTTAGTTTTGATTTACACCTTTCGTAAATTTTAAGAGAAACGAAAACCATAAAAAAAGTATGTAAATATTTCAGAAATAATGCAAACAACTCTCCCGTATTTCATATGGTTTCGTAATTATCCAATAAATTTCAATATAGTGTAAACATTGCAGAGCAATAAATATCAAATTCAACTTTGTAGCAATTTCGTATTTGTACATTTATTTAATTTCATACACTGTAATGTATCATGATAATTTTAATTGCATTTTCTAAACCTGAAAAATAAATGAAATAATGAACGTTAATATTAAATTCTGGAATGTTAAAGGAATAACCAAATCTAATAGTAAATCTTAATTAAATTTCAGTGTGATAATTAAATCAATATGTAATAAAGTTAGTGCTGGATCATGGAACTAGCAGCCACTTTCAGTTTCAACATTATTATAACTAGATAAGTTTAACTGCATACAGCAGATTGCAATGTATTAAAAAGATGCTTGTACAGTGAATCGTTCTACCATGAAATTTATTTGTAATTAAATTGAATCAGTAGCGTAGCTCTTAAATCTTTATGGCAGAAATTGTAATTGTTACATATTACGACTTAAGACAGCTTTGATCCCGAATCATTTTGATTAACTGAATCCGGAGATTGATTTGAAGAAAATTTTCATATTTAAGAGTGTTACGAAAATTGTTTTTTATGATTTCGTATGTATAGCACTCATACCTAGAGCTCTGCGCGGATATGTTTTTCTGCATCCGCATTCAATCTGCATCCGTACATCCATGATCCGCATCCGATCCGCATCTGCAGCTTTTGTAAATAATAAACCAGCATCCGATCCGCATCCGCAAAAATATCCGCACAATCCGCACAACAGGTTTTGCTGTCAGTATGGAAAGAACTAACATGTTTCGCCCTATTTGGTAATCGCTGCTCTAAAACACTACTGCAAATTTTTGGATTTAAACTAAAAATAACTTTCCCTTAGGTTAGAAGAGACGCCAAAAAATGTGGAGCCTAGATGCGCTAATAATTTTGAAACCTAGAGAGACACAAAAATTTTGGGGGTCTAGCCGTCCTTTTTCGTAGGGAGTAAGTGGTGTGTTGCTCATGAAAAACGTGTTAATAGTACTTTCAAGTATCATATTAATGTCAACTAACATCTCACGTCAGATTTTCTTTTCCAATGTTAGGAAAAAGTAATGCAACGTGGTTATATATTTTATACTTATTAATCTATATACAAAGTGTCTCAAAAGAAATTTTATATTTATTTAGCTTACTGCGTGAACGCAACGTATCCGAGGGGCGCGGGGGTTATGTCAATCGGTAGCCTGGCTCTTGGGAATTCAGTCGCTATGGAGCGTTTCTCGGGAGCAGACCGCGCGTTATGCGTGCGAGAGTTTTACAAAAACGGTGATTCCGGCGACTGTAGCGCGTAGAAAGTTCTGCAGTATTCGAGGTTTTCGCCACTTAAATGATGCGCCAAGCATTCCTCTCATTCGACATTGGGTTAAAAAGTTTGAAGAAACTGGTACAACGCTGGATAAATCAAAATCCGGGCGACCTAGGTCATCAAGAACGGTAGAAAACGTGGAGAATGTTAATCAGTCTGTTCGTGACGACCCGAACCTTTCAATTCGGAAGCGCGCAAGTGCTTTAAATGTGCATAGATCATCATTATATCGCATTATGCACAAAGACCTAAAGCTGCACCCCTACAAAATTTAATTGGTGCAAGAATTAAAGCCCCAAGATGCCAGTCAGAGGCTTAATTTCGTAAATCAGGTGATTGAGCGATTTTCAACGTTTACCAATATTTTGTTTTCGGATGAAGCTCATTTTCATCTTAATGGCCACGTAAATAAGCAGAACTGCCGCTACTGGAGTGCAACGAATCCGAAACGCAAACATCAGAAACCCCTACATTCGCCTAAAGTGACCGTATGGGCTGCGATGTCGGCGCGAGGAATTATCGGCCCTTACTTTTTTGAAGACGAAAGGGGGCGTGCAGTTACAGTGAATTCAGAGCGTTATGTGGAGATGTTAGACAACTTCTTGGTACCTGAACTGCAAAACTTTCCTGGCTATAACCAAAGAACATGGTTCCAACAGGACGGAGCAACTTCACACACGTCCAATATGTCTCTGCCACGTGTTCGTGAAATTTTCTCAGGCAAATTGATCTCCCGGAGAGGTGACATAAATTGGCCTCCACGAAGTCCAAATTTAACCCCTATGGACTTTTTCCTATGGGGTTATCTTAAATCTAAAGTTTACGCCAATAACCCGACTTCACTGGCGCATTTGAAAGAAAATATCCGTCACGAAATGGCAGCCATCCTTGAGTCCACCTGCCGAGACGTCATAAGTAATTTTACTGTTCGGATAAATGAGTGCCGAGAACGCGAGGGTCTACATTTAGACGATATTATTTTTAAGAAATAAATCCCCTGAAAGTGTATTTTAATAATTAATAAACATTTTTTCTATATACGGCTTACTTTTTTTTTTAATCGATCCACTAAATATAAAATTTCTTTTGAGACACTTGTATATATATATATATATATATGTATAACTTGAGAATAAAAGACAATCGCATAACAACATTAGAGCTTTTTTTACTTATTTTTACATGTACAATACATTCCTGAAGTTCGGCCGATTCCTCTTCACTCACCCTGTATACTTACTAATCAGTTTTATGTAAAAAAAGTGTTTATTAGATTTAAAAGCCAGAATTAGAGCAGATGTAGAAATAATTACATCGAAAGTGTACAATAATTAAAAAAAAATATGTTGATTGTTTTAACACAATCTCGATCATGTACTAGAGTGAGATAGAATGCTACAAAATATCACATGTGTATACAGACAACCGAAGGTAACCGAGGATTGCATAATCAGAACACAATCGCATGTTTCTCCGAAAGTAACTGAAGATTTATTATTTTCACGCGGCTATTGCGAATAAGCGGATATGAAATTTTGTCCGCATCCTGACACTGACGTCACGATAAGTAGTGACCGTCAATGTCCTCCACCTGCCCTTTATTTCTCCACCCTTAAGCTCTACTTAAATCCCTTAGAGTGACCAGAAGCATCAGCATCGCTACTCTACTACTCCTACGTTAATTACCCCTTAAGCAGATTGTCATGACTTCCTACTTAGTTGAATTTAATTAATGTATCTTTTAATGCAAAAATAGTCAAAACATGCTAAGAATAGTTATGCAGAGATCTCAATTCATGGACATCCATCGAAATCTTGAAATGTCAAAATCAGTATGATCACAATATCTCACTATATCTCAGCATGTGGCGGTCGATAAAAAGATGAAAAATATTAAAATATTAGGGGAAAGGAGCGTTACAAATAATAGGGTTTTCAGCTGATAGAGGAGCTAGCAATATTAGCATACAAGACGTGGAAAAATCTTACTGTTCTCAGGTCAGAGTGGATGACTTTTGGGAGTGAAGCCAATAGACAACTAGATTGACCGTGTCCATGCAAACAGATGTAAAGATCTGTATCTTGGTGTCAGTATAAACTTGATACAAATTACCGCATGACAAATTGATATACCTTACCTGACAGTAGACAATAATAGTTAAATACTTGTTATTCAGTAGGCAACAAATGTCAAATGGCGTGAAATTTAAATGTATAAACAGTGGTTTGTCGAAGAGCAAAATGTTCCAGCAATATATTTAATTTAACCAATTTATAGATAGTTGAATTTTGACGGGAGTTAAATCAAATTTACATATAAATGTGAATAAAAAGTCTGTCACATGGTACACGAGACTAGAATATAATTACATTTCAATTCACCGTTACTGTCACGTCTTAAATTGTTAAAATTAGTGCATACTTGATTCAGCTACCAGTGTCAACTTACTAAGTTTAATGAACTTATTTCTAAATTCAAATTAGAATTATTTAAGATAACTTCAACAGAAATTGTTAATAGTCTTTATAAAGGAATCAGTAGGAATTATTTAACTCCATAGGAGCTTTTTGGCTCGCTCATTTAGAAGTTTAGTCACGATGTTCTACTTTTGATTAGTTAGTAGAGCTTTATATAAAACGCATTCAGATTTAAATGGCTCTGTAGGAAGGGAAATTACTTACATCCTTTTGCATTCTAATCATTCCTGAAAAATAAATTTTTCAAAATACCTACTAACCGAATTTCAAATTTAGAACTATAACAGATGACTAAAAATTCGCTTTTAAGTTTAATTTTTTTATTTTCTGCAGGTTTCTTGCGTTCAACCAATATAATCTTTCTTTTTAGAGGTACTTCATTATTTTCTTTTGTTTTAATGGCCATGTTTCACAAGCATACGTTATAATGTACCCCATATTTTCAGAAATAAATTTTAAGTACAATAGCTTTTGGTTATGTTATTTTGAATTTTGTTATTTTCTATAAGCTTTTCTATATATTTACTGAACTGACCTTTTTTAGTGCATTTTTTCTTACTCTATTTGTTCCCTTGTTAATAATAGATACATAACATAATGCATTGAATAAAAAGAATAAAGGGAGAAGGCAATCAGACCAATTCTGTAACTCAGTTACTATGATCCTAGTAACTAAATTTGTCACTATGTGCAAGGTCAGTTACTATCATAGCAACTTTAGGGTATTTCGTATTCCGTAAGACAAAAGTTACTACAATATTTAGTAACATTAGTATAGTGTTGCACTATCATTGGAATTGTCCTTTTGGGCAATTCTGTTGTGTAACCTTAACAGAAATAAATAAATAAATAAATAAATAAATAAATAAATAAATAAATAAATAAATAAATAAATAAATAAATAAATAAATAAATAAATAAATAAATAAATAAATAAATAAAAAACATGTTACTATAAAAGTTCCTATCATAGTAACTACCAAATGCGGGTGTTTATAAGTAATAACTTAGTGCTTATGAAGATAAAAATGGCGGATATTTGATTTTAAGTGTAATTTTTAGATATAATAGAAAATGAAGAAGATTAGTAAAGGAAATTGTATAAATTAAATATATATAAAATATATATGTATGAGTGTAATGAAATATATTAAAGATCAAAAAGTCTTTCCCAATTCCACATTTTTAATGTCTTTCTTTAAATTATTAAAAAAAAATAGTTTTTGTTTTTAAAAAAATTAACAAAAGTTCTATTCAGTGACGCAAAAATAGTTTCATGAGGGGGGAGGGTTATAAAATGAGACGTATAGAAGTAATGACAAAACTAGGAAAATGTATCGAAGTAATAAAACATCCAGTTTCATGGGAGGTTCTAACCCCCAAATCTCACCCGCCTGCGCCACTGGTTCTATTGTCGAGAATTTGTCTTTGCATTTCTTTTTTTTTTTTTAATTTCTCACTCATTTTGTTTTTTTTTTTTATATTTTATAAATGTATATACCATAATATATATTATATAACAACAAAATAATGTAAGCAATACAATATTTTGACATTTTTAACCTCAACTGTCATCTGTATACTACCAATGCGCATGCGTGTTGCGCTCCTGTAACTAACTTCATTCTTTTTTCAGTAACTGTCACTGAGATATAACTGCCATAGCGACGTCCCTACAGTTGGATATTACAGATTACGAAAAATGTTAAAGTTACTATTAAAGTCACTATTACACGGTAACTATTGTAGTAACTTTTTACAAAAATGATCTGTATATGAATTTTTAGACACAATTTTTTTTGACAGAAATTATGTTATTCAAACTACCACAATGGCTGCCAATATTTTATTGTTTTCGTATTAAAAAGTGATTATTGACATTTATTTTGATAATTTAAAATATATTTATAATTTATAAATCATAAATAAAAGACAGGGCTAAAATAGTTTTTAGTTATTTTATAATTTAATATAAAATTACGCATTTAACCTGAAATTTGGCATCTTTTCAAAATGGTTAGCTGTACTGCATGTGGACGATACAGAACACAAAATGCCAAGACTAAAGGAATAATTTTTCATTACATATTATGTAATTGGATTAATGAGATAAATCCAATTATTAACAAATTACAGATGTATACGTTTTATTGATTGTTTCTATCTCCTATCTTTAGCTTCTTTCGAAAATATCAAGATTGTTAATTTTTCTTTTTGGTACCGATAACAATTATTTTAATAAGTTGTCCTACGCCATTGTACAGCAGGAAATTATTGTCCGCCATTTTGAAATACCATCCTGGTTTGGCCAATAAGCGTGTAAGCCTCCTCCCTTTAGTCTTTTTATTCAATGACATAGTGCATGAGCATATACATAAGATTTCATGAAAGGTTTTATCGGTTTGTAATAAACAGAACAAAGAGATTATTGTGTTTTTTATGCTATGGCTATGTTATGTATTTATTATAAACGTGGCTTAACAGTCACGTATAGTAATCTAGTTACAGGAAGCCCCATTAGAACATAACTTCATTACAATACCACACATATGGCATTGACTGTTCGCAATAAGGTATGGCACACGTAACGATACAATACCGATTTTTCAATGCGATTTCAATCATCGGTCAAAAAAGTGGTTTGTGTCATTGATCCAACACATTTTACTGCACACAGATTTATTTTCTCTTCCACGTTACATGAAACTCCCCTATTAGGTACACATGTAATTTGTGTATGGCCTGAATATGTCAAGGGGGTTTCAATGAAAAAAACGTAGTTTTTTTCAGTTTTATACTGGTAGTAATTGGCGAAGTGTCACATATTTTTTCAACTGGGGACGTTAATTATCCGAAAATAGATAAAAGTTTTAATATATTAGCCTATTTAGATGCTAAAAAAGTTATATTTCTTTACTTGCTTTTAATCATATACTCCCTCCATGCGAAAAAAGTGTATACATTACTTAAACAAGTGGCGAAGGGAAACCTCCGCTAGACTAGCCCTCCCATAAAAAAAATAAAAATTTTTTTTTTTAAATATTTAGTTAAATCTTCAAAAATACATCAAATTATGCACTATACAAATTTTTGTCCAAGGCTTGGTTTACTAGTTACGAACTAATTATCATGACCATGGAAACGTTACATAAAAGTATGAAAAAATTGAAACTTTTTACAAAAATTTTTCGAAATTTTTCGATTTATTAAAAAACGTCTCAAATAAAAGTTATTAGTAATTCATTTATAGTAACTTTTATTCAATAAATTTTTTCGCAATATTTTTCTGTTGCTAAATATTCGCAAAAATCTTAAAATCGACACGAGTAAACTCCCATTTCTAGTCCACCGATCTTCATAAAAAACAATAGGGTTCTTCCTATTTAATAGGAGAATTTTTTTGGTACCAGAACGAATTCTCTAAGTTGAACCGTTCTTGAGTTATCGTATATACACTCACACAGACACACACACATACGGACGGCACTTCGAAAATAGGTTTTTTGGATTCCCTGGACCATGAAACGTGGTCATCATTCAAAATCTCGACATCGAAAATTTTCGCGATTACAATACTTGCCCCTTATAAATTAAGGTCGGGCAAGTAAAAACGTGGGTTAACGAAAGTAATATTATCTATATTATATACTCCCTCCGTTCCAAAATAAGTGTCCGATTTTAGTTTTTTTAATGGATTATTGAAATAATGAATTTAAATGTATCATTAGTTATTTATTTAAATTAGTGCTCGATTTGGGGTTCTTTAACGCCATTCAATCATTACAACACAAAGAGTCCCCGTCCAGTATTGATGAACTCATTGCGGCCGTGCATAAATCATGGGATGGAATAATCGCGGGAAAACTAGACAGTTGTTTCATTACATTGTAGAAGTGTATGGAATTGACCATGCTTCATAGAGGAGGCAACGATTACAAGCTTCCTCACATTTAGTTTAGTTGTGAAATAGTATATTCTGTAACAAGGTTGGAATGATAAAATTCGATGCGAGTGGAACATTCAGAGAGCGAGCCGCAGGCGAGCGTAAGTAACCACGAGCATCGAATTTTCTCTTCCAACCGAGTCACAGACCCTACTTTCTCTACGACCACCAGAAAGAAAAAAATATTAACAGATAATTATTTTAACAAGCGTTTTATCTTAACAAATAATTTATATTAGAGAACAAATTAATCAATTAATTAAACTTATTTTTCTATTTATTATTTGTTTAATTTTAATTTAATTGTGCGGCAAATTAAATTTCGACCACTATTTTAGTACTTTTTAGGAAGTTGTGTTGCATTTATTTTAATGTCACCCTACAAAAGAAAATGACAACAAGCATAAAATAGTTATTCCATAACAAGTGATGGAATGAAATACACGCAAAAAGAAGATAAGTGCTTTAGAATAATATTCGAACTATTGTGTTAGAATCTTTAGTTTCTGTAGTCAAAATTTGTTTTAGAATTGGTAAATTCTATAGTGGTCGTGAAGAAATATACTTTATATATCCCTTTGCATATTTTTTCATGAAACTGTACACTTATTTTGGAACAAATAAAATACCTAAATCGGACACTTATTTTTGAACGGAGGGAGTATATTAAAAAATTTTTTGTTTTTATTTCTAAATAAATGGTAGCTAGGCAACGAATAAACAAATGGCGTGCCTATGTCAAAAGTAAATGACAGAAGAAGAAAAAACACGCGTATTTTAGACAAATTAAAGTGACACCCGCTATTCTAACAATGACAATTTTTGATCAAAATTTTGTTGAATTGCAAGGAAGAAGTTCCAAATTGACTTAAATCACAACCGCCAAATAGTCCAGATTTTAAAATATTGGATCTTGGCTTTTACAATTTTATATAATCCTTTCAACATACCTACAGCTTCAGCGAATACAACCGTCAAATTGATGCATTTCTACATATTTTGCAATTCCTGCTCCCCACATTAACTTAAAAGTTCAGTAATGACACCAGTCAAAAGACAATTTTTACCCGTTTATATAGAAACCGAACACTTTTTTCAGTTTTTTTTTAACGTTTATCACCTTTTCTACAGCGGTTATTAGCCAGGACACACATATATATATATATATATATATATATATATATATATATATATATATATATATATATATATATATATATATAGATATATATATATATTTTATAATGAATATTCCATACCGAACAGGATGTGTGTTACCACTACGCTACGCTGGTCGGCCAATGTAATTTTAGCTATCAGTCGAAAGCTATATAAACATTCTTACAAATTTTAGAATTATTAAACAAGTTAACATTAGATCATTTATTTTATTAAATTTAAACAATAAAACGATTTTTAATTATATTTTAAAATAAATTTATTATTACTTACTTTAATTACAATAAATTGTCAAATAACCCACATTTCTGTAATAAACAATATCCCATTTTGTTATAAAAAGAATTATGTACATTAGTTAGCTATCTGTTATAGTGGCACAAATTGTATTAATTGCATTCCTCAAAAAAATATATATATATATTTGGCTGACGGGTTTAATAAAGTTTGCTTTGAAAATGATGCCTCAAAAAGAAATCACACGGTATGAAATCAGGAGTTCTGGCAGGCTAGTCTATCGCGCCACATCGACCAATCCAACGATTTGGAAACGAGTGATCAAAATGTTACCTTATATCTCTTCCAAAATGCGCTGGACACTTATGTTGGCACCAGGCTACCTGATTTTCACGTACTATATAAGGGTTTACACACCTTAGTGGGCATTGCATTTCATAGGAGTGGTACTGAAACTTCTTATACACTTTATCTTAAATGCTTCCAGTATTCTCAAATTAGCTTAAACGGCTTATTGTCGATGAAGATGGAATAGGACTTTGACTAAATTTTACGGAAAATAAATTAAGTACCCTGCTTGTAGGTACTAGATAGATTCATTTATTGTGACCATATGGTGTACACAGAATACATTTACAATTCTCTATATAAAAAGGCTGAAAAATGATGAACAAGAAATACGAACATTATTACTTTTTTTTTATTTGTATATTTTCCCAGTTATTCCCATGATCTTTCTTTTTCTCAAATTTTTTTTGAGCCAGTCCAGACCTTCTCCTTTCTCATTCAGGAAATCTGCGACATTTCGCGAGTCTGGTTTGAATTCACGGCAATTTGTCAACCAGTGCTCCACTGAATCCTCTTTTTCTTTACAGAATTGGCATACTCCTTCCTCCAGCTCTTTCCAGTATTTTTTTGCCTCTTTTTTGCCTCTTCTTCGTTCCCTGCTCTGAATCTAGCCATTAGTTTCTGGTCATGCCGGCTGTAAAAATAATGCAATGCGTGCAGGTATTATTCACACTGTAAAACGATTTTACAATAAACACGCTTCAATTGAATACATCATTTTCGTGATTTATTATGAGTTTCAAAAATAAAACCACATTATTTTGTTTAACCTGTCGAATTCATTAAAATAGGTATTTTTCATTAAATTCATTATGAATTTTCCCATGTTTCGTAGTAAAAGTCATAAAAAAACTGAAAATACAAAAATCTATTCCCAAAATTTTTGGTACTATTAGAAGCGGGTAATAATTACCTTTCGATTGATGCCAATATGGAGCTTGTAAGTTAATATGGAGAGCAGCAATCGCAAAAAATGTATATTTCAATATTATTCTCCTATGTTCCGGGATAAAAATTACCACCCGGTATATACCTAGGTATCATATGTTTTTGTCAGACTTATTCTTCATTACAATTAAATGATCTTAGACAGGTTTATTTTAAGTAGAATATTGAACAGTCTTTTTCGAATATCGTAGGTATAATCAGGGCTATTCAGGGCCGGTCTTCCTCACATAAGCGCTCGGACATAACCTGCAATCTCCATCAAGCATTATCCTTTAGGCACTTTAGAAATTTTAGGGATAATACTTGTTTGTCTTTGGTGGTACACGAGCAGGGATGGGAATTTATTTTTGAATATCGATTTATGCGCCATTCGATATATCGTAAGTGTGATATCGATATTCGATATATATCGAAGTAAAAATATCGATGTTTTCGATATATCGAAATAATTAACACGTAACATGTAAGATATATAAATTAGTTTTTTTTTTGTTGTTGTTGGCTTGGCGGGAAAAGAAGTCGCCATTTGACAGACAATCACTTTACAGTTGGTACTCACCCAGCTACCAACCAACTTTCTAATATTTTCCTAGTTAACTGCTCTCTTAATTATATATATATATATATATATATATATATATATATATATATATATATATATATGCTGTCCACTTTTGTAAGGACAAACCAGATCTTTTTGGTTACTTTTATAGTGTATTATGGACTATAAATGTCAATCAAATATATTCCTTACGCTGTAAAAGCGACTTTAGATTTATTGGTTATGATCATTTTTAAGAAAGTGACATTTTTTATAATTTTTTAATATCAACATGACATATAATTTTAAAGGTGCAAATTATAAAATCAAAATTTCGTCTTACAGGCTATTCGGCGATTAGGCGGAACTAAATGGAAATTTAGTTATTTTAGGTTGTCACGAAAACGGACCTTGCTTGGGTTATTTCATGTTTCAGTTTTGGTATGTGAAAATTTAAAATTCCTACAGTGAAACCACGGAAACGAATAACATATGTCAAATATTTTAATACATTTTTCCATATTTTGAAGACAAATACCTAAATAAATGTTTTTTTTTTTATTAATAATGACAAAAAATTAAGTGCAATGAAAAGGACATTTTATAATGACAATCAATTTAATCTAGAATTTAAATGTGAGCATGATTTACAAAGCTTAAACAAAATGACCAAAAGTCCGAATTAATAGATCAAAATTACTAGATTTCAAAAGCTAGTACCGCTTGGAATAGCCTATAGTTTGTTTTTACAAAAGTGAACAGCATATATTTAAATGTAAAAAATATAGAAGAATACCGATATTTTGTGCGAATATCGATATTTTGCGCGATATATCGCATTTCAAAAATCGATATAAAAATATCGATATATTTTTCTAAAGTATCGATATTTTCGAAATATCGATATATCATTCCCATCCCTATACACGAGTCGACATACGAGCGAGGCAGGTAATGAAAGATAAGAGGATAAGAGCAGAACCGTGGCAACAGGCTGGCGTCGGGGCATTTGCCAGGGGTGCGGGACCTAATAAGAGGCGCCATTGCAGTGAAAACATTTTTTTTTTTTTTTTTCTTCACTTGTATTTGGGAGGTGAGAACGTTTTTTCTTTGCTTTTCACTTGTATTTGGCAAGTGAGAACTTTAAGGATTTCTTGTTATTTTTTTTACTCCTCAATTGTATTTGGGAGGTGAGGACCTTTTTATTTGCTCTTCACTTGTATTTGGGAGGGGAGGACCTTTTTTGATCTTCACTTGGATTTGAGGAAGTAAATTTTATCAATTTACTTTATTTGCAAAGTGCGCCAAAAACATTGCTACGGCTCTGGATAAGAGTGCCTACGAAAATCTTAATACAGCCCTGCCATCAATTAACTAGGTTATATATCATCCTGCAGTTGTTCGTTTGATGATGAATTCTCACAAAGAATATCTACTGCATACGTTCTTTGTTGACTTTAGACCATTTAACCTTGAGATGCAAAATCAAAATAAATACGCAATATTTGTTTATTTCCACGGTTAACGGTTTTTTTTATCGCAAATTATAAATAGTGTTGTGTGCTTGTAACGTGAAACGCTAATTCTTTATTATAATCTTCATGGGACATTGGAATATTTAATAATCTGTGCAGGTAACTATACATTTACTTTAAAAAATTCGCTAGTAAACAAAAAAATCAATAATAAGAACTTAATGCTATGTATTGTAGTGGGATCTACGAAATTGGTGAACGAATGCGATTTCATTTATGTAGGAAGAAGCGAAAGAAATTTTAATCTTAGAAATATAAAACACATAAATCAACAAATCTTATTCTAATATACGTATTTAAAATAAACATACAATACATTTTTTTGAAACAATAACCGAGCGCTTTTTTTATTTCCTTGTTCAATATATTTCAACTATTGCCTTTAACTAATTCAGATAATATTAATAGAATTAAACTTGCTGAATGTGTAGCGTGTAGCGACCGCAAGGCAAAAGGGAAGACCGCGTACCAGATGGATAGAGAGTGCATTCACACATCCAGAAACTAGGAAGGAATAACCGGCATAGATTGGCTCCGAATCGTACAGCCTGGAGGCGAATCGTTGATGAGGCAAAAGCCCTATAAGTGTTGTAAAAGCCAATGATGATGAAAGTGAAGCGCATGTGTCCGACAAGGAGTTCTTGCCCTACGAAAAGGTTGTGTAACTGTCCAAAGGTTATCGCAAACAACAAATGTCTTAGCAAGACCGCTAACTATTTAATCTGTCAACACTAAAAGGCAAACTACAAATGCTCGTTCTGCTCCAACCAGTAAGAAACTTCATTCGCTAGCAAAGATATTATTGCACAGTACTTTGTGATATAATAATATTTATTTAATACTTTGCAGACAATGTTTTTATAGGTCAAAATTATAAATGTACAAATTTAAAATTAGGTACACATTATAAAAAAACAGATTAAAATAAAATTATATTGGTGTACAACTTTGCTTCCGCCGTTTTCCTATAGATGGCTTTAGCGGTAAGTAGTGGTCTAAATAAATAGATCATAGACATCATGCAATAAACTTGGGCATCTGTCAACACAACCCGATAAAAACATTTGTCGACTTGTGTCTTCATCATAAAGTTATTCTTGATTGAAAATGTCAGTTTACGAGCCAAATTCTTGTCATTTGCGGGAGGTTTTAATTTTCTGCTTCAATATGACGAAATCTTCGGCTGAGGCTCATCGAATGCTTTCAAATACTTAAGGTGAGGCCGCTATTAGTGAAAGAACGTATCGTGAGTGGTTTCAACGCTTCAAGAACGGTGATTTTCACGTCGAAGATAGCATACCGACAATGTTCGACTCCAAGTTGCGTAAGTGGTCAAGACATACCTGGAAACGTTGAAATGGGAAGTCCTACCCCACCCGCCGTATTCTCCAGACTTTGCTCCCTCTAACTATCATTTGTTTCGATCAATGGCACACGACCTAGCTGACCAACACTTCCGGTCTCATGAAGCAGTAAAGAATTGGATCGATTCGTGGATCGCTTCAAAAGATGACCAGTTTTTTCAATGCGGGATTCATATGCTGCCCGAAAGTAAAAGAGTGGCCGGCGATGGACAATATTTTGAATCATAAATATATAACCAGTTTTTTACAATAAAGCCTCGAATTTCGGGAAAAAAAGATGGAGGCAAAATTGTACACCCATGTTCAATACACGACAAATATAATCATAAAATACAAAACTTAATACCAGAAAACAGTTTTCAGTCAAAATATTTTTTATTTGGTTTTAATGGATTTTTCTGTCGAGAGTTTTAAAAGTCCCATATAGATGGCTCTAGAAGAGGGCAAAAGACAGCCAAACTCATATCATTTTTAGATTTGGTTAATCGAATTTTAGGACATATTCACGAATATTAAATTTACGTCGGTTATCATAACACTGGCAGAGTTGGCAGAGTGTGTTATATGCTTCTATGAGAACTTATTTTTTCTTTTAATTTATGTTATAATCATTTTATAATTACATAAAATGCAAATTATATTAACTTATTATGTAGAGTGCTTACTTTGAATTCCGTAAATATTTTAACAAATTAACATCTACACCGATTATTTACTCTTCATAAACATGTTCCATTTATTTATACTAAATATATTTAAAAAAAACTGTGCAAACACACAAGCGGAAGCCAACTAAAGTAAAATGTAATCAGGTAAAATATTGTTTACACAATTTTGTAGTAACAGGAATGCGTAGGCTACACAGAGAGGGACAATTAAATAAATGGATAAATACATTACGCAGCAAGTGGGTGGATGTAGAAATTCACAAAAAGAGCTCTACTTTAAGTTAACAATACATGTAAAATTTAGGATTCTATTTTTAAATGTTATTTATTTTGAAATGGGAGGGTTATGTTTTCGCTGTATGTGAATCTGTAGTATTTAGTTATAGTGAAAAAAAAAAAAAAAATGTAAAATTGAAGTGATATAGTTTTCAGTACTAAGCACTACAATTCATCCAAAAAGGAACTGGAAGGAAAATCCCAGTATATCCATTAACAAGACTTTCTCTAGGACCCTAGGTGTTTCTTCTACACTCACTACGTATTTAATATACCTTTAGTTTATTTTATCATAGAACATATAGATTTCATTTCTATAACAACCGTTGGTTGACAAATGTAAAATAAACGCAAAATATATTTATTAAAAATACAATTTAAAATTTGGAAAAAACATAAAATTAAAATAACCTCCAACAAATTTTCAAATATTCCTCCATTCACTGCCAAATAATGTCCCAAACGGTCATAAACATCTTTCATGACATTAATTAATTGCATCGGTCTTAATTTGTAGGATTCATTTTCTATTCTAGCTTCTCGATCTTCTATAATTAAACTAAACTAACCCAAATAAAAAAATCGTTCGGTGCTAAGTTTGGCGACCTAGCGGGCCATTCTATTTTGCCGCCAATCCAACATCGAGGAAAACTATGATTTAAAAATGTTTTAATTATTCAGGAATTATGCGCTGAGGCACTGTCGTGTTGAAACCACACTTCACCTGGAATATTTAGTACATTTAATGCAAATATTGCTCTATTTTTTAACAAATCCAGATATTTTTGGGCAGTAAGGATCCTGTCTATAAAAAAGGACCAATGATACGCGTTCCTATCAAACCTGCCCAAATTTTCACCTTTTCTAGCCGTTGTGTTCTGATAATATGTAAATTTTCTCGACTCTAATACCGACAGCTATAAGAATTAACTTTAGGCTGTACGGCATTTAAAAATGTTCATTCTAATGAGTGTTGTGGGGTTAAATCTGTTTACTAAAAAACTTATATACTTCTTAATATAAGGTACTAATATCTCCCTTATTATTAACAGAAAAAAATGTGTAACCAAAATCTTTTGTTCAATGTTTATTTCAATTGGATTAATATTTGGGGAATTACGGGGGGGCGACCCTAAATCTAAGTTTTGAAATATCTCCCTTATTATTTTCTTTACATCAAAAGTACATATGAGAAAATGTATTTAGAATGACGAAATATTTCTTTTCTATTCAATGCAGTTTTTAATAAGATTATTTAGGGGGTTAAGGTGAGAGTTATCTGTAAATTTAAATAGCTCATTTATCATTTACTTAGAGCTAAAATGAATATACGAAAAGTTGTTAAGAATGAAGAAATGATTCTTCTCTGTTCAATGCGAAGTACGGGCATGCTACCTAGTAATACGTAAAGTATATTTCCGTACGGCTGCTGTCCGCTGTTCACTGCACTACCAGCGGGACGGTGTAACTCCATCGTGGTTATATTACACCCTTTTGAAATAACATTTTTTTAGTACATTGTCGCCTTTGTAATCCTCTGTAAACTCTACTGATAATTGCAGTATTATTAATAAAAACACTTTACTGAACAAATTTTTGAAGCATAATAAAAAATGTTGACTAGCAAAAATGCATTGTAATAAAAGTAAAGCAAAAAACATTATTTTTTTTTCCAAGAAATTTTTTGAATATCTTTATTAATTAGGGAAGCGGGCCTTAGAAACCGTAAGCGCCTCCAGCCTCGATATAATTTTATACGGCCCTGTGTGGAACCTCCTCAACATTGATACCTTTGCTCATCCGTTCAGATATTCCAACGTCGCATTATGATGAATGCGTTTCTACTAACCTTACAAGATTTTTTTTTTTTGAGTCATCTCAGCTTCGCGTATCCTTATAATTCAAAATTATCTTGTCTATTATCGCAAAATAATGTTTCAAGGGGAATAACAGCAATAAAACTGATAATTTACTTAAACCAAAAAAGAATAAGCATAGAATTAGTAAAAACAAAAGCAATAACAAACTACAAAGATACATTTTATTTAGAACTCTTACTAGGAAATTACAAGAATCCTTTTCTAATTCAGTGAAGACAAAATAGTAAAAAATGTTTTTGAAACAAAACAGTGAAGAAAGTTAGACCAGGAAGACCGAGAAAAACTTAGCACCAAAACAAAAGAAGCTGCAACGAAGAGAGACGTAAAGTAGGAAGAGATAAGGAAATATGCAAAGGACAGATCATGATGGAAAGAAGTATGGAGAACAATACCAGAAAAAAACTAACTCGACTATAGCCTCACCTACGGGTCTATTCTGTATCTTTTGTGGTTAAAAAGATTTGGTTAAAAATGATGGTTAAAAAGTAACATTTTAACTAGGCATTAAAATTTTAACCTTGTTTCTTATTCTGTATCTCAGGTTATAACCCAGGCGTTAAGTTCTAATTTTTTAACCTTATGGTTAAAAGTATGTTGTGAAATTATCTACAAGGGAAGGTATTTTGCTTGTGTAATTGTGGATTTAATGTAAACATGTGTTATGGTTGAATCGTGAATGAACAACGATCAAATATAATAAATCTATATTGCGGAAATGTACAATATTTATACATAAATAATAATGGGTGCAGAAAGTAAATAATATATTATAATATTACCATAACATGCAAATGTATCAATATTTTCTTTCTTTCTTCTATATTAAGATACTTTTATTTTCAGGTTATAATTACCTTATTTTTATTTTTAAACAGAGAAATTAAAATTTACCTTATTTTATCACAGTTTCAAAGTTTTCAATATTTACTTGCAATTTATCGGGAAACGGGAAATCTTTTGATTCCTCTCGGATTAAAAAAAAAAAAAAAATGTAAAACGAAATATTTCGTAAGTTTTAGAAAAAAGAAAATATTTTCAGATATTTCTTCAAGTAAATTAAAACGGTCTCTCATATCATGTAGTTGCCCTCGTTTAATTCGAACTGATCTCCTAAAAAGCATTTGTATATATTTTTTATTCACCTATATTAATTTTTCACTTATTAACCTCTTTTTGTTAAATTTTTTTTATTAATAATTGATTTAAAATAAACAGACTTGCCATAATTAATTCTAAAAATGGATTTTTCCTGGCTATTTGACGTTTAGAGGTTAGAACTATAGGTGGTTAAAAGTTAACACCATGTATTTGGCTGGAGTTAAAATTCCAAATATAACCTACTGAATTAACCACATCGAGGTTTAAAATTTAACGCCATAGAGTTACAGAATAACAAAATATTGTAAAGCGTGATTAAAATTTTTTAACTTCGACCTTGAGGTTAATTTTTAACTTTTTAAGATACAGAATAGACCCGACAGTGAGGTAGAAAGGCTTCAGGATTATCAACATCAACTAAAAAGAATAAGCAAAGAATCAGTCAAAACAAAGGAAACAACAAACAACAAAGTTACATATTATTTAGAACTCTTACTAGAAAAATACTGGAATCCTTTTCTAATAATCATTTGTTCCACTAAGTATTCCCAATTAATCAACTAAAATTTGTTAAAATATATTTAGGTTTACTTGGTGTTGCATTTTCATTTGCACGCAGTACGTATTGAAAAACCTTTGTAGTTTGCTTTTCCGCAATTCCAGCTTGTTCTTGTATATAACCCACTATGCAGTAAAACCCAAACATAATGCATAAAACATAATGTTTACACTTTGTGAAATTTAATTAACACTAGTTGTATTATGCATTCTTAACTAGAGCTTTGTTAGAAAACCATAATTGACCTAAGTAATAAATAAGTTTGGGCATAATTAACATAAAATGCAGCAAAACATAACTGCAACTAATGTGCTAACTTTCATACATATATTATCTACTTTTGCATTGCACTGGAACTATTAAAATGTTTTACGAGTTTTGTTTTTTAAGTCGCAACAGACATTCCGAAGTATTAGGTAACCGGAAAACTTTGTGCGGTTTGCCTACTCGCTATTTATTAACGTAAGAAATACAAACTTGAATTTATTTTATTATTTATAAGTTTAGTTACCATTAATGAACGGACAAAATAAGTCTTTATAAGAAATATGTTAAAAACATCCAAATCAACCGGAAAATATTATGTGTAGGAACCAGATAAATAAGCACAAATATTAAAAAAAACACTTAAAAAATCACAATAATGTGGCAAAAAAGCACAATAAAACTATCAAAAAACCAAAAATGTAGCAAAGAAGCACAAAAATATGCCAATCAAGCATGGATTTGAGTACAAAAAGCACAAAGTTAAGAAAAAACAAACGTTTGCAAAATAACATAATTTATATAAATAGTACAGATAAATTTAAAATACATTCTGAATCTACATAGTCTTAAATTAAAAATCTAACCAAAACTAGAGGTAAAACCCTACTCCTGTTGAAAACAATTAACCACTAAATGTTGTTCTAAATGTTCCATAGTAATTTTGTATTTTCTTACTTAAAATAGTCTTATATGTAAAAAAGCTTCTTTCGACATCTACACTTGTTATGGGTTCGTATTTAAATTTAGATACAATAGTCGTATTCATGTCAAAATCATCGACAATTTTCCCACTAGATATTTGATTTTATTTCAATTTTCAGTTCTCGATAAGAACGAATGACTTTTCTACTGTAGATTTTTGTTTGACCATTTTAGAACAGTAAATAACTTTACACATAAAATAGTATTAAAAAAAACACTGTATAAGACTTAGAAAGCAATTTACCACAGACAATAGCAAAACTAACAGAAAAGAAAGACAATAGCAAAACTTACAGAGACACACTTGTTGTGTACAATATTCTCTGCGAGTACAAACTCGGGGAATCCCCGAGAAAATAATATTAATGTAGAAATGTGTTTAATCATAGCGATGCAACGCCTTTAAATTTTACTTAACATATGTATTTTGTAAACTATTTTTATTATTTGCTTGTATAATAAAAATGAATCTTGATATTGAAATATTAATATACGTAGATTTGTAGTACTTTATCATACCATCTTAAAAATTTCGATAAAAGATTTTATTTAAATCGAAACTTTTCTCCATTTATATTCGTATATTACAATCTAAATTTTGCAAAATTTGACCATCATGTCGGAAATTACATTTTTGTGTTATAAAATGAATTATGAACTCCATCTGATAGCCTAGGTGATATATATTTGAAGACGTAACATTCAAAACGTGATTTGCCACATTAAATCAATACTGAGATATTGGTGATATCAGTGTCTTCCATTTTGTTAAATATATAAAATAAAATCATAAAATTAATCAAAAACATGTTTGGTACCATCCAAAACCCACAGACAACAACAAAATAATTATAAAAATTGAAAAAATGTGTTTTTATTTTTATTTTTTTGATGACATTATAAAATGGTACAAACTATTGATTATTTGGAAAATTAAAAATTGCGATTGCATATTTAAAAAAGAATAAATATATAAATTTAAAAAAAAAGAATCAACGTCGCTATAAATAGTTTTCACAAAATTTAGTCAAAAATATTTATTTAAAAAAAGTAGATTTACAAATACTTTCTCTGAAGAAGTATTCGTTAAGCGGGGTACATCTACAAAAAGTTTCTTCGATTGGTTCTTACTTAAAAGAGAAAACACTGACAGGGCATACAGATGGATATTTGTTGATTAGTAGCAGATATACCAAATATTTCGGTATAGAGAGAATTCGTTAGTCAAGGTACGCACATAAAAATTAACTTCGATTGGGTCTTGCATAAGAGAGATACAGACTAATACAGAAACAGTTTAATATCAAATTTATAAAATAGTTCGTTAAAGCGGGATTTTGTTAAGCGAGGTACGCCCGCTAAAGGTAAGGTGACCAGATTTCAGTGAAACCGGGACACAGGGGGAAGAAGGTCTTTTTGTCCTCCCAGATCCAAGTGAAGAGCAAAAAAAAGGTCCTCACCTCCCAAATTCAAAGTGAAGAGCAAAAAAAAAAGGTCCTCACCTCCCCAAATTCAAAGTGAAGAGCAAAAAAAAGGTCCTCACCTCAAAAACCGGGACAATCGACCGTCCCGAGAACATTTTTCGGGACACCGGGACAATTGACCTAAAACCGGGACGGATGGTCACCCTAGCAAAAGGTATCTTATCATGCAAGTTGCAATTTGATAATTTTATATACAAAATTTCATAAAAATCCGGCCAGTTGCATTTGAGTTTTGCATGGACAAATAGACACACAGACAGAGAGAAATTCTAAGAATGGTCAAAATAGTCTGAGCTAACTATATTTAAGCTACTAAAGTCAAAATATTAAGAAAATTTTCAATGTACAGACAGAGCCTCCAAACTTTATATATACAAATTTTAGGTCAAACATTAAAATTCAAGAGATATATTACTTCCTAAAGTCCGGATCTAAACATCAAAATCTAATTATAAACAACAAAATTACTTCAAAATTAAGGTCAATACAATAATGAATATCACATACTAAAAACAACATCCTTGCAGATAACAATTCAATTTTAATAAAATCAACACGGACCACCAGCTACCGTCATGTCCACGTCTTAATTTGGTTTTGAGGTCAATTTAAAATTTAAATGAAATCCTAAAATTTACATGAATGTGTAAACTAACCTTTGTGTACTTATTGTAAAGGTATATGGATATGTATAACCTCTAGCGAACGCGTTATCCTACCAAACACAAGATGAAGAGTGTTAATTGAAGTATAGTCCCTCGGCAAATGACCAGTTTTCAATCAGAAAAAGATTTGGAAATTTGTACTCGTTATACCTAATTTGATTATATACGTTTTAAAATTAAATGAACTCTTTTTTTGAATAAATCCTTTTATGGTGCATGGAAGAAGCATTTATAATTGGCAAGAGAAGTTTAATTACTATGTATATTTATTATTTGTATATACCTATAAGTTACCTTCCGTATTATGAAAGCATTGTGAGAAACATGCCAGACAGTGTTATGTTAAAACCCCTGACTATGCTTAACATGTTCAGATTATAAAAGATATATTTTTGTAACTTGTGCCTTTTGACCACTTGGCTTTCATATCTATAGCTGGCGGTTTAGAAATTGGGAATATTAATAATTCTCTGTCCCTTATCTAGGCTTATCTAGGCGTTGTGATCCTATTCTAGAGTTTGTCAGATCCTAACAAGCATCTACAAATCGCAAATTTCAGTAACCTTTTTGAGCAACACTGTTTTTTGCATCCTGCAGATCAAAAAAGTGGCAAAAGACCTGTAGGCAGGATGGGACTAGATTTCCTTTCCTTTCGAGGCTTCCATACCACCTAAAATACCAACTATCAGGACAACAAAATTATACCTACTTATATCCTACATACAGCTTTCTCAGCTCGGACAGAAGCAACATATTCTTGGACCTCTTTTCCTTCTCTTTGAGAAACATATTCTTCTTAGCAGGATTTGAAAATCCGATCACAAACATGATTGGTCTCGATATCCAGATGGGTTATGTCCAGCTTAGTGGCTATCAGTAATCTCGAGGTGGGGAAGGATTTAATTCCAATAAATGCGGCACTTTCTACCACCGATTCTATGTCAGAAAGGACGTACAGTGTAACCGGTATCGAGTCAATAACATTGACATATCTAGGATGGTAGTAGAGCATGCAAAAAGCAACATTATGCCGAGACACGTAGCTCTACGTTGCACGTGATGAACACGTAGAAAAAATGTGCATAATGGTTTCAGGATAGCGGTGGCACAATCTACAGAGTGTGGACTTCACAATTTGGAATATTTGGACACTATACGTCAAAGTATTTGTAACACCATCCTGAAACGCAAATTCGAAACCATCCGATTCCGATCTCCAACCAGCAGACTTGAGAAACGAGAACGTGAGTTCGATGGACAGTTCTAGCCTTTTAATAGGTATTTTAAAAGAACACAAAGTGCATCCTATTGATGGAGTAGATCCTAATATTATTATTGTTATTATTGTTATTATTTATTAGAGGAGTATCTTTCTGAGCCTGGTTTATAACAGATCTATAACAGAAGAGCATAGTATGAGCATAAAAACGAATCAATGGAATATATTGTTTGTTTATTATAATCAGATGTTCATGTTATACCCCAATCTTAGGGCAAAGGCCTTCTCCATGCCTTCCATTGTGGTTTCTCTTGAACGATCCTGGGCCAGAGAGTTCTGGCTGTTTTAATGATGTCTCTCCATCTTATCTCTTACTTTCCTCGTGATCTCGTTAGATGTCTGGGCCATCATAAAGTTGCTTTCTTAGTCCACTGGTTGACATTAAGGAGAGCTAGGTGTTCTGCCCGACTCTATTTCAATCTTCTGCAGCAGTCTGTAACATCGCTAACTCCAGTTTTCTTACGGATTTCTCTATTTAGTATTTTATCTCGGAGTTTGGATCTTTTTATTTTTCGCTGAGTAACTGCCAGTGTTATATATATATATATATTTTTTTTTTGAGACAAGGACTAAGTTGTCATCCGTGAGACAGGGCGGGAATTATGTAACACCTTACTTTTCATTGTAATGTTTATATTTGCCTTCATCTCGTTTCTCGTTTCAATCACCAGAATTTGTTACACCTTACAGATATACGAACCTTCAATTTCAATTTTTTTGTTGATTTGCGAACAAAATTAATTACCTTAGAGCCTCCATTCACCATTAATTTGAATAGGAACAAAGATTCGGCGTAATATTTTATTTTAGAAAACGGCTAATCTCGCTCTATTTTGAAGTGCGGCTAATCTCGCTTTGTTGAAGATCCTTGTTTCTGAGCCATACATAAGTGTTGGACCTACTTTAGCTTCGTTTAATGATCTTAGTTGTCCGAGACAAGAGTTTCGTTTTGAAGAGTAGATCAAGTGCAAAATACGATGCATTAGCAGCTTTAGTTCTGTTGGTATTATCCTGCTGTAGATCATATTTACCAAATTTATCATGTTGCATAGATATATGAAAGTGTAAACTCTCTCGAAAGTGTAAATTATCATTAATTGTGTATAACACTATATTTATACAAATCATATAATCCGTATGGATACAACTCTAAGTACAAGTAGAAATTCAGTTTCTCAAATGTTTAAGACCCGGTCTTTCCACCTTCAGGTAAACCTCCAGGGAACTATCTGATAGATAAAGTTATTTGGAACTTCATGTGCTGAATAAATATCAATACAAATCAATGAATTCAATACGTCAGTTTTGTAATTTTCCTCTGCATTAGAAAACAGACTATGGTTATTAAAAAAAATTCAAACGTCCACTCACAAAAAGACAAACAGTAGTATAATAAAATAATTAGAACAAAAATCATTGAACCATAAAGGTAAATATTGCCAAAACGTATTTTGCAAACCTCAAAACTTACTTTTCAGGAAAATATACACATACTCATAAAATATATCCCGCATAATACATCATACCCAGAGGATAAGAGGTAAAAATACTGTTTTGTACGGTTTAATTTATATAATACCAGAAAAAATATTTCTGTAGTGATTTCGCGACCCCCTGAGATTTTTTATATAACAACTCACCAGGGGTTGGAACTCAGTGGGTGAAGGCGATGCCATAATTTACTTTAACACATATTTTTCCTGTGTATGCTTCGTAGCAAATAAACCTTACGTTGCATAAACGTTAGCATTAAAATGAAACGTTCGCGCTCTGCCACTTCATACGTGAGTATTTTCACAAGAATTACATTTTGCAAAATGAAAACTCTACTTTAAATTACAATACGTACATTGCTGCCCTACATTTTTTGTCGAATATATTTTCACTGGGGAATATATAAAGCCAATTAAAAAATAAACGAACCACAATAGTTATAATTTCATATATAACAAGTACAAAGTGGTATCTGATGTTAGTTGCATTAAGAAAAAAAAAAGGCTTTCCTAACTAAACAATACAAATCATAATACGACACACTTTTTCTTCTAGTCCTAGAATATATTTTTTTATTATTATTGGTTCATTGGTCATTTGTCGTCCGATCATATTTGCCAGTTACATACATATTTTACAATAGGTCCAAATCTGTAAAAGTTACAAAGACAATTACTATATAGTAACGTTACTGCTTAGTAACTTTCATAATGACTTCCATAGACTTACTTGCTTTTTCCAATTCTGTCACACGCGTTTATAAGAACGTTCCTATGGCAGTTATGTTATAGTTACTATGACTTACATGAAATAAGCTATAGTTAGCATGAAACGCATACGTGATCTATACTGCTCGACAAATTACAGCGCGCTAAATTTTTATGCGCCTTAATTGTTACATCCATCTTTCTACGCCTCTCTTTGACACTAATATTTCAAAAGTATTTGAATTTTAAATGACGGTAGAAGTTGGAAAGTGTAGTGAAAAGTACAATGTAAAACAGCCTTTACGGAAGTTCATATGTAGTTGGGTTCTTTAGTTGTGGTACAGGGAGCATTGAAACAAAATTTGTTATAAGCATACTACTGTATGAAAGTCACAAATACAAGCTGGTGACCTGAATGTCCTGATTATATTTTAATTTTGAGATAAGAAGCATGTCCAATGCTCATTTTACAGATATTAGTGATTTTTTTGACGTGGTTGGTCGCATTTATAAGACTAAGGTTTCTTTTGAGACCATTCTTGTTAACATTCTATTTTCAAATATTAATGTGCGATATTTATTAAGACATAAAAATACTGCTTTGTAAGATTGTCTGGTAGAGTTCGGTTCCATGTTGAAAGATGTTTCAGGGAATTGGTCAGTTTGTCGTTTCCGAAGGATATTCCTTCATATGATTTAATCCATAGAAAGGGTATTTTATTGTTTTCTGATGCGACATAAAGTGAGTACATACGTTATTGAAGATGAATATTGCAGGGGTGTATTCTAGGATCTTCGGTGGTTTGTATAAAGCTCAAAAAGTAGCTTATTATTAAAAAAAAAAAAAAATTATTCTTTGTTGTATTCTAATATAAATTTAATAAATATAATCTTGTTTACTGCTGATAAATGTTGGAAAGTACAGAGTTTTTATAAATGATTAATAGATGTATGATTTTTCTGCTCATTAGATTCATTTGATGGCTGGTTCTTACCAGTGGTGCATATGAGAAAACTTATAAAGGCAAATTAATGAGTAATTCACAAAGCTATGTATCAATAAAGTATATTTTCTATTGTATATGTGGCTATTTTTTACTTTTCAATGAAATAATGCACAAAAATGATAATAAAAATAGCCTTTTCTGATAATAAATACACAAGTAATTGCCAATATCAGACTACTGACAACGTCAAATTTGATCCGTATTTATGTATATGATGAAATTTGTCATGTACAATTAGGGTACATACAGATAGAGATGGAAATTACTAACAAGGCAACACGCTAAATTCGAGCGCCTGTTAATCATTAATGGACGCTCTGTATATGTCTGTTGTTGCAAAATTAGCCTCATAAGGACATCGGTAGATTGGACAAATGTCGGAACATTGGACAAAAGTCGAATTTAATTTTTGTTGAAAATTCCATAACTTTGCCAAAAGCATTTGAAATTTCAGGGTCCTTGTGAGTAAGGCCATGGGTTGAGGAAATATCAGTTATAAGTAGAGTCCTGCAGGGAAGTGTTACGTTTTTCAAAACACTCTGATTTTGAACAAATATCAATTTAAAATTTTTTCAAAGACTACATATACAATGTCATTTAAGAAAAGCACAACAAAAACAATTCAGGTGTGTAAAATTATGTAATCCAAGTGACGACCGTTCTTCTCCAGACATTGTTGCAGACGGGTGGAAAAATTGTCCACACACCTTTTAAGCATAGCGCCTGGTACTGTACGAATTTCTCTAGTTATGGCTTCCGATAGAGCTTTAATAGTCCGTAGTTCATTAATGTAAACTAGAGCTTTCAGATAGTCAAATAAGGAATAATAACACGGTGAAAGATGCGGTAACCGAAGGAACCACTCCACGTTCCCGCGCAGTGAAATGAGACGCCCTGGAAAATGTTCACATCCATGGATTCTCTTGAGGTAGGGCAAGAGGGCAAGTAGCCCCATCCTGTTGAAACCAAACACTATCAAGGGCAATCCGATGTCTTCTCAGTTCAAGCAACAAAAATTCTCGCAACACCGTAAGGTAACGCTGCGAGTTGACCGTCACAGTGCGTCCGTTTTCTCGGAAAAGTAAAGTCCATTTATGCCAAATCGAGCTATATCGCACCACATAGTTACTCTCTCGCTGTGTAGAAACCTTTCTTGGATTTTCCGTGAATTATTTTCCGACCAGTACCGGCAATTTTGTTTGTTACATCCAAGGTATCGTATCTAAACAAGAGTAGTTAACATATAGTTTTTCTATGAGGAAGTTGTATCCTAGTTTCTCCCTTCGATACTTTAGTGGCGTTTCACATGTTTCGGCAAGGAATGAACTGATAAGGGTAAATTTCACTGCTTCCACGTATGTTATCTACGCTTTATATTGTGTTTTATCAAATTTATTTAAGTTAGTATATATTGTAGAACGAATATATGACGTACAACTTTCACTTTCGTCCTATATATCTAAATAGCTATTAGATATATAGGACGTAGTCGAGTTCACAGTAAATTTGTTTCTATTAACAACATTTTTACAATTTTTTTTTCTGTTTATATCATAATGCCATTTTTTATAGGTGTCCTGAATAAATACAGATATAAGTATTTACATTTGCCCGGTAAAATATATTTGTTGAATGTTTCATGTCTACCTGCATAAATTTTGTTATTTGTAGGTATGTATGCAATGCCTTGTGAGGAAATGCAAATTTTGAAGTGCACTAGAATCGTGTCGTCCGCTTGCTGTTGTTTTTCGCACAGGAATAATTAAATTACTTTGATGTGCATCTAGAGCCTGGGTTGTATCACGGACAAGGCCATGGATAATACTGTTATAAATGCACCACGTTTTCTTTGTGCTTTTATAAACAAATAGGATGCACTTCCACTTGATAAGAACTTGCCCGCAAACATACAGATTGAAAAACCAAAAACAACAGTTCAAAATCCACATATACACATTATAGACTTATTTTGGTTATGTTAATGATAAGATCTTTTTTAAAGTTTTTACCTTAAGTCGTAAATAACAGGTTTCACATAACATAACTAGTCCAATAACAAGGTGACAATAGTTAATATTATGCCAGTGACCAAGTTTTATATGTTTATACAAAACATGTACAATATTAAAACGTACAATTACAAATAATACAATAGCGCAATTTCCAAATCTACAGGAAAAACTAAATTTGCTCTGTTCGTAGAACCATTTCTAATGGTTTATGGTTTAGCGAGTTATTTTAACGTTCTTACAAACTCTGCGTTTGCGTCTAACGATAATAAGCCGTTAGAAATAATTTTACAAACAGATCTATATAATAGGTGAAGAAAAAATGTTTTAAATTGATTAATGTTGTACAAAAATATATCAGGACAGTTTTATTTATTATATAGTAAGCAAATTCTATGGAGGAAGAAGTTATATGCAGAGATTATTTATTCAGTGGTAAAGAAATGAACTCGTGATTTCGAGTGGAATGTAGCTATGCATATGTTCACGCATATGTGTAAACACGCATAAACAATTGCTTTAAAAGCCAATCAATTAAACTTTTTAACAACTTGTATATAAATATCATATCTAATAAAGTTCTTTTCTTTTCCCGAGATATTTAGTTTATAGAATTGTTGGGAAATTCAGATGTTTCAAAAATTTAATTTGAATATTTTCAATATGTTTTAAGCAAAGTATTCTAGCTGATTTCCAACGTGTGTGTAATATAGTGAAAGTAAAATGTTTTTGTTACTAAAGAGCTTACTAGTCCTCAAAATATATAAACGCCAACCGGCGTAGCGTAGTGGTAATTTTGCGAAATTCAACCCCTAAGGGATGAAATGGGTGAAATGTGATTTCACGGATTCCTTAATATCTCTTAGGATTAATAAAATATCGATTTGGTTTTTCCTTACAAAGATTACCCATATAAATGTTTGAAATAAAAATTCGGGGTGAATTATAGGAGCCTTAATTTTGCCTGTGTTTGTTGAGATATAACATTCTCTTTTGGCATATACGTGTCTTTTTAAAATCTTAAGAAAGCGTTTTAACAGTTTTGTAAAGTTTCACACCTAAAAGGGCAAACTGGTATTTTTATTCGATGGAACGTCCCTTGTACATTGATACATGAAATTCGGGGATTATATTCCCTCCATGACGTAAGCACATACTTAGAAGAGATTTGGCGAAATTCGACGCCTAAAAGGTGCAATGGGGTGAAATGTGATTCCAGGGATTCGTCAATATCTCTTAGGACCAATGAGATATCCACTTGGTTCATGCTTACAAATATTACCCATATATACCCATGTTTAAAAAACAAATTCGGGATTTTGCCCCAAACCTTAGGGGTGGATTGGAGCAAAAAGGGGTGAATCTACATTCAGGATGAATTATAGAACCCTTGGTATTTCCTATGTTTATTTAATTATAACATAGGCACACGTTTTTGGCACACAGGTGTATTTTTATAATACTTCGATAATGTTGTGACTGTGTTTTTCTATTTCACTCCTAAAGGGTAAATTGGTATTTTTCAGTCGATAGCGCGTCCCCTATACATAAAAATATGAAATTCGCAAAGTATATTCATCCCATGACGTAAGCACTCACCAAGAAAGTATTTTTCGAAATTCAAGCCCCGAACAGAATATGAAGGGGTGAAATATGATTTCAGAGATTCCTCAATATCTCTTAGGATCAATGAGATATCAACTTTTTGCTTACAAAGGTTACCCAAACAAATGTTTAAAATCGAAATTTAGAGGGGTAAATCTACATTCGAAGTGAATTATAGAAAACTTAGTATATCCTTTGTTTATTGAATAATAACATTTCTTTTTGGTACTTATGTGTCACTTCAGAATCTTCATGTGTTATAACCGTTTTTTAAAGTTTTGTCCCTAAAGGGATAAACTGGTATTTTTTATTCGATAGAATGTTCCCAATATCTAGAAACATGAAATTCGAGAAACATATTCCATGGCGTAAAACCTAATAGGAAGGTATTTTTCGAAAATCCATCCCTAACGGGATTGCCACAGCTTACTTTGACGCTTGCTCCCTTGAAGTGTACATATAATATGTGTTTAAGTAAATATATAACAACCTAATTGTTAGTTTGATATGTACGTAACACATGTTGTCTAACTAGTATCGTAAACTACTTGTGTACCGGTCTTATTCGTACAATCCCTGCGGCAATAGTTACCGGTTGATGATCGGATTGGGGTGATTGGCTAGTCTGTCTCCGTAACTAATCAGAACTCCGTTACACATGAGGTGGCATGTAATTCAAGATGCTACAATCTCTATTGACCTTAAAGCACTGTAATTTGATTTTGAATCGATACTGGAAATCTTCGGAACACGATGTTAGCTACTTTGTAAGGTTGGGTATGTGAATTTACAAGTATTCAATTGAAGTGTCTAACGATTATTTAGTTTCAATTGTTTGTGTAACTTTGTTACAACATGTACTTACTTTAATGAAAGTGTTTGGATTGTGTTAAGCTTTAGTAACTTTGAACTTTAAAAATTAATTTGGATCACTTTCAAACCGTACTTTCAAGTACGATTTTAAAGTGAAATATTTTAATTTTTATTATTTTGACCCGAGCTACATTTAGCTCAAGAGTGAGGATGCGAAAGTGTTTAAATCAAAATAGATATATTTAAGATCAAATGATTTGATTTTAAATACTGACACGTTAGCCGTAATTTTACTTAAGCCTGATAAAAAAATATATGTATTTTATATATAATATTCCATGTTTTAAATTTTAGGTTCACATATTCATTGTTGCACTACTGCAATATTTTAAACTCTCAAGCTCGCATTTACAAAGAATTGGTACATACATGACCTTCCGCAATTCAGGCTATGACAATAGCATATCATAGGCTGAAGATGCCCGAAGATCTTGTAGAAGCTTAGTCGTTACATGAAGATAGCCACAGTATTCGAATATCGTTTGATTTTTGGATGTAACAAAAAATACTATCAATTATGTTATCAAGCTTCATCAGCGGTCTGATCCTTACACAAAAAAACCAGTGGCGAAGAGAAACCTCCGCTAGACTTGGCCTCCCAAAAAAAAAAAAAAAAAAAATTTTTTTTTTTTTTTAAATTATTTATATAAATCTTCAAAAATACATCAAATTATGTTCTATACAAATTTTTGTCCAAGGCTAGGTTTACTTGTTACGCATTTATTATCATGACCATGGAAACGTTACATATAAATATGAAAAAATTGAGACTTGGAAAAATTTTAAATAATTTTACAAAAAATTTTCAAAATTTTTCGTTTTATCAAAAAACGTCTCAAATAAAAGTTATTAGTTATTGCATTTATAGTAACTTTTGTTCAATAAATTTTTTCGAAATATTTTTATGTTGCTAAATATTCGCAAAAATCTTAAAATCGACACGAGTAAACTCCCATTTCTATTCAAATGATCTTTATAAAAAAACAATAGGGTTCTTCCCATTTAGTAGGAGAATTTTTTAGTACCAAAACGAGTTCTCTAAGTTGAACCGTTCTTGAGTTATCGTGTATACATACAGACACACACACAGACACACAGACACACACACATACGGACGGCACTTCGAAAATAGGTTTTTTGGATTCCCTGGACCATGAAACGTGGTCATCAGTCAAAATCTCGACATCGAAAATTTTCGCGATTACAATACTTGCCCCTTATATATTAAGGTCGGGCAAGTAAAAACTGGTTTATGTCAGCCACAAGCACTCTAATTCTGCGCAATCGTGACTTTCCCTCAACTTTTCTGTGACGGTGTCTCGCAGAAGATAGAAATTTAGCAATTTCATCACTAACTGTTTAAAGAAAGTTGAGTTAATAAGGACTTGTATCTAGGAGACTTGTAACTTGCCCGGCTTTACTCGCAAATCATCGAGTTTAAAGACTGGAGTCCGCTTGCAAGCCTTTAGATTGATTGGACGAAGATTGGAGCAGTATACAGAGCACAAATGAATCACGATTAAGCATAAAATCACCAAATTCCTTCAGAACATGCGTTATCGTCCATAGTTTCATACTTATTGTTTCCTATTGAAGCGTCGAAATACTTTTCTATTTGCCCTTAAAGTATAGTTGTAAGATTATCTTTTTTGTAGGTGACTGTATATCACCTTACATCAATTCTACGCATGCCCAGTAAAACATCAAACTCCAGAAAAAAATTATAAGAGTTCTAACATAAAATTGAAAATACAGTAATCCTTCCATTTCACAGGAGCTGTGAACAGGGCTGTGAACAGGCTGTTCACAGTCTCTGTGGTGTAGTTTTATATATTTACTTACTGTAAAATCATGAACGAAATTATTTACTTATGTAATTATGTATGTATAATTTATTTATTTATTTATTTATTTATTTATGTAATTGAGTTGTACACAGGACGAACCTAAAAACTACAACTTCGATTGCTATACATTACAATATAGTAACTTAATATTTAACAAATTTAGCCATTAAGACGGTAATTGGATAATTGATAAATAAAAAAAAAAAACAAATATATATACAGAAGAATGAATTAATTTTCATTAATAGTGCTTTGAACACTAGATGTATGAAGGCGGCGTTTTATAGTGTTTAAACTCAAATGAAACGGATCTGCCTCCAATAATATATTATTAAATGTAGAAACTAATCGGTTTAAGGGGGCGTTTTGGGCATAGTTACTTCTAGCAAAAGGTTGTCTAAAAAGGTATTTATTTCTTAAGTTGCGAAGCGGTATATTTAAATTTATATTCATAAGGAGATACGGTGAATCAATTAAGTTTTTAATAATTTTAGTAAGAAAAATTACATCATTGTTCATGCGTCTGCAATGCAAGGTAATCATTTTGAAATAATAACATCTTGATAAGTATGAAACATGTGATATTGGGAAGCGATAACTCAAATAATTCAGAAATTTCTTTTGAATTGATTCTAAGCGACGATCATATACATTATATCTGGGATTCCATATAACGGAACAATAATTTAAATGGCATAAGACAAAGGCGTTATAAAGTGTTATAAATGTATGGTGGTTTTTAAATATTTTGCATGTTCTAAATATAAATCCTAGATTCTGGTACGCTTTCTTACACACATGATCAATATGTACATTGAATAGAAATTTTTGATCAAAATACATTCCCAAGTCTTTTATAACAGATACTTCCTTTAGCAAGTTGGTATCGATGTTATAGTGATTCTGGATTAAGTTAATATTTTTGGAAAACGTTATTTGATAACATTTTTCATAGTTGAGATGAAGTTTATTATTAACGCAGTAAGTATGTAAGTTAGACAGTTCCTGTTGCATTATGACACAATCCGTTAAAGAAGATATTGTTCTAAATATTTTTAAATCGTCGGCGTATAAGAGAAAATTTGAGTGATGAAAACATTCGTTTATATCATTAATAAAGACAATAAAAAGTAATGGTCCAAGGTGCGACCCTTGCGGAACACCGGACGTGGTATAAAAATATTTAGAAATAAATCCATTTAGAGCAACTGCCTGAGATCTATTCTTTATGTAAGAGCACACCCATCTCAACAGATCTCCATGTACACCGACTTGTGCCAACTTTGAAAGAAGAATATTATGATTTAGCTTATCAAAAGCTTTGCTGAAGTCGGTGTACACGGAGTCCACCTGAAGACGAGAGTCCATTGCCTGAAAAATAAAATTCGAGTAGGCTAGAAGGTTGGATTCGACTGAGCGACCCTTAAAAAATCCGTGTTGTTCCGGAATAATGACATTTTTCAACGAATTAAACAAGTGATCGTATATGATTTTTTCAAAAAGCTTAGGGATGAATGATAGAATTGAAACTGGTCTATAATTTTTAATATTATGTCTATCCCCTGATTTAAAAATTGGGAATATCAAAGATTTTTTCCACAAATTTGGGAATATACCACTACTTACAGATTTTATAAAAATTATGGATAGGGGCACAACAAAACCTGAAGCGCAATTTTTAAGTAATATTGCTGGAATACCATCAGGTCCAGCTCCCTTATTTATATCTAAGGATAAGAGGCGTTGAAATATATCACCCTCAACTATCAAGTCTGTGGCCAAAGACAAATTATCTGCAAAAGAGGAAATATTATAAGAGGGGTCGTTATCGGGTTCGAAAACAGATTCAAAATAAGCGGCGAACATATTGACTATATCATGACCTGTGGTTGCTGAAGTATTATTGAAGTTCATTATATTAGGAATGTTAGATGATGGGCCTCTTTTCATTTTAGAAAATTTCCAAATTTGTTTGGGGTCATTTTGTAAGTTTATTTCAAGATATTTCAAATAATTTTTATAATCAGATTCAATTAAGAATTTGCATCTACTTCTAAGAATGCTGAAAGTTATATAATCATTGTAATTCTTGTAAATTTTCCATTTTTTATGATATTTATGTTTTTCGTTAATTACCTTAATTGTGGAGAGAGCGTACCAGAGTGGAAATTTATTATAAAATTTTGGTTTTAACGGAACATGTAGACCCAAAATTTCATTCAGCTTACTATAAAACATCTCCGTCATTTGATCGACGTTCAAATTTACGAACTGATTTTCCCAATCTATAGATATTAGATCCAATGTAATAGAATCAAAATTTGCATTGGTGAAGTTATAACATTTAAAGGATATATTTGTATTTAAATTAGTGAGTTTGAAAAATGATTTTAATGTTACTGCAAGAGGGGGATGATGATGATCAATATTTATGAGAGGAAAATCATTTCGTTCGACTTTTATGTTACAAAGTTTATTATGGAGTATTAAATCAAGAATTTTACAATTAGCATTAGTTATTGAATTATACTGTGCCAAATCGCAAAAAGAAATAGTATCGCACAATATATTCGATCTAAAATTATTAACATAAGACGGAGTCAAAAAATTTTGGTTACTGAGCTTCCAAGTAATTTGGGGGATATTGAAATCTCCACAAATCAAAATAGGATCATTTTCGATGTGACACAGTATATCACATAAATGGTTCAAAAAATTACAAAGTGCATTATCGTCATTGGGTGGCAAGTAAACGCAACAAATATGGAGTTTAAAAGTAGGAACTTTAATTGTAACCCACATAGCTTCGACATTAGGAGAAAGCCAGGCTGTATTCACAAAAGAGGGTATATTATTATTTATAGCGATAATGACACCACCACCATCGGATTTTTTTGAAGTAAAAGAATTTCTGTCACTTCTGTATACCCTGTAACTTTCTGGAAACAATTCTTTATCAAAAACACTAGAGTTTAGTCAAGATTCGGTAAGACATAAGATATCATAATTACTATTTAAACAATTTAGATAAAAATCATGACATTTGGTTCTTAGACCATGAACATTTTGATAATAAATGCACAGATCCATAAAAAAATAATAATTAATTGTTATAATGTCTTAGAGAGGTGACAACTAACAGAGTTACACCAAACTATAACTTATTGGTATCCAGTTCATTAGTGATGACTATAACAGGTGACCGTTCGTTTTTTCTGACATAAATACAGCAGTTATTGATCCATACAAACTTATAATTCTTA
This sequence comes from Liopterus haemorrhoidalis, assembly GCA_963971575.1. Lineage (NCBI taxonomy): Eukaryota > Metazoa > Arthropoda > Insecta > Coleoptera > Dytiscidae > Liopterus > Liopterus haemorrhoidalis. Next base: position 60,619,234 of record OZ020611.1, read on the forward strand.
GTTCGAGCGAGATCGCGAGTTTGTTTAAATAGAAGTTTATTTTGATTGGTCAAATGTTCATTAATAAAGATATTATTTTGAAAATTTGGTATCGAGATACCTGGCAAGTTCTTATTGTCCCCTGTGCGACGCTGTATCTTTGCTGCCGACAATACTTCCTATTTCTTGCGTCTTGAAGTAAATTTGACCACGATATTTTTGTGGCGGTTGTTACTGTTGACCACGTGCTGTACTCGATGTGCGATGCTGATGTCCTCACTCTGGACCGAGCAATTGAGTCCCGCAAAGACATTGGAGAGAGTATCGTAGACGTTTTCATTTTTAAATTCCGGAACAACCTGGATTTCCAAATTGTCGAGGCGGGATCTTTGTTCAAGATCATTTACACGCAGATTGAGTTTGTGTACAGCAGATTTAAGAGTTTTGTTTTCTTCGTCCAGCTCATGAATTTTAGAACAATCTTTTTTTATAATACTGACAGTTTTTTCGAGATCTGCTATCTTTTCCCCATAAAAATTTAAAGAGACTTCAATGGTAGATAGCTTTTCAGTTAAAGTTTTAAAGTCAGACTGAATATTAGACACTATTTATAAGATAGAGGTGAACTGAGTTTGAATACTTGCTTGGTCACTATCATCATCATCAGCAATTATTGAAACGTTGGATTGGAGCGGACGACACTCGGCGCATTCCCACTTCATACCTTCGGCAGTCAAGATTTTTAGATCACCAACAGGAAGCCCAGCACAAGATCCGTGGTAATAGGATTTACAAGGACCGCAGCATTGTAGACCAGGAAATTTATTTATAATTTTCCCTTTACATGTAATACAAGTCTCTGAAGCCCTTGAGGAGCTTGGAGGAGCCATTACATTGATTACACTGCGAAACTGGAAATAATGAAGGGCACGCCGCTGGTAACACTGATAACTGACGTCACACTACAAACCGCTGTTGGCGCGTTGAGGAGGCACAAACTTGTTCAATTTAGTTTAACAGTTGTTTAAATGTTATTTAAGAACAAATAAGTGTTCATTGAATTATTTAAGCAATAAAAATACATTCACCTTGTATATTATTTTTTTCTCTTCAATTTAATATAAATCACTAATTTATTATAATTGAAAAAACCACGTAAAGTTTAAAATGATAATGGAGCACAATTATGACACATGTATCACTTACGATAATATTTATAGAATGAAGGAAGTAAATATATTAAATAAGAAGTAAAAATAATATGAAGGAAGTAAATATATTATTATTATTATTTATTATTATTATTTACGCAAATTCACATTAATGCGGTTGAAAAAGTTAGTAAACTAGTAAAAAGTGGATTAATGAAAACTAATCTACTAGACTCCGGATGTCGCAACGCATATGTGTACGCAAATCTGATATCTTTGGCAGATTATGTTTCCAGCTTAAAAGACGATTTCAGTTTATTAGAAGCTGTTGACACCGGATTTACGGAGATAGTGGCAAAAGGACAACAATTGGAAGGTGAAGGATTTAATGATTTAAATGCTTGTGATATTGAAGATCTTTTACAATACTACTACTGAATAACAATACTACTACTTCAAATTGAATTGAAAACTAACGATCTTATTGAATTAAACCAAGAAGAGAACAAGCGAAGAAGAAGAGCAAGAAGATGATGAAGAGAAGTAACTTACCGGTTTAACCTAGAACATTAAAGATTCCATACCTATGGTTCAATAAGCTATTGTTTATATTGAAAACACACATCCTGATGACGAAAGAAGTGATTCAATCTACAGGGGATTAAAAGTTCAGATGACTCCGTAAAACGAGCAAGTAAGCAGCAGGCTCTAGAAAGGTCCATCAACAACGACAAAAATGAATTTCAGTGATTTAAAATATGATCGATTTTGAATAAAAAATGTAACAGTAAGACTTTTTGTTATTCTATTTCATCAAGAATAGAATATTTGAGAATATGGAACAGATGCCTGTTTTTCACACAGCTTTCTGTTGCCCAATTTACGTGGTTTTCCTTTACGCGCTGTTTTCGTGGAACCAATTACCCATGTAAATGGGGGGATTCTGTACTCATATCCCATTTGCTGTTTACAAATAAATACCTCTATTTTGTATCAATATATGTTAAATCTACTGATGGTGCAAATATTCAAGGTAATATTTTGTCTTATTTTATAACATACACATCTGGTCAGAAAGCAAAAAAAAAAAAAAATCACAGTACAAATATATATTTTGGTAAAGAATAGTGGTACAAGATTGGTTTTAGCGCTCTCCTGTAAAGTTGGAGTATTTACTAATTGTATAAAGGTTGAGAAATGCTGGTCTAGAGCTCGGATTACCTTCAGGCTCAGTGATGTCTTATAATTAAACTATTTTACAAACTTCATGAAGTTAAAAATATTGTCTAAATTATCTATTAATATGTAATGAATAATAATTATCTTAATGAAGATATTAGAAATTTAAAGAGGGATGTAGGTGCTGCTAGATCGGGGCTCGTTTAGCTGAGGCGAATACTGTATGTTCTCGTTAATAACATAAAGCAAATATGGATTTCTTCGAAGCATAAGATTATATTACAGTGTCTTGTACGTTCATAATGGATCATTAATGGAATCGACTAAAGTAAATGTTGATAATGTTAAACTACAGCAAGTAATTTTCAATCATAAAGATAATATAGGGTGACGAATATATCATAAACAAATTCGGAAACGAACGAGGAGAACCTAATAATATTACAAATAAATGCAGATGAGATGGTTAAATAAAGAATGGTGTGTCATCAATTTTGTCTCTTCAGAAATAAAGTTAAATAAGTTCAGATTAGCAGTTGACTGGACGTTGAAATAGACCTTCGTCTTTCTATTCTTAAAATTCAGGACAGGAAGTCCGGTCTTCGTTGATGTTTTTTTAAAATTACTTATAATGCATAGTAAATTAATTAAAAATCACTTTGAATAACAATAAAATAATATCAAATCCTATTCAAGAAAAATTGTCGAATACCTTGATAATAGTAATAATAATAATAATAATAATAATAATAATAATAATAATAATTTTATCGAACCTATTAGTGTACATACTGGAGGCATAGTTCTTGTTCATTAGTTACGTTACATTACGTTATTCAAATATACGAGGGATGTTTCCTAAATTCTGGGAATTGTGCTATAATTAAATTACGCAGAACTTATAGGCAATGTTATTGGTGCCAGACAAGTCTTGACATGTTTATGCAACTATCTAGTGCAATATTGTTCAGTCTGATTTAGGTGTTCGACTGATATAGACGCGTTTTCATAGCACTGTTTTTGTAACCATGGAAGACGCAGCAAAATCTCAAAGAGCAATAATTTTCTTTTTGTGGAAAGAAGGTGTGAAAACATCAGAAATTATTCAGCGTCTGCAAGGAGTATTTGGTGAGTCTGCAGAATCCAAAAGTACTGTTTATCGGTGGATCGGTCGTTTTAAAACCGGTAGATCATCACTAGAAGACGATCCACGCAGTAGGCGCCCAAGCACGTCGGTAAATCATTACTGCCGTCGAAAACCTACTGAAAGAGGACAGGCTAATGACTATTCGTCAAATTAGTGTGCGCCTAGGGATAGGTACACGACAAGTTCATGACATCTTGGATGATTGTTTGGGCGTGAGCAAGGTTTCGCCGAACAGAAACTCAATAGGAAAGTTCTTTGAGGGCGGCTTAAAAAAATTAGTTTATCGTTGGGATTAATGTATTCATTTAAATGGAGTTTATGTTGAAAAACTACATTATAATATTGACGAAAATTAACAAAATAATAAAAATTATAGCTAAATTCCCAGAACTTTGAAAACATCTCTCGTACAATATACGAGAACAATATATAGTATGAAATATTATTCTCGTATTTTGAGAATACTTTGGAAACTATATAATATAAGATACATATAAAATGTCAGTAGCATGTAAATATAGGTAGCATGATATTGACATTTGTACAAAATATGTATGTATAAAGGATAGTGCAGAACAATAGTTTAAATAAGATTAGGTTCTAAAATAAAAATATACACAGATCAAATAGATACTGTGTTCGAGCAAAAAAAAAAAATCCTTATGGGTCATTCCATATCAAGTGGTCTAGTGGTCCCTGCTCGACCATCACGGATCTTGATGAAATTTTGTATGGACATTCACACATGTCCTCAACGAACATTGGTAAAGTTTTACGTTCATCCATGCATTACTTGCTGAGATTTAGTAATTTGTTTGACCCCATACCGCAGCCTTCTATGGTATGACTCCGAAATTTCGGCAAATTTGAGACACAGTATCTCTGGCAATATTTTGTTGAGAAAAACAAAACTTTGCCAACTTATACAACTTTTTGCGCTCTATTAAACAAAATAATAAACAAATCTTTATGAGCGATTCCCGTGAAGAAAATTTGGATCAAACTTGGCCTAAAAAAACTCGAAAAATTTTTAAAGTTTGACTTTTTATACCTCTGAAAGTTAAGGTACGATAAACGTGAAATTTTGCACATAATAACTTACCAATACAAGGTTAACGAATATAAAATTTCACACTCCTAATATTTTTCATTAGTTCAGGAATTGAGTGTAAAGTTGATGATTTTTGCTAAAAACAGGGTATATTTAGCCCACTTTTACAAAAATATACCTTCTGGAAACTCTTTTAAATTATTTTCATTAGAAAGAGCATGTTTTAATCCCCCTAAAAAAGTAAGATTGGTTTTTCATCCCTGGTATATAAGGCCTTAGATATAGGGACAAAGTTGAGAACGTTTCTATCACATGCTGCTATCGCAATATCGCATGCATTCCATTATTTTTCATCTTGTTTGTTTTATACAGGCATTATAAGTACCTAAATTGCGTTGATCCATGGTGACATTGTCACTACCAGTTCAGAAACTTGAACCAGTAACCCCATCGCCATAGGGTTCACGCCCGATAGCCGTGCAATACCAGCCACGGGTGTGTTTCTTGGTTGAGGATCCCAAGCCTCTAGTTTGGTTTCTTCGTTAAGGTTCCAAAGCCTTGTGTGGGTATCTGTCCGGTTCCCAAGCCAATGATTGGGCAGCTTATTCTAGGTTCCTAAGCCTGAAGTGGATATCTTACATGGTTCCCAAGCCGACGTCCAAGATGTTTGTATGAATTGCCAAATACCAACTATTGCTTATTTATTATTGAATTTAGTACCCACTTTCTTCAGTGTCATTTCTTGTAATTGATACTGTCAGCCTGGTGACATAACTGATGGTGCTGGAAGGTCACAAAAAGGTGTTGTGCTGGAACCCAACAAATATCTTTGAGTATAAAGTTGATGATTTTTATGAAAATGCTAAAAACAGGGGATATTTAGCCCACTTTTACAAAAATATACCTTCTGGAAACTGTTTTAAATTATTTTAATTAGAAAGACCATTTTTTAAACCCCCTAAAAAAGTAGGATTGGTTTTTGATCCTTGGTATATAAGGCCTTAGAAATAGGGACAAAGTTGAGGATATTGCTATCGAAATGTCATATACTTCAATATGCATTTTTTTACATTGTGTCACTTTCCTTTCATTCCTGCTGAAGTTTAAAGTGTACAATTAATTTTTGTACGCTATATGAATCTGTTAGTCTGCTAGCGGTGGTTCTACACGGATGACATTTTTTAAATATTTTGTTAGTGCTGTCACGCGTCAGCATGTTTTGGGTATAGAATTCTGTACTGTTAGCAGCGGTGGTCGGTGACCAAACGTCCCGAATTGGCCGGGAAAGTCCCGAATTGACCAGCCCCCAGCGACCAGTAACCGATCAAATACTGACGCCAATAGATCTGTTCATCTTTTGTGACAAAAACATTCACGGAATTAAATATATGTATATGTTCCGACTGAAGAAATTCAAGAAAACAGGATGCTGCAAGAAGAAAAATGGAAAGCTAGCACCACAATAGCTGGCACAAGAGATCATCACCAGTTTGTGCCAGTTGATTTGGATTCGATTTCTGTCAGCAAAGTTTAAAATGACACAGTTAACTTTGTGGCCAAACTTTCCAATTCTGTCGATCCCAATTTTAAATTAGCCGAACTATTTCGCGGTTGTTATGTTGCCTGCATTTATGACAATAAGTGGTGGGTAGGCAATGTTGTAAAAATTTCTCTGGAACAAAATGATGCTTTGGTAAAATTTATGCATCTGCGAGGCCCGGCTCATTCATTTTATTGGCGCCAAAGAAAAGATATTTGTTGGGTTCCAGCACAACACTTTATTTTTGGCCTTCCAGCACCATCAGTTATGTCACCAGGCCGACAGTATGAATTCCAAGAAGTGACACTGAAGAAAGTGGCTACTAAATTCAATAATAAATAAGCAATAGTTGGAATTTGGCAATTCATACAAACATCATGGACTTCGGCTTGGGAACCATGTAAGATACCCACTTCAGGCTTAGGAACCTAGAATAAGCTGCCCAATCATTGGCTTGGGAACCCGACAGATACCCACACAAGGCTTTGGAACCTTAACGAAGAAACCAAACTAGAGGCTTAGGATCCTCAACCAAGAAACCCACCCGTGGCTGGTATTGCACGGCTATCGGGCGTGAACCCTATGGCGATGGGTTACTGGTTCAAGTTTCTGAACTGGTAGTGACAATTTGACCATGGATCAACGCAATTTAGGTACTTATAATGCCTGTATAAAACAAACAAGATGAAAAATAATGGAATGCATGCGATATTGCGATAGCAGCATGTGATAGAAACGTTCTCACCTTTGTCCCTATTTCTAAGGCCTTATATACCAGGGATGAAAAACCAATCCTACTTTTTTAGGGGGACTAAAACATGCTCTTTCTAATGAAAATAATTTAAAACAGTTTCCAGAAGGCATATTTTTGTAAAAGTGTGCTAAATATACCGTGTTTTTAGCATTTTCACAAAAATCATCAACTTTACACTCAATTCCTGAACTAATGAAAAATATTAGGAGTGTGAAATTTTATATTCGTTAACCTTGTATTGATAAGTTATTATGTGCAAAATTTCACGTTTATCGTACCTTTACTTTCAGAGGTATAAAAAGCCAAACTTTAAAATTTTTTCGAGTTGCAAATTTTTTAGGCCTAGTTTGATCCAAATTTTCTTGACGGGAATCGCTCATGAAGATTTGTTTATTATTTTGTTTAATAGAGCGCAAAAAGTTGTATAAGTTGGCAAAGTTTTGTTTCTCTCAACAAAATATTGGCAGAGATACTGTGTCTCAAAGTTGCCGAAATCTCGGAGTCATACCATAGAAGGCTGCGGTATGGGGTCAAACAAATTACTAAATCTTAGCAAGTATTGCATGGATGAATTTAAAACTTTACCAATGTTCGTTGGGAACATGTGTAAATGTCCATACCAAATTTAATCGAAATCCGTGATGGTCGAGCAGGGCACTTCTCTGAAATCAGACCACTTGACATGGAATGACCCTTTTAAAAATTTTGATATCTTGAATATTTTTCAAGTTATTGGGAACCTTATTATATAGATTAGCGGCCATGAAACGAGGGCTGTGTGTATATAGCGTAGTTTTATGCATTTCAGTGGTTAATGCAGATTTATTCCTTGTTTCATAATTATGTTGAAAGTTATTAACATTAAAATAGTTCAAATATGTATTGACAAATACTACACATTCAAAAATATAGACTGATGGTAATGTTAAAATTTTAAGTGTGCTAAATAGGTCTCTGCAAAATGTTCTAGAATTTTTAAAAATCATGATACGCACTGCCCTTTTTGTTGCAAGAAATGTTTTTTGTTATCGCTTGTGGCTCCCCAGAAGAGAATACCATGGGAAAGAATAGAATGATATTTAGCAAAATATACTGATCTAAGTGATGCTAAAGAGACGAAGACACGTAATGTCCTGAGTTTATAGCACGCAAATGTTAATTTTGTTTTAATGTTGTCAGTATGTAGGGACCACGATAGATTTTGATGTAAAATGATTCCCAGAAATTTAGTAAAGTTAGCCTGCTGAACAGTGAACAATCATATCATCAATAGTGTGCAACGATCTTTCGGACAATCCAGACATTGATAGGCAGTGTTGAATGTTATGCGTGCCCACTAATATGCTGAATAGACGATTTGCCAAAGTGTGCGCAATTGCCTATTCAACTCTCACTGTACATGTGTCTATGCATCACACCTATGAACAAATGCAACTAAACCAACTAGGCATAGATTCAGAATTGCTACAACAACGCCATTAAAATAATACATGGTCGCGCCCGCAAGGTACGTAATTATTATTTTTTTAATTTATTAAATTATTTTAAACTTTTTGTTATTTGCGGAAAATGTTGAGAAGCGCCCTAGATTGTTTGGACATTATCAACGCATTAACTTGTAGAATTTTGACCCCACAGACTGGACTATTGATCAAGGGTCTTTTTTACATTTTAATTTTAATTAATTTTAAAAAAAATTGAAGTTATTTTGTATTTGTTTAATAATATTGTAAAAATATTCACAACTGACTGCCAAACATCTTCCATTTCTAGATGACCGCTTTTTGCCAAAAGTTGTTTAACTGATGCCATTGGAGTGATAATGAAGGTTCACAAAAATCCGTTTAGCAAAATTCGCTTTACACGTGTCCAAGGACCGACAGACAGACTAAAAATAGTAAAAACATTATGTAGAAACCACAATCCGTGGTCATCCATCGAAATTTAAAAATGTCAAAATCGTTTCGATCACAATATCTGCCTTATATGTATGTAGCGGTTGGTAAAAACTTAAACTATAAGTCTTAAGCGTAAGAAAAAACTATTGAAATACTATCTTTATAATATTTGAACACACATGTCGTCTACTGGACGTTCTAAGACGGAGACTTTGGCAGCTTTTTTTAACAACGTACTTTAGCCAGCGATCCATAGAAAAATAATCGCAGCATAAACAAATAAATAACACTGCACCACTATGATATAACAAATACTAATAAATAATAATGTAACAAATACTTGAAAAGAAATTTAGTCCCGAATTTCAATATATATATATCAATCACTCCAAGTTGCAACTAACGAATTCATGTAAAAATTTAGGTATTATACTAGATACCGAACTAAAATTCAAAGAATATATAAGTTTATTAATGAAGCGTGCCTTTCTTGCACTAAAAAACCTATTTATGAACCGTTTCGTGTTAACCAAAAAACTCAAACAAATACTATGTGACAGTCTCGTCCTATCGATCTTTAATTACTGTGACACGATTTACGGACCTTCCCTGTCGTATTTCGATTCGAGGCGAATTCAGAAAGTGCAAAATTACTGTGTACGTTTCATATTAAGACTAACGAAAAGGAAACCTACTTCCCAACACCTGAAGGAGTTAGGATGGTTAAACATGTCTGAAAGAAGACACTTGCATTACGCATGTTTCATTCACAAAACCTTAAGCACAAACGAACCTAGCTATTTAGTCGAAAAAATCATTAAGAGATCTCAAATTAACAGTAAAAATACTAGAAACTCTCACTTGATACATATTCCCAAACACCGAACAACCTTATTCAAAAAATCATTTTCGTACAACGCTGCCCCGATATACAACTCCATTCCGAAAAATCTTAAGTCTCTTAAAATTGCCCAATTCAAAAAGCGACTCCACCAGCAAATGGTCCCAATGTGAGCTTAATGGATCGATCCGTGTTCAATTAGACTGCATATTGTACTTATTAAACTATGATATTATTTGTTAACATAAAACACTGTATGTACTCAACTGTAAAATAACTTTAAGGTTAGGTGGTAGAGCAGTGTAAACTGAATCTTGCCAATAAAGAGATTTATTATTATTATTATGGGGTTTGTCAGGTCTTGACAAGCGTCCACTAATCTCAAACTTCAGCAACCTTTTGAGCCGCGTCATACTAGAGACTAGTGGAATTATTATTATTATTATTATTATTATTATTATTATTATTATTATTATTATTATTATTATTATTATTATTATTATTATTATTATTATTATTATTATTATTATTATTATTATTATTATTATTATTATTATTATTATTATTATTATTATTATATTGACTTCCTGTCTGAATTATAAGAGATATAAAGAATATTCCTATTGCATGAAACGTCACAACATCCATTATCTATTATTTGGCAAATTTTAAGGAATTTGTACTGTATTATATGCCCTTCTTGTAATATATCAGCCCTGTAATAGAACTCAGCTGTATATTTGTATTTCATAATGGTTAAAACTTTTCAATGACCAGTTGAACTATTAAGGTTTGAGTGTCTTTATTAACATTTATTGGGGCAATAAAATATTATTGTACTGTCTTTTGTTATCTTTAGTAGCGTATCATTTCTGAGTGAAACGTTTGTATTGAAACCTACACTATTTTCACATCTGATCATATTTATTTTATTTACTTTTCTGTCTAATCTGCTCGCGGAGTACTAGTAGACGCACCGCGGAACACAGTTTGGGAAACTCTATTCTAGGCAATATATTTTTTGAAGTTGTAGAAATTTTTCTCTCCTTGTACCAAAAAATAAAAACAAACACAAAACATAATGCAGACATGGATGCATTAAATGGATACAAGCTAATGTTTTAACAAAGTTAAATATGGCGGCTACTTGTTCCTCCCGCAGCACTCTGCTAAACTTACCTGATTCCCTCGCCGCACTTTGCTACACTTACCTCATCTATAAACCGTGTTTACGTTTAATCTATACCTCTATGCTAGGGTTGTACATCGAAGGCAAGACATCGATGTTTAACATCGATGTTAACATCGGCGCTTACTATCGATGTTGAAAAAACATCGCAGAAAAATCATCGATGTTTTATTGATATTAAAAAAAGCTATTTATATTATAAGGGGTTTATTTAATAATGTAAATATAAAATACGAAAAAAGTAACACATAATACACAAAAAGCATTTATTAGATTTTGAAATAGAAATATTCCTTTTTAATAGTAATTAATTTCACATTAATATTATTATACCCAATATAATAATCCTAATTTGTACCTACAGTCTATTCCAAACGATTAGACGGAACTAACCGCAATTTTCATTTTTGTAATTTGTCATTAGATATTTTTTTATATATTGAAGTTGACTTTTCCTGAACAAAATGATCAAAAGCTTCAATCAATCGGTAAAAGTAACTAGAATTGAAAATTTAGTTCCGCCTTCTTCAATATATAAAAAAATAGCTAATGACAACTTACAAAAATCCAGGGAATGGAGGAATAACAACTGGGAAAGTGTCAACAAGTCTCAAAAAGAAAAAGTGTGTAGGCGTCGTTGGTCGTTCGCATTGTTTGCAAAAATTAGAAGTTTCTTCTTAGTTTTTCGTATTCTGCTAACTGCTAAGAAGAATAAGAACTAACACTATTAGTATTGTTATATCACAATAGATGGCGCTTATATTTTGTGTACTAATTTTAATAAAAATTAAATTTTTAAGATTCCAGCGCCTCTAGCGGTAGTTTCTGAATTTCAAAGTTAAAACATCGACATCGGTTGTAGACATCGATGTTTTATCGATACTATCGCCAGCCGACCATCGATGGTAAAAACATCGATGTTTTTAAAACAAACATCGATGTTTTCGATACATCGATGTTTTTTTCCCTTCCTACTCTATTCTTAAATTTCATTTAAAAGAGTAGATTAAGTTAAGCTAATCGTGACCAACTATACATCTTGATAGAGTTGGTCTAGAGTCAATCGTTTAATCGATCTTTTCATGCGATGGAAGCGATTATTAATTGGATTTTACATCGGTGAATTTAGAAACTCTTCGATTAATAAAATCGCTGGATCAAGAAACGATTTGACAGGTTTTCGATATAATCTATTTGTTAATAGATAAAATCTGAAACATACCTGTGTATTTAAATCAATCTATTTGGTCACTTCATATTTTAATTTTCAGTAAAATAATTTAAATTATTAATTCTCTAATGTTATTACCAGTATCGTAATTTATCTAATTTTACCTAAATTTGTCATATATAATGCAATAAATTGAAGGGAACTTGGACATAAATTTAATTTCTTCTCTTCTTTTCACACATCAATAAATTTTCCAACGAATAAAAAGAAAATATATTAATTAAAAGAAAATTTTAATTGGTTTAATCTGATTAAAAATTCGATGTACTTGAAGTTTTAAAATTTATAATGATATCTAAATTCAGCGTAAAGAATCGGAAACGAGAGAGAAATGGAAAATGTTAACGTTCTACACGCACTTTAGCAGTGAAATGAAGTTGAAACATAGAGTGTAAAACTGTCATTGTCACACGTTAACGGTAATGATTAAACCATTATTCCAAAAGATATTTATTCTTTGATATCTCATGTCACAGAGTACACATCAGGCACATGACACAGTTCAAAATCATTTTAAACGGCAGATGATATTCATACAATAATTACTACACCGGAAAACTGCTGAACGTGTCCAGTTCCAGTAGAGCAGGGGTTCCAGTAGCGTAACTAAGGGATGGCGGGGGTGGTGCTATCCGCCCTGTGCGGCACTTTTTTGGAGGCGGCACTCCATGTCAATTGCAACATCCAAAAAAGGATAAAAATATTTGACCTATGAAAAAAATATATGATGTACAGAATAGTACCTATGAAAATAATAGTTTACCTATGTATTAAAAAATTGATCTATGGTTTTAATTTTTGACCTATGGAATTAATTATTGAGCTATAGAAATATTTATCGACCTATGAAAATAATTATCAACCTATGTAAATATTTAATAGATCTATGGAAATAATCATATACCTACTGATATAATTATTGATCTATAAAATTTGATCTATAAAATTAATACTTGACCTATAAGTACTCTTGCACTCTATCGACGAAATTTCTAACTGTAAATAAAATATAATAAAACAAATATTGTAAATAAAGCTTATAAAAATATATATTTTTTTATGTAAATTATAACAAAAAAAAAGTAAAAAGCATACATTGTCTTTGGTATTTAAACCTAACTCAACTTCTAGTTTAATGACAAAACACTATCTTAGGTTAGGTTAGGTTAGTAAGGGTTTGGTTAGAAGAAGCCGAGCGAAGCGAGCTACCCATCTTCTAGTTTAATGTCAAAACACTATCTTAGGTTAGGTTAGGTTAGCAAGGGTTTGGTTAGAAGAGCCGAGAGAAGCGAGCTACCCATCTTCTAGTTAAATGTCAAAACACTATCTTAGGCTAGGTTACTAGTCAATAGATGTCACTACTGTCTATAGGTAGTTTATTATAGATCAATTGATAATTTTCTATAGGTCAACTATTAATTTACTATAGATCATTTTTTAATTATCTATAGGTAAATGATTGAATTTTCTATAGGTAAAAATATAAAATTTCATAGGTAATATTTGAATTATTAATAGATCATAAAATTAGGATAAAAAAAATAGCTTTCTGATATATATATATATTTTTTTTTATTTATACAAACTTACTCTTCTTTTAAAAACCTTTTGAATCTATACCAGATCAGAAGCTGGCTTGTGGCTTGGTAATAGTCGTGTTCCTTTCTGTGTTTTCTTGGCCTGTGGGAATGCATTCTCCTAGAAATTAACAACACACAGGGCTAACTCCAAACCAAATGACTGAACATACCCAAATGTGATTTAAAACTCAAGGCTTTAAAAGTATTTTTAGTTGAAAATAGGGACTAACTAGTTCATGATTCAGTAACTCATGCCAAAAATATTTGCGATATTTTGCTAAGGGATAGTCTTAGAGTGTCAGTATCTTAGAAAGAAAAAAATGATTGCTGGTGAAGAATAGCGAGATGAAGAACTATCTTACGATACTGAATTAAAGAGAGAAATGTTTTCTTCGATGGAGAGTAATATCTCGGAGGAAATATCTCAGAGAACTAAATGATGATCATGCTGACCTTTATAAGACATTGTTTCGCTCTCCCTCGCTCTCTTTAAATTTATGTAATTTTTAATTAAAAACTGTCACTACTGTTTTGCGTTGTGCGTAGAGCATATAGTTCGTCTACTAGTTATTATATATAGTGACTCGATGGGCTGCGTGCACTGGTAGCACCAATTGCTTACTATACGCATTGATTGGCATTAAGTGGGAGAATCAATTGCAGTTAAAAAATTGAGAAATGGACGTTTGACTACAGACATTTTTGTATTTTAAATATTTCATTATTTTTTGCGGTTTTGTGCGCATGCAAAAAATAGTGTAATTCAAATTCTTTTAAAATTAAATTAATTTTTAAAGAATTTCAAAAATAGCAGATGGATATAAAAAATGCAAAAATAAGAATGTAGGACATCGAATGTTCTGTACAGCACATACATAGTTTATTTTCTTAACATACTTGACTAATACATATTAAATCATAAAATGTAATATTTCTATATTTTATAGGAGTATTATTTTATTTGTAAACGTGCATGTAGTTAAAAATTGTAGTTAAAACTGGTCTTAATAGTGACTTTTTTACCCAAACGAAAATCTCAATTATACTTCTGGTTGCAGCAACTCCATTAGAAGTTAACACAAGCCGCCACTGGTATACACTGAGTTAAAACGTGTAACACAAATCAATTTATTTTATACGTATCACAAATAGGAGCCTATCCACATCGAAAAAGATGTCCATGGCTTTATCCACAGTAGTCTATACGGAGGCGTGTGATGGCAGTTTTCTCCCTGTGGTTAATCCTGCAGGAAGAACATCATGGTTTAACGGTTCCCTTAATCTGCCTTAACTTTGCATTTTATATGCTGTTCTAATCATGTTGGCAAGCTCCGAAACATTTTCAAGAGCAATATCCCATTATGCCTTAAAAGGAAAGCTTTTGAACTATGCATCACGCCTATTAAAAACATTTTTTGTAATTGTAATTTGGTCAATAAAATTATTATTATTATTGTTCTGACTTACGGTGGTTAGACCCAAACTCTAACAAAAGCTTCAGCTAAAAAACTTCAAATAGCTAAAAGAGCCATGGAACGAATCATATTGGGCATCACCTTAAGAGACAGAATACCTACCTAATGCAGAAATTCGCAGCAACACCAAAGTAACTGACATCCTTGTGAAAATAACTACAATGAAATGGAGATGGGCAGGACACCTTGCCAGAATAAAAGATGGACGCTGGAATAAACGTATACTCCAATGGAGACCTTGGGCAGATGATAGACGGAGTCGAGAAAGACCACCTACTCGATGGACTGACGACATTAAACGCATCGCTACGAATTAGATGCACCAAGCCCAAGGCCGAACAAGTTGGGAAATACTAAGGAAACGGCTGATTGATGATGATGATGATGAATCATGTTAATTGCATTTGGCTAACACCAAATGTTTCAGGTGACTCTTTGCGTCATCTGGATATATGAAACTCGCATGAATCATAGGTTTGTGGGAGGCAGCTTTTGCAGCCCGTCTAAATTTCAAATCATAAAAATACATTAAACAATTTTTTAATAACTCACTAAAAAACGTTGTCTCTTCAAATCTCGACAATGTTATACAAATCTCCTCATAAATAAAATTTCAGCGCAACGTCCCAAAAAATTATCTCATTCTTTACACCTGCTTATTCCTAAATTATCTGCCGTTACCAAACCTTTGTTGTCGGGATCATCAATTTCATTTCTGTACACAAATAAATTTGATAAGAATGCATCTAGTCAATATTTATATTAAAATTCCTTCCACCTATAGTTTCCTATAAATCAAATCAGAGCTTATAAACTCTAAATCTGAACCATATTGTAAAATTTGTTATCCAAATATATCTTATTTAACGAAATTGCTAGCACCAAGGATAATGTTGGAGGAAGGTATTGATGTGGAAAACTTCTATTCGTTGCTTCCGAGCTCCCGCGAGCAAATGGTACTTGACGACATAGGCGGGGATTTTAAGCTACGATTTAATCCATTAATATTGATTTTAATTCGGAACAGATTTTACAAAAAATATATGAGATAATCCGCTTTTTTATTATATTATATTATATTTATATTTGTGATACAATATTATATAATACGTAGGTATATTAGAACATTTTTTCTTTTACTTTTATATTTCTGCTTCAGATGTGATTATGAAACGTATGTAAAAAAATTATATTAAATAAAAACAGTGGCGGTTCGTATTGTAAAAATGTAGGGGTTTCCACTTTTATAGGTACTAGTTATTATGGGTCATATGAGTTAAAAGTCACTAACTATACATGTATTCTAGATAAACATTTATTTTTGTCCAAAAATGCTTAAAATGAAATGAAATTTTACTAATTTTTAGACGCGCCAATATTCTTTTTTCCTCCAAATAACAAACAAGGAAACAAAAACGTGCATCTTTTACATCACAACCACAAATTCACGTATGTTTATTACAAATTTCCTTATTTGTTTAACATTGTTTCTGGTTTAGTGTTTTATAAAAATCCTAAATAAAGTACCAATATAGGTGTACTTAACTTAAATTTAAATTTCGTTGAATATAATGCAACCATGAAAAATTCCCACTAAAAAACCTAGAAAGGCGTATTCATTTCTTGCGGATATGCATACCAAAGTCGACCTCCAGTAATGAATTAAATGATTAAATGTTCTATTAAAGGTATGTTTTTTTTTACTGGAGACGGATTGCTTTATGTCTAAATTTGTTAGTCTTCTAATGGCCGGTTGCTAAAGTAAGAATTATCCCTAACTCGAGTTAAAATCATTTGTTTTTGTATGTTGTAAGATATGAAAACAAATTTTAACTCGAGTTAGAGATAATTCTTACGTTAGCAACCCGCCATAAGTCGTTTTATTTCAACCTCATCGGTGAATGATCGACAAAAAATGATTCATTTTTAAACTTTGCACAGAATTCATTTTTACGAAAATAAAAATGATGTTAACACGCACAAGTAAACACGGTAGCTAGCGTACTAAGTTGGCAATTGCTGTGCAACCTGCTAGTTCTTATGGCAATAGTCATTATCTGTGTTGGAGCTCGCGAAGGCGTTCAATGTAAGCTGAGTGTTTGTGCTGTGTTACATTCTGAATGCAAACCAGCCTGCAAGAAAATATTACGTTACTAATTTAAGTGAAAGTACTCGGTGTTTTTGTAAATTATATGCTATAACGAATACATTGCGTTGATTGTTATTACGATAAATTAAATATTTTTTCGCTAACCAAGCAAAAGCCACCACTGAATAAAAGTATAAATATTTTAATACAATTTGGTAGTTTTTTCAGCTAATTTAATACTCGGCTAAAATTCTGTAATATTATATTACCTTTGTGCTTAAGCTTCATTATGGTTACAGAATGTTCCTGAAAAAAATTACGCCAATCACTTTAATTACTTTTTAAATAACACAATATTCGTAACAAAATTATGTAATATATTTTTTCTGTTGTTTCTCTTTCTTTATTCATGGTAACAAAATTGTTTCATGGGTTAGAACGCATTTTTTTTTTTATTGACACATTACTTATTGTGTTTACTAGATGGTCAGTCTCGTTATTTAACAGCAACACCAGCTTTCAAAATTTTATCTTCTAAGAATGACACAATGCAATAAAATTAATTGCTGCGCCCACGGAATAAATTCCCAACCGATTATAGCACCACATGTGTTTGCATTATTGCTTTTGCGATTGCAATTGTGATTCCAATTTGAAGTTTGTTGTTCGGAAGAAATAATGAGCACGCGCAGGATCTCCAACTTGTCATAAATTTCATTTGCCAAATGTTAATAGGTGTACCAAAATTTTAATTTTTACGATGACATTTTCAACAGTCAGATATATTTACTGAGCCTACCGATCATTCACCACCAACATTATCTATTCAAAAAATTGTTGGCAATTTAGAATTATTTGGCAATTGTGGTATTATTAGAACATAACCCATTTCGAATCGTCCAAACCACACCAAACAATAATGAAGTTAGTTGCTAATTGAAGAACGGAAATAGAAAAGGATGATAGTGCCAACATCAAATATTCTACTCTCCCCAAATCTGATTGCCACTAGCACTTGCAAAGTGCACAATTTTGCAGCAACATTTCAAGATATTTCCAGGCTGAAATAGTATATTGTGTAACAAGCGCAGAAAGTATACAGTTGCTGATTGAGAAAGATATTTCGGCAATCTTTCGAAATCGGTAAATGTACTTTCTGCGCGTGTCACACATACTATTTTTTTCTAGGAACACCTATTTTAAAAAAATTTAAAAAGGAGAAATATAAATCATTATTATGTTAGATTTATATACATTATTTCGAGATTTCGATGGATCTCCACGAATTGAGGTCCCTACATAACGTTTTGACTATTTTTAGCATGATGTCTGTCAGTCTGTTTGTCCGTCTGTCTGTGTACCCGTGCAGAGCAAATTCGGCTGAAAGGATTTTTATGAAACTTCATTTTTAAGCTTCTGCCATCAATGGCACAAGTTGATCAACTTTTGGTAAAAATCGGGTGACTAAAAAGGGAAGTTTACTTTCGATTTTAAGATTTTTGCGAATATTTCACAACAGAAAAATATTTCGAAAAATGTATTGAACAAAAGTTGATATAAAAGCAATAACTAATAACTTTTATTTGAGACATTTTTTGATAAAACGAAAAAAAATTGAAATTTTTTTCGAAATTTGTTTCAATTTTGAAGTCTCAATTTTTTCATACTTATATGTAACGTTTCCATGGTCATGATAAATAATATCTCTGCTAGAAAATATTAGGCCAAGTTATTTCTACTCTGCTGCCAGAATGTAGGTATTTTATACAAGTACTTTGTGATGGCGGTCGGTCCTGTGGTGGCCACAGCTGATTTTTTTATCAAAATTTTCAATTACATCTAGACATAATTGTGATTCTATCTCACCAATAACACGAATAATTTTAGCTTTCTAATCAGGAATTTGTTTGAGGATATTTTTATAGACTGTCCTTTCACGAAACCCCACAGAAAGAAGCCCTACGGTGTCAAATCGCACGATCTTGGCGGACAGTTGACACCACCGTTTCTCGAGATTACGCGACCTGGATATTTCTCCTGCCATAAAGTTATTATTTCACGAGCTGTATGGGACTTAGCACCAACATCGTCAACATCATATCATTCCAAATACAAAATCACTTAAAAACTCTACCACTGGCATTTTTCATTTAAAATCCTGCAGACATAATAATTCCACAACTGATAGATGAGAATTTAATTTCGAAGCCTTCCGGTTTTTATGCAATAGCAATTAAAAAATTGACAGAGAGATAAAATATATATATATAAAATAAGTTATTTAAATCTATCTTTCTCCAGACTTCCACACAAATCTCCCTCGTATATTTGAATGGTTTGTAAGTTCATCAGTCTTCACTTATCGTTCTATTCAAGCAATTCCTAAGACTTACCTGCTTTTGTCTGGGCTGCTGAATATGTCAGCACTGGTTTACAAAACCTCTCTCCAAAACAAGTACAAAAAACAACGTAAGCACACTGTTTTGTTTCCAGTGATAATCCGTATAGCAGACATTCGTAATTTTTTCCTCTCTTCCATAGACTTCATCTTTAAAATAAACAATATAAACCTTTCTGATACATTTAAATATATAAACCCTAAAAAAAAATTCATCATCATCTTTTTTTCAGCAAGAATAAAGATACAGTTTAACATTTCTAGCCCGTAAGGTTTATCTAAATGCGTACGCTGCTGGAGCGCTAACAGTGCGGTATGTAAAGAGGGAATCAAGGAATAAGGATGTGAGAGATGCAGCAAATATTTATAATAAACCCATTCACAGTTAAATCCCAGGAGTGCGTGCTGCAAGCAAAACGTATTTTGTACGAGGATAAAATGTATTAAATGCTTTGCTACGTTTATTTTATATACAACATTGATTTTGTGAGTATGGATTTCGATAACTCGCATGTAGATTTAAGAATTAAATATTGGTGTACAAATATATAATCCAATTTTCTCAGCTACATTCAAGGTTTATTTTAAAATAAAGTAAATAAATTGTTCAATCAAAGTATTCGCCCTTGCTTTCTATCACTTTAAGCCATCTTTCAGGCAGATGATGAATTCCATCTCGGAAAAATGTTACGTCTTTGGACACGATAAAGTCGTCAAGCTATTTTCGGATCTCATACACTGGTTGGAAGTGCATATCGGACAAGGCGTGTTGCATCGACCGGAACAAGTGCTAATCGGATGGAGAAATATCTGATGAATACGCCGGATACTGCAAGACGTCCCAGCCAAGACTCATTATGGTGTCTTCTGAATTGGGAGCAATGTGCGGCTTAGCGTGAGACCATGCGGAATCCATTTTCCTTCTTTCTGGATCTTTCCCATCTCATGTAGGCGTTTGGAAATCGTTTGATGCGTTACTCTCAACTGTTCTGCAAGCTCTTTTTGCGAATTTTCAGCGAGCAACTTTTCCAAATCATCGTTGTTGCACTTTCGAGGGCCTCTACGACAAACAACGCCCTGTTTGTCGTTCAGACAGAAATCACAGCTTTTAAACCGCTTAAACCAAAATGCGCACATATCGTACGATACAACAGCTTCGCTGAGAAATGAACAAATCGATTCGAACGCTCTTGCAGCATTTTTTTCTTGTTGAATTCGTTAAGAATACAGTGTCGGATATGCACCTTATCTGTTGCCATTTTCGACTGTACTGAACTGAATACTTTTAAAGGTTATGTTAGACTTTCAGGCATACCAACTCTCATTTTTAATAATTATATGTCAACACTATATAACCGCAAAAGAGCGGGAAAAATCAATTGATTCTAAAACTAATTTCTTAACTGCTTAAAATAATTTGGATTATTCATTTATACACCTAATATAATGCAATATTTTCAAAAACCAAAGAAATATTGGAAATAATACTGTTTTATTCTTATTCAGCGGTTGCAGTAGCATAGTGTCATGCCACTCGCTATGTAAGTATAATAATAATAATAATAATATAATAATACTTTATTAAATAGCTAAAGCTACTACAAAAAAATACAAAAAGATACAATACATGCCAAATATACAAAGTGTAACTAATTAAACATATAAAAAATGATAAATATATAACATTGATGTTAAAAAAAAACTATGTATAAGATTTAAAAATATCACATTAGAGCATTATCACATGCATAATTAAAAAGGTGTACATTGTGCATATTTAAAATATTAATAAAACAATTCTTAAATAAAATATAGTAAATAAAATAATTACAACAAAATAAAATAAACATAAAATCAACATAAATGATAAAATAAATAAATAAGAATAAATAAAAATTAAAAATAAATAAATAATTAAAACCATTAAAAATATACAATAATTTGCTCAACGTTCAACGGCGCTTACTAACCAATATTTATATTTAATTTTAAATTGATTAATTGTTGAACAGTTTCTTACACTCAAGAGCAGCTTATAATATTCGATAATACCTTTAAAGAAAATTGTATTCATTGTAGTTGTTTTTCTTTTTAACTGATTTAACATAAAAATTATTTTGACCTCTTATTGGATGCACATTTGAATTGAGTTTAAGTAATTTATAGAAGTAAAATGGCATCTGACCATTGGTAATTTTGTAAATGAGAACCATATTATTAAATTAAATGTATGGGATCGTATGGGATCCTGAGTACAACCTTCAGTACGGGCAAGATTAAAAAAAAAAAAAACAACCGTAGACCCACTCAGCTTTCCCTTAAATGATTACCTATATCTCTTAATTAATATTCGGGAATATGGGGCTTGCTTCCGAGGGGACGTAAAGCCAGTGAACTTAGTAGACAAATGATGGTTTAAATAGACAAAACAAGGAGAAAATCTGATTTGAATGAACGTTGTAGCATTTTATTCTAAAAATATATTTATTAAAATTTCGTTAAGGGTATAACAAACTACATAATTAACTACACCACACTGGCCTGTCTAGATCAAAAGCTGATCCCTCCGACATCACCTCTTGAGGGGGAGGCTGACGCCACTGTGCCCAGTTTTGTGACGGTAAGAAATGAGGTTTGCTATGGTAGGGAGGTTGTTGATTGTGCGTTGAGTGTTAAAACGTCAAAAAATACAAAACTATTTAACTTTTATATTATATTATAATTAATTTAAATAAACAAAGTTGTTACTATATGTCGTAGATAGTGGGTGTAATTAATTATGCAGTTTGTTCTACCCTTAATAATTTTAATAAATATATTTTTGCAATAAAATGCTACGAAGCCAGCAAATACATAATTATTGTCTACGCTATCTGTTTACTGATATAATACACATCTGTGACATAACTGAACTGTGAATTTTCACCCAAAATTGTGAAATGACAAAACTTGAACGTTTTGCCGCGAAAAGTGAACGTGGTTAATTATGTAGTTTGTTATACCCTTAACGAAATTTTAATAAATATATTTTTGAAATAAAATGCTACAACGTTTGTTATTATTTATTTATTATTTTTTAAATATGCAAATCACAACTTTTTTCAAAATAATCACATAAAACTTCTTGTTGAAGAATTTCTATAGATAAAAGATTGTAGATCAATTATTTATACCATTTTATAAGTTCATCAAAAAACTAAAAATATATAAAAAAATCGCACTTTTTCAATTTTTTTGTTTTTTTTTTTTTAGTTGCATAGTACAAAATATATTTTTATTATTATAAAACAAACACGTACACGTAAGGTTCTTGGGTACAGTATCCCCTGGATCGGAAACTATAAATAAATATGTAATTAAAAATCAAAACTGAATTGCTCTCATGAAATATCAATAATTTTGTATTGTCTTTATTCGAAATTTTTTTGAAATGGACCGCCCAGACCATATACATATGTACATGTGTGCGCGCCTGTTGCAATCAAATATTTTTGTTTTGAACAATTTATAGTTGTGACAAATTCAATTTGCATTTTCTTTATAATTTTATCAGAATATTCTGGACAAGAAATATTATACAAAAGGGTACGTTTTTGAACTAAATTAATCAATTTGTCAAAATCAATATCCATGCTTCTACAATAACTAGTTAAATATCAAAGCATACACCCTACAACTAACCAACAACCGACTGAAAAGATGGTCGTGTGATGAGACATACTTAAGCCGCTTACAGACGGTGTATCAGAATTCGCCAACGCTAGTTCTGACGTTGGCCGTAACATGTAGCACTGGCAGACACCTGTTCTTGCGTACCATACACACGACCCGCGAAGCTAGAAAAGTGTAAACATTGGCCGTGACTTGGCACGCCGTCTGTAGGCACTTTTACACGCATTTTGTTCATTCTCCCCACCGACAAAAAGTCTGAAGAGAAAATTAAACACATTCCATCTTTTCTGTCGGTCCGTCTTTTATGTCGGTCGTCTGTGTACTCCCAAAAGAACCGTATTCTGATCGTCTAAAATGTCGGTCACCGACAGTCTGTCGTGTGCGCTAACGCTTATTGTAGTTGTTATATTTCTGTTAAAATTTCTTGAATACGCTACTGGTCCTCCTAGATTACTTCAATCAAGCAGCAAACGTAGGTGTATTAAATTATCTTTGATTTAAAAATCCTTCCGGGTGAGTTTTCTAGATTAAATGAAAATGATTTATTTTAAATTCAGTATGTCTATTCTTGTCCTTGATTATGACGTATTTGATGAAAGCCCTTCCTGTACAATGGTACACCTACGTTCTCAAATTGGCAGACTGAATGGCACCTCCTGCATAACAATCTGATCAGTTGTGAAGAGGCCCGAACACTTGTAATCAATGACAGAATTAAGACGAATCAAGGTCAATCGATACTTCTCGGAAATGATACTTCCTGCATCATAGATGATGAAGGCGTTGCGTTCCAGATTCAGTTAATCCTTTAACAGCTTATTAAATACTATTTTACAAATTAGTTTCTGCAATTAATATTAATATAAATGTTACACGTCTCCATGTAAAGCATATTTCACTTTTTTGCACGCTTGCTATTAAATTTTAATTATTTACTCACATAAAACATAAAAGACTGTTTTTTACATCCGAATTTATAACAATTAGTTTAGTGCCTACGTGGAAAGATACTGCACTTGATGATAATGGAATGCCAATTGGCATACGTGTTCTCTATAAAAATTAAATCATTTTGACCTGCAACACCTATTTGTGAATCGCTGCAGATCCAAGATGCAGGCGAGAATAACGCGCCATGTACGATAACGATAACTAATTTTACGATAGACCGAAATAGCTAAATTCATATTTGTAGAATGGATCTTTAGCTACAATTTGCCGCGCGTACGTGAATATCCGTTACTTAGTTTACAAGATATTGTCCATAATTCATTCTGTGACCCAAAAAAGTTATTTCCGAAATATCTAACAAATTTCGTATGAAATGCATCGTTTTCAGTTATTTAAATATCGCAGAGTACGAATATGTTTTCAAAATGCCGAATAATTTCAATTTAGATAGATTTTTCCCAGTTTCGAGGCACTTTACGTACCAACATTGTAAATTTTTATTTGTACAAGTAACTGAAATATATCTACTTTTTAATATAAATTTATAGCGTTTGACAATAAACTATACTTGTCAACAAATATTTTCACCGGTTCGAGCTAAAAATTAAATATTTTACCGATCCGCGTAAAAAATATGCCTTTTTGCCGGTCCATGTAAAATTTGGTTTGAAAATCACTGTATTAGATGAAGAAGGCGAAGATGAAGTAGAGGAAGATATGATAGAAAGTGAGAAGCACGACACGGATTCAGAGCAAGATATTATTCGTATGAAAACCATGTACCCGATCATGCAGATATTTCTAGAGTCCGTTCAAACGTTAGAATGCAGTACAGGGCAAATGGAGTAGTTATTTTTTATATACTTTAATGTAGACGTTCCCAAACTATGGCACGCCTACCAGTATTGGTACGGGAGTTAACGGCTACCAGTACGCGGCAAGTTTGCCAGAAAAGAAAGAAACACTAGTACAATATATGGCACAAATATGGTACGTACCGTTATGTGGCACATTGAAAATAAAACATACCGGTACGCCACATCAGACAGTTTGAGAAGCACTGCTCTAATGGATTCTGCCAATAACACTATCCTTTTCTCCCGTGGCGAAGTTGCCAGATGAAAAATGCGCTGATCGTTGAAAACGCGGTACAAATGGTTATTAATTTTCCCTGATATTTTTTCAATTAATTGGACTAAATTATCAACAAAGAATATAAAATTATGCATAGCACTTTGGGTTCATTGACATATTTGACACTTTTACAACATTTGGCAACACCGGTATCATTTCCCGTAAGAGTAATACTGCATTATAACGTTTTTTATTTTTTTTATTTTTGGACTTAGCTACTAAGGCCATTATCCAGGAGATGCATTTATTATTGAAAAATCCATGCCATAACCGGGATTCGAACCCTAGCCCTCATGATCTAGAAGCCAGTGCATCGCTACACTAACAACTACGCCATGGTGACCGACACATTATAACGTTTGAATGAACTATAAAAATGTTTTATAAGACAAATCGTTCTGCAGTTAAAATGGCAAGAAACCTTTTTATTAGTAATTTTGCATAGGAACTAATGAAGCCACAAATAAATTTCAGAATAACTATCGTATCGCTAGCAGAGTGGCCGAGCTCGTAAAATCGTGCAGTTTTGACTGGCGAAAAGAGTCTGAAATGTGAGGTTGCTGGTTCGATTCTCCGTTGGTGATATTATTCGGGCAAGAATAATATGTTTACATTACTCCCATTTTCACAATCATTCACCTCTCATCAAGGTGTAGGAGCTCACCCCCTGGTATCGGCGATTAGCCGCGTTGCAGAAATAGGCCGATGTAAAATAAATAAAGCAATAAATAATAATAACTTTCGTATCATAACCCGCTAAACAAAAGCGAAAAACGCGCGCTCTTTTCGAAATTGAACGGATATGAAAGATTATTGCCAATTTATCGGAATAAATATAATCTTATGTATTATTTTTACAGATTTTTTTTTTGTATTTCTTTATATATGTATGCTATATTGCATACATATATACAAAATTTGCCTATAAAAGGCAAATTTTGGTAATTGTATTTGTGTTTACATACATAATGGTTATTATTTTTTTAAATTTTATTTATTTTACATCGGACTATTTCTGCAACGAGACTAATCGCCGATGCCAGGGGGCGAGCTCCTACACCTGGATGAAGGGTGAATGATTGTGAAAATGGGAGTAATGTTAAACATATTATTCTCGCCCGAATAATGTCACTAACGGGGAATTGAACTAGCAACCTCACAATTCTGACTGTTGTAACCAGTCAAAACTGCATGATTTAACGAGCTTGGCCACTCCGTTGGCTGATTATTTTTCTATCAATTGTTAGAAACATGATTTCAATTGGTTGATAAGTATCAAAACTGTACATAAATATTGTTACGTAATAATAAGACAAGCCGATTAAACTGGCAGCTAATTGGTTCTCACTAATTAGTTGATAAGATAATAAGCAAAGGCCGCTAGGTGTCGCATTAGAAGATTCATTAATATCTTGACCGTACGCTTGTTTATTTTTTATTGTAAGTTTTGCTTATTGAACATTGTTTTTGTATTGTAGTTAGTAAATATCTTACACTAAATAGAATAAACCATGAAATAAACACATTAAAATCATATTTATTTTGTTCAGAATGCATGGAAGATTTCCATGCATTCTGGGCACAAAGGCTCGTTGCACTTCTTACATGCATATCTTACGTTTTGAACAATTTTTTTCATGGCACCATGGTGGATTTTTATATACTTTTTTCTCTGGATAGTGTCCAATTCCATCAGTTCGAATTTCTGGTACAACTTTGGTCCATGCTTTTCGTTTTTTAGGAGAGTGGTCATTAGATGGTCTTCCTCTTCTAGCTCTGTTACTATTTAATTGTATCAAAGTATTTGCAACGGAGGCTTTAAATTCCAAAAGAGGTATTTTTAGTAACTTTTCGATGCTCTATACAAAACCCAAGCATTTACGATTAGCAGCACCCTCAAGCGTAAGATATATGAACTAATATGCAAAATGGCATCATATGTGGCCATCGAGCAATAAATATATTAGTTAATTTTTAATTAGATCTTGGTTTTTAAAATGTACACATATGGTATGTGCCAAAATGCAAGAAGAGGTTAAAAAGAAATTTTATATTAAAATATTTTTTTGGTAATTTTAATTCGAATACCTAATACCATTACTTAGGTTTCTAAATATGTGCAGTATTTTTTTATATAACAAGGTTCATTAAGATTTTGAAAATTGCGCCTAATGCTTCCATTGGTTATCATATGCTCCGCCTCTTTGGTTTCGTATACATAACACAGAATGAAAATATAATTACAACATTCCAACTGGTTATTAAATTTACGCTTTTAAAAAATAAATGCAACATTTGCCAAAATACAACTAGAATTTTGACAAAATAATTTAAGCAAAATAAAAATGAAAAAAAAAAACAAAAAGCGAACCTAGAATTCTGGGTAGCTAGCGAGTATGCTAACCATTACACCATGATACGTCTTCTAGTCTAGTGTGTTACATAACTATAACTTTTGTAAATCGTCAACCAAAAAACACCAAAAATGTGTTATTTTCGAAAACTTATTCTGATGAAAAATTCCTGTTGTAATATTCCGGTTCACACCAATGTACATTACTTAGATTTTTGTCAGATTTTTAGCTTAAACCATCTGGGCTACCGGGTGTGGGACAACATTTTTTTTGCACAATTTTGACAAAAATAATTTATCAAAAATAATTTATTTTGGAAAAATAAAATTTTGATCGTTAATCCACGTACTAAGAGCTTTCATTTGATACGCTACTCAGAATTAAAAAAAACATTTTTTTTTTTTTTTCGATGAGCACATATTTGTATATATTTTTAGGGGGATATGTTTTTTAGATGTTTTAGTATTTTTTCCTATATGCGGGTCAAAGAGTTGTATAAGCATGCCAAATTTCAACTCTCTAGGTTTAGCCGTTTGGCTACAATTTTTACCGAACAGACAGACAGACAGACGACAAAATGACGGTATAAGGGTTTTTGGGTTATACCCACAAAGCCCTAAAAATGTAAATAAATATAAAAACATATTTTATAGTATAAATCAATTAAAGAAACTAAATATAAATAAATAAATATATATGTAAAGATATTTACATATATATATATATCAATTTTTTTCTTTTGATTTAAAATAAATATTCAACTCGAAAGATGAAACAGATTAAATTTTCAATTGGTTGGCACAGCATTATTTTGGTACAAATTAATTGAGGTAATAAAGGTTTAATTTCTGAGAAAAAATATATAGGGAATAATTTACTTAAATTATATTTATTTAGTAAATTTCCATCAAATATTTATAAAATCTGTAAACGTATATTTGTATTTGGATGCGTGCTGTGAACAAGCAGTTTTAAATTTTAATGCTTTTGATACAACTCGCTTACCATATTTACTTAAATTGCAGAGTACCGATTTTAAGTAAACATGTAAATGCTTTTGCACATTCTGTTTTCACAAAGCTGTTTGCTTACTTTAATGAAAGTTATTTGTAAATTTGTGGCAGAAATCTCGAAAGATTACAGTTAAAATTAGTAAAATTTTACAATCAAATATTTGTTCTGTGCTATAACAGCACCAAAGTACACCGTCAAAATAACAAACATTTAACTACGGTAAAATAACGTAGAAAGGAAAAGGTAGAAAACGCAAGTGAAATGGAAAATTTACTGATAAAGTTAATTTACTAAAATAATATTTTAAATTAATATTTTATGTGAAAAATTTAATTGAGACCATACCCGTCCCTAGTAGAGGACTGGCAAATTAATTCGGCCTGGAAAAACTTTTGTAGATGAGCCACTTTTAGAAAAATATCTCAATTTACGAAACAACAACAAAAAGTCAACCAAAAAAACTCAATTTAACCCTCTAGCGCTAATTTTTCTTGACCAGAAAATTGCACTAGCCTAATGGAGGGTCACTAATACTAAATTTGCATTCACACGGTAATAAACGGTAAGTCCGCCCTGAAGGGAATCTGGGCAGGTAGTGCCAAAAGTGTTTATCCAACCCTTAGGTGTATATGGTTGAAATAATAGCCATAATTCTTTTATTATTCTGGTGTATTTATTATTCAAAAATTACTATCCCTTTATTTCTGTAAATTGTTTAAAATTTTGTTTGAATATTGTCACATAGGTAATCCTAGGTCAGGATTACGACATCTAGACATTGTGACGGTCAGCTGTCTGATTAAAAACTATTCGTCAGCGTCTGACGTATGTGACCTGATTAAGAAATTGCAGATCATCACAATTTCATAATGAGGAAATATTTGTCATGACAAATGAATATTGGAACTGGGTTAACTTTCGGTACTTAATAGATGGATGTCGAGAATATGGAGGTAGTAGAACATAGCCAACTCTACTGCACGTATTAGTCCCGAAGGTGACGACCACGACACCGACGCCGGATCCTAGTATCGAGAGTGACGCCAAAGCAAGTAGTGACCATGTGAGTGGGAGAAGACTTCTCCAGGCTCCTCGACTCCCGGATGGGTAGCCCCCGCCTCGGAGATAGGTCCAAGCCGATCCTGGCCAACACGGGGTGGACCGAAGACTTCCCCAACTCCATGGACCAATTCCAACATTATTTTGTAATTGTTATATAATTATTTAATAAATTTGTTATGTTGAAACCAGGAGTTGTGTCTGAATCAAACCACCCACGTGACAAGTGGTGGAAGCGCCGTGTTGCTTGGACCTCGAGGAGCCAGGATAAGTCGTGGAGGCGTCGCGTCGTCGTCTACCAGGAACCAAGACTAGCATAAGGAATTAGGATAAGGAAGATATGGCGATCCAGCATGTCCGCAGTGAGAAGAACTACGAGTCGTTCAGAACATCACGCATTCACGCTACTCAAGAACAAGTAACGGCCATCCAAAGTGAATGTGGCCGTCCGTGTAGGACATTTTGGAAGTCATGTTCTATCTTAAGACAGCGCGGCCACTCAAATAACGGACATGCTAGAGGTCAGGCGTCTCCGTATGGTCCGGAAAATGGAAGACAGCGGCGGTAGACGAGAGCCCTGCCGTCGTGAACATACTGGACAAGGAGCTTTCCACAACACGGTACTCGGTGCTGACGGTAGACGGACAACTAGAACAAAAAGAAGTAATTTTTGTCGTAGATACTGGAGCGACTGACAAGGTACTAGAGAGAAGATTTGTCAAGAGACCGCTCAGTGAGGCACGGACATAGGCCCTTAAAACAGTAGGAGGACATCTCATACCAGTATTAGGAAAAAAATGGGTGAGAATAACATTTAATAATTATAATGTAGAATTTCTAGTCGTCCAGAAACTCCCAGTACCAGTACTATTGGGACAAAATTTGTACAAAATTTTTAATAGAAAATCAG
Organism: Liopterus haemorrhoidalis; assembly: GCA_963971575.1. Taxonomy (NCBI): domain Eukaryota; kingdom Metazoa; phylum Arthropoda; class Insecta; order Coleoptera; family Dytiscidae; genus Liopterus; species Liopterus haemorrhoidalis. The sequence continues at coordinate 60,649,830 of OZ020611.1, forward strand.
GCAGTCATAAACTTCGAGGATGAAGTGATTAGTTTGAAAAATAACGAGAGAGAGAGCAGATAATTCCATTCCGGAATAACAAAATCAAAATTACGGAAGAACGTAAAAGCCACGGATCCACGTGGGAAAAACTGCCAAAAACTGAATCTTGTACTTCCGACGCAGGTACAAAATTCAAATGTACAGAAAATATAACAATAGAGCCCAATGGAGAGCGAGTTTGTCCTGCAAAGATTCCAGCAGAATTTTTAAAAGCTAGAAATTGTGGACCATGCGGAGGGATCATGTGTATTTAAAATTAAAAATATTGGAAGACAGACAGTGAAGATTTTCAAAGGCACAACATTACGATACATCATACAGGGTAAGATTATCTTTTTATTAGATTGCATTGAAAATTTTGAGAATTTTAAGCCCGACATAAATCCAGATTTATCCAAAGAACAAAAAGAAAACTTGTACCAGCTATTACAAAAATATTAAGATATTTTTGCATTTTTGTTGAAAATTCTAAACAGATTGGTCTTACAAACATAACCGAGCATGTCATAAATACGAAAAATGCAGAACCAGTACACCAGCGTCCATACCGGGTATCTCATAGGGAGACCTGTGAAAATTGTTACAGATCATCATGCTCTATGCTGGCTACGTTCTGTAAAGGATCCTACATGACGTCTAGCACGCTGGAGCTTAAAATTACAAGATTTTACATACAACATAGTACACAAGAGTGGAGCCATCCACACGGATGCGGATTGTCTGTTAAGATATCCATGTCGAGAGGCAACACAATCTGATGAAGATAATACTACTTCTGTACCCACATTCCTGCTAGAACCAGCAGATATTGCAGAACTCCAGGAAGAAGATGAATCATTATCAGAACTAAAAAAGGCAATCAACGATCCGAATTTTGGAAACATCGGCCTCAGGAAGCAGGCAAAATTTTTTTTTGTCATCAACCAAAATATACTATACAAGATTCACACCAGAATAGTAAGGTAACATCATTATGTTTTGTAAACTACAAAATATGCCTAAATGAAAAAAAAAACTGCTAAATACGACACTGTCCATGTCAACAGCCTGAAACTATTTACAGAACCATTGAAATGCTGAGGACAGCAAATGATAAAAAATGCACATGATACGCCCTGACGTCATATAAATACCATAAGGAAATACTACTAAGAAACTTTATATATATTTTTTTAAATTTTATTTTAGGATATGAATGATAACGATGATTGCCAAAATCTATGCCAAGGTACCGGTAAGAGTAGTTCCAGGGGCTTATTGGAAAACACTACCTGACACTCGAAAATCAACGGGTCTCCTAGCGGCCGAAATTGAAGAAATGATTCAAAAAGTATCAATCTATTATGGACCCAATGGCGCAGAAGACCTTTATACTTCATAGACAGTTACATCGTACATCGTTATTAATGTATTTAATTTTAATTATAGGAATTGGCTGCGGGAGTTGCTTGCTCTACCATCTTTATAGCCCACATTTGAAGCGTCGAAAAACAAATGTGGTGAGAAAGGATGGAGACCTGGGTCAGGTGTATATGAAAATCATTGAAGAAAATGATAACGAGTCCGCGTTACTGCTTAAGCCAAATGGGGCGCAGAGAGCAGTACGCCTGACTAAGACGGCCCGGAGCGGAATGATAGCGCTGTCAGGTCCGTTGGAGCAATCCCAGACGTCAGCCCTATAGGATAAACCCCGTAAGTTTACTGTGCCCTATAGGTGGAGACCGTCCTGACGTCTGCCGGGGAAAAAGCTGCTGCAAAATTATAAGTCGCGCAATATTGGGCCTCAGCGGGATGCTGTAGAGCCAGTGAAGGGGCCAGCGGGATGCTGAAGACCCCTTGGAGGGATGCCGTGCAGCAGTGATTCCTCCCAAGGATGAAGAAGGACCCACTAAACACTGACGCGCAGTGAAGTGTTCGCGAGGGCAAGCAACTACCCAAGGCAACTGCATGCTTGGTGAACAGATAACCAACGTAACGGGTATCCAAATTTTAATCTATTATTATTTATTATTTTTTTTTTTTTCTCGTTTCCTTTTTGCAAGTACCACAACCCAGTAAGAATACAAGTCATCTGGAAATTAATCAATTGTATGTAAATAGTTATATAAAAACCAGATGTACTGTATTTTTACAGGTTTCGAGTATGATATATTTTGAGTTTTAGAACACGTAAAATACAACACTACACGTTTTTCGTTATGTTTATTTTTTTTAATACGTTGGGTATTAGTTTCAGAAGTTCCATTTTTAAACAGATGGCTGAATCACAAATGTCGATCAAAATTCAAATTTTCCAAATTTCCTAAGGTTCATGAGCCATGTACCAAGGAGCCCTTAGCCGCCAGTCAGGTATTGGGGAGCTGTGTCTACGCACTTTGGTGGCCATCTGGAGACGTCACATGAGCCAACAGCGTAGAAATACCTGACAAGTGTCTAAGTCTTTATTAACTTCAAAACTTTTTATTTTTTGCCATTGGTTTTATTATTTTGATATTTTTTTTTATTTTTGTTTATTTTGTTGCATGTCGGGGCGCCATGCTGATGGGGAAGGGGGTAATGTCACATAGGTAATCCTAGGTCAGGATTACGACATCTAGACATTGTGACGGTCAGCTGTCTGATTAAAAACTATTCGTCAGCGTCTGACGTATGTGACCTGATTAAGAAATTGCAGATCATCACAATTTCATAATGAGGAAATATTTGTCATGACAAATGAATATTGGAACTGGGTTAACTTTCGGTACTTAATAGATGGATGTCGAGAATATGGAGGTAGTAGAACATAGCCAACTCTACTGCACGTATTAGTCCCGAAGGTGACGACCACGACACCGACGCCGGATCCTAGTATCGAGAGTGACGCCAAAGCAAGTAGTGACCATGTGAGTGGGAGAAGACTTCTCCAGGCTCCTCGACTCCCGGATGGGTAGCCCCCGCCTCGGAGATAGGTCCAAGCCGATCCTGGCCAACACGGGGTGGACCGAAGACTTCCCCAACTCCATGGACCAATTCCAACATTATTTTGTAATTGTTATATAATTATTTAATAAATTTGTTATGTTGAAACCAGGAGTTGTGTCTGAATCAAACCACCCACGTGACAATATGTAACGTAGGGCAAACATCCGTGATACGTCAATTTTTGCAAATATATAACATGAGGCGACCATCCGTATTACTGAAACTTTGGCACTCAACTGATTGTTTGTAGCAAAAATACGTGTATTTTTGCTCAATCGGTGTGTTTCATTGTACATTCGTCTGTAGACGGCCACGGGCATTTCGATGAAATTTGCACGTATTGTATTTTTACACGGATTTATATATGATCAGCCTTGAGGCGGTGTTGGGAATTAGAGGGTAAATAATATAAATTATATAAAAAGAAATAAACAAATAAACTTCGAAACAGTACAGTCGATAAATTTTAAAGGAATTCGACAGTAAAAAAATTAAAATATATATCGGCACCCGGGAAATTAAAAATACTTGTTTAAAATACTAATCAAAAGAGCAATAGTTTACATTATAAAAATAAAAAATCTTCAAGGCAACCGTATTTTTCCTATATATGGGTCAAAACCTATATATGTTACGGCCAAAGCCCGAAGTTCGGCCAGTTCCCGAATTGGCCTGCCATTTCGCACTTTGGCCGAGGCATGTGGCCAACGTCCGATGTACCTACTGTGTATATGCTACGTTGGCTGGCCCTAAGTTCCGGAAAATCCCTGGTCAATATGCTACGCTAACATAGCGGTTTCATTGTAAGTGCTGTCTGTATTCCTCGTGTTAGTATTCTATATGCATGCTTTTCAGTTCAAAGATTAGGAATACTTTTTTCGTAAGTTCGCGGTAAAACGAGTTTGTTCGGGACTCCCCGACGTCCTGTGCTGAACATAATGATTAATTTACTATAATAAACTAATTTGACTGATTTTGATAATTTAGTATAATTATTAATCAATTAATAATATTAATCAATATAATGTGATTATGATTATACAAATACCCAAAATCTACTCATGACTTTTTCCTTCCGACTTTGGCCGATCACCCCATGCCATTTAGCAGACTGGCTGGCCAAATCCCAAAATCAAGAAAAGATCGGACATCAATGTGTGCCAATATTGGCCCGTTCCCGAATTGGCCGGCCACTTTAGCCGATTTCGGGTTTCGGCCGTAACATATATATGGTAAATTTTAATGCTCTAGTTCTAGCTGTTTGACCGCAATTTGTACTGCCTAGACACACGGATGGACAGACACTTGAAGTTTTATATAAACAATATTTTAAGTATGAAAATAGCACTGCTGCAATTTAAAAAGTGTTACTTTTCTCTCTAGGTATCATCACGTCGTGGGTAAAAAGTGTTGAAGTACGAAGACACGACCATACTTTTTCAAAAAATCTCATAATGCAATTGAAAGGAACTGCAGCACATTAAAAAACAGAATCATTTAATTTAAATGAAGTTCAAACATAGTTTAAAACAAATCAATAGACCATTAAATATAAAAGGAGAAATTTAAAAACTCTTGATTGAAATCGTGAACCATTTATTGCGAAATATTCCGAATAAATATAAAACTCACCTGTTAAAGTTGAAAGCTTTAAAGAGTAAACCTTGAACGGATCAATAAACAAATCAAAAACTACAAATCTTTATGAAGCTATTTAAAAACTTTGAAAACTTATTAACACAAAAAGTGAACTGTCAAACATTTCACCAATGTTCAAAAATCAAATTGATAGGAAAGTTTTCCCTTCCTCGTTTATTTAAAAGTTGCAAGCCTTGTTATAAAAGTTATGAGTTGTCATTAAGTCCTTGTTTTTTTCACTTTCGTGAAAACGTGAAAAATCACAAGATTATATTGGACAGAGTCTAACTGTAATACCGCGAGTTAAACAACTAAACAGCGACAGCAGCACATACTAACGGATTATTCTTACATCATAGGACGCATGCTTTCTCTCCTAAAAGCTCGATGGTTTTATATTGGTATAAAATACATTTTATAACTTAGAAAGGAATTTTATGGATATAAACTCAGACCAATTATTTTCCCCTGAACGGTTGTTTATTCAGGTTTTGTTAAATTCTTTTCACCAAGTTAAGATGTTGAGGAAATAATGTTTTAAAAAATTCAAACGATATGTTTAGAACTTTAAACTTTTAATTATTAAATTTACATAAAAAATTTACTTAGAATTTCGACATAATAGCTATTTATGCAGCAAATAAAATAATGAAACATTTTTGTTACGTTTTGCCAGAGGCATATCTAAGAAGGGGCTAGGGGTCTGTAGCCCCCCTTAATAATATTTAAATATGTTGTTTTTATTAGGGATGGGGAATCGGTAGATAAATTACTGACTCCCGACTTTCGATTCCGGAGTCGGTATTTTTGAAGACCGACTCCGACTCCCGAGTCCTTCCACTCGTAAATCGTAAAGCCTATTCAAAATGTTTAAGCAGAACTAAATGGAATTTTTATTTTCTTAAGTTATCGCGAGTTCTCCTTTTTACGATCTAAGTGGGCTTTTGTAAAACAAAATGATAAAATGCCTCATTCAATCGTTAAGACTTAGTATATTTCACTGCCTAGTTCCACTTAATCTAAAAAAAACAGACTGTTTTTATATAATGTCATTTTCATTTCATCTTGACTTATTGTGTCATTTTTAAATAAATGTTATTAGTTAAAAAAAAAAGAAAATTAAAAGTATTTTATATATAGGCTATTCCAAACGTTTAGCAAATCTTAAACGTTTAGATTTTGCAATCTAGTTACTTTCATCGTTTGAATCGTGCTTTTTGGCCGTTTTGTTTAAGCTTTGTAAATCATACTTACAATAAATATATTTAGGTTAAGGTTAATATCATTTTAGAATGTCATTTGCTTTATATTTTGATTTTTTGTGTCATTCTTGATACAAATTTCCCATTTATTTATTTTTTTGTCATAAAAATAAGTCAAAAAGTATTTTATTTTTGACATATGTCATTCGTTTCCATGGTTTCACTGTTGGAATTTTAAATTTTCACATGCCAACGTAAAAAATGAAATAACCCAAGCAAGGTCCTTTCTCGTGACAACCTAAAAGAACGAAATTCCGAAATTACGAATATAGTTCCGCCTGAACGTTTGGAATAGCCTGTACTTTTAACATTTAAATTTTGATGCCATCAGGAATCTCACTACAATTTGAGAAAATAAAAATCCAGTTTAGTTCGACCTAAACATAATAAACAAAGTATTAAAAAATTGATGTGAAGTGTGAATTTTCACACATTTCAGGGTTTTGCAGGTATTTAGTAAGTGAATGATGATTATTTGGGGTGCCAAAACAAATTTTATGACAAAATATTTTTTTATGAATTTTAATTCGAATGCCTATTACCATTATTTAAGTTTTTAAAGATGTGCAGTATTTTTTTTTTATATATCAAGGTTCATTAAGATTTTGAAAATTGCGCCTATGGCTTCCATTGGTTGTTTTTAGTCATAGCTCCTCCCCTTTGATTTCGTGTACATTCAAATATATAATTAAATTTTAATTTCAACAATTTCCACTGGTTATTAAATTTACGCTATTAAAAATTAAATGCAACAATTGCCAAAATATAATTAAAATTTTGAAAAAATAATTTAAACAATATAAAAATGCAAAAAATAAATAAAAAATAATATTGTCTCCGTAGGACTCGAACATGAGTCCGATTACGAATTCTTGGACAGAACGCAAGTATCTTAGCCACAGCATCAAGAAACACGTTACTGTTGAGCGTATTATATAACTATAAGTTGTCAACATTATTAGCAAAAAAACACAAAAAATGCTTTTTTTTCCAAAAACATAATCTGATCAAAAATTCCTGTTGAACTATTCCGGTTCACACCAATGTACATTACTTAGAATTTTTTCAGATTTTTAGTTTAAACTATCTGGGCTACAGGGTGTGGGACAAAATTTTTTTTGCACAATATTGGCGAAAATCGCTTCAAAATAATTTATTTTGGAAAAATAAAAATTTGATCGTTAATGCACGTACCAAGGGCTTTCATTTAATACCTTACTCAGAATTTAAAAAAAATATTTTTTTTTTCGATGAGCACATATTTGTTTATGTTTTTAGGGGGATATGTTTTTTAGATGTTTTAGTATTTTTCCTATGTGCGGGTCAACGAGTTGTATAAGCATGCCAAATTTCAACTCTCTAGGTTTAGCCGTTCGGCTACAATTTTTACCGAACAGACAGACAGACAGACAGACAGACAGACAGACAGACAGACAGACAGACAGACAGACAGACGACAAAATGACGGTATAAGGGTTTTTTGGTCATACCTACAAAACCCTAAAAAAGGGTTATGAGTAAAAGCAAAATATCTTTACTGCCTCATCGTATTAATCTGTTAATACGAGAAGGATTAATCAAATTTTAAACTGGAAAGCATGAAGGAAACCGGGTAAATTCGGTATTGAATATTTTTAATTTAATTTTCGGTCTTGAACAGACAACAAAATGTTGTTCCCGTTTCCGTGCTTTAAAAAATTCTGGTAATATGGTTATTTTGCTTTCGTTTTCAGTTTGTTCTCATCCTTGATAAAAATTGAATCAAAGAGTCGGGAGTAGATAACTTTTTCCGACTCCCGACTCCGACTCCGACTCCTCCAAAAAGCTTCGACTCCTCGACTCTCGACTCCGACTCCCCATACTTGGTTTTTATTAACAAAAATGAAAATTTGTAATACGATTATTTCTTATATCGTATTATGATATTTAGTAAATGCTAGATGTAGAGAATGAAAATACAAAATGAAACAATTAATAAACGAGGTGTGAAGTAAAATAGTTCGTGCAATTTTTTAATTTATAAAATAATATTTATTTCCTCATCAATTCTTATATTCTTCACATCAAAATAGTCCCCATCGAATTTACCAGAACATGTTATCCTTTCATTGTTTTTTTTTTTTCTTTTCATCTTGTGGAAAATAAAAAAGTCACATGAATGTGCAAAAGCACATCATTACGGAGCTATTTTTGGACAGAAAATCTCGAACAAGCAACAATGAAGTATGAACTGGTGTGTTGTCATGGTACAATATCCAAGAATTGTCATTCAATAAATCTTGCCGTTTTCGAACATTCGAACTTAGCGTGATTTTTTGGGTCTCTTAGTTCATTTTAAAGCTTCCATTGAGATGATTGAGCCTTTGTTGCGATGTCATAATCGATTACTCACGTCTTGTCACCCGTTATGGATCGCTGGAGCAATGTTGAGTCATTAATATCATCAGTGACTTTTTTACGACATGTTTTTTTATCAAAATTTAAAGATTTAGGAACAAATTTTGCTGTACTCGCCTCATGCCCAAAACATTAGTTAAATTTCTTCGCATGAACCATACGATATACCAAAATTTTCAACAACTTCTCTACTTGTTATTCGATGGTAAACAAGAACTTTTTTCTTAACCTCTTCCACGTCTTTTTCCGGTGATGGAAGTGCTGGGTCTCCCAACTCTATCCCTATCTTCAACTGATTCACGGCCATTTTGAAAGCGTTTATACTTACTTAATCGTTGAGCCCTTTTACCATCTCTGGTGTCGGGCTTTGTGAGAGTTTGAATGTTATTTGTATTTATCTTCTTCTTTCACGGGGGATGTCTCCACAGTTTTTTCCATTCCTTCCTATTTTGAGTACTACTTCTTGCTTTACTCCAATTGCTTCACTCCTCTTTAATTTTTTTGTATCTCTACCTTCATCCATCCTTTGTATATGACCAAATCATCTGAACTGGCCTTCTTCTATCATTTCTTCTACTGGTTTTGATCCCAGTTCTTCTCTATACTCTGTATTTCTTATTAGGTCCAGTTTGAAAGCGTTCATGGCATTTGTAAATCACTCGTTCATGACTTCTGCAACATTTCCAATACTTTACAGCACTTGATTTTATTTTTCACACAAAATTTAATACATATTCTTTGTTCCTCATTGTGAAAAATAATAAATCACCTAATATTCAGAAACACAATTATTTAATTAGCGGTCAAATCTATAATACAATCCAATATGGCTACCAATGACAACAAGAAAGTTTATCAATCCGAAAAAAGTAACGCTGTAGTTTCAAAAATTGCACGAACTATTTGATCACTCCTCATATGTGTCTATAATTAAATTAATACAACAAAAATATTAAAAAAATATTTTAATAATTACAAAGTGAATTTGTATATTCAAGCAATAATTTGTTCGAAAAACTGGCTAGAGTATAAAAAGTGATGTTAGTGCGCTGGGCAGGAATTTTATTATGTTCGGTTGCAAGTACGGTCGGTGAGCATCGACTGCAAGAGTGTCTTCGCGTTATTTACTTATTTTTGTAACATTGACGATTTTTTAAAAGTTAGTCCCTGCTTTGCAAATTTCTGGATACGCCCTTGCGTGTTGTATACAATATTTTTTTTACGGCCATTGAAAAGGCTACGAAAAGTGAAAAACGATAATTATATCTTAAATATATTTTATATCTTCTTATTAATTTAACCCTCGGTTAGTGCCCAATACCGCCTCGGGGTAGATTTTATATAAATCCATGTAAATATACAATACGTACGAATTTCATCGAAATGCCCGTGGCCGCCTACAGACGACTGCACAATGAAACACTTACAAACGCCTATTGATCAAAATTACATGTGTTTTTGCTAGAAACAATCTGTTGAATACAAGGGTTGACGTATTAAGTATGTTCGCTTCACGTTAAATGTTAAAAAAAAAAAAAAAAAAAAAAACAGAACTAAAGGGACTGTAATTCTTAAATAATAAACACATTAGAAAAATTAAATAATTATTCTTATTTCACCCATATAAACCTTTTAGCATATATAAACCCTTTTGGCACTGCCTGTCCAGATCCGACTCAGGGTGGGCTTACCGTTTATAGGCCTACAGGTAATAAATTACATTTGAGGTTAAATTTGAATACAAATTTAGTGACTTTCTTATTAATCTAGTGTAATTTTTTGGTCACGGAATAAAAATGGGGTGCTAGAGGATTAATATGTAAAAAAAAAATCAGAAAACAGTTGTAATTCGAACATTTACAAATAAAATTGACTTGAAATATCTTAAATTACATTATTTTGAAAAATTATTTTCATGAATTATAGATATTCTTACTCGTTTTTCACTCCATTTTGAACGGCAGTACATATTATTTTCTTAAGACACATAAGAAAAATATGTAATCATTAATATTACCTAACTAAATATTTGAATAAATATTGGTACTATTTGGATGACCATTTCTAAAAAATATGAAAATTCATTTCTACACTAGTATGGAAATAAAATTCATATCCACACTAGTTTGAAAATGCTACAGTGCGAATAATGCAAATGAAATAGTGCGAAATGCTACAGAATAGAATTTTTATAACATTCGTTAACCTCAGAAATTTGTAATTCTGGTAAAATGTTAAACTGAACAAGGTGTGTATATAATAAAAAGAGGAATATTCACTTATAAAAATATCTACCAGAAATTTTAATTTAAATAAAATTTAGCTTCTCTTCATTTTAAATCATATTTAAAAACGATTTTCATTTGCACTTCACAACTTTTGAATTATTTTAAATCTTAAACCGTATTTTCTTTGTTATTTCCAAATCCTTTTTTTGTTTTACTTTACAAGGCATTAATATTCATAGCCAGGAATAAGATGTCTACACCGGATATGAATTAAAATACGACGATAGTTCTGAGACAGAAATTACTTCTTCACAAAACGTTTTAAAATATATTAATTCTTATCTAATTCTTAGGTGTACAATTAAATTTGAAGATAACAGTAAAATATTTATGGTTCGTGAGTTTAACATTAAAAAACATATTCACGAAGCATGATTTATATAATCATGTTAAATCCACAATATTGTTACGAATACGGCCCTGCTAAAGAATACGGTGGCCTTGAAGCGGACAGCGAACCTTGAACACTGAGTTGCTCGAAGGTTTTAGAAATCTGTGGAAGTTTTAAGGTCCGCTTATAAGGCGCATGACCTGCAGCTGGAGAGTCAGTATTATTCAGACAATGAAGCTCAGCAAGTCATTACGAACAATTTGTCAAGTCAGTCTTATTCAAGCAGTTGAGTCAGTTCAGCGGAACAGTTACTGCCGTCAATAAGTAAACTGATTGTCATTTGGTCAGACTTTAGGGAACCGTGCGTAAAACTACATGTGTCTTCATGCCATGACGCCTTGTACTCGGACTGGTTAGCCTCCTAAAACAGGACGAAGTCCAAAACACGAGATTGCTATGCCCTCTCTCTGGTGCCTTTCGTGGAATGACCTTGCATGTAAGCATTGCTAGCGCTGCAAGGAAATCCACTCTCCTGCGTTAAAGCCGCAAGCCTCGAAAAATTCAGCTTATCACTATAGCAAAAAGAGATAAGGGTGGCAGACGAAACTCCGGCGCATGGATTCAATAATGGGGAAACTTGGCTAAAGGAGAAAAACAGAAAACCGGATGGGTCAGCCGGTCATGAAGTGGCACTCCCACCAGCGTAATCGGGTGCTAGAGGCTAACTACTTGTACTGTTTAAAATACCAATATTACAGAACCTGGTAACCAGCCTCGAAATAGAACGATATACAAAAACGATATCATTTACGGAAAAGAACTATGACTATTAATATAGGAACGCGGTATGTAAGAAGTTTGTATACACCAGGAGCTTTCTAGGAACGAAAAGAAGAATCCGTAAGGTACTATGTTTATCTGTTAACAACTTCAGAAACTAGATGGCCAAACGCAGAAATAATTTATACCAGTTTGCATCACTCAGTAGCCAAAAACGACTAATTTAATGTTGTCCATTGGTAAACAAAAAGTTAAAAAATCATGTTATTGATTTTGCACCAATTAATAAAAGAATGTGCATGACAAGATTAAAATCAATATTCAGAAAAATCATAATATTTAATACGCATGCTAGAATATGTTCTATGCGATGTTAAAACGAACCATAAATTTTTGATTATGATATGAAGATAATATTGGGCGAACTCAATGCACAATTAGGCAAAGAACGCATGTATGTGCTAACCATAGGAAATAATAATATGCATAGCATCTGAGAGAATAACGAAATAAGGTTGATTGACCTTGCAGCCCCCAAAAATTTTATAGTACGTTTCACCCAATTTCTACACAAATCTACACAAGTGACATAAAAGTCACCAGGAAGAGATTACGAGAACCAAGTAGACTACATTCCCATGGTAAACATGCTTCATGTGTAATGAACATGAGACCGTACACGAGTGCTAACATCGATTTGGACCACTATTTGGTAAAAGGAATAATCGGCTTGATTATTCAAGGCAACGCCTAAATACCAAATATCAAAAATACTTGTAACTGGAAGAGGTCAAAAATAACATGCATTAAGATTGGGAAAATAGGCATACGAAATAAATCGAAGAGAAGCATTTAAAATTCTAAGAAAAGTTATTACTTTGGACATTGTCACAATTTTAAGATAGTAAAAATATATATATTTGCCGCTTGATATAGATGTTATTAGCATATTTCCTTTAAAAAATGGTGTCCTAACTCTGATGATTATTAATATTTATTGAAAGTAATCTTGTTGAAGTATCCAAATTTTTTGATAGTGTTGAACAATTTGCAGTTTAAAGAGCAAGATTAAATTAAGTCGTGGTTCTGTAGAAGAGGAGGTAGCAATATGGAGCCAACATTTAGTATGGAATTATGTTGTCCACCTGAAAACTTCATCACTAATATAAATATGTGCAAACAGCCAAGTATAATGCAGCAATAACGGTCTCGTGTAATAAGTGTATCGAGCACGCTGTGATAATTTTACTTAGTGCGACGTTTCTTAAAGTTGTGAGGTGTGTAAATAGCGGTCGCTTGTTTATATTAAGGTAACATTTCAGGGTTGCAATAAGAGACGAGTCGAGCTGCGAAGGAGTATTCTTTACTACAGTGAAGGTAAATTGAGTTTATTTTAAATATATAATGGTGTACACTTATAAATATAACAAGCAACACATAGTAGCTTTTATTATGGAACCTCAACGGTGAACTAGCAAATGTACTTCATATTTTATATATATATATATTTTTTTTTAGAATTTTAGAAGAAATTCCTCGAAAGATATTATTACCATATTAAAATCTAAGAAAAAGATCTGAGATCAACATGTCGTAGCAAATATAAGTCCAATGTCCAGGATACAACTGGAGAATCGTTGATTCAGTGTTTTTTATGGAAGTTGTGGACGCTATCTATTGATTTATATAAAACAAATTTTCCGAAATGCTTAATAAAATATACTCTCCATACTTACAAGCGCCGTATTGGTATCAATCGTAAGAAATTTTTTACCGGCTTCTAATGATACCGTAAACTTTTGCAATCAATTTTGATACTTCCAGTTTTTTTACTTCTTTTATTGCGAAACGTAGGAAAAATTATAATGAATTTGTTTTTTAAATAATCACGCATCGCCATTAATTTGGCAGGTAAAACATTATTTTCCATATTTTTTTGGCCTTTCGCTTTTGGTTGGAAAATCAAAATAATATTTTGCGGTAGCAACTTAAGATATCTTACAGAACATCTTATATGTTAAATCTCCTACACTGTACTTTTAAACACTTAATCGGGTCTATTCTGTATCTTTTGTGGTTAAAAATATTTGGTTAAAAATGATGGTTAAAAAGTAATATTTTAAATTAACGTTAAAATTTTAACCTTGTTTCTTATTCTGCATCTCAGGTTATAACACAAGCGTTAAGTTCTAACTTTTTAACCTTATGGCTAAAAATATGTTGTGCAATTATCTACAAGGGAAGGTATTTTGCTTGTGTAAGTGTGAATTTAATGTAAACAAGTGTTATGGTTGAATCGTGAATGAACAACGATCAAATATAATAAATCTATATTGCGGAAATGTATAAAATTTATACATAAATAATTATGGGTGCAGAAAGTAAATAATATAATATTACCATAACAAGCAAATGTATCAATATTTTTTATCTCTTTTCTTTCTTCTATATTAAAATAATAAATAAATATAGGTTCCCAACGCCTAGATAGGCGTATAAGGGGCAGAGAAGGTAAGTTCTCCGTTTCTAGACCGCCGGTCATAGATATGAAAGCCACGTGGTCAGTGTGACGGTTCGACCGGTCCTATTATCCCTGAATGAACAGGTACTCATTTATAAGTATTAAATACTTGAGGCTGAATCGACCTCAGAGCTGTCTGCACAATATCGGAAGATAAAAATCCGAAGGAGGTGGGAGGTATCGAACCAGCGTCCCATGCTCCGTACGCAACCGTCTTACCACGGAGCCACGGCAAATCTTCTATATTAAGATACTTTCATTTTCAGATTATATTTAGCTTATTTTTATTTTTATTTTTAAACAAAAGGAGAAATAAAAATTTATAAACGTATAACAATTTTAAAGTTTTAAATACTTACTTGCAATATATTGGGAAATCTTTTGGTTCTTCTCGGATTTTCAAAAAAACAACATTTGTAAAACGAGATATTCCGTAAAAATTTTAGACAAATGAAAATATTTTAAAATGTTTCTTCAGGTAAATTAAAAGGGTCACTCGTATCACGCAGTTGCCTTTGTTTAATTCGAACTGGTCTCCTAAAATGCATTTGTATATATTTTTTTATTCACCTATATTTGTTCTAGTAATAATTGGTTTAATATAAACACACTTGCCATGATTAATTCTAAAAATGGATTTTTTTCTGACTATTTGACGTTAAGAGGTTAGAATTACAGCCGGTTAAAAAGTTAACACCATGTATTTGGCTGTTAAAATTCTAAATATAACCTACTGAATTAACCACATTGCGGTTAAAATGTTAACCACATAGAGTTACAGAATAACAAAATATTGTAAAGCGTGGTTAATTTTTTTTTAACTTCGACCTTGAAGTTGATTTTTAACTTTTTAAGATACAGAATAGATCCGATTAGAAGCTTCCTATATACTTTTTGTTCTCCTTGTAGTTTACTTGTGGCTTTGGAGTTTGTTGGGGGAAAATATTCATGCATCTTTCAGTGTACTTTGAACTGATTTTGTTTACAATAATATAATAATGATGTAATAAAATTGCTATTTATATATGTTTTCTTTTTCGCTCACTCATAAATTACAAATTTATCAGGCAATAATTAACTTAAGTCACAGAAATAAACAAATAGTTCTATATTACTAAAATTTATAGCGATGTAAAACAAAGTATGTGAAAAATTCGTTTTGCTATTTTTAGAATTTTGAGTTAGCTTAGAGTTTTGACTTAATGTCATTTTTAGGATTTTGTAGGTATGACGAAAAAACCCTTATACCGTCATTTTGACGTCTGTCATCTTTTCGGTAAAAGTGTAGCCAAACGGCTAAACCTAGACAGTTTAAATTTGGCATGCTTATACAACTCTTTGACCCGCATATAGGAAAAATACTAAAACATCTAAAAAACATATCCCTCTAAAAATATAAACAAATATAAGCTCATCGAAAACAAAAAAAGTTTTTAAAATTCTGAGTAGGGTATCAAAAGAGAGCCATCAGTGCGTCGGTTAACGATCAAAATTTTATTTTTGCAAAATAAATTATTTTGACGCGATTTTTGCCAAAATTGTGCAAAAAAAAAATTGTCCCACATCCTGTAGCCCAGATGGTTTAAACTAAAAATCTGAAAAAATTCTAAGTAACGTACATTGGTGTGAAATGGAATAGTACAACAGGAATTTTTTATTAGATTATGTTTTCGGAAAATAACGCATTTTTTGTGTTTTTAACTAAAATATGTAAATTATTTCATTCGTTATATAACACAGTAAGCGAGTAAACGTCCGTAGTCTAATGGTTAGTATTCTCGCTTCCTAAGTTGCAAACTACGGTTCGCTCCCTGTCTGGAAACGGTTTTATTATTTTGTCAAAATTCTAGATATATTTTGACTTAAAACAACCAATGGAAGCCATACGCGCAATTTTAAAAAACTTAATGAACCTTGCTATATAAAAAACTACTGCACATATTTAGAAACTTATTGAATTCATTTTAAACATTCGAATTAAAATTAACAAAAAGATATTTTAACATAAAATTTGTTTTGGCATGCCAAATAATCATCATTCACTTACTAAATACCTGCAAAACCATGAAATGTGTGAAAATTCACACTTCACATCAATTTTCATAATTACTGGCTTAAATTATATGTAAAAGTATATGCACTATTGTTGATCATTTATTTTTAATTCCACTATTATTAAGATATAAATCTGAACCCTATTTGACGAGCTTTATGCAACATTTTAATTTTGACATAATTCTTCAGAAAAAGCTAATTAAAACACGTAAAAACTAGATAAAAAATCTCGTGCTATTTTAAATGGTATAATATAACTTTTTATAGCCAATTTAGTCGACTGTCCGTTTACAAGTTTTCATACCTACATTATTTATTTAGAGATGTTCATTTTTTGTGCAGCATTTGTTTCCCAATTAACAATTTAACAAACAACCGCCATATTTCAACTAGGTACATCATCAAATGTAGCATGTTGACATAATACTCATACATTCACTGTCAGTTATGTCTATAATTCATGGACACGGAAATAGTCATTAATATTTTACTCGTAAAGGTTTATAAACAGTAATTGAATATTATTACATATTCATGAACAATTTTTTTCTTGTTGTCTTCTCGAATTGCCATCGATGTTTCACTGACACGAAAGTATCAAATTTTGTCATAACATAGCCTCTTCTGTCGATCAATATGTCAGATATATGATTGATGTGAGTTTCATTTTTTCAGATGACGCAGAATCATCTGAAACACCTGGTTTTAGCCATGTGGCAACAAGAGTGGAGCAGCATACAAAACGTTAAGTTGAGACAGATTAAACCATGGGATTCTTCCTGCAGGATTAACCGCAGGGAGGAAACCGCAATCACACGCCTCCGTATAGGCCACTGTTGGTGGACCCATGGACACGTCCTTCAATGTGAAGAGTCTCCTATCTGTGAGACGTGTAACACAGATTTGTCTTACACTTTTAAACTGAATGTGTACAGCTCGAGGATGTCAGGGAGAGGTTAGACCTGTGCTATGACCTGTCAGTTGCTTTAAGTGACGGCAGAATACTCATGGACAGACTGATACTCTTCCTGAGAGAATCGAGCTTACTGTTTTATTTGTGAAGTCTTGCACCTTATTTTTATGTGTTCTATTTCTAAACTGTGATATTCGATGGTAATTGTTGAGTCTGTTCAAAATTTTTATCAGACTTACTATCTTATTTATTTGTGTTTGTCTGTGCAGGATTTCTTTTATTGAGTATGTGTAATTTTATTAACTTTATCTATTTATTGATTGTTTAATTTATTGTTTTTAATTTGTAGTGTAGTCATTTAAATGGGCTGCGTTAGGCGCAAATAGCCTTTGTTGCTGTGCGCCAAAAGTTGTAACTAACTTACTAACTCGATCAGTATGTCCGTCGATCTGTTGGTCTGAGAGCAGTGTTGTTTCTAATTTTATGATAAATTTCTTTCGCAATAACTATGAAGTGACGTAATAGTAGATAAATGTACCGTGTTGCCAGTTATTTGTTTATAAATGACAAAAATGTAGGCTTATCACGTCTAAAAGGGTAGTGAAAATTTATAATTTTTAAGGAGAATTTTTTGTCTGCACCTATACTGACACCCCTAACCTCAATGTATGATAATTTTTAGCGAAATACTATAATTTTAGAAAACGGGCTGCTCCCCCCTACGAAGGAAGGATATAAAAATAGAAACATACAAACACACTAGAAAATTTAAAAAATAGAGATGAGGACCTTTTTTTTTTAGGTCGTCACTTGTATGTTCGTAGTGAGGAC
The DNA here is from genome assembly GCA_963971575.1 of Liopterus haemorrhoidalis. Classification (NCBI taxonomy): domain Eukaryota; kingdom Metazoa; phylum Arthropoda; class Insecta; order Coleoptera; family Dytiscidae; genus Liopterus; species Liopterus haemorrhoidalis. Next base: position 60,667,852 of record OZ020611.1, read on the forward strand.
CTTTTATTTTTTAGGTCATCACTTTGTATTTTCGAAGCGAGGACCTTGTAACAAGTGTATTTAAGGGGTTTATTAAAAGATTTAGAATTCTACTAATAACTGCCACATCTGGTTTTAGGTTCAAAAAGAATAACAAACTAAACCAGAAAACTAAACTGAGACTTCTATTGCTGAAAAGTATTTCTTTGAGCCAGGGGCGGACTGGCCCTAAATTTTTTGTGTGGAAAAAATGTTACCAGCCCATTAATAAAAAATCAGCTGTGGCGACCACAGGACCGACCGCTATCATAAAGTACTTGTATAAAATACATTCTAGCAGCAGAGTAGAAATAACTTGGCCTAATATTTTCTAACAGAGATATTATTTATCATGACCATGGAAACGTTACATGTAAGTATAAAAAATTGAGACAGGCTGGGCGGGGTTATGCAATTTTCAAAATCTTAATGAACCTTGCTATATATAAAAAAAAGAAAAAATACTGCACATATTTAGAAACCTAAATAATGATATTAGCCATTCGAATTAAAATCAATAAAATATTTTAACATAAAATTTATTTTGGCATCCCAAATAATCATCATTCACTTACTAAAACCTGCGAAACCCTGAAATGTGTGAAAATTCACACTTCACATCAATTATTTAATTTTCAATTTTTGGTACTTTTCGACAATTTTAGTTGATGGCCTATTAATAAAGTTGTGTGCTAGCCACTAAATCTTCAATTTTTTTCTAAACTATCTAAAGTCTGAAGATTTCAAAAATTCAAACCGCAGGTCTCTATCTCTTACCGTTTTTGAGATATGATTGTTTGGAAAATTAAAGTTGGCATTTCCATATTTAAAAAAATGATAAATACATAATAATATTAAAAAAATAATTAATAAAATAATTTAAACCTATGTTTGTTAATAATAATAATAATAATAATAATAGTTTATTTATTTAGCTAATGCAAGTAAGATCCATATTAACAAACATAAACATATAAACATTATAATAAACATTCAAAACAAATTTAATCCTTATTTTGTCAATTTACCAGGTCTACAAGTATGAAATGCGGATTTTTTTCAAACTTGCCGCGCAAACAGAGTGTATAGTTTAAAGTTTCAACACATATGGCGTTTTGTTGAGTTATCATTAAATGTCAAATGCGTATAGGTTATAATTTGAAAAGTGATCATATAGTTTTGTTTTACTGTGTTAAAAATGTCAAATTTTGTGCCAAATAAAGAGCATTCGCGGACAGTACTACTGTTTTGTATTCATTTGAAAAAAAAAACTGCTGCTGAATCATACCGACTGCTTCGAGAAGCTTATGGTGAATATGCTCCATCGCAAGATACGTGTGAACGATGGTTTCGGCGTTTCAAAAGTGGTGACTTTGATCTTACAGACAAAGAATATGGAAAACCTCCAAAAAAATATGAAGATACAAAATTGGAAACATTGATACAGGAAGACGATAGTCAATCACAAAAACAACTAGCAGAGCAGTTAGGCGTTAGTCAACAAGCTGTTTCCAATCGCCTACGAGAGATGGGTAAGATTCAGAAAGTCGGCAGATGAGTTCCACATGCATTGAATGAGAGGCAGATGGAAAAACACAAAAACACTTGTGAAATTTTGCTTGCACGATACAAAAGAAAGTCTTTTTTGCATCTATCATTACTGGCGATGAAAAATGGATTTATTTTGAAAATACCAACCGCAAAAAATCATGACTGAACCCAGGCTCACCATCCACATCAACTGCAAGACCGAATCGCTTTGGAAAAAAGACAATGCTCTGTACTTGGTGGGACCAAAACGGTGTGGTCTATTATGAATTGTTAAAACCTGGTGAAACAGTTAATACCCAACGCTACCAACAACAACTGATCGAATTGAACCATTCGCTGCTCATAAAACGACCAGAATACGAAAGAAGACAGCACAAGGTAATCTTTCTTCACGATAACGCTTCATCATATAAGGCAAAAGCAGTTTGCAACACATTGGAAGCACTCAAGTGGGAAGTGCTACCCCATGCCGCTTACTCACCAGACTTGGCCACTTCAGATTACCACTTGTTCGCATCGATGGGTCACGCACTTGCCGAGCAGCACTTTTGTTCATATGAAAATGTGAAAGAATGGCTAGATGAATGGTTTGCGGGGAAAGGGGAAGAGTTCTACAGGCGAGGTATTCACAAATTGCCTGAAAGATGGGAAAAATGTATAACTTCTAATGGAGCATACTTTGAATAAATAAACTTTTACTGTTCTTTTGAGTCTAATGTGTTTTATTTTTAAAAAATCCGCATTTCATACTTGTAGACCTGGTAAACCATTATTTGTCCACTTAGTTCATGCAAAACGTGATTTTTGTCAAATTTAAATATCGATTTTTCGTAATTTAGTGCTTTAAAATTTTAATAACATATTTGAATTAATTGTTAGGGACTTTAAAAATAAGTAGGTCATAAAATAAGGTTCCAAACTTGTTGCAAATTGGTTTGTAATGTTTTCTACAATAATTTCAAAACTGTATTACTGTGATTAATCATATTTTGAATGTTATCTTCTTAAATATTTTTAATATCAGCCCTGCCTACGAAATCCTGTAAACTATGAAAATTCACAGTTAATATATTTTTTCAGATAAACATGTTTCGTCGCATAAATGTTTACGTAATTCCTGCTAATGATATAAAAATAAAATTTCCTTATTTAGGAGGATTAATTATTTTTTTAATCCCATACTAATTCATTTGTGGCTAACAAAACATCGAGATAACATTAAATTGTCTTTCTTATAAATTCTAAGTTATTTTTTGTACGTATTTTAACATTGAATATATTGGGTCTCGTGAAAGTGTAGTTATTTTTGGAAATTTGGGTATTAAATCAAAAACTATATCTCAAAAATGGTAAGAAATAGAGACCTAAGGTTTAAATCTTTAAAAAGTTTAGTTTTACGATGTTTTTTCTGTAATATTTGGTCCGTAATGACCTAAAATTAATTGGTAAAATTTTGATTTTATTTTGTAAATTTCAAAAAATCATATCTCAAAAATGGTAAGAGGTAGGGACTTGAGGTTTGAATTTTTGGAATTCTTACACCTTGTTTTGTCTAGAAAAAATTAATGTTTGGTCCGTAATGACCTAAAACTATTGAAAATTTTGATTTTTTTGTAAATTTAAAAATTCATATCTCAAAAAAGGTAAGACATAGAGATTTGAGGTTTGAATTTTTGGAATTCTCACATCTTGTTTTGTCTAGAAAAAATTAATGTTTGGTCCGTAATGACTATTAGGGAAAAATTTGGAAAAACTTTTCAATTTTTTTTCCTTTTATCAAAAAATGTCTCAAATAAAAGTTGTTAGTTATTGCTTTTGTTCAATATTTTTTTTCGAAATATTTTTCTGTTGTGAAATATTCGCAAAAATCTTAAAATCGACACGAGTAAACTCCCATTTTTTGTGAACCGATTTTTACCAAAAGTTGATCAACTTGTGCCATTGATGGCAGAAGCTTAAATATGAAGTTTCATAAAAATCCTTTCAGCCGAATTTGCTCTGCACGTGTACACAGACAGACAGACAGACGGACGGACGGACAGACAGACAGACAGACCGACAGACATCATGCTAAAAATAGTCAAAACGTTATGTAGGGACCTCAATTCGTGGAGATCCATCGTAATCTCGAAACGTCAAAATCGGTATGATCACAATACCTCCCTTATATACATATGTTGGCGGTCGGTAAAAATATATTGTTTTTTTACATATATTTAAATGTATTCAAAATAAAGTAATGACAAAAAATCACAATAACCTCAAATCTACAACATTAATTTTTCATTTAGAAGTTAGCTCTGTTGAACAACAATATTAATGACATCATCAAAATCTATTTTATTGAAAATATCCTTCTCCACTGTAATTAACATAAAGGCTTCTAGATTTTTTTGCGAGATACTTGATCTTAGTCTGCTTTTAATAAATTTTAATGTTGAAAAACTCCGTTCACCGAACCCTTGTGTTACAGACATAGATAGTAGATATTTTTATGCTTGACCAAGTATAGAATAAGCGTTACTTAAGATGTTATATCGGAATAATAGATATATTATAACAAAAAATAGGACAATTTTTGCAAGCTTTTCAATAAAAGGATAAAATGGCATGTTTATCAATTTCTACTTCATCAGTAGATTGTTTATTTTCGTTTAATTTTTTGAAAGTTTCACTGACATTTACCTTTAAAATATTCCATTGAGATTTAAAATGTTGTAATTCTGAAATAATATTGTGTTGAGTTGCTTCTGGATTAAACTGTATTAAAATACAGCTGAAATTTTGAAATGCGTTTTCAGGAATATTTTCAGAATTTTTTTTTTGAATCCAAACATGCGAAGTCATAATAAAGTAATAGGTTTTTTGGAAAACGATTTTCCATGCTTTTAATTACAGTATTTAGTATGTAATTGTAAGTATTTATTTCATACCGCTTGGATGAATATCTTACCGGTTCATCCATAGTTTCTTTCCCGTCCATTGGTTTTCTTTTGCGTATTCTAATATCCGGTAATGCATGTTCAACTTCGACATCACATTGCATTTCATCCAGTTTATTATTTACATAATAAACAAACACATCAGCAGAGTTCTTTACATTGTTAAATTTTCGCGTATATCCTTTAATGACTTAGTTGCATTCATAAACATACGATGAACTTTGATGAAATCTATGTTCCTTTCTTGTAAACCTGACTCATCTCATAAGAATATAAAATATTTACTATAATCTCTCAAAACAGTTATATAGTGTAATTTTGATTTGAAGTTGCAAATTTTTGTAGAAACGGTTTAATGAAAAGTTTTAAAATGGCTGTAACTTAAAAAGGAATTAAAAAACATAACTTTTTTCAAGGGCGGGAGGAGACAATACAGCCCCTCCCGCCCCCTGGATTCAACACTGTATATGTATAAGTGTAAAGATTGATTGTACAGTAGGCCCGAGTTTTGCACGGGCCTTGGTCTTAATGTAGAGCCTAATCACGGTCTGTGTGCCGGGTTGGTCCATAAACGTACAAATTATTTCGGGCATATTAAATTGCCTTTCGGACTTTTTAATTGCCTTTTAAAAGACTGACTGCGTTTAAAAATTTACTTTGGACTAATTTTGTAGTGGTGGTATATATTTTCGTGTTCGGGCCGAGTCGGGACGGGCTGTTCTAACTTCAGACTCGGGTTGAGCCGGGTAAAATGATAAAGGCCCACACATATACCTATATTACACCTATAATTTGAAATTTATCGTACTTAATGAAAGCGAAATAAATATATATTTTTTTAAAATAAAACATAATAGACATAACGGTATATTATGTACATATTTAGAAAACGGCCCAATTTGTATATGGCCCATGTGGAATTTTCCACATTTTCTACATGGCCAGTCCGCCCCTGCTTTGAGCCTTTTGGGAAGTAAATAGAATTACAACGGAATAAAGAATAAGTCTATATTAATAAAGATAAAAATAACAAAAAATACATAAAGATAATAATTATATTAGACTTACTGATCATGTTCTTCGTTCTTGGATCTTTTTCAGTAAACGTTCAAATATAAAAATTAATAAATTGCAGTTACTCTTGTAAAATATTTACAAACACTTTTGACTTCACTTCTGATCAACATTTACGAACTGAGTAACTGCAAGACTGAATGTCATCACAGTCAGTCTTGCAGTCAGTCCACAGCCATTCTTGCAGTCAGTCCACAGCCATTCTTGCAGTCAGCTTCATCAAGTTGAGCAAGAAGTGAACGAATGAATTGATTTGATTTTTTGATTGAAACCTTACTATCTTTTGCGTAGGCTTATATAGTCTTCTTTAACAATAGGTGTTTTGTTTATTTACTTCCATGAATTTAACTTTTAAAAATGAAAGGACTAAGAAGAACTCCTTTCAGTGTCATATATTCTGGTCACTATAATAGTTCAAATTAAATTAAAAAATTAAGTTCAAAATTAATTTATCAAAAAATATCTCAAATAAAAGTTGTTAGTTATTGCTTTTATAGCAACTTTTGTTAAATAAATGTTATCGAAATATTTTTCTGTTGCTAAATATTCGCAAAAATTTTTAAATCGACACGAGTAAACTCCCATTTCTAGTCAACCAATTTTTACCAAAAGTTTATTAGCTCGTGCCATTGATGTCAAAAGCTTAAATATGAAGTTTCATAAAAATCCTTTAAGCCGAATTTGCTCTGCACCTGTACACAGACAGACGGACGGACAGACAGACAGACGGACAGACAGACAGACAGACAGACAGATAGACAGACAGACAGACAGACAGACAGACAGACAGACGGACAGACAGACCGACAGACATCATGCTAAAAATAGTCAAAACGTTATGTAGGGACCTCAATTCGTGGAGATCCATCGAAATCTCGAAATGTCAAAATCGGTATGATCACAATACCTCCCTTATATATGTTGGCGGTCGGTAAAAAATTAATCCGAAAATCGTATCGGTATCGTCAGTATGCTCGTTCAAGCTTTCAGAATCCCACAAAATGTCATCTTCAGACCCATTTAAATTATTGGAAATACAGTATTTCTTAAAACCTTCACTATCGATTCAGGTTGGATTTTCTGCCAGGCGCTCACAATCCATTCTTCTAAAAGTGAGACTGAGGATTTCTTTATTTTTCCTGCAGGTCTCAAGTCTTATTGAGTGATTTCCCGCTAATACCCAATTTTTGTATTCTTTTCGTAATATGATGAGGAAGTAATGGGATTCGGACTTGTCAGAAATTAAAATTAAAACAATATTTTAACTTCGCTAACGTTTCGATTTAATATGAAATCTTCATCAGTGCTAGGTTAAAAAGTCACAAAATAAAATAAATTAGTCAGATAAATAAAATTTAACGTCCACATAATGTGAGAGGTCATTGAACTTGCTCTTTTCGTAAGATATCTTTAAATGGTTTATTGGCCACCACATTTGCAACTGAGATGTCATACCACCAGGTATTATTACAAGATCAGATTTCAGTGCCTGAATTTTTTCCTTAACACCTGACGTAAGGTGGCCTCAAATTTCATCAAGGAACGAGGTTTTCTCAGAGAACCTGGTCGTTTTCCCCATGTCACATTAATCCAGTCTAATACCAATTCCTCTGTGGTCCAACTGTTTACTTGGGCCCAATATTACTCCTGGATGCAGCTTTTCATTAGGCATTGCTTGACGTTTCAATACATCGTAAGGTCGAACCTTCTGTCTATCAAAAGTAACGGCAAGCATAACAGTAACTCTGGACTTATCGTAACCAGTTGACTTCACTAAGACCGTTTTTTTTTTAGCTTGCTTAAGGTGGTGCGGAGGCATAGGCGTACTAATAAGAAGGGTTGATTATATTACATTCAATTACCTTGAATTTAGCACGAGTCAATTTTTTCACAGAAAATAATTAGTCAAAAAATATTGCGTTATATTCGGGTTAATACGTTAATTATCTGACAAAAAAGGACTTAATAAATTTATTTGTCGTAAAAATACCCTAAAAAATCTGCATGTAAGCTACATGTAAATATTGCATGTAAACTACGAGGCTAAACCTCAAGTTCAAGTAAGGTCAAATAGTTCTTATCTGCTCACACACAGCATCCTTCGTTAGAAATAATTATAACAATAAGCCGCTCTTATGTCTCTCTATTGTCTTTTTGAATCTGTAACTGGTTTTTTTAACCAAGAATAATTAAAACATTTTATTTTTTTAATATGTTACTTATAGAACACGAAAATTCATATTGAAATATATTTTAGTCAGACAAATTTCTTACTTGATATTTATTGTATAAAATAACATAAGTTTTATGGAAAGTTTAACTTAAATATTATATTTCTTGAAGTTTAAACAAAACAGAACTAGAAATTTATGTGTTCAAATATTATCATATATTTTCCTAGACTTTAAATTACACATATTTATATTGAAATAACATGTTTTCTATCAAAACAAACAAATAGTGCAATGTGAAAAATGTATTGTTTAAACATATTCACTGCCAGGGAAGGTTTGCAGTACTTCCCCAAGCCACCTTAAATTTTTGCAATAAGATTCGGCACGCACTTGTGCGTGATTGGCTGTTGGCTTATCATATCATATAACGAGCTAGCGCGTGTTTGGCAACGAACATGTTAAGATTTAATAATCGAGTCTAAATTCCAATGGTCAATATGGCGTTAATTCATATTTCTCTCTAGTGACGGAACAGAAGATTGAAAGTTTTGATTGACTTCACATCATTATTCACATCTTTGATCCTTATCATTATTGGTATGGTTCTTATGGGTAGCTGGAGCACAAAAGAAAAAAATTAATATGATGTATTTTTTCTTTAATATTACAGATGAATCTAAGTATTTCATTCAACAAAAGGTGTTGAGATTTCATTATTTCAACTAATAAAGATTAGGGTTTCAAGTAATTAAAGTCAATTTGACAAAACCAAAATATAAAGAACTATTGTTCTAATATACAAACATAATTAGGCTGAGGCTGCATAATAATGCGGTGACATCATGGCGTCAAGCTTTCAGATAATATAAAATACTTATGCTGAAGTAGTTCTTTTCTGGCTATGATTGAATAAAGATGTATAAAGCCTATATATGAGTTTTATTTAACAATCTCCAAAAACCCAATATTCCAACAAAAGGTGTCAAATTGAACACTTTTATATTTGTTTACGAGAGGATGAACTTATGGTTCCTGGCTTTGATACTTATGATGTAAGAATGTGAGCCTCTCGAGAATGACGTCTCATTAGGATGTCTAGGTCGTTGTTCTCGATGACGATGGATTAGTATTCATAGTGAAGTGGGGGCAGGCAGTGTATGCTGAGGTATTGGACTGACCTTGGATTAGTTGGAATATTGGCTCTTGCTATTGGTACCTGCTTCTAGGATTAGTAGTTGACGGTGATGAAAGATAATGGACGCGATTTATTGGAATACGGCCAGGAAGTGATGTTAATTCACAGCTTGCGCTGCATATGATATCCGCCTCAGATAGACGCCGATCAGAGTCTGGGTATTTGATAGAGTAGCTACGGCCACCGAAGTGATGTGTAGCCCAAAAGAGTACGGTTAGCGACCCGGCCTAAGCCGACATAACGCAAACCACGTAAATTATCGTAAAGAACATGGGCATCATTGAGCAGGCACTCTCCAGAACGCCTATATCACCGGGAAACTATATACTTGACATTACTGGCTTCCATTAGTCAACACCAGGCGCAGGAGGAACGAGGTCTGCCTTATGTCTGGTTGGGAATTCGTGTGCAAGGGCCAGCGGAACGTTGGCGGCCGCACACTCTCCTAAATACAGCAATCTTAGCAACAGCACGAGGTATCTATGGCCACGAAGTAACACACGTAGCTTGCCGTGAAGTCCGCGACCAAGCTTATGCCGATACAACGCTAACTACACAAACACCCTAAAGAATACCTGCGCAGTTGAACTCGTATCCTCCACGATCATTAAGAAAGTGTATCGAAGGGTCATGATCTACAGGCCCTAGGGAATCGACAAAAACGCTGAGGGGTTGACCCCAGCATGGTTGACTTCCAAGTAAGAATCACCTCGTAACAGCATAACATAGCTACTGCCACTACACGAAGTATAGTGGACGTATAGCCGAAAAGTGTATGGGTTTCGTCCCGGCCTAAGTCAAATTTAGTTATAGAAATATCAAGGCAATTCAGGAAACACTTTTTATTTGTATAAATACGATTTTAAATATTTATTATTAATAAGTAAAATCCTATCGCGGCCAATATAAACATTGGATTATAATATGATGAAACAATATGAAATGAAATTTGGTATGCATGCACGAAAAGTCATGAACAACCGTTGGGATTAAATAAATTGACGACTTAATAGGGGATAGGAATGATTTTTTTAAATTTTTTTATTATATTCCTCTTGTTGCATATAAACATAAAAAACAGTTTTTATTATTTTTTTTTTTTTAATTTGAAGGCTTAAAAAAATCATAAATGTATGTAGCGCGCGAAAACGACGTGTGACGTCATACCCTTCTAACTGACACATGACACTACTAGTCTACCCAGCGTACCTAGGGATACATGACGAAATTTCACTGGACAAAATTACACGGGACAAAATTACACAGAAGAAATTACACATAGACAGAATTACACAGGGAAGAAATTACACATAGACAGAATTACACAGGGAAGAAATTACACAAGGCCGAAATTACACATACGAAAATTACACTAAGACAAAATTACACATTTAATCTACTTTAATTTACACATACGAAAATTTTCTTCTGTGTAATTTTGTCCCGTGTAATTTTGTCCCGTGTAATTTTGTCCAGTGTAATTCTGTCCTGACACCCGTACATAGTCTGTTGTGAACTTATTTGTTAACTTTTATAGGTTATGTAAAGTTAGAGTGATTTTAATTAAAATAAAGTTTAATTCTATAAAAACAATTTATACATGTTTACCGAATTAAATTTTAAATTAAAATATATAAAATATGGAAGATCCAGGCCCCAGTACTTCGAAACATAGTCGAAAATATTGTTTAGTACCAATGTGCACAAATAGTTCAATTAGAAATCCAAAAAAATAATTTATATCATTACCTGATGACGAAAGACAACAGAAAAGCTATGAGGCGAAATAAAACCGATATTTCAGAAAAAAGTAAACTTTATGTTTGTGAAGACCATTTTAATGTGAGTACATATATTTTATAAATTATTTTAATAATAAATGCGTGAAAAATTGTTTAAAAACAATTACAAAACTCTCAAACAATACAATATAAACACGTAAACATTATGTTTTGTCTGTATCTGTGACGTCAAACCCTTACAGTCTCAGTCGTATCTACTCGGTAACCTTCGCGGCGTGGTCGGCTTATTTCAAATTTACAATCTTTTAATTAAAAAATTTGGCTATAATATTAATTAAAATGTGATTTTTGTTGTGTTAGGTGACATAACTAACATTAAAATATCAAAAAAATTTAGTTTTAAGGAAATATAAATTTTATGCGTATCCCCTATTGTAATATTTGAATTAACACTTAAAATTTTTTAGAGTTGACGTGGCTCCGTGTTAGGACAGTTGTCTACAGAGTACAGGGACGCGGGTTAGAATCCTCCCACCGTCGGAATTTTATCTTCCAAAATTGCTCTCAGCTCTGGGGTCGACTCAGCCTCAAGAATTTAATACTTAAAAATGAGTACCTGTTTATACGGGTATAATCGAACCAGTCGAAACGTCACGAGGACCTCGGTGTTTTCATATTTCTGGCCGGTTGTTTAGAAATGAAGAACTTACCTTAATGGCCTAATGGTTACCTTAATGAACACCAGTAATGGCCTCAGTCGAAATCGTGACAAGACCAAAACAGTCATTTTCAGTATGAATAGACCCCTTAGCAATAATGCACTCTACCAGGATACCACTGTGAAGTTTCTTGGATTCCAGCTGGATGCTAAGCTAAGCACTTCATATCTTAAATTTGTTACTATATATAAAGGAAAATTATTGTACAAGAAAAAAAAAAATGAACAATCATAATTACAATACTAGGAATAAGGATACCTTTATAGTGCCATTTTGTAGATACAGAGCAAGTAGGAAACTGCCTCTGTTCATAGGCATTGACCTGTACAATAAGATGCCTACCTCAGTCTTAATAAGAGCCACTTTAGGAGGAAAATTAAACTTTTTCTCTTAAAAGGTGCTTATTACGATATTCAAGAATTCCTACAGGATATCGGAAACATAGACTAGAAGAATGGCTGTAACTCACAACCTAAAGCTTAATCTATGTGTATATATATATATATATATTTTATATTATATACTTTGTGCATTGTATATATTTAGATGTAAGTTACTGTATATATATTTGTATAAAAAACTCAAATAAATATATTCATATTATTATTATTATTCTACCTTCTCTGCCTCATATTATGGCTATCTAGGCGTTCGGATGCTATTATTATTTATTTATTTATTTATCAGAACTTTAAATAGTACTTGCTGGAATATATTGAGTCTTGAAAGAGTCTAAAACCTTTTTTGTTTACATATCCATTGATCTTTCAGTCTTATTATGAACATGGTTCTTTGTTTCGTCGTACTCATGTTCAATTTCTTGAATTTTACCTTCTGCTATATTTTTCTTTCGTAGAGATCTCCACACAATTTTAAGTATGTAGCTGAAAAAAATTTAAAAAAATAAATTTGGTGAATTATTTTTGACATGATACTGTAACCGCAATTATTCAAATAAATTTAAGTAGGTGAGTAAATGAGAACAGACAAAAATTATGTAGAATCACGTTTCCCCCAACTTGTTAAGGGATAGGATCCTTTGAGAACGAGTAGAAAAAAATAATGTTAGCATGTCAACTTGAATTTGCATTTCAAAACTGATTATGCCGACACAAGTTTTAATTCTGGAAAAAGAAAAACACATATCATAAGATTAAATTGCAAAAATTGTGCGTAAAAATTTTGCCACTTTATAAATTCTTTTAAGTATTTCTTTATTGCGCATTTAAACTTTTTTATTAACAAAAATTTACATGAGAAAGAAACACTTGAAACTTCAGTAAGCTTCAGTTCTGTAAAATAATAAATCTCTCTACAATTATGACTATGTTGAAGAAAAATGAATTTACGTCGTAAGTCATCAGTCAAGCACTTCATCTTCAAAAATGATTATATTTTACCAAAATTTTAATATCCTTTAAAAACAATATACGATAATGTTTTCTTAGAAAATTAATTTTATATTAAATTATTTTCCTGGGGTAATACTAATCAATTAGGACATCATACTTGATATAATATGAATGAAACGTCACATCTTTATTGACTGATGAAACAGAGGTGAGGAAAATTGGTTTAGAAAGCTATAATATCACTTTCATTTTTATAAATTTCTAGACAATGTCATTTTAACAGACTACAAAACATAGGAGTTAGGTATAAGAGATGTGTTAATTAAGTAACCGGACTGGCAACATTAGTAGCGATTTTTTTCATGAAACAGTTTTTTCTAGTACTTTCTAAAAATGTGTGACATTCATTTCGAGCAACGGTGTGCTATCAGGTTTTGCTTCACACTTGGGCACAATGCAACGGAAACTTTTGCAAAACTTCAGCAGGCCTACGGAGACAGAGTTTTATCAAGTACCTAGGTTTTTTTATGGTTAAGGCATTTTCAATTACCGTAAGGTTAGAAATTGTTTTTATCCCCACTACTCACAAAATGGTGTTATTGGAGACCTTATATATCAATCCGCCCTAGTATATATGTTTATAAAATGAATTTTTAGTCATGGAGATTAAATACATTCACATACATACATTGTTCAAAATTTTGAGTTCCTATTTCGTTATTATATACCTCAAATCAATGTTATAAGTTTATATGTTTTATTTTGTATACAGAATTTATGTTACGGAATCTTTTTAATTTTGCATTAGGGATAGACACGAGAAAACTTTAATTTACTAAAATATAGATTTATAGAACATACACATATTTTAGAATATTAGACTATTTTAATTCCACAACTAAGAGAGTATAAAAACAAACTCGAAAACTAACTCCTAACATATTCTTTTGATTCAGATTGCAAATTAAATATTTTAACTGCGGAATACCATTTATAACAGAGTAAATTTGCTTGTATAAATATGCCACCAAAATCAGCTATAGAATGTTTGCAAATATGTAATAAAGAAATTTATCCAAATATTTGCCTATAAAAGCTTTTAAAAATATTAAGGAGAGACATACTGATTTGAATACCCACCAACATTTACAAATACGTTTTTTAGAGACACATTTCTAGTTTAATTGAACGATTTTATACATGCCTCCATTTAGCAAAATATCTGGGTACGTTTGCCTATGTAGGTATTACTTAAGGATCCTTTTCTACTTTAAATTATTTAAAAACTTTTTCGAAACACTATCAGATAATTGTTTAAATAAACTTTCTTTCTTATTGATATACATAAATGAAGCACGGATTTTATGCAAATGCATATTCTGAACTAAATGCGTATCCCAAAAAAATCTATCATATCTTTGCGAATCTAATAAAATGACGGTATTTGATAAATTTTTTATTTTGCATATTTTGCATATTCTCACAATTTTGTGCATATAATTTAATTAATTGCATATTAGTGCATATTTTATATAATACATACGTATATTTTAAATGTTTTGTGCCAAAATTAAATATATCCATCATTTTCAGTCAATATCGAATTTCTGCTGTCAATTTTGTTGAGTCATAGATTCGGATAATACATTTTTACTAATTTTGCTGAATATGCGTTTCAGAAACCACGTGCTCAAATGCAGTGAAATGATTATTTACACCTTGAATAATTCCGTAAAGAAATTTTCTGTGTAAAGTGAATAATAACTAAAAAAGTATTCCTAAAACAGTTTGCTCCACTCGTGGATAAAGGATTATCTAGAACTTATTAGACCACAACCAAGTTTTCTGTAGGCCATGTAATAAATCTGTAAGTTTCATTGACTTTTACATTGTTTGGTAATTTACATACATTGTTAGGTCATTTTAACAATAATAATTAATAATTTCATTTAGATTACAAGTGACAAATTTTGTTTAATTAATCAACATATAATTTTGTATTGTAAATTATTGTTATAATTGAAAGTTTGTAAGCTGATGAGATATAAATGTTGTTTCATGACAAATTGAATACATTTCATGATCTATATATATATTCCATAAAGAAATATAGTATTATTTGAGGTTTGTCAGGTCTGACAAGCGTCCACTAATCGCAAACTTCAGCAACCTTCTGAGCCGCGTCATACTAGAGACTAGTAGAGCTGAATACACAAGACTACATCCCAAACCCTGGATTGCAGGGTAATATTGATTAAGACGCAGAAATCACGACAGATCCAGTGCCCGCACAATGCGGAGTGACCGGAGCAGCACTGCTCTCTGCATCCTGCAGACATGCTGCACTAAAATAGTGCAATGCATTTCTCTAATGAAAGACCTTGGTAGGTGAGAGGTTTTGGTATATTTTGGTCTCCTTATTTCATGGTTTATTTTGTTAAAATGGTTTATATATCCGATGTTGCATTAGTTTATAATTTACACGGATTATTGTTAATGTTAATTACAATTAATTTTGTTTTATCGTGTAATTTATTTGACACCAATTGTACACTTTTTGATGAAGCTGATTTGTCGAATCACAAATCGTATGAATTGTTTCTTTGGCAATAACAATACCCAATTTGTGACCTATTATATTGCAATCAGTGCATTTGTTCTTTTTAATATTGCATTCTTTAACATAGTGCATTCCACCTCATTTACAATAAGGTGAAGAAGGAATATTGGATTTTATTTCGTCACAATTTTATTTTTTATTAAAACCAGCTTTATTTATAGAAATTTCTTGTTTTCAATTACCGAACTTCTTATACCCTTTGTCTTAAAGTGATATCGATATCCTTTTCCATTTTGAAAAAAATTCATTACGTGTATCGTTGTTTGTTATATCCTGGAGACCGCAAACAAAAATAAGATATTCAAATTTGTTTTCTGTTAATGAATGCAATATATATATATTTTCTCACTCTCGGTTAACTCTACCAGCAAAATAAATATCAGCAAAAGAATAATATATATAGGAGACTCTTTTGTCAATTTAAAACAATGATACCTTTGATTAAAATTGAAGTTTGTGCACAAAAAATTTCTTTGAGTTGTACTGCTTCATCCAATAATATCTCTCCAATTTGTTTAAGTAAAATAAAATGATCATAGCTGTCCTACACTTTTTTAAATACACTCATCAAAATGGTCGAAGGATATTCAATGAAATCAAGAAAAGATTGTTCATTTGTTACCCCATAAAAATCTCATCAATAGCATGTAGACAGGGCAACCGCACGTGCACCAAATACCCGTTTACATACATTCACAAGACCACCCCTCACTCGCATCTAACCCAAATTTTTGCCCAAATTATAGCAAAGGGTGGTCTCACGAATAACAGCACACGGGCGGTTTCTACACATACCATGAACAAATGTTTCTAAAATAACAAATAAACATTCCTTTTCCAACCTCACCAAACATTCCTAGAACATTATGATGATTATGTAAATCAAATTTTAAATTTTGAAAGTAAACTAAATTATTATTACCATAAATATAATGTATTATAATTTCCTGTAACGCATATTTTTTTTTTTTTTTTGCGGTATATTGGGAAAGTCTTGTGAAGAGACTACGCGTTTTCTTGTACTGTCGGTTTTCTACCGACCAAAAACCCCCTCGTCGTATCTTCCGCAGGACACCCCGGAACCGTTCGGGAAACATGTCGCATCATACTATGGCATGACAAAATAACCGGAAAATTTTCAATTGCTGATAATGTATTATTTTATCTTATAAAATTGGTTATTTTATCTTTTTTTCACTGTATTTACTTAAGTGTTAATCATTAATCTTTCCCCTGCATTTATTGCTTTCCTAAACATGTTTTTTTTTATGTTGTTTGTCTCAGTATTTCAAGCAGTTCATCGAACGATTTTTTTAAATATATGGTAATATCCAAAAAAATCATTGAAATGCTTTCTAATGTTTTGATAAAACTCAAATATTTCACTTGATTCCCGGTTGAATTAAAATGATGGACCCAATTTCAACAATACACCGACTCCCGCAGTAAACCTTCCGCTTCAAGTACACAAGCAATCTTTAATGAGAGAGTATTCTTTAAACAACACAATAACACCAAATTGTCAACTCACCACGTTCGCTCTAGTAAAATTTTCAAGACCTTGTCCTGCTTCCTGTTTTGACGGGAATAGTGTAACAAAACGTAATTGTGTAAATAACGTAATAGTGTGAATAACAGAGTATCCAACCGTATCACTCATACCCGCATGGGTTGAAATGCGTAATGTGATAACAATCTTTAGCACCCAGATGAGTTCAATTCCATTTTGAAGTGGGCCTATTTGAAGAAGAAAAACATCCCCAGAAATAACATCTTATTCTCTTCAAATGGACCTTATCTTTACTTTTGGTTCTTGTCATGGTTTAGTAATTTTATCACATCATACTACGTATTACCTGGTCGGACCACTGTACTTTTACTTTAATTATGTCCTCTGGAAAAAATGTGTCACATAAAGTTGTTATCAAACCCATTAATTTGTGTATTCCCAGAATGGACCTGGCAAAATAACAAGAAACAATCTGTGGGGGAGCCTACTGATAATATGCAATTTCACGGTTGGCTGATTAATTTGAATATGATATTAGTATATTTCATCTGTACTTACTCTGTAAATACCTGAAACACAAGTTCTTCCACATAATGATTCATAATCCGCGAGCAGTTTTCGGATATGAACCTCCCCGGGTCTGCTGACTAGTTGCATTATTCTTGAGAAGCAGTTAAGGGTTGTTGAATTAAACTCGACATCTTAACTAACCTACTTTAATTACAACACGGGTTTCATTATTATTTACATTATTTACACTAGACTTACAAATTACGTTGTTAACAGCTAATCCAAGTGATATATATATATATATCCAGAAACACTAAACACTCGAGAGCTTCTTTACATCAAACATTAATTTATTCACTGGACACCACAATCCTCACTTACATCATCTAAAACCATTTGTCTCTCAGATGTTTCTGAATATTGTCTCTTATTCCTTAAACTGCATTCTACATAACTAACATTCAGATACTACGCCAACGTAAATATGGAATTACTTGGTTACTTCAAATAAACTCGCCCTAAACATTTCTCTACACTCTAAATATTTCTAACCCACGACGGACACAATCTGACTCTTCTTAAACTTGTCTTAACATTATGAATGTTTTAACTCAACTCCTCTTAAACTCGTATTAATGTGGGATATATCGTGTTTTAGTTTTTATACAGTTAGGTATGAATGGAGTTATAGTAATTGAGTTTAGTCGTATACCATACGATTTTGTAAAAAATATATGGAAACAATACATGGACATTTAAAATAAATATTCAATATTTTTACTGTAATTTTGGTTATTCCAGAAATATCTTTAACAGATAACCAACAATTAACCTCATTACTCTTTAAACAGAACTACCCTGAGAGGCTTACATTGCCCAACTGTAAAATAACACTTCAAATCTTCTTGAATTGTACATTTTGTATTATCCTAAAACTCAAATTATTGATAATAATTCAGATAAGTATCTTATTTAAAAAATAACCCAAAACTAATGTTTATTTTGAAACCAAAGATTAACTGCTATTTATGTATACATGGTCCGAATAAATCTAATATTAATTTGACACTTTTGTGATCTGTTATAGAATTTACGATGCCCTTTTCATGTTGAGGGCAAGTATACATAGGGCGCAAGTTACAATAATAAACAAGTCCGCACTTAAGTTCCCCTTTCTAAGAAATAGATTATTTTTTATTATTTAATATTTTATAATATTTTACTCTAATTGGATGATTTTATTGAATTTATTTACGAAAATTTAATATCTGAAACAATATCAAAATTACCTCCCTTACAAAATGAGTTTGTATCATATTCCATTTCTAAATATTTAACACAATATCTTATTTTATAATAATCATATGAGTCTTAACAGATGTTAAGGTATCAGTTTTAATTAATGAATGATTCATTAATTATATGTTTGATGTTAGACAGAAATTGATTCAAACTACATGGGGAAATACATGTTACCATACCCAGTTTCAACATATGCACGTCCAATCTCGAGCGAACTGATACCAGTATCTGCATACTAACATAAGCACACATATGGATGTACGTGGTCACACGCCTATGCAAACCTACCTCACGTACGCTCGTAGGGTTACTCTCACGCGTCTACGGATTTTCATATTTAAATTCTGAACATGTGGCATAATAATAAAAAGATAATAAAATTTTTATAAAGATACAATTTGGTTGTTTTACAACTTAATATGAAGCATAATACTTCAAAGTGTCGAAGTATGATAAAAGAAAGGACAACAAAAGAAGAAGAAAAAAGAAAAAAACTGGTAGCTGCTAAAGTAGATTACTGGAAACTATCAGACAGTGACAAGACTGGACGAAGTGCGAATTGCTAGAATTTGAGAAACGATGAACGTAACAACAAGGTTGACCAACGATTTTTACTGTCTTTGAAACATTAATTTAATTCCTGTTTAATTTCCCGAAAATTAAACATAACATTTAATTCAATTTTTTTCTTACATTGCAAAAATGAAAAATTCTACAGTGACGTCAATGATGTTTTAATTAACATTGACGTCATATGTTATGATTAATTGTATTTTATAATTTTAATAATATTTACATGAACAGTATTGTATATATATTGGGATTTTTTACGACTAAATTTAGTATCAACAAAACTGTGTTTTTACTACACAACTGCTTTAGACATCCTTGAGCCTAGCCTTAGGGAACGGTGAGTCTGCCGTACCGGTTGTGTACGTAATTCCATCTACGGGGTACTCTGTACCCCAACTACAACTTAAGCACGCCGTGCTTATAATCAACACCGGGCCGTTCGGCCACCAGGACGTTTCGCCACCCAGATGTCAACAACTACACGGCTCATCGCCGCACCAGATATCCGGCACGCGGATACCAATTACTACGTGGCTACCGAGGACGTCGTCAACTGCACGGTCCCGCCGCCACCCTGGTACTTTGAGCTGAGGCTCAACCGCCTCTCAGGTACCTCCTACTACAGACCAGCCGCAGCTTAGGTGCTGCCGACATACGCCCATCCGGCACGTCCAGTCCAGGTAGCACCACCTCCAGGCCCAGTCGCCTTCAGTGTATCACCGCCGCCAAGGTGATACCAACGCCATCCTCAGCTGCTCTCACAAACGAACAAACTGAACAATACATTATCTCCACAGAATCAAACAGCATTCTGTTCAACCCCAGATGAGACATCGTTTGTCCTGATTCTCTACAAAATGTAAAATCAATGATATTAACTATATTAAGGGATTGAAAATATATTTTTTATAATAATATATAGGAAGCTTGAGTGAATCTAAAGTAATTACTTATGTAACGAGGGATCATAATAATTCATATTTACCTGACCACTCATCAGAACAATTATACTTCTTTGCGGAGCAATTGTAGAGTGTAATAAAATAAAACAATGCTAATAATTTGCTAAATAGCCTGAAGACAAAATAAATAAACATTTAATACATATAAAGAAAATTTCAAAAACAAAACAGGAAAGATGTAAAATAACAAAAGGACAAGACAAATTAGAAGTTTGTAGTAGTTAAGACCCTGGGGTGTTGTGAATCTTGTGTGAGTTCGTCTCTGGAACGGGACCGGCAGTCAGGTTGGAAGGACAAAATTAGGCCTAATTAGCAATATAATAGCTACTTTATTATATTTGTGACAATCTGTCGTTATCTCGTATTAATTATCACGGATACATATTGTGAGTTTATGGTGATGGTTATCCAATATAATGACGTTCTGAGAAACCCGGGAACCCTTTGGGTTGCTGATTTATTTACTTATAACGGTTGTTCGTGTCGAAGACGACGGTAACCGCAATTATTAATACAGTTACGACTAGTTATACAATCGGCAGTTAAGTCTCTGGCTAGAGGTTACCGTGGAAACTTATTGTAATTATTATATAGCAAATATGTCGTTAGCCATAGATTTGAGCTTACCAGCAAGTAACCATGAATTGTAACTAAATGATTCGGGTTACTATTAAGAAAATCTAGCTAGGCGGGCGGGTCGTCCAATTGTGTTCTCGGACTCCGTTACGTTCAACTACACGTAGACACATCCCAATGTAAGGGCCGTAGCACGGGTGGCGTGAATGCGCGTATCGTGGTGGCCGTCCGCCCAGGAATCTCTACTTGTGTTGGAGAACAGGCGTCGCAAAGCGAGCGTTGTTCCACCGCTGTTCCACAGAGAAATTCCTCGCGTCGGCGTGGTGAACACGGGCGGCGTGAGTACGCGGATAGTGGTGGCCGTCCACCCAGGAATCTCTACAGGCGTCGCAAAGCGAGCGTTGTTCCACCGCTGTTCCACAGAGAAATTCCTCGCGTCGGCGTGGTGAACACGGGCGGCGTGAGTACGCGGATCGTGGTGGCCGTCCACCCAGGAATCTCTACAGGCGTCGCAAAGCGAGCGTTGTTCCACCGCTGTTCCACAGAGAAATTCCTCGCATCGGCATGGTGAGCACGGGCGGCGTGAGTACGCGGGTCGTGGTGGCCGTCCACCCAGGAATCTCTACTTGTGTTGGAGAACAGGCGTCGCAAAGCAAGCGTTGTTCCACCGCTGTTCCACAGAGAAATTCGTAGCGTCGACGTGGTTACGCGAAAGATGCAAAGATTTTACCTACCAGCAGTTAGTATCTAAAACCAACTGCCTCGATTCCAAAATACCCCTTGCTTTTATAAGTGGGTGAACTAAATGTTCCCTCCGCGTAGTTAGGGACCGACATATATGTGTAACGTTTGTAAGATAAAGATAGGGACCGAATTTTTTAATCTCGCATATGATTGTGAGTTTCTCAGAACTGTTGTTTATTTATCAGTGAACATCTGGTTTATTTCGGCAGTCGGTGCATTGACACTTGACACGCTGTCATAATGTCTTCGGAACCCTTAAGTGTCAATGGCATACCGTTCAACCCCTTGCCCTTCCTAAGCACCATAACAAAAAAACCAGGCCAGGTCGGTAAATTAACTTGTTTGTATATTTTCACAATTTCACGCCCTTAAACCGAAAGATTTATTAGGGTATGTCTGGTTCCCGTCTGTTTCCCAGACAGAGTCTATGACAAGTGTAACCTTGAAATAACTGTCGATTGCATCGTTGCTGCAGAAAGTCGCACATTTCAAAAATCGCCACTAACACTTAATCACGTTGACAGTCCAAGAAAATGTAGTTACAGAGGAGGTTATGCGCAATGCGATGCTACCAACCGCATATCATTAAATATCCCCGGTGGCGCGCAATTCAAAATGTTTGGTTATTTTCTGAACAGACCTCGTATATCAGTGGTGCTGATCAGCAAGTATGAAACGTTTTGTCAAAGCCTTCCAAGTATTAACTTCATTCATAACAAACATTTCACTTGCATTACAATAATTATGTAATCCATTGATAACTCGAGCTAACCTCTAATTTACGAATTCTGATTTTGGTGGTGGTAGCCCATAGAAAATACCGCATAGGTAAAAGTTATATTTAGATGGGAAACTCCTGTACTAAAAATTGTCAAAGAGTTCAATTTCACCGCCATGTGTGCGAATCGCAAATTAAAAAGAGTGGCAAATTTAAAAATTTACACTATATTTTTTTATTATTTGTAAATAAATTAACGATTGATCTCATGAACCTTAAAAATGTATTTAATTCTTAAATGTTTTTCAAGTTCTATTAATAACACCATTTTAGAAAATAGGAAAAACAATAAAGGAAAAAATACTAATCATAAAAATTACTAATTAAGAATATGTACTAAACTATAGATGGTTTCTCTGCTGTAAGCGGAACTACATTTTCAAATCTAGTAACTTTTACTGATTGGTTGTAGCTTTTGATCATTTTGTTTAAAAAAAGCCAACTAGTGACAAGTTAAGAAAATTTAAATTCCATTTAGCTCCGCTTAAAGGTTTAGAATATCCTATAGCAGATATATCTGTACTTCCGAAATATGTCTTTCACAAACATAGTAACTTTTGTAAATTCCTTCTGGTTGTAGGGACTCAAATTTTGGAAGCTTGATGTGATGTTATATCATAACATCCCGGCACAAAACACAGTTTAATATTCCTTGGAAAAGGTACAAGAGACTCCATGAACACGGCAATGAACACGTTTATTCGTAAATAATGATAAATATAATGATTGTTAATTCAATTCCACGATCACACAGATTGTAGATAAACATATCGAACTCAAAAATAGCGTAATGGCGGAAAGCAAACGATGTTAAAGTCGGTAATAACGTGTTCTTCCCCATCCGACTGACTCAGTACGGGAGCGCTTTGCGAGAGCTATGCAAACTAAAACTCTAAACAGGCTGATAGGGTTACCAAGGCATACCGTACGATATAAATAATTATAAAAATATGATTTTAAATTTAGTTTTCAATTGTTTGTAGTATACAATAAAAGACATATCCATAGATGTCCATAACGTACTTAAGTTTTTTTTTTTTTCAAATTATCACTCGTATATATTCATTATTATAAAATATAATAGTTATCAAACATAGTATAAAGATATATAATATACCAGGGGTGCCCAAGCCGTCGAGTTTTTGGAGCCAATTTGTGAAATGCTGAAATGTAAAAGAGCCACGAACGTTCAAAACACAACCACGGTTGATTTTTATAAATCATAAAATTATTTAATTATAATTAAACATATACATATGTAAATATCTACATATAACCATATAAATATAATTGCAAAGGAACTTCAGTTTTCGTCTATTAGTAAATCTGAAAATATGAGATCTATATTAAAATTATAAAATTTATAATTTTATAATATAAATAAATAAAAATTTGATTTGTTACCCATCAATGTTTTTAATATACTAATACTAAATTGAAACGCATGGGGAAGGTTTGAAGATACACCCTAAATAACAGCAATAAAAGAAATATCATTTCCAAAAACAATATACAGTCATGTGCGTAAAAATAGCAGTGGTTTATGCAAATGGTAAAATTGTATTAATTTTATTTCAAGTTATTTATTTATGTAGTTGCAATATATTTATAGTATATGTAATAAGTCTACAATATATTTACGCTGGTAGCATTGAATTTTTAAATAAATATGTAAGTTGCCCCTTAAACAAACCAAAAACGTCATTTTTCTAGTGTTCGTAAAAATAGCAGTATACACAAGTTTTCTCATGTTGATATCTGGTAAAACTTCTAAATTTATTCGGAATGTGCTATAGGATGCTCCGTTAAAATGGTATCTAATACTGAAAAGTGGACTCTAGAACCTGTAAGTCAGGGTCGGATATCTAAAACTTCGCCGACAACAGATAGAAAAATTGTAAGGTATGCAAAGTTAAACCCTTTTATTACTTCTAAACAAATAAAAAACGAATTAGACCTGCCAATTTCTGCATCAACTGTAAGAAAACACCTTATAAAAGCAAATCTGAATGCGAGAAGACCAAGAAAATCTCCGATGTTAAACAAGAGACAACGGGAAAATAGAATGCAATTTGCCAAAGAACACCAATTTTCGCCAGGTCAAAAAGATATTCAACAATATTCTTTGGTCTGATGTAATAAAAATTGTTTTATTTAATCCTGGTAACTTCCAAAAGCAAGTATGCAGGCCTCCATGCACGAGGTACAATCCTAAGTACACTACAAAGACAATAAAACATGGCGGCTGTAGTGTTATGGCATGGGGATATTTTTCTTGGAACGGATTGGGCCCTATTTTCTGGATTAAAGATACAATAGACGCGAATGTTTATGTCAGTATCTTGCAGTATGTCATGCTTCCCTTTGCAGAGAAGGAAATGCCTTTAAAATTGATATTTATGCAATATAATGATCTAAAGCACATTTCGCGCAAAGCAAAAATTTTATTTAACGAAAATAAGGTTACTGTTATGGGTTGGGCAGCTCAATCTCTGGATTTAAATCCAATAGTAAACTTGTGGGCTGATGTAAAAATTAAAATATATTCTTCAAAACCTGCTAACAAAGAAGAATTATGAGGAGAAATTGAAAGAGCTTGGAAATCTATTCCCTTGGAGAAATTTCGGTAGCTAATTGGTTCTATGCCACGAAGATGTGTAGAAGTAATACGAAAATAGGTCATGGAACCAAATATTACAGATATAATAAAGAATATCTAATATTAAAATGAGTTTTATTTATTTTATGAAGTGTACTGCTATATTTATGAACAGCGTAATGAGCATATTTTTACAAATACTATATATATTTCTTGAATGAATCGACAAAAATGCTTTCTTTTTATCAAAATAATGAAGTTGTTCTTAAAATATAATATATCAGTAAAATTTTGGCTTTGTTATTATTTAAACCAATAATTTTTCGTATTTATTCTACTATTTTTCTAATACTGCTATTTTTACGCACATGTCTGTATAAAAAATAACACGAAATATTTATCGTTGAGATATATTATTGATGTTATTAAAAACATCATCAAAAAAGCTCTCGCGTGCTCATATTTTGCTGTCCTTTCTTGTCGACAGCTATGTGGGACGAGATATTGGAATGAATACAGACATCTCTATATTTTATCGAAGCTCCATGGCCATATGACGTCATCTATCATGTTCACATGACGTTATTGCTTCTAGAAAGGCTTGTTTTTTCTCTCTCTGTATGTAATAATCTTGAGTTACATGCAACAGTTGTTTCGCATGCTGCTCTCATATTATAAATAAGAGCATCCTTGTATTTAATAACAAATCAAGATAGTTTGTGACTCAATATTTTTCACTTGTAGGTCAGGAAGCATAAATAATAGTTTGTAAACTGTAGCTACAATTCACGAGATATTTCACCGGGAACTATTTCTTGGAAAAAAATAAAGTCGTTATAGATATTTATGAAATTCGGACAAATAAAAATATCAATAAGATCAGAACGCAACTAATATATAAGATGAAATATTTTTGTATGTCTTCAACGTGACCATTAACGTAAGTTGTGGACGAAAATTTTAAGTGGGTCTAATATATTGTCACGGGGTGAAATCAAGAACTGAATCTTTTCTACAAAATTTATTATATATGATTAATTTACATCAGAATACAATTGTTGGTAAAATGGCTACTGGTGTTGTCCGTTTAGAAGTTAATTTTAATCTCGTTATTGCCCCGGCTTCTCCAGGATCGGTCGAACCACCCTAGGTATCCGCACGAGGCGAACACGTGGAAAAACCCTTTAGACAAAACTCACATCTCGTCTTGGCGACTTCAACAGCTGGGCTGGTCCTTGGGCAGCGTGATGCGGGCTGATCCATAGATCAAACTAAGATAACCTTTTACCCTCACACATGTTTGTGTCTGTCCATTTATCTGGCGACTGTTTGTTTGTCTCTCAATCTGTCTATCCGCATTATAAATATTGCAACCAAATGACTGATCCTAGAGAGATAATGGCATGCATATTTCTACAGTATTTTGATCCACATACAAAAAAATATATGGAACGTATGGACGCCGGACTCACGCAGTTACCTGCTCGCTTGTTATGAAGCCGCTTCATCAGGACGTCGGGGCTACATGAGGTAACCCGTGCTCCCCTATCTTAATTATATTGTGAAGAAAATATTTTGTTTCCCTCATGGGATGCTTATGGTGGAATTTCGTGGATAATCCGGAAAATTCTAGTAAGTCATACCCATGGAAACCATGGTTTCATTAAGTCTCTAGAAAAGCATGGAACATTGTAACAATCGAGCAGAGTTTACTTGGTATCGAGAATTTTTAATGTAGTCAGTTGGTTTGTAATCTTGTTCAGGCAAGTATACAGACAGTTTGTGACTCCGGGCGAAAAGTGTTGTCAGTATTCCGTATACTACAAAAATATAAATGTAATATTTTAAGTGTAAATAAATTTTACATTCTTGAAAATTCTGCGTTTTTATTTGAAGAACTCGAGCACTCCACAAGCTCTGGTGCGAATCTCACCCAGAGCTTAGTTACATGTCGCAACTAACTACGAAATCATGTTCCTCCGTCTTTCAGCACAGCCGCAAGATGTGGAGGCTAGAAACGTTTCTGTCCGCACTCATCTGCGAAGAAGATGTTTTCTTCCACGCACCCCACCTTCAACACTCAACGATATACGATCTGGGTTTCTTGCGGCTGTTGCTACCGCCGAAGCTAAACTCATTGAGATTCACCACAAACGTGCCATTTGGGTCGAAGATCTCGCTTGAATGAACGACAATCTATCCCTTGCGAGTAGTCTCTGGAACATCAACTGTGCTGTATACCCTGTCTTGTCCATTTTTTGTTCGAAATGGCCAAATCCTTCCGGCATGGACAACGACGCTAGGCGTATAGAGCTTTAAAATTACATAATCTCGTCGCGAAACGTCTCGGATTCAGTGTGTAATAGACGTACTCAAACTTAAACCACTATCCTGGAAACAAAAATCATTTATAAAAATGCTACATATACGCTATCACACAACGAAACTGTCCACCCTATTGCTTATAAAGCAAAAATTTGTGACAGCTTCTGAGAACTCTCTGTGGCGGGGAATTGGCTGGTAAACAAGCAGAGATGGGTAAGGGAGAACATTTTTGCGCTCTCGCTTATTTAAGCCAGATCCCCCAACAGTCGAAGAAACAGATACTTTCGCAGAATATCTATGAAGAACATTTGGTTCTTGAAGACACTCTGGTTATCGCACAGTTCCAGAAATTCATTGTCTTAATGAATCCCTGGAACTTCCTCCTAATCGATCCTGCCGAAATCGGCTTATACTCTCATTTAAAAGTTATGCGACCCCGCATTATAGTTGACGCTATAAACAACTTCTGGTGGTAGTCCTTCCCATGTGTACACGAGCACTTGGCTCGTATTTTCACCGAGTGCATGGGGAACAACGCCAATTCTCTGGCTTGTGGACTGTGTTGATCCTCAAAAAGGGTGATTTGTCCAAGCCACAGAATTATCGCCACATTACCTTTCTCAATACGATCTGCGAAGTAAAGTATTTTTATTTAGAAATATTCAAAATGCCTTTAATTTTAATTTAAAAACTTAAGCATATATTTGTAGCTCGACCCATAATAAAAATAAAAATAACTAAAATATTTCTCTTTCAAGTACTTTCAAGTTGTGTTTACAAGTCCTTGAAAGTGTAATGTTCATATTATTATTATTATTTATTATGCTCCGAGTTACAGATAGATCAAGAATAAACATACAAAAGTCTTTAAATCACACTTTCAATACTTGTGTGTAATAAAACTTTACTTTCAAGTCGTTAGAGAGAAAACCTGGTCTTCACTTACTAAATATCTATGAAACCCTGCAATGTATGAAAAATAACACTTTACACCATTTTTTATAAAATTAACATTCCTAATGTTATATTAGGTTTAATAAAAAAATTATTTCTGAAACTGAAAACATGTTAAGCCACTGTTGAAAATTATTGAAATTATCAATCTATTTGAAGATATAATTTTTGTCCCATACTAAAACTGGTTTAGTTACTAAATAACATTTTACGAATACCAAAGATAGATTATATGAATATCAGTATATGGTTTATTATATTCCTTACCCGAATACTAATAAAGATAAGTAAACATCTTTTGGGATTTTCATTATAGTCAAATAATGATATGCTCTATATTTATGTGTTTTGTGATTTATTATTCATATAGTTTTGAGGTTTATTAAATGTAAATGTAGCGTACACGTGGATGATAATAGGATTATTGCGGCGGCAAAAATTCGACATGTGCAGAATAATATTTTATAAAATTGGTTCTTGTTTGCTATAATTAACCTCACATGTATTCCCCATCACAGAGCCTCCGGTTATAATCAAGCATTTTATAAATATAAAAACACGTGAATATTATCCATAGCTATCAAAATTATGCTTTATTAAAATTATTATTATATTTTAGTAAATAACATTTTCACTGCAGCAAATATATTTACTAACATGTACCAAAATATGTATGTATAAAAACCATTGTCATGCTATAAAAATATTAAACCAGGACTAATGTAAAATAACGGTAAAACACCACAGATCGTCACGAAACAATAAAATTAAACTATTATACTAGAGTCTAGTCGCGCAAACTTCCCTACAATTCGTAGCAAGTTTTAATTCGTCGCGTTTAGCTAATAAACTTCAAAAACTGCGAAAGAAACTCATGGAATGTTTGTGGTGGTACTACAGTGACCCTTGAGACAAATATACAAAAGGTTTTAGTGGTTTTGTGGTAGTTGTAAGTCAGCTGATGATGAAGAAATATCGAGACGGCCTTTAGTATCAAAAACCAAAAATTATGAGAAAGTTAGTGAAATTTCGTTCTGTAAATGCATTATCGAAGGATAAACCGACACCATGTTGCTCATCTGATATTGACGATGAAGATTAAAAATCGTTAGTGAAATACAATATACAGTGGCCAAAGTATTCGGGAAATTTAGTACTCAAATTACACACTATGTATCCTTGTCCGTTTGCTCAAAAAGGGCATTTCACTCATTAATTGAAAAAATTTGGTTCTTCTCCATGAAAACGCCACATACAGCAAGAGTAACAAATGCCAAGAAAGCAAATAGAACAGAAATGCTTCACAGGTCTGGTGTACCTCACCTTTAAGGGATTATCTTTTAAGAAAATTGCAAATCTCTCTACAAATCGGGACAAATTCCTTTCATGAAAACCAGGTTCTACAGTTTGGCTTCTTCCTAAATGGCAACAGGTCATTGTAAATGATGGTGAATATATAAATGAATACAGTAACATTATCACATTTTTACAAAAAATAAAATGAATATCTTTATTGTGAATATGTTTCAAATACATCCTTTAACGGCTCTCAGAAATAAGGACTATCTTTCATACAATCTGCAACCATGATGACCACACAGCAGGAAACTGCCTAATAACATTGAGGAACTAATCGTACATATATAATTAGCTACCGTGTGTTAGTGATTTCGTAACACTGTGACGTCATTTTTCCTAAGGTTCTCGTGATTGGCTAACTGGGAAACAAGCTGTTCCCAGTTTGACTTGATTGACAGATATCAACAATATTTTGCAGATTTATTCTCTAAGAAACTGCGAATAAAATAACATATAGAAATGTCTAGGGCTTCGTAGGCATAAACAAGAAACTATATACACTGCTATATCCTTCGACCAATATGAATAATATTTTGCAGATTTATTTTCTTAGAATCTACAAATATAATTATTTACAGAAATGTCTAGGGTTTCGTAGGCATAAACAAGAAACTCTAGACACTACTATATCCTTTGACCAATATGAAGAATATTTTGCAGATATATTCTCTAAGAATCTACAAATATAATTACATACATAAGTGTTTAGGGTTTCGTAGGCATAAACAAGAGACTCCTATATCCTTTGACCGATATGAACAATATTTTGCAGATTTATTCTCTAACAATCTGCGGATAAAATAACATACAGAAATATCTAGGGTTTCGTAGATATAAATAAGAAACTCTAGACACTTCTATATTCTTTGATCGATATGAAAAACATTTTGCAAATTTATTCTCTAAAAATCTGCGGATAAAACATCGTATAGAAATATCTAGAATTCGTAGGCATAAATAAGAAACTGTAGACACTTCTATATTCTTTGATCAATATGAAAAATATTTTGCAGATTTATTATTTAAAAATCTGCGGATAAAATAACCTATAGAAATGTATAGGGTTTCGTGGGCATAAACGAGAAACCCTAGGGTACTCCTATAACCTTTGACCGATATGAACAATATTTTTCAGATTTATTTTCTAAGAATCTACGAATATAATTATGCATAAATGTCTAGAGTTTCGTCGGCATAAACAAGAGACTCTAGATACTCCTGTTTCCTTTGACCGATATAAACAATATTTTGCAGATTTATTTTCTAAGAATCTACGAATATAATTGCATACCTAACTGCTTAGGGTTTTGTAGCCATAAACGAGAGACTCTAGATACTCCTTTTTCCTTTGACCGATATGAACAATATTTTGCACATTTATTCTCTAAAAATCTACGAATATAATTACATAAATAAATATCTAGGGTTTCGTAGGCATAAACAAGAGACTGTAGATACTCCTGTTTCCTTTGACCGATATAAACAATATTTTGCAGATTTATTTTCTAAGAATCTACGAATATAATTGCATACCTAACTGCTTAGGGTTTTGTAGCCATAAACGAGAGACTCTAGATACTCCTTTTTCCTTTGACCGATATGAACAATATTTTGCACATTTATTCTCTAAAAATCTACGATTATAATTACATAAATAAATATCTAGGGTTTCGTAGGCATAAACAAGAGACTGTAGATACTCATATTTCCTTTGACCGATATGAACAATATTTTACAGATTTATTCTCTAAGAAACTGCGGATAAAATTTTATATATAAATGTTTTGGGTTTCGTAGGCATAAACGAGAAACTCTAGACAAGCCTATATCTTTAACTAATATGAACAATATTTTGCAGATTTATTCTCTAAGTATCTATATAATTACATATAGATATGTCTACGGTTTCGTAGGCATAAATTATCGTCTCAAATTAGTTTTAGTTTTAACAATATAAATGTAATGTACTAAGTAAAAATGAATCGTTTTCTCATCTTAAAATGTTAATGAATAAATAATCTAACTATATAATTAGCAAGGGTTCCAACAAGATGAGGCATATTCGAGTTGACTTCTAATTATAGAAAAATATAGCAATAGAAGAGTTTTTGGATTAGTAAATATCCTATCAGTTCTAATTAGAAATCCAAGAATCTTATAAGATTTGATATTATTAATTTGTTCATCAAATATTGATTTCAAATCAATGGTGACGCCTAAATCTTTAATTGTATTAACTTTAACAAGGGTTGTATCA
Organism: Liopterus haemorrhoidalis; assembly: GCA_963971575.1. Lineage (NCBI taxonomy): Eukaryota > Metazoa > Arthropoda > Insecta > Coleoptera > Dytiscidae > Liopterus > Liopterus haemorrhoidalis. The sequence continues at coordinate 60,699,688 of OZ020611.1, forward strand.
TTAATACTATAATTAATTTCAAATATGTATTAATAAATTCGAGAAAAAAAATTAATAAAATCATTTAAATATGTTTAATTTTGAGTTTATGTTCTTTACAATATTTAATTATCCGGTTGATATCCTCTTGTATTTTAACACAATCATTGCATGGTGTAACCTGTTTAAATTTTTAAATCGTTAGCATATGAGAGGAATTTTGAATTTTGAAAACAAAAGGATACATCATTTAAAAAAATGTTGAATAGCAAGATTGGGCCTGAACCGTGGGGAACTCCAGATATATTTTTTTTATATTTTGAAATAAATCCATTAATTGTAACAAATTGTTAACAGTCTGTGATATAAGATCTAAACCAAACAAGCAAATTTCCACCCACATCAAATTCAGCAAGTTTATGTAATAAAATATTATGGTCAGTAATATCAAATTCCTTGCTGAAATCAATGTAAATAGAATCTACCTACAAGCGATTTTCCGTATATAAAATTAAATTGCTCTTGATTGAGCGTTTGGGGAAAAAACATGTTGTTCATTAATAATACGAGGCTTAACAAAAGAAAATAAAGATTTGTACACTAAATTTTTAAAAACTTTCTCGAAAATCTATAGCTTTGATTTTTACGTCTGTCTGTCAGTCTGTCTGTTCGGCAAAATTGTAGCCAAACGGCTACACCTAGAGAGTTGAAATTTGGCCTGCTTATACAACTCTTTGACCCGCACATAGGAAAAATACTAAAACATCTAAAAAACACATCCCCCTAAAAATATAAATAGATATCTGCTCCTCAAGGTACGTGGATTAACGATCAAAATTTTATTTTTGCAAAATAAATTATTTTTAGGCGAATTTTGCCAAAATTGTACAAAAAAAAATTGTCCCACACCTTGTAGCCCAGATGGTTTAGACTAAAAATCTGAAAAAATGCTAAGTAATGTACATTTGTGTGAACCGGAATAATACAACAGGAATTTTTAATCAGATTATGTTTTCGGAAAACGCATTTTTTGTGTTTTTTGCTTGACCATGTAAAATATTTAATAACTTATGTAATACAGTAAACCAGCATGCTTTGATAGTGTAGTGGTTAGCATTCTCGCGTTCTAATTTGCAAACTAGGGTTCGCTCCGGTCTCGAGACAATTTTATTTTTTGTTTTTTTTTTTTTGCATTTTTGTTTTGTATAAATTATTTTTTCAAAATTCTAGTTATATTTGGGCAAATGTTGCATTTAATTTTTAAAGGCGTAAATTTAATAACCAGTGGAAATTGTTGAAATTGAATACACGAAACCAGAGGGGCGGAATTATGACTTAAAACAGCCAATGGAAGCCATAGGCGCAATTTTCAAAATCTTAATGAACCTTGCTATATTCAGATGCTATATGCGGATATTCAGATGATTGAGTGAAGGTCATAATTGACAATTATATAGCTCCTACATTATTTTAAAAAATTATTGGTAGAAAGTGAATATTTTTTTGAGAATTTTACAACAAATTATAAAGAAAAAATATGTGATTGCAAAAATATGCTCAATTTTTGTGCCAGTGTTTAAATACAATTATTAAAAACAATTGAAAGTTTAAAATTGTCTAACAAATAAACTGATAAGACATTCAAGTAAGTGCGAGTTTTGAAACAGGTGAACAGTGTAGTGACATCATAAGCTATCCAGTGGCAGCCCAACAAATCTTTAAATTTACATGTATTTGCTATTTATACATTCTGAAATAATTTTTTAATGCAAATATGCCTGTGTTAGTGTGCAACAAGTGTCGGAAAAATATTGAATCAATAGACTTCGCAAAGTGTGTAGATTGTAACGGTAATTATCATTTTGAATGCTCTATTGCTGAACATAATTACAAGAAACTTGGAAGACAACAAAAGAGTTGGAAAAGCATGAAGTGTCAAGAAGGAGTATCAACTAGATCTATGCGGGAAACCGGTTTCATGGAAAATATGCCTGAAAAACATTGCAAAAATTGTGAAAAAATGGAACAGAAGCTAGACAACATAAGCCTACGTATTAACGAATTAATTACATTAAAAGATGACTTTAACGAGCTTAAAAAGTCAATTATCTTCATGTCTGAAAAATATAAAGAATTGACATTAAAACATACAAGGAAGAAGTAAAAAATAACAATAAAATTATTCAGGATTTCACCTTCAAGAACAATCAAAAAGATATCCAGATTAAACAACTTAACGAACAAATGGGGCAACTTGATCAGTACAGCAGAAATCAGAACGTGGAGATACATGGGATTCCTGTTAGAGACGGTGAAAGCTGTAAAAATATTATAAAATCTGTTGCAAATGAACTACAGGTCGACATAAGTACTGAAGAAATAGATGTCGCACATCGTCTTTACAACTCGAAGCCAAACGTCAGCCCTCCAATTCTAGCCCGCCTTACAACACACACTAAACGGGACGCTTTAGTTACAAGAAAAATCTTAGTGGTTACTAATCGCAATATTCCAGGAGTGGAATTAGGGAAAAAAATTTACATCTCGGAACACTTAACAAGCTACAATAAAAACTTGTTAAGATTGGCCAAAATTAGAGCTAGGGATGTGAATTTTAAATTCGTGTGGTTTAAGAATAACAAGTTATTAGTTCGGCAAAATGAAAATACCCCTGTAATTCGTATCAATAATGAAACGGATATCAATAATAAAATGCAAAGGGCGACTCAAAATTTTGAAAATTAAGCTTCTTAATAATCTTATTATATAATTGTAGACTTTAAAATGAATAAGGGATTTAGGAATTTATTTAGCTGAACTTGAAAATAATGAAATTCAGACTCACATATATAGTTCAATTAAAGAATTAAATAGAGATATTATTAACCTTAATAAAAACAACGGTAACATAAATATATTTCATACTAATATAAGAAGCTTATCAAAAAATTTTGATGAACTTGATTTATTAATCTCACAGCTGCACAATAGTTGTGATATAATTATTTTATCAGAAACATGGCATGTTCACAATATTGAATATTTCACGATCAATGGTTACACATCATATTACAATAATAGTGCATATAATCAGAATGATGGGGTTGTCTTGTTTGTAAAAAAAGGATATCAGCATTCAGTAAAACATTTTGAGGTAGCACAAAATTTAAACATTACTCGAGTCGAAATTAATATACAAAATAATAAATTTGGAATAACAGCTGTGTATAAACCTCCACCTTTTAATGTTAATACTTTTTGTTAATGTTAATACTTTTATCGAGTATATTAGTCAATACTTAATTAATGTTACTTAGTTAATGTTAATACTTTTATCGAGTATATTAGTCAATACTTAGAATCACATTCTAAATCTCCAAATGAACTCTTTATAGATGATAATTGACATTTTGAATAATACTAATATACAAGTAACGGAATATTTGAATGTTCTTTATCAGTTTGGTTTTAATTCATGCATAAACAAACCCACCCGAATGGACAAAACATGTTTGGACCATATATTTTTAAAATCTAAGATAGGAAAAGATAAATTGTTTCCAGTCATATTAAACTCAAAAATCACAGATCACAGCCCTACTCTCTTGCAAATAAATATTAATAATAATAATACAAAGGCTAATTCAAATTTTTCTAACAACTTATACATTAACTCAAAAATAAATTTCAATTGCTTAAATAATAAATTACAAGATCAAATCTGGGATAAAGTATTGCGTGGTGACATAGATGATATCGTACATAATTTCACTAATACAATTAATTTAAATATTAGTACTTGCTCGACCAAAATACATAATAAATTAAATAAAAAAAGGAAACCATGGATAAGTCAAGGTATTATAAAATCAATTATTATAAGAGATCGACTATACAAACAACACCTTATATTCCCAAATAATCAAAAAATCAAAGAATGTTATGTTATTTATAAAAATAAAATTACAATATTAATAAAACAAGCAAAAAATAGTTATTACCGAGAAAAAATAATGAATAATATACAAAACACGAAAAAATTATGGCAATTAGCCAATGAATCACTAAATAAAAAAATTAAAAATGATTCTAATATTGACAGAATTGATATGAATGGTTCTATTATAGACTGTAAAAAAACAATGGCTGATCAGTTCAACAAACACTTCGTAAATGTTGCAGAGTTTTTATCTAAGAATATTACAAAAAACCTTACAAGTCAATCCGCAATGTTACATTCAATCCCACGCAATACTTCCTCACTGTTTTTATCGCCGACCGATGTAGAAGAAATTAAACAAATTACACGCGATTTAAAAAATAAAAAATCCGCTGGATATGATGGCATTACCACTGAAATATTAAAAAATATAATAAATTCAATAGCCTACCCAATACTAGAGATTTTTAATGTTTGTTTAGAAAAGGGCAACTTTCCTAAAAAATTCAAAATAGCTATAGTAAAACCAGTATTTAAAGGTGGAGAACAGGAAAAACTCAATAATTATAGGCCAATTTCTTTAATCAGCAACATCGCAAAACTGTTTGAAAAAGTTAATAAAAAAAGATTGTTAGATTTCCTCACAATATTAGATATATTATCACAAAAACAATTTGGTTTTACTAAAAATAAAAGTGCCGAAGATGCTATTTCTAAATTGGCCGAGCTTGTCTATTCGGGTTTGGATAGGTCGTTACCATGCTCCGCCATTTTTCTGGATTTAGCCAAAACTTTCGACACCGTCGATCATTCACTCTTGTTATCGAAACTCGAAATTCATGGTGTAAGAGGCGTTCCACTAAATTTTTTTAGTAGTTATTTGAAAAATAGAGAACAAATGGTAATGATTGACGGGGTTTTGAGCGAAAAAGAATATATTAAATGTGGTGTGCTACAAGGAACAGTGCTTGGCCCTGTATTGTTTTTAATTTATATCAATGATCTATTAAATATAAAAGAAATAAATGGTAAATTAATCTCATATGCGGACGACACTGTTCTTATTACGGAGTCATCATCGTGGACTGAAAATCGAGAAATGGCGGAGCATGACTTGCGGATTATTAAATCCTGGTTAGACGATAATATTTTAACACTGAATGTAGGAAAGACACAGTTTATCCCATTTTCGATTTATAAGAACACACAACCAACATACGATTATATAGTACTTCATGAGAATACTTGTCAGATTGTTAATTGTGTCTGTAATAAAATAAAAAAGCAAACTACTACAAAATACTTGGGCGTCATCATAGATACACATTTACGCTGGCAACCTCACATAGATGAACTTAATAACAATCTCCGAAAAACATTTTATGTCTTTAAAAAATTAAGGGATATTATGCCACTGAACGTTTTGTATACATTCTATTATGCTTTGGTTGAATCGTTATTATCATATGGTCTAATAGCTTGGGGTGGTGCATCAGAATCTTATATAAATAAAATAAAAACAACGCAAAAAATAATATTAAAAATTATGCACAAAAAAGGTAAACAATATTCATCTAAACAGCTATTTTTAGATAGTAAAGTCTTAAACATTCCGAAATTATATATTTATTCGATATTAAAATTTATAAATAAAAACCCGACTATTGTTAATAAACTTAACCATTCTTACACTACAAGGTTTAAAAACTTAGCAGCAAATCATAAAACTTGTAAAACTTTTGGTCAACGCTGCTTTATATATTTCGTGCCCAAAGTATATAATAATTTCAATCAGTATATACATATAAACCGAATAAATTTGCATCAAAGAAATTATTGTAAATATGCAAAAGACTACTGTATTAATTTGAGTAATACAGAGTCTGAAAGTGTCTTGGGTTGAATGTATTTATGTGTTTATTGTATTTATGTTAACTATAGTATTAGGAATTGAAATTAGTGTAGGCGCACTAATGTATGGATTTATATTGATTTTCACTCTAACTTCAAAAATGTACTTCAATGAATAACCACGCACAGACTGGTAGCAGTCTATTGTGGTATTTATCTTTATTTTAGTGTTAAGTAACTAGTGTACAGACTATATGTAAATATGTATTTAAACTTAATAGTGAAATAAAAATTATTATTATTATTATAATCTAAACAAAATATATATATATATATATATTTATAAAAAAAAAATACTGCAGATATTTTGAAACCTAAATAATGGTATTAGGTATTCGAATTAAAAAATTTTATCATAAAATTTGTTTTGGCATCCCAAATAATCATCATTCACTTATTAAATACCTGCGAAACCCTGGAATGTCTAAAAATTCACACTAAACATCAATTTTCTCGATATATTGCCATAGCAATAGTATTGCATAACAATTATTCAATTAAAATGCTAGGTTGGTTTCACAAATATATTTGTTCTATTTATTTTATTAAAGCCTAGTGTTTTAATTGAATATATATTATTTAATGATGTTTTATCTAGGAATAACGGAAAACTCTACATCATCAATAGTATAGCATATTAATAAAATAAAGATACTTACTAATACGTGCATGAGTATCACTACAACCATCGTTAAGCCCAGTAGCACTCTATAACTTGTTAACAATTCGTAAGTCCAGTATTGTAAACGTTTTTCAGTGTCTAAGTGTTAACCTAGCAAATGCTTGTACTTTGTTCTGTAAAGTTGCATCACTGTGAGATTAGAGTGAGAAAATAGATCTCCACAGAAGTAAATTGATTTGGTGCAACTTTGATCTGCTATTGATCAATTGGGATTTAGTAAATCCATTAATAATAGTGTAGGTTGCATTGCAACGATGCAGACATATGTTACGTTACCTAGGTCAACATTACTAATGGCAATGTCTGTCAATGGCAGGTCTATCGCTGTTAAATCTACAAATTAACGTGCAGACTGACCTGCTCCATTAATTTTGTTAAATCTCTACAACGTATCTTGATCAAGACTTTAAAATTGGATTGGAAACACTTGTTTTCAATTTTCATTTTTCAAAGAAACGACAAATACAATTTTAGTTGAATACCTGATGACGATGAATTAATGTTTTGTTTTGTGTCTTGACATATTTAATTAAAAGGAAATTTAAACATTAACATTTGTTTTTAAATTTCATCCAGTTCATTATGGTGATTCAGAAAACTGATAGGGAATAATATCAAGAGTTTCTAATAAAGTTGCGGTTGATATTAGAGAATTTTTAGTCAACCGCCGCATACCCAGTATCTTCTAGAACGATCGAGTCACCAATGTTTATAGGATATGTTTAGCTGTTATACAGTGGTGGATCTAACTTATGAAATTTGGGGGAGGCAGTGGTCACCAGGAAATATTTAGAAAGAACCAACTTTTTTATTGGTCTCATATAAAAGTTGTTGTAGTTATTGCTTTTATAGCAACTTTTGCTTAATACATTTTTTCGAAATATTTCTTTGTTGTTAAATATTCGCAAAAATCTTAAAACCGACACGAGTAACCTCCCTTTTCTAGATAACTGATTTTTACCAAAAGTTGATCAACTCGTGCCAATGGATGTGAGAAGCTTAAATATGAAGTTTCATAAAAATACTTTTAGTCGAATTTGCACTGCACGTGTACACGGACCGACAGACAGACAGATTGACAGACAGACCGACAGACATCATGCTAAAAATAGTCAAAACGTTATGTACCAGGTCTACAAGTATGAAATGCGGATTTTTTTCAAACTTGCCGCGCAAACAGAGTGTATAGTTCAAAGTTTCAGCACATATGGCGTTTTGTTAAGTTATCATTAAGTGTCAAATGCGTATAGGTTATAATTTGAAAAGTGATCATATAGTTTTGTTTTACTGTGTTAAAAATGTCAAATTTTGTGCCAAATAAAGAGCATTCGCGGACAGTACTACTGTTTTGTTTTCATTTGAAAAAAACTGCTGCTGAATCATACCGACTGCTTCGAGAAGCTTATGGTGAATATGCTCCATCGCAAGATACGTGTGAACGATGGTTTCGGCGTTTCAAAAGTGGTGACTTTGATCTTACAGACAAAGAACATGGAAAACCTCCAAAAAAATATGGATACAAAATTGGAAACATTGCTACAGGAAGACTATAGTCAATCACAAAAACAACTAGCAGAGCAGTTGGGCGTTAGTGAACAAGCTGTTTCCAATCGCCTACGAGAGATGGGTAAGATCCAGAAAGTCGGCAGATGGGTTCCACATGCATTGAATGAGAGGCAGATGGAAAAACGCAAAAACACTTGTGAAATTTTGCTTGCACGATACAAAAAAGTCTTTTTTGCATCGTATCATTACTGGCGATGAAAAATGGATTTATTTTGAAAATCCCAAACGCAAAAAATCATGAGTGAACCCAGGCTCACCATCCACATCAACTGCAAGACCGAATCGCTTTGGCAAAAAGACAATGCTCTGTACTTGGTGGGACGAAAAGGGTGTGGTCTATTATGAATTGTTAAAACCTGGTGAAACAGTTAATACCCAACGCTACCAACAACAACTGATCGAATTGAACCATTCGCTGCTCATAAAACGACCAGAATACGAAAGAAGACAGCACAAGGTAATCTTTCTTCACGATAACGGTCCATCACATAAGGCAAAAGCAGTTTGCAACACATTGGAGGCACTCAAGTGGGAGGTGCTACCCCATGCCGCTTACTCACCAGACTTGGCCTCTTCAGATTACCACTTGTTCGCATCGATGGGTCACGCACTTGCCGAGCAGCACTTTTGTTCATATGAAAATGTGAAAGAATGGCTAGATGAATGGTTTGCGGGGAAAGGGGAAGAGTTCTACTGGCGAGGTATTCACAAATTGCCTGAAAGATGGGAAAAATGTATAACTTCTAATGGAGCATACTTTGAATAAATAAACTTTTACTGTTCTTTTGAGTCTAATGTGTTTTATTTTTAAAAAATCCGCATTTCATACTTGTAGACCTGGTAAAGACCTCAATTTGTGAAGATAGATCAAAATCTCGAAATATCAAAATCGGTATGATCATAATACCTCCCTTATATATGTTGGCGGTCGGTAAAAAGTAAAACCTTGATTACCAAGTAGCAGAACAACATAAAAATTAAGGGAACACAGATAAAACAAGTGCAATCCTTCAGATGCCTAGAACTAATAATATGCAAGAACGGAAAGATAGACGAGGATATAAATAAGAGGAGCTTCTGACAGGTTGTATAACGCAGTTAAAACAAATTTTGTTGTCAATATAGGAATGCCAATACTAACGAAGGCATTTGAATCATGGATGATAGCAGAGAGGTACATGAGAAATGTGCAAAGAATGGGGATTAGATTTCCCCGAAAAATAGAAGGAAAAACCAGAAGAGACCAAATTAGAAACGAAGAATTCCTAGAAAAACTGAAAACAAAATGGTAGAAACAAGCGTTCAGGAAGAGTAGCTAAGGTGGCTTGGACACGCGATTAGAATAGAGGAAGATATAATGCTCGTAAAGATTATTAAGCTAAACAGCCGTAAAAAAGGACAGTTGGAAGGCCAAGAAAACCTTGCAAGAAGGGATGAAACATGCAACGGAAGAGAGAGGTATTAAAAGGAATGAAGTGAAATATTTAACGCAGGAGAGGAGCAGGTGGTAAACATCTAGAAAAGTAATTCAGAAACGCAAACGTGACTAAAATAAAAACATTAACTCGCACAAACCTCACACCGAAAGCTTAAAAGGCTAAAGATTAATTTTTTTTAAATATTTTCGTAAAAACAAAAAATATATACTTATTCACATTCATTTCAAAACATAATAATAAATAACAAAAAAAAAATAATAATAATAATAATAAGTAATCAATTTGCACACTTATGCTGCGTTCAGAAACTCGAAATTAGGAATTAGAATTAGTACTTAGAATTAACGTAAATGTTTGTTATACGTAACTGTACGTTATCGTTCACAACCTTCTAAATTAATGCTTATACAGTAGAACTCGATAATCCGGCTAGTAGGATGAAGGTAGGTCGGGGATGAAGGTAGTCTGGATAACGAAAAATCCGGATAATCGAAAAGAAAAGTGAGGAGAAATAGGAAAGAATAATAACGTACATTAAGCATGAATCTTTTTTTATTGATATATATATACGTTCAGTGAACTGTGTAATTTTTTCACTTTGTTTTTTTATATCCGATATTGTGGAAGTCCCGACGCCATATTTATCAGACCAGTAACGTCCTGAGCCACCTCATTTCAATGCACTGATGATATCTAATTTGTCTTTTAAAGATAGTACAACATGTTTTCTTTTCGATGACATATTGGTAATATTAAAGAAAATATTTAAATCGCACGTCCAGACACGACATGACGTGAAAACCGATACACAGCGGCGTAACACAGCGAATTCGTAAAATAATATCCTGGTTTAAAAGAATTCGGATAATCGAAAATTCGGATAATTGAGGTCCGGATAATCGAGGTTCTACTGTACTTGTAAATTAAAATTAGAAGTTTGTAGACTCCAAACCCTTACGTTAATTTATAATTGACGCATGCGCAGTAAGCAAGTACGTACTTGTCAAACTAAAAATTTCTATGACCATATTTTTTTGTTCCTATCCACATCTTTCTGTTTTCTATGAGCATAAATATTAATTTTCCCTCTATTTTAATTCTTTTCAGAACTATGAAACACTCAAAAGCTCATAAGCAAATGTAAACAGCTATCAAATATCGATCGATAAAGTAGAAATCGATAGAAATTTCTGTCAGTGTCTTAATTTATATTGTGAACAGTACTTAATTTCTAGGTACAAATTTTATGTTAAGTACTAATTTCACGTTAATTCTAATTTCTAATTTAGAGGTTCTGAACGAAAAAGCATTAGAAGTTCAATATCGTTAGTTAAAATAATAAATTATTAACGTTTTTATAAACATTACATGTTCTAGAACTTATACCTTGTTTTATCTGAAATTTTCTCCAGGCATATCTGGGGAGGGGGGCAGTTGGGAACCACTGTAGATCTTGGGGGTCGCGACTCCCTCTGACGCCCAGCTAGTGCCGCTCCTGCTATTATATCTATTGGTGACTCAACTTAACGCGTATTCCTCTAGCGGTAATAAAGCGAACACTTCGAAAAAGTATACTGTCATTGTTTATGTATAGTTCACCTTGTGTTTTTTTGTTTCTGTCCATTCTCACTCCGTTTTTACAACGAATAAAGTGACAAATTTAAGAAATTAAGATTAAATACTCCTTGTTGTGTGTATGGTTGTCAATCACAGGAAGAGCATTTTCGAATATTAGATGAATTTTATTAGAAAAATTGTAGTGTATGACAAAGTGTCTTTATTAGTTCTGCAATTTAATTTTAATACCAATGAGCAAAATGCGTTAAAAGTGAATATATCCACCACTTATACTTATGTTTTGCTACAAGTGAAGAAGAAAGATTATTAGTGATTCTTAAATTTTGTTTCTATTGAAGGGAATTACTACTGTTCAGATGATTTTAAAGAAGCTTTAAACGTTGATTTTTTCATTTTCCTTGTCTCACATGTGCAAGAAAATCATTTAATGTTGTGTTAATTATTGTTAATATAATTAAAACCCCTTGTTACTTCATGTGGGTATCCGTAACTGTGTTAGTTTGCAAATATTTGACAATTTTCTTGTGTAGAAAAAATTACAAGATCTCCTTCTATAAAATTTCTTGAGAAATGTGTAGATATTAAGTATTCAAATAAATGTTTTAAGTTCAAAGTATAAGTATAAACAGCAAATTTTATCATAAAATGGATTCACATATATTTATACACTTTTTACCGACCGTCAACATATATAAGGGAGGTATTGTGATCATACCGATTTTGACATTTCGAGATTTCGATGGATCTCCAATCGAATTGAGGTCCCTACATAACGTTTTGACTATTTTTAGCATGATGTCTGTCGGTCTGTCTGTCCGTCTGTATGTCTGACCGTTTGTCTGTCCGTCTGTCTGTGTACACGTGCAGAGCAAATTCGGCTGAAAGGATTTTTATGAAACTTATTTAAGCTTCTGCCATCAATGGCACGAGTTGATCAACTTTTGGTAAAAATCGATTGACTAAAAATGGGAGTTTACTCGTGTAGATTTTAAGATTTTTGTGAATATTTCACAACAGAAAAATATTTAGAAAAAAATTATTGAACAAAAGAATAACTAATAGCTTTTATTTGATACGTTTTTTGATAAAACGAAAAATTTTGAATAATTACTGTAAAATTTTTCGAATTTTTTCATACTTATATGTAACGTTTCCATGGTCATGATAAATAATATTTATTTTAGAAAATATTAGGCCAAGTTATTTCTACTCTGCTGATAGAATGTATTTTATATAAGTACTTTACGATGGCGGTCGGTCCTGTGGTGGCCACAGCTGATTTTTTAATACTCAGATATAATTAAAATATGCTGTATATAGCAAGAAAACGTACATTAGACCAAAAATTGTTAATAAGCCAATACTGTTTACGTACGTTGACAGATTACTATCTTTTTTCGTGTCAAAAGTTCAGAAGGCGATAGTGGCGCCGTTTCGGTTGCGAATAGAATTTTTTCTAACTATAGCAAGCATTGTGTGAAATGTCACAACGATATTCAAGGTCCAGTAGAATATGAAGAAACCGAAAAAGACATACACCAAAATATGAATGACAACAAGATATTTCAAGGTACTGCTAATGGGCTTCCCTATATTGAGAACATATTATACCAGCCGTTATCTGATAAAGTTTGGTATTTTTTGATAACCTTATCCGACTTAGACACTGTTATATTAGAACGTGTGTGTACGACAAAACAAAAGGATTTATACTTCTTACGCGTCTTTAATATATATTATCTCCTTTTCTATGATCCCAAACTAAGCCTCAGCATAATACAGGTTAAAGCTACGTTCATATTGAACTTATCTTGTTGATTTGTCTTACAGTATTGATGTTGTTATAATACACTCTAAACATTGGGCTTGTACAGGACTTACCAGTATTGCTTACACAAGTATCTCAATTTAAACAACATAATTTCTGCGGATAACAACGTACACAATGATATAGAAAATATCTACATGATGTATCAAAATAGAGGGAACACGATTTTTCTCTAAAACGCGACGTGTGAACAAGTTGGGAATAAAATTTCGATGATAAAATTAATGTGAAGTGTGAATTTTAACACATTTCAGGGTTTTGTAGGTATTTAATAAATGTAAGAATCCAACAGAATGCTAGCTGTCTGTCTAGGACAATATTTCTCCTATAATCACATCAAAATCAATAGTTTTTGATAATTATTTTTATTCATTATTTGAGCACTAAGAGCTTTCGTTTAGTTGATTAAAACTATATCGAAAATTTTGTAACAATTTAAGTTAAAAAATTGATTTTATTGAGTCATGTCAATTGAGTCATGCATTAAAATGTTTTTGTTAAAAACTGCAATATTTTCCAAAAACGCAATCTGACAGTTAACAGCAAAATTGCTTAGAACAAATAAATTATAAAAAACTACTTTCCGGTCCTTAATGAATTTTACTTATTAAGATATTTCTTTTGATACCACACAATAAATATAAAAAAAATAATATTTTTTTAACAAAAAAATTGAATTTTTTGACCAAAAAAATCGACATTTTTCGAAAAATTAATCTGATCAAATATTCCTGTTGAATTATTCCAGTTCCCATCAATGCACATTATTGAAATGTCAGATTTTTAGATCAATCCTTCTGGGAAAGAAAGTGAGGGATAGAAGTTTATTGATATATTTTTGGCTAAAATCCCATCAAAATATCTAGTTTTAAAAAACAAAAGTTTGCTTTTTGACCCTTGAATTAAGGGGTTTCATATGATACCAAACTCAAAATAAAAAAAAAAAAAATACGTATTCGTATTTATCTTACTATGTGTGTGTGTGTGTGTTTTTCTCTGTATATTTTTCCTATATGTGGGCCAAAGAATCGTACAAGCATGCCAAATTTCAACTTTCTATTTTCAGCTATGTGGCTACAATTTCTACCGTATAAACTATAATTTTGGTGGTAATACCTATGAAACCCTAAAAAGTAGACATCCGTTATACCCCAACATTTAATTTTATATGTTATGATATCCTAACTATATACTTGTATATAAAAATGCTGTAAATAAATGTACAAAATTGCTGGGGACTACTAATATAAATAAGGGTACACCTACATTGGATCCGTATTTCTCCCGATCCGATATAGTCCGATTTTCTGATCCGATGTCGTCCGACGTGAATGCCTACACTTGTTCAGTTAACGCCCTACCACCGTCCTACCACCATCGCAATGAGTTCCGATGAAGATTTTATGTGTTGGCTGTTGTTAGAGAAGAACGTTCTTAAAAGACGTAGAAGAAAACATACATGGGTACATACATTTAACCAAGACAGATCTTCAGAAGAATTTAATAAAACCTTCCAAACTCTTCGTAACTCCCATGATAAATTCAAGGAGTACCACCGTATGAGTATGGAAACATTTTATTATATAAGACATTCCGAATTAAGTCTATTGTATCATTTGTATTTATGACTTTATTGTATGATGCTATGTATAGATATATAAAATATTATGTCATTGGCATAATTTTAGTTTTAATTTTTTATATGTAAATAGTGCCACATTGTTATTGGGCTTGTCCTGTTATGTGGCCGAAATAAATAAAATAAAAAAATATTCTTGCAGGGATAGAAGAGGACTTAACTGGCCAGTCTAACTTCAGGGAATGCATTAGCCCCACAGAAAAACTTAGTATCACCATAAGGTTCTTTATCTAGGACCATTTCAGTGTCTCGTCGGAGCGAACAATCGGACTGAAACCAAACACGTTTGGTCGGAGAAGCTATCAGTCCGACGTCAGGAATAATCAGTCATTGTCGGGTCGGGCTTCCCCCTCCAGTGTAGGCACTAACATTAAAACCTTGGTTTTGTTTTCATTCCGACGTCGTCCGACGGTCGCCCGACGTCGGATCGGGAGAAATACGGACCCAATGTAGGAATACCCTAATAAATAAATAAATAAATCGAAAATAAAAACTGTTGTATACACGATTCTAATTGACTATTAGTATGTGTGCTGTCCATTTTATATTGAACTAGATTATATTATTTACAGGATAAAATATAAATAATATTGACAAAACTAAACGATATTAAATTTTCATATATCAGTACCACAATTATAATAACCTCTAAAACGTTTTTCCCAGGTTCCAAATTTTAGTTTAGAGGCTATCCGCAAACGTTAATAGTGATATTAATATTATACTGTTTTCCGACCAAATTTTTCTATAAACCATAAATCAAATTATAAAACCACCATTACAAACCAAATGAAACAACCAATAACTAAATTTAACAGCGATATTTGGTATTACGCGAATTAATATTGGTGCGCAATATCTCATTGAAAGTATATGACCAGTAACAAATGGTTGTCGTTTAAATTAGATATTACGCGGAATAAATAAAATTAGCTTTAATGGTTTATGAGTGAGGTGTTATAATAGCATTTACATTTTCAAACAATTCATAGATATAACCGAAATACCAATTTCTAAACTAACCATTTCCGATGATGTTGTACTGTGAGTTATTAGTTAGATTTGGGAAATATATCACTGAATAGTTTACTCGCTGGTGATTTATTAAAAATCACGTGAAACATGCAACAGACTTTAATATGCTCCCATTTCTGCATAGATAATATGATAATATATCCGTTGAAATCCACCTGGTGACATTTTAATAAATTATATTTGTAATCATGTATGCAGGGACGGATTGGTATACTTGGTGAACAGCAAAATTAAGTTATTTTAAATATAGATTAGGGTTCCTGAATCCAGACCATTTTTAAATTCCTGAGGCGGAATATTTACTTTGAAATGAGTCCCGAGAATTCCCGGGACTTTTTACCTACAATGTCGAAAAAATATTTATTGTTTAATTGAAATGAATACATTTTAAATGAGTGTTGCATACGAGGTTTACCTTTTATGTTTTTATAAACCACCATTAGATGGCAATATTGAAATGTGGCATTACTGTATTCGTAAAATTTGACTTTTGTTATTGTGAAATCAGTGGCATCTTATAAATTGGCCGAGTAGTTTGTTGACAGTGAGCGTTAAAAAAATCAAGTTTGTGAAAAAATTGATATTGCTCGTGAAGGTTTTCGTTGGATGATTTTTTACGATTGTAGTAAAGGCCTAACTCAACAACAATGCAGAGATTGTGCGCCCGTCAGTGATGAATCTTGTGAAGGTCAACCAAAATCAGTAGTGATTAAGAAAAAAACATCGATGCTGTGCGCAAAATCCGTATACAACATCATTACAGGTAACGAAACTTGGATTTATTAATGTGAACCAGAAACTAAGCAATAATCCACTGTTTGGGCCTTGCAAGATGAACCGAATTCCACAAAAGTTGTTCGTTCAGGAAGCACTTCCAAGAAAATGATCGCTTGTTTCTTCGGTTGTACTGGACATGTCGCAACATTCGTTTAGAGGATCGGAGATCAGTTAATGCTGAATGGTATAGAAAAATTTGTTCGCCAGAAGTCATCGACAAAATCAGGAAAAAAAAACAAAAACGTTGCATTATTCTTCATCATGACAATACAGCACGTCAAACAATTCATTATTTTAAGGAGAAAAACTGCGAATTAATGTCTCATTGCCCATATTTACTTGATTTATCCCCCAACGATTTTTTTTCCCCAATGTCAAACAAAAAATGCGTGGACAGCGATTTTCATCACCTCAAGAAGCTGTTGAAGCCTTTGCAAACCATGTTTTTGAGATTCCAACTTCAGAGTGGATATAATGTTTAATACAAAAATACGAAAAAAAAAAAAAAAGGTTCCAAACACACCCTGTATATTCATATAAACTACAATTATAATTAATATGAAAAATAAATACAGTCTGTCTAAAGAAACAAAACCTCTGAGTGGGTTTAGGATGCTATCTTCGTTTAGTACTCCAGACTTATTATCCAAAAAGAATTGGATTATTTTTTATGGACCCAAAAAAAAATAAATAAATGTTTAAGTCCCGGTATTTTTGACCCGAGACTGTCCAGGGTCAGGAACTTTAATATAGATGCGCAAATGTTTTAATAATCGACAACAAACACTATAATAATTTCATAGGCCTACGATGCCTCTGTTTTTGCAGAAATTACGTTGGCATACTTCTAAATAAAAGCAAGTTTTTCATACATTTTACGCTAGTACCACCTGTAGATAAAATTTCTTAGTTTTTTTTTTTTAAATTTATTTTAATGGCCTTATCTGCTTTGGCAATTGGCCAGGACAATTCTTATTTGTGAAAAATTCCATGCCTGAACGATATTCGAACCCGAGACCTTAGTAACGCAGAGCAGATGTGTTACCACGGAATTTCTAAATTTGAGAGTCTATGGTCAAATAAATCCTTTTCAATGCCCTCTAATATTAACAAAAATAAATTCACTAGAAATATAAGTTTTTTTTCTGCCCCCAAATTTACTAACTAGCCATACCTATGATACAGGATACATCATGTGAACCGGATGTGTTTTGAACAGACAATACGCGGAAGGGTACAGATCTGGGGTAGGGGATATTCAAACCGGCCGGCCATGCAATTTTAGTAGTAACCAGGGGTATCAGGACACTTACCCCCAGGACACTAACCCCCGGGACATTAACCCCCCGTCAATTAACCCCGGGACATTAACCCCCCATGTCAATAACCCCCCGTGCCATTAACCCCCTGGACAATAACCCCCGGAACAGTAACCCCCGGGACATTAACCCCCCGTCAATGACCCCCGGGACTTTAACCCCCCGTACCAATAACCCCCCGACCATTAACCCCCTGGCAATTGATTAATATTTTAAATGTTTATTTTTATTTAAAATTAGAACATTTGAAATTAGAACAAAATTGAACAAATGTAATCGTACATATATAATTAGCTAACGTGTGTTAGTGATCTGGGTAACACTGTGACGACATTTTTCCTAAGGTTCTCGTGATTGGCTAACTGGGGACTATTCAGGTCTCTTGATTGACAAGTATTTTGCAGATTTGTTCTCTAAGAATCTACAAATATAATTACATATAGAAATGTGTAGGATTTCGTAGGCATAAACAAAAACTCTAGATACTTATATATCCTTTGACTGATATGAACAATATTTTGCAGTTTTATTCTTTAACAATCTACCAATATAATTACATACAGAAATGTCTAGGGTTTCGTAGGAATATCTTAGGTTAGGTTAGGTTAGTAAGGGTTTGGTTAGAAGCCGAGCGAAGAGAGCTACCCATCTTCTAGTTTAATGTCAAAACACTATCTTAGGTTAGGTTAGGTTAGTAAGGGTTTGGTTAGAAGCCGAGCGAAGAGAGCTACCCATCTTCTAGTTTAATGTCAAAACACTATCTTAGGTTAGGTTAGGTTAGTAAGAGTTTGGTTAGAAGAAGCCGAGCAAAGCGAGCTACTCATCTTCTAGTTTAATTTCAAAATACTATCTTAGGTTAGGTTAGGTTAGTAAGGGTTTTGGTTAGAAGAACCCGAGCGAAGCGAGCTAACTATCTCAAATTTTCAAATTTTAAATAAAAATAAACATTTAAAAATATAAATCAATTGCCATTGAATTGTTTATGACCTAGAAACTTCAAAAAATAACTTGAAAATGGCAACTAAAAAATTACAAACAATTTTCAAATACCACGTATGGCCCAAAATAAAGCACATTTTTCAATTAAAAAAAAGTCCTACTGTGAACCCCCCCATTTTTTTGGAAATAATTGGGCCCATATTATTACTTCAGTTAACCCACATTCACACAAAAAAAAAAATTAACAAAAACGCTACAGGCATTTTTGAGAAAATTTTATTTTTCTAGTTTGGTCTTCATATGACCTCTATATGAACATCAACTTTAAGGCCTAGTATAATTAAAAAAATACATCTAGATATTCACAAAAAAATTTTAAATGACAGATCAATCAAATCCGTCGAGTAGTTTAGGCCCTAGGCTTGGCGAAAAAATTACACTTCAAACCGACAGACATTTTTCCAAAAACATGTTTTTCGGGTTCCCAGGTATGTGAAACGTGGAGAAACATCAAAATCCGGGGGGGGTCAAATTCTGACTCATCACTGTACCCTACTCTCTATACATACGAGGAAGTAAAAAGTATTCTAATATATAAATTATATTAATAATTTCAAATGTTCAAATTTTAAATAAAAATAAACATTTAAAATATTAATCAATTGCCAGGGGGTTAATGGTCGGGGGGTTATTGGTACGGGGGGTTAATGTCCCGGGGGTTATTGACGGGGGGTTAATGTCCCGGGGGTTATTGACGGGGGGTTAATGTCCCGGGGGTTACTGTCCTGGGGGTTATTGTCCGGGGGGTTAATGGCACGGGGGGTTATTGACATGGGGGGTTAATGTCCCGGGGGTTATTGACGGAGGGTTAATGTCCCGGGGGTTAGTGTCCCGGGGGTAAGTGTCCTAGAATCGTAACCAGGGAATGGACGATACCGTGTGTCTGTGTACGGCACCTTCATTCAAAGTGGTAAATCCGTTATTGAAAATCTGCATCGTGAAAATTTTTCGAATCAGAACTATGCAGGCGAAGGATTGACGTACGGAATGTGTGGTTCCAACTAGACGGGGCCACCGCTCGCATGGCTGCTGCCTCAATGGCTGTTCTTTAAAGATTGAATCCCCGTCGCATTATTTCTCGTTTCGGCGATTTAGCCTGGCCTCCCAGATCTCCCGATCTGTCCACTTGTGACTTTTTTCTGTGAGGCTACCTCAAAGCACGCATTTATGAAACCAAACCCCGAACATTGGATGAGCCAAAAGATTACAATCGCCGAGAAGTGAAAGGGACTAGCGAGGAAATGTTGGCGAGGGTGAAAACCAAATTCAAAGAGCGGCTTGCTTCGTGTGTTAGACACTAGGCCGATATTTGTCAGATATAATTTCTTTAAAGTGAAATGGCATATAAATAGCTTGCTTTTTGCATAAATAAATACATTTTAAACCAAAAACTAATGGAGTATTGTTTATTTAAAAAACTCCCAGTTCCCATTGCGCACCCTGTGTAAGGTACTATTGGAATAAGATCATATAATGAATCTGTAGCGCAAATCGTTTTTAGGCTCTCGTATTTACAAAAAGGGGCTATTTTGTAAATACTAGGATTTAGGAGTAGAAAAAAACGCGGCTAGTAGTTACGGGAGCACGTTGTTGCATTGTTGGTAAATATCGCATCGCATTCTGGCGAACGCAATACAACACTTTAGTTTTTTTGTCAGTACCTTGTAAAACAATAACTCTGATAGACCAGTGCCGTAAAGATTATTTATATTTGATTGAATTTCGTGTGTCAAAGTAGCTATTAAAGTAACATTTTGAATCCAAATTGTCACCTGACTATAATAAGTGAATTATTTACGTAAACAATACCACGTTTTAAAAATTAAATTGTGTAATGGCCCCTATACTAGTTGTTACAGTAACTTGTGAGCAAGTTGTTACAGGTTGTCATCTATCTGCGGCACTATTTTACACATACTGGAAGCAGAACCTCAACCATCAACAAAAGGCAAAACGCCCGAACTACTTAAGACTAATTCCGTAAGCTGGATCAAGGAAATAAGGTAAATCCAGAAGAAAAATAAAAACTACAATATTGACAGATACACCGATCAAAAATCAATTAAAAATGTAGCAAAACGAAAACAAAAACAAACAAAAAATTATACATCAAAAATAAATTGACAATATGTGACGTTAAATGCAAGAAAGGATTAAAGAAGCTTGGATAAAAAGAAAACTGGTGGTTTCTTCTTTAACGGAGTCTGAAAACGAAGATATCTTATGTTTCCTGATAATTGGTAGTATTCATTTTTCAAGCCTCGCCTTTCCCTATGTTAATGATATTTTTTGATAACTGTTAGCGTAAAAGATCATTTAAAACCCAATTTACTTCCCAAGTGTGAGGCAAACGTTAAGATTAACAAACCGATTACTGAAACAGCTAAATGGTAAATAGAGTTTAATTAATTTGGAATATTGTATTGCTTAGAAAAATAAATTTTGAAATGCGTCATGTAAACATCCTCTTGTATAATTATATCCATGCTTTCTGTTTGAATTCGACAACAGTTAAAATTAACTGACAAGTAAACAAGTAACCTCAAAGAAAACAGTTAACTCTAGGTGTTGTCTATGTAAGAATTTCGTACAAAAAAGTTTAGTAGATCCTTGAAAAGTATTAATATGGTCTTGATGAAGTACGAAAGCTTTGAACAAAGAAGGTAAATGTTCCAGGTACCTGGGTAAGAAATTTGCAGCTTTTTTTTAAGCAAAACATAAAGAAGAAATTTGTGGAGGTCCAGAAATAATAAAGATGAAATATTTGAATTAATAATGGGAGTTGTTGGAAAAATAACTTGGATGGGCTTGAAAGATATTATCAACAAGCTTTTACAGATAAATTGTCCCGTGCGCTTAAAATTAATTTCCTCAATTCATTACTGGTGTAGTTTCCAGTGTTCTTGTAGCACTTAGTAATGCACGGTGTGAAGGATTTCAACAGGATATTAGAAGAAGCGGAAAGAAAATATCAGGGTAGATAGAACAAGAAGACTACTGATGGATGCTGGAGGGATATTATAGTATGTATCAAAGTAAGTCACCGAAATTAAGCACATCTTAATCAACGCAAAGAGTTGATATGTACAGTTACATGCAAATCTGTGTTATACCTCTTACAAATTGGGGCTCTTCATCTTTCATAAAATATTCATAGATCCACAGGTTTTTACGAAGACATGTGAGAACACTTTCTTCTCTGTGCTTGCTGCCTAAGAAGCCCAGAGAAGTTTTAATGTTTCCCTTCACCACAACTTAACAGCAATTAACTTATAACTTAACCACAATTATGTATACTATTCCATCATGCTTATTGTCTAAAACCAGATATTTCAAATAAGCTTTAACTTTACCTGAAAACAAGATATGTAGCGCCTTTTACAGCTACCAGAAGTTTCATTATACCAACATATCCCGATATCTTAATAAGTTCTACTCTCACACTGTAAGTATAAACTGTAGAGTAGCAACCGATTTTTAGTAAAAATACAGAAAACATCTTCAGGGTTAAATATTCTAGATTAGCAAAAGTCACACTTTTCGCTTCTCGTAAAATCAAGGAAAAACCTTTAAATATCATAGTTAAATATGATAAATGAATAACATTAATCATGATCATTAATAAAGATTAAAAGGATACATTACCCGTGAGAATCGTCTAATTAAATTTTCTTTAAAAATAGCTTTATAATTACTTTAAGAGTTGGAAAAAAGCATGAGCTTTTACAATAAAGTACACTTCGTCACTAGTTGGATATTAACAACGGTTTTTCGACATAAACGACGAGAATTCACCTTAATATTGTAAAGAATTTTCAAAAGAAATTATGCTTGTCTTAGGTTTTATTGAACAATTATAGAACAGATTTTCCTTTTATAAAATAAGGTCTACATATTCTCATATATCCTTCTACTCATTAGTAAGCGTGGTAATTTCCTTGCATACACCTGTGTAGTGCATGTTGAGTGTATTAATGATTGGGACTTTCAACTTTAACGTGGGTTCCAATTACAAATGATCGTCTCCTCCCTGGTTCCGTCCATGCCTCCCCCTCACTAGGGAAACCGTTTGTTCTTAAATTGAAGTAACACTACTAAGCTTAGACCATTTTAGTTACTTTTCGTAGACCCTAGACTAGGGGTCGGCAATAGGGAATTGATATCGGGATCCCGAGATGTCGAATACTAAGATTTTGACCAATTCTTCTTGGGCATTCAAATACCAATATTTATATACCAGTATGCTCGACTCCCTTCAGGCATTTTATTTCTGATGAGAGACCACTAAATAAATTTAATTTATTGATTGTTTGTTTATTGTTATTCAAAATATATTTTTTTTTATTCTCTGTAAATTTATTGTAAATATCAGTTATTGTTATTGCTGATTGTTGCTTTTATCTGATGTTTATTATTATGTTGTACCACAAATTTATAATATACAGTTTAAAATTAAAAAATATGTTTTTTGCTAAAATCCCGCGATCTTGGATATTAATAAAATAAATAAAACCGGTATAGAAATTTCGGGCGGTATTAAGATATTAAAGGGTCAGTACATGTCAAGGGTTTGATTTTAGAAATCGCCCAGGCTCGACTATCTTTGATTTGTTTGAAATTTTAATTAGTTGTATATTAATATTAGATGGAAGATGAGGTTGTACGGGTTGCGGACAGCAATGAAAACTAATCAAATCAGCTGACAAGTTTCGAATAAGTTATATTCTTCATCGGAGCTACAATAGGATAATTAGTATAAGTGTATGACAATAGAATGTAGTGTAATTATAATAAATATATAATATATAACAGCATAAATGAGAGTATAATGTATAATGTAGAATGTAGAATCTGGGTAAGTATAACGTGAAATAAAAATACATAAATAAATAATAGATGAGAAATAAAATTAAAAATCTATAGACTTTAAAATATATATAATAAAATAAAAATAAAATAAAATTAAACTACAAGTCAAATGAAATAGTAAAATTTATAGGAATATAAAATAAATGAGTAAAAATATAAAAACGTATTAGAAAATAAATAAATTAAATAGATAAATAAATAAGTCGATACAGATAAAATAATAAAAATAAATAAATATAAATAAATAGAATAAAATAAAATAAAATAAAATAATATAAACCATAAATACAATGTCTGCGTACCTGATAAGAGTATATGAAAATGTAGACAGATGTGTATGAGTGCGTGTGGTAGTAATAAGTTAAAATTGATAAAAAAATAAATAAATAAATAAAGTATAAAATGAAAAACTGGTCACAATATAATAAATAAATAAATTAAACTAAAATATAATACTAGGAACATTACAAAACACATTAAAAATCGTGGAGCGTAAAAATTGTAGTGCACTAAACTGATACTGATTGTCAGCTGATTTGATTAGTTTTCATTGCTGTCCGCAACCCGTACAACCTCCTCTTCCATTAGTATCTACGGACACGACTACTCCACATTAATATTACAGATGAACTGGTCTACATTTATAGGCCGTTATATGAAATAGGCAGCGAGATATGGCCTTTTGTTTGAAGGTTGGTTCGATAATTTTACTGTATGTAATTCGACAATCGAAGCAGTTGCTGATATGAAAATGGATATTCAAGTTTTTCGTCTGTTTCAAGTTTAGCATCTTCTTCCTGTGAATTAGAAAAAAACACGCTGAATATCTAAAAAATATTGCCCTTTATAGGATGATAGATGAAATTTGCAAAAAAATCCTCTTTTTTAAATAGTAGCTTTGGGGTCTATTACTTAAATTAACTTTTAGGATTATCTTCAGAACGAACAAGCATGAGAAGCTCTCTATTTGATATACTTATTAAATATTATATATAATAACATATCTTATTACATATGTTAGCGTACTGCTAAATTATCAGCCTTATTATTTAATTGGTTGTGGAAGTATTGCACTACAAAAATGCTGTCGAACAAAAAATCATCAAAACTGACCTTGATTCAGCAAGATATCAGGAAATATTAATTTCAAATTAAATTTTTTTCAGAACCATTGGAAAATGCAGAATGAAGCAAATATAGCCAACTGATTTCTTTTCGGAGTCTCTTTTACCAAGGCATTAAAAATCCTGATATAACATATGTATGTCATCGCGTTTCATTAACATATCGATGTCAGTGTGTGAATCAACAATTTTAAGAGTAAGCGTCTACAACTTTACACAATAAAAATTGCGTTGGCCCATTGTTTCGTCTGATTGATGTACAACTACAGCTGCAATTTGGCCATCAATCACGTCCTGAACATTGGTTATTATACACATTACATAACTGCATGTATTTCTTGAACTTTAAGATATCCGAGAACTATACATGAGGCCGAGCGTCATACATGAACTGAGAGGTTGACGAATACAGTGGATAGGACAAGTATTGAGGATAAAACGTTATGAGAAGGTAAACTGGACACCAATAAAATTATATTTGATGCTTTTCATTAATATATATGTTTATTATGATCATCATTTATTAGCCATTGGCATCCACTGCTGAACATAGGCCTATCCTTTTCATCTCTACTCCTCTCTGTCCTGTGCCACCAATTACCGACTAGTCTCTTGATGTTCTCCGTCCAACGGGTAGGAGGTCTGCCTCGGTTTCTAGTACTGTCTCTAGGCCGTCATTCCAGTACTGTCCTGGTCTATCTACCATCATTGACTCTAGCAACATAGCCTTCCCACTGCCACTTCAGACGTGAAATTCTTTCAATTTTATCGCAAAATTTGTTTACTGTCTGATCGACCAATTTGTTTTTCGATCTAAAAGTGTAACGCCAATCATCGCTCTCTCCATCGATCTTTGTGCAACTCGTAATTTTTC
This sequence comes from Liopterus haemorrhoidalis, assembly GCA_963971575.1. Classification (NCBI taxonomy): domain Eukaryota; kingdom Metazoa; phylum Arthropoda; class Insecta; order Coleoptera; family Dytiscidae; genus Liopterus; species Liopterus haemorrhoidalis. The sequence goes on from OZ020611.1 coordinate 60,725,247, forward strand.
CGCAGATTTTCGCGAGAGGGTGAGAGTCTCAGCACCGAAGGTGAAGACCGGTAAGACACATTGATCAAATAACTTTCTCTTGAGGCAGTAGGGGAAATCACCTTTTAAAATGAGTCGGATTTCCAAAGACTGCCCATCCCAAACCAATTCTTCTGTTTATCTTTATGGTTTGGTTGTCCCTGCCGATTGTGAATTCGTGTCCCAGGTATTTGTAGTGAGAAACTTGATCAATGGATCAATCCGAGATTAACAAATTACCACTAAGCAGTAAATTTGTCATAACTCTGGTCTTTTTTATGTTAATTTGGAATCCTATTTCCTCAGCTTCACTATTTAATTCTTCCATCATTTGGTACATTTCTCCTATGTCGTCAGTAATTAAAAGTATATCGTCGGTGAAACGTAAATGGTTTAGACGATCTCCATTAATCGTTAAGCCTCGATCTATTCAATTTAGTCTTTTAAAAATGTTCTCCAATGCAGCATTAAATAGTATAAGAGATATAGGATATATATCTCGCTCTATGGTAATATTATGCATAATATTAACAAAAACATATAAATTCGTGTTTTGATTTAATAAAAATGTTTCAAATATTTAATCTTCAAGATTTCTTAATACCTTTGTGACGTAAATCCTCTGATATTGTGCATCACCTATAATATAATATTTCTCTCGTCCTTATTTTTTTGGTTATTTTTCTTGCAAAAATACTATTCGAAATTTGTTTCCGGCATTGGTAATGTTGGAAAATACTTGATATAGTCAGAAGAAATGAAATTATGGCTTAATGTGGCTATTATGTTACATTCAACTCGACCTAGATATGAAATATTAATATTTCCAAAGTTATTGGAAATCTGAATTGAACTAATGTATTATGTAACATTATTTATGAGATGCAAATCACAAAATACCTTTCACCACTGCACAAATGAACTAAGAAATTCAAACTTATAAATATATACGTATCAAATACTCCATTTTCTCTACAGTTCGCAGAGTTTTTCATGAGAAATTGTTAATATAATCCATCCATCCAAACAACCATTACTCGTGTTGGACTATAAAAAAATACACCATGTTTCTTTAATATGACATAATCATTGCATAGGGTTCATTCCAATCATGATACACTAAGATAAATTATTTGGAGTACTAATTTATCGTTACGTATAACCCGCAGAGATTATAAGTTTGTTATACAAAACTAACAATCTGAAATAAAATTAGTAACAATCTATATATCAAATTATTATCTCATTAGATATTTTTAATTGTAGAAAATATGTTGCATCAATGTTCCGTATTTTTTTGAATATATTAGTGGGGTTCAAATAAATTTTATATTTACTTTATAAATATAAAAGTAGAAATGTTCAAATAATATATGAACATTTTGCAACATTTTGCAGTGGGACTAATGAAGACCTCCGAACATGTGTATGTAGTCTACCAATAAGAAAAAATTGGGTTGTTAGATAAATCAGTTTTTTTTTTTTTTTTTTTCTCTCTCATTTATTCAATAAAATATACATTCTAAAAAAAATATATTATCAAATGTACTGTCCATTATTTTCTATCACTTTGGACAAACGCTATAATGCCATCTCCCCAGAAGCTTCCGTCTTTGCTCTCGAAAAATCTGTCCAGGTGAATTTTGATATCGTCCACAGATGCGAAATTTTTTCCGTTAAGGGAATTTTGTAGAAAGCAGAACAAATGGTAGTCGGATGGTGCGATGTCTGGACCATATGCTCCGATACCATTTGTTCCGCTATCTACAAAATTCCCTTAACGGAAAAAATTTCGCATCTTTGGACGATATCAAAATTCACCTCTACAAATTTTTCGAGAGCAAATACGGAACCATCTGGATAGATGGCATTATGAAATTGCCTGAGTGTTTGTCCAAAGTGATTGAAAATAATGGACAGTAATGAACATTTGATAATAATTTTTTTTTTTAGATTGTATATTATTTTGATAAAAGGTGAAAAAAAAACGAACGGACTTATGTAACAACCCAATATACTTTTACTATTCTTATCTAGCGTACCTATCATATTACTGTCGCTCTGCTTTAGGTTTGTTATACGCTAGGCATATTTATTCCGACGTAAATACGTGTAAACTGGCGTAAACAAGAACTAATTTCGTAAAATATATAAATTACATAAGCAAGAATGGCCATTCAAAAACAAATGCCACCAACTTAAAAAAGATTGCTAACGTCTGATTTAGAACCTGCCTCGAAAAAGACTGTACTGGATAATGCAATATCACTTGATATACGTGGCCTTACAGCTGCCGAGAGAACTTCTAGGGCCCCGGGGAGAAACTTTCTTTGCGGGCCCCGGGTAATGATCAATTCTATACTTCTATACCCGGGCCCGTCAAGAGGGTGAAAATTAATTCTTGTAACTTGGACTCTGGGCCATAAAGCGGGAATTTTTATTATAATACAGGTGAAAATACAACTGATGACCTAAAAAAAGGTCCTCACTTCCAAAATACAAGTGAGTGACGGCCACGCGCCCCTGGCACTGGCCTCGATGCCGTTCCTTCGGTTCTTCCCAGGACCCTCGGGGCCCAAAGAACCCTGGGACCCCGGTAATTTCCCCCGGCTACCTCCCCTCTTGTCGGGCCTGCGTGGCCCTTACAAAAATAAAATCTTTTTACCCGTTATTAAGATACAGATAACACCGATATTAAGTGTTACAGATATGGTGTATACAGAAGTGGTGTACAGAAGTGGTGGATATATGATATAAGGAAACTAGGCGTTAATAACTGGTGGATCGTTGCTCAATCGAGAAATATTATTTAATGTAACCATGACTTTCGAAGGGCCCTAAGGAGTTACTGCGCAAAATTTGGTCCTGCCTAGCAGTGCATAGCGAATAAACAAACATGCAGACATTCGATTTTATATACAAGATTAAAAACTAAAAGGAATATACAACAACAGAATTTATTTGACTCGAGCCAATAGTTCTTGAGAAACCAATATATTTGCCCAAGGGACAAAATTGAAATAAATATGATGTAAATATTAATACTATAATAATATTTAAGTTATTTCGTATATCATATATTATGTATAACCACAAATTTATATATATAAGCTATTGAATTCCGTGATATTTTATTTATGAAGTGTAGTGATTGTCTCTGTGGATCAAGTACATAACATGTGCTTCAATTTGTAACATGCAACATCATATTAAACACTGAACAACTTTAACTGCATACATAAAGTACAAATAAACGTCCGGAGTTTTACCGGAAATTACGTCAGGTTACCACAAACTACTATGTAATTAGGTTTATTATAAACTAAGTGGTTTTCATGAAACTCATTTTAGAGGACCACGATATGTTGAAAATTAGTTATTTTACATTTTACAACTGCATTGCCCTTAGTTAACATAATTGGTTCAATGTGAGAATGAGCTGTTAAAGTTTTTTTGTTTTATTAGCAACACGAAGCAAGTTACCGCTCTTAATAATGGACTTTGTTTTTATGCATTTATGCATGCAATATGGTAAATTGTTATATCACTGGTTTTTAAGTTTCTAGTGTTTTGTTCTTGCTGCGACCAAAGCTCCTAATGGGTGCAGAATTTCGAAGGATCAGGCCATTTGGCTTCGCTAGCCACAGGGCGAATTAATTGTGTAAATACGCGGGCTAGTGGTTACTTAAAAGTTAGTTACAATTTTTGGCGCACAGCAACGATGGTTATTTGGGCATAGCCCATCTATATAACTAGAGTATATATTAAAAGGAATACATTAAACAATAAATAAATAAAATCTTATAGGCATATTCAGTGAAAGAAACCTTGAACGGACAAACACAAATAAATAGAATAAAAGTTTGTTCGAAAAATTGAACAGACGCAGGCTGTTAAAGGGCCAGTTACCATCAAATATCACAGAAATTAATAAAATACTTTGAAATAAGGTGCAAGACTTCACACATAAAACTGTAAGTTCGATTATCTCAGGAAGAGCATGATTACCCTTTCGTCACCTAAAGCAACAGGTTATAGAACAGGCCTAACCCCTCTCTGGCATCATCGAACTGTACACACTGGACTGAAATGTGTGACGCAGACAAATCTGTGTTAGTCGTCTCCCAAATGGGAAGTTCTTCACCACGAAGGTGGTGTCCATGGGATCAACCATGCGGGCTGTTGGTCGATGTTACTGTTACACAATAACTTTATGGGAAGGAGAGGTTGTATAGAACCTTATTAACGCGGCTTGTATGCCAGTCTTGGCACAAAAGGGAATGTTAGCCTTTGGAGAGACAGGTTCTTTATAAGGTCCACATATAAATATTAGAAATAGGATCCCTAGGTGCATGACTTCATCTTGACTTCCAAGCGGTAGGGGAGGGGATAACGTATGGTTATCAGTCCGCAGTGAAAGTGTGGATAGAGAAAGATTCCAAACAAGTCTTGTGAGACTGCAGCGTGCGGGGAAGCTTAATGGCTAGCTACTGGCTATATAAAAAGCATGATACCTTACCAGAACTGCAACTGAAACGTCTATGGTTGATTCCTGCTCCACGGGTGGTGCAACTAATTATGTACCTCAAGCAAGTACCATGCAAGCGTAATTTAGAATCCAAGCCAAGCGAACAGTAGCGAGGTGCAAAATTGGACCATGCTGAAACAACGACAATGCGTGGCAGTAGTTCCTTGTTCCGTTGTACTTGAAGTTCCTAAAAAATTTTGCACGACACAGTATTACTCTTACACTGATGATGACGATTATATCAATGTAGTATTCTGCGACCAAAAGGAGTGCGTAGGTGCTACAGAATTGATGACGGTACTTGAAGACGTGAATATTAAAAATCAACTAAAAGGTTCAGTAATTAGAATATGTGAGAATATAACTAAATACTTGCCGACCGGCGTTGCGTAGTCGTAACACATCTGCTCTGCGTTGCTAAGGTTTCGGGTTCAAATCCCGTTCAGGCATGGAATTTTTCAAAAATAAGAATTGCCCTGGCTAATTTCCAAATCAGCAACGGCCATTACAATTTTAAAAAATAAATAAAAAACTAAATGCTTATCTTGTAATTCTGGATTGGCGTGAAAACCGAGTAGAGATGTGGTACTGGCGATTTTGTGTACACTAAATCGACAAGGGAATTTATGGTAGAACTATGTGAGTTTGCTAGAAGAAGTCTTCAATTCAAGTCCGCTCTACGTCGCCACGCCAGCTACTACTAGATGTGTACTTTATCAAACGACTTGTTTAGAATACGCGCAGTCAGAAAATATGACAACAGTTGAGCTTCTTTACGAAAATATCTGGCTTCAACACGAGGTCCTTGCTTGTCAACCGCATGCAGAAGCAAAGCTATAAACAAATGATTTTGTCCCGTTTGGTTCATACTTTCAACTGTATATCTTACTTTAATAATTCTTGATATTAAGCTTAATTTGTGATGAAGTATCGAGTGAATTCAAAATGATCTTAGTAAAACCAACCGAGTGTTTATTTTATTTTTTTATATAATAATCTATCTGTCTTTTTTTAGTTTCCACCTGGATAACCACTTCTGATATAATCACGTTATTTGATAGCATGTCCAATAATCCTTAAATATAATTATATTAAATGTAAGATATGTTTCTAGAAAGCAGTATTTATGGAAGTATATTTGCATGCATAATATTAAGATACTTACTATTGCATATTTAATATTGCGTTTAAATATTTTTGTGTTAACTGAACAATTCTTAAGAATTTTGGAATATACATGAAATTATTTCATATTTTTCTGTTTTATTTATTATTTAATGTATTTAAATACCAATTTCAGGAATATTACTAATAAAATTAATATAGATGAAGGTAAAAATAAATATATATTTTACCCAAGCCCACAAAGCCAGACTCAGAAACTAACTGTGCTTCAAGTTCGTAAGCTGGACTTTTTATTCTCAGACAGAAGACTTAGAAACTAAACGTGCTCCTAGTTCACGCTACAGTGGATGCTCCAGGTCCACAAAGTCGGATTCAGAGATTAAGGGACTATTACCGGTTAGAAAGGCAAATAATGACCTATAATTAAATATTTTTTTTTTTAGTTTCCTTTATTATAGAACGTTGTGTAACTTTTTTTATTTTATTAATATTATATTCAAGATTATAATTTTTTTTTTTTTTTTTTCAATACATAGATAATTATATAGATGGCGCCAAAGTTCAGTACCAAAAAATTATGATGCTCCATGGCCCGGGGTTAATCTCGAAATTGAGAAGTCTGAAACAAAAAATTCAAAAATAATTTTAAAGATGAAGGTGTCTTACATCGTAATTTACCACCTATTATAAAAAAAAGGGTGTAAAAACAAAATGGCGGATAAGTGAAATTTTTTTTTCTAAAAATCATGTTTTTTTCCCCTTTTACCTTTATCATTTTTTTTTTTCATTTTTTTTTTTGCAATTTTCTGGTAAATTACGGTAGAGGACATCAAAATGAACAAAATTCACTAAATTTTAAAAATATCCGTTGTGTAGTTATGGAGAATAAGTCTGGGCCGATTGAAAAAACACCATTTCGAGAAAATCACTTTTAAAGTTTTTTTTAATATTTGTATTGTAATATTTAAAAAAAAAATTGTGTTTCAGCCCTTACAATTGGTTAATCAGCAATCCCTGGTTCATATAAAAGTACTCCCGAATCAATCATTTGTTGCTGTTCCTCTTGCTGAGCAGTTTGCTTTGCCAAGCGAGCTTCCTTCGACGCCGCGGTACTCGCTTTATTGGCCATCTCAATGCGTTCCTCATCTTCTTTTTAAACATAATCATACGCAGAGTGTCCAATTATGCATCCCATTACCTCCAATATTTTCAAGAGGGACGTTCTACCTTCATTAAATATTGCTAATGAAATATTAGCAGCCAACTCAGTAACTTCTCTTCCCACAAACGTATGTTTGGGAACGATAGCCCAAAGTGTTTTATATATATATTTTAATGTTTTATTATATGTTTAATTATATATATATATATATGTATTTGAACAGAATAACGGTGTTGAGAAGCACACCTGCCGAAACTCGTCAAACCAGCTGTCGCGCACCGAAAAAGCGCATGCGCTAAAATTGCCACCAATTTCTTATTTTTTTGAATTTCGTTATAAAAATTTAGGATATGATTTCTGAAGGTATAAGGAATCAAAAAATGTAAAAAAAAAAAAAAAACGATTTTTTGAAAATTATAACCGATAATAGTCCCTTAATTGTGCTCCTAGTTCGCATACTTCTATATTCCTCGGTAAAAATGAGGTTCGGAGACCAACCGTGCTCCTGGTTCACGTCACGGTGCAGGTGCTCCAGGCCCACAAAACCAGACTCAGAGACTATCTTTACTCCTAGTTCACAATGATATTGTCTACGAGCACGCGAGCATAGCTATTAGACAGGTCACTACGCCTCACAAGCGTGATTTACGGTAATATCACAATAAACTGTCACTCTGGGTAGACAATTGGGGTGGGGGCATATAAAATCGGACATAAATGGCTAAATATATTAATATAACTATAAATCCGAACAAAAGGGAATATAGATAAAATTCAATTAACGAATAGTAGTAGTAACATGATTTATTTATTTATTGCTTGGGTGGTTAAACAGAACATAGTTCCCAGGGATTCAGAAAACCGAAAAAAAAACGTTATTTTTGTTGCACGGAGCTGAACCGAAAAAAATATCGGTTTATTTCTGTTCAGATAATGTTTATGAGAGTGGGCCAAAATATAAAATAAATTTTATTTAAGATTATTTTGTAAATTAATGAGCAGAAAAAATCGTAATATTTTAACTGATAAGTAAAAAAAAAAATCCACTTCTATTATTTGGGGGAAGATGAACGCCCAGAACCCCCCTTGGCAGCGGACTTGGTATGATTATTGCAAAATAAGGAATAAAATGTTCTTCTAAATTATAGTAGAAAATAAATTTCTAATACAAATAAAAGCATTTAAAAATTCGGAACTGAACCGAAAACCGAAAAAAACGTTATTTTTGCCGGAACGAAAACCGGAACCGAACTGATATATTTTCTTTAATTGAACCGGAACATAAACCGAAACGAAAAAAATAACGGTTCGAAGCCCTGATAGTTCCTATAGACCTCCACGAAAAATTTACTATAAGATACTGATTATAAATACATGTCTTTATAAATATAGTGATACAATTTATAAAAAAAAAAAAAGAAAAATTTTTACATAACAAATTAATACTACAAAATGAGTGTTTTATATGTAAGTGCATACGTATCGTTGAGTTAAGCTCTTAATTTACATTCCACTAGTTTTTTAAAGACAGAAAATGACAGGAAAAAATATATCGCACGTATTAAAGTGATGGCTAAGATGGCTAGATGGTGCACATAGTTCTATTTTGAGGTGAATTCTGTCTAATATTTGTATGATACTTTCCAGAGTAAAACGTATTTATTTGCCTCAGATTTGTAGTTAGTACATTAAAGTTTATCAACCTCAAAATATCTTCAGAATCAATCATATTATTTACAATTTTATAGACAAAATTCGTATCTAATTTAGTTCTACGATTTTTCAAGGTATGTAGGTTATATCTGTTTAATTGACCATAATAATTAGATGGAATATTGTAATAAAATATATAATCTAAAGACACATTTTTAAATGCTTCAATTTTGTTTGAGTATATTGCAATGCTAGACACAGAATTCAGAACATATTTAGCGTGTGACAGATATGAGTTTTTATAATTATTCTTTATTTGCTAATCTGAATTCGCTTTCAGAGTAGACGTCAACAAATATAATTGCAGACAAAATATTTACGTCCTTGGAAGCATAAGACTGTTTGATTTAATGAAACTTCCACAATTTTACTTCATTTGTTATAGCCTCATGCTCTAAATAAACGTACCGTCTTTATCATACAATGTAACAGGGTCCGTCTTCCGATCATTGAATTTCACAACCTTGTTCATTATCTACCTCTTCTGTGCTTTAAGTTTAGTAGTAGCCAGTCGGTTAGTACCAGCGATTCCTATTTTAGCACACATGTGCTACCCAACTCCATTGAACAGTGTACAATAATATATGTGATTTTATTTACATATCTGAGTTTTGTCTTTAAGATTGTGTCTTCAAGTTTAATACTTATATAGCTCTTTCCATTTTTAGTATTAGAAACCATTTTTTTAAAAGTATTGTTACAACTTAAAGTCCATGTTTGGGATCTATACGAGGGCTACCTTTTAAGTTTTAACAAAAACTAAGAAAGAAAAATTTTTTTTTGGAACAAACTGTTTTATTGCTTTTCAAAATATTCGCCTTTAAGATTTACACAATTTTGCATTCGTTCAAAACAATTCTCGAAACATTTTTTCTACTCTGAAGTTGGTAACTCAAAAACCTGGTTTTCTTCAACAGCTTCTTGAAGTGATGAAAATCGCTGTCCACGCATTTATTGTTTGACATTGGAGAACAAAAAAATGTTTTTCTCCTTCAAATAATCAATTGTTTGACGTGCTGTGTGGGAGCTTGCATTATTATCATGAAGAATGATGCGAAGATTTTGGTTATTTTTCGTGATTTTGTCGATGATATCTGGCAAGCAAATTATTGTATACCGTTCAGCATTAATGTTCTCCGATCCTCTAAAGGAACGGTTGCGACATGTCCAGTAGAACCGAAGAAACAAACGATCAGTTTCTTGGAAGTGCTTTGTGAACGAACTTTTGTAGGTTTCGGTTCATCTTGGAAGATCCAAACAGTGGATTGTTGCTTAGTTACCGGTTCATGTGAATAAATCCAAGTTTCGTCACTTGAAACAATGTTGCATATGGATTTTGCAGTGCCTAGGTTCATGTTTTTAGCATTCCCTTACACCAATCAACACGAGCCTTTTTTGAGCTTCGGTCAAATTATGCGGAATCCATCGGGAACAGATCTTTTTCACAGCTAAATGTTCATGCAAAATCGAATGTATTGCAGTCTGAGATATACCAAAGAATGCCTCTATCTCACAGTAAGTCACATGCCGATTTTCTTCATTCATTTTGCGCACAGTATCGATGTTTTTTTGAATCACAACCGATTTTGGTCGACCTTCACGATATTCATCACTAACGGACGCATGACCACGACGAAATTCTGCAAACCAATTGTAAACTTTTCTGATGGTGCTTCATTACCAAAAGTTGAACGAAGCCAATCTATGCATTGTAGTTGAGTTGGGCCTTTGCTAAAATCGTAAAAAATCATCCAACAAAAACCTTCACGAGTAATATCTATTTTTTCACAAACTTGTTTTTTTTAACGCTCACTGTTGACAAACTACTCGGTCAATTTATAAGCTGCCACTGATTTCACAATAATAAATATAAAATTTTTATGTAGTAATGACACATTTTAATATTGCCATCTAGTGATCGTTTGTAAAAACATAATAGGTAACCCTCGTAGCTAATCGTTCCAAAGTAGTTTTATCTTTAGAATAACTAGGTTTTCCATCCATTAGTATTTTTTCTTACTTTTTCTTTTTTGCTTAGAACTGAAGAAAATTATTGAACTAATTAAAAAACGGAAGATTTTAGTATATTACTAGCAGTGTACCCGCTGCTTCGCTACCGAAATAAAGTAGTCGTAGCCCGCTTAAGATCTGGCCCATTTCGAAATCGGTTCAAGACTGGTTGCTACGAATCGTTTTACATTCAAATATTTTTATTTGTTATAATCTACAATTGTATTAATATGTGCTTCTTATACAAATAATTTAAGTACGAATTTCTTTGTAAACATTGGTAGTACAGACATTTGGTATCAACACGTATAAGTATCCCGATGTGCTAACCCAGGAAAATGCCCATGTGAGAATCATTGCCAAAAGCAGCGCCGGTCACGTAAAGCATTTTATCTTGCACCTTACGAAATTATTTATTATAATTTTTATGATATTTATTATAATTACTTCGTGATTATTCCTGATTTATAAATCGTACCTATATAGATCAGAGCACTTTTTTTCGTTAGTAAATATTCTTGCCACCGAAGTAAGTTTTCTTCGTATTGCTTTAGGGGGTTACAATAATGTTCAATAGCGAATTTAACGTTATAATTGTCGTCTAAAATGAAAATAAAGAAAATTGTGATATATATCCTCCGGAACATTTTTGTTGCAATATTAAACCCAAAATTCGTTAATATAGGTATATTTTGAATGTGTGTATCTTTTATAGTTTAAATATTTCTTAATTGATCGGAAACCTGGTGTCTTACCGCGATGATATATAGCTTAAAATCTTTCCAGACAAATTTGGAATACGCTGTTGCAAATAGGACTAAAATCAGTTTATCCGTTTTTGAGTTTTAATACATATACCGATTTTAAACAGACGCCTATGTGCCAAAAAGAAATGAAACAGGACACTTGAAGGGTTTTATAAATATCCTTGAATCTAGATTTGCCGTGTATGGGTTGATCAGAGCAAAATACTGAACCTCGTTTTTGTACATGTGTATGGGTAATCTTTGTAACCAAAAACCAAGTCGATATCTCATTATAGGTCTGAGATATTGAGGAATCCGTGAAAGAAACATTTCACCACATTAGGGGTCGAATTTAATTTTTTTTTGTCTTAATAGGTGCTCACATCATGGAAGGAACATTCCTTCCTCCACGAATTTCATGTTTCTATGTCCAGGGGACGTTCTATTGAATAAAAAATACCAATTTACCCTTTTAGGCTTGAAAATTTAAAAGAAAACTGTCAAAAAATTTCTAAAGATTTAAAAAAGACATCTATATAGCAAAACACAATGTTATAACTCAACATACATAGGAAATACGAAGGGTTCTATAATTCACTCCGAATACATAATAAATTTATCCCTTTAAGGGTTGATTAGAACAAAATCCTGAATTTAGTTCTAAACATTTGTATGTGTAACCTTTGTAATCAAAAACTAAGTCAATATCTCATTGGGCCTAAGAGATATTGAGGAATCTCTAAAATCACTTAACAGCCCCTTAGGGGTCGTATTTCGAAAATTCTCTTCTTAGTGATCGCTTACGACATGGAGGAAATATACATCTCGAATTTCATGTTTCTAGGTCTAGTGATTTGGGCTGAACGTTGATGAGTCAGTCAGGTCATGTATTTATATACATATATAAGAAAATTTTATAAATGATATACCTATATACAGAAGAAGATTAAACAGAAAAGATTTGTTTATTTATTTATTTATATTATTGATATTGTAACAACTTCTGTTATACACATGTTTAATGTTAAGTCAATATTAAGAGATATTTCAAGTTTATAAGTAGCGCTCCTTCTGTCCCCCTAAATAATAATAATAATAATAATAATATTTATTATGTATTAAATGTTTACATTTTTACAATCGTCAATCGGTAATCCTAGTACAAGGTGGGTAAAAAAGATGTGAGAGATGCATACTATAGTTTACTCAGTATACTGATCTTCATCTAAATCACTGAATTCATTATCTAGGTATTCTGCAGTGGAGTAAAACGCCTTAGATATTAAATATCTCTTTAAAACCCTTTTGAATCTTAAGGGGGGCAAAAGTTTGATGCTGGTCGGGAGAACATTGTAGAATTTTATAGCCAGGTAATTTAGGCTGTACCTTGACTTCTCTAACCTCGTAAAGTCAGGGCGTATTTCGTTCTTATTTCTCGTGTCGTGTCTATGGACAGAGCTTTGTAGAGAGAATCTGTCTTGGTGTTCATGTACGTACATGAGACATAAATGGATGTAAAGGGAAGGGAATGTTAATATACCCAATTCAATAAATTTGTATTTACAATCAGATCTGTATTTAACATTCCCTAGGACTCTAATGGCTCTACGCTGCAAGGAGAATATGCGTCCTGTGTGGGGAGAGTGGCCCCAGATTAATAGGGCATACGTTATCCGGGTTTGGAAGGAAGCAAAGAAAAATGATTTTTGGACCATCAAGGAAGCACACCATCTTAGGTTGTTTAGGCAATAGATCGACGAGCACAATTTTTTCGCAAGTGTGTTGATGTGTTGTTCCCAGGTTAACTTGCTGTCTATCTCAAGTCCTAAGAACGAGACCGAGATGGGGTTATTAACATCTTCTATGTTCCTGGTTGCGAACACCATGTGCTGAGTTTTTGTATTGTTCATAGTCAATCTATTAGCTAGGAACCAGTTATGGAAATTGGATAGGGCTAAGTTTCTTTTGCCAAGGAGTGAAGTTATGTGTCTACTGGATTGAAGGACAGTTGTATCGTCAGCGAAGAGGATGGTATCCATATCGGCATTGACGTACGGCAAATCGTTCACGTATATTAGGAATAAAATGGGACCTAGGACAGATCCTTGTGGTACACCATGTTTATTTCCTAACACCTCAGATGAGCCATTATTAGTGTACACAAACTGTCTTCTTTCAGAAAGGTAGGACTGTATGAGTTTTGTACTTTCTGGGTCAAATTTATAAAATTTAAGTTTTTTAATTAAAATTTCGTGACTCACGCAGTCAAAGGCCTTACTAAGGTCCAGAAAGCTACCGGAGCAATAAAGTCTATCCTCAAAGCAATGCGTGACAGATTCCATTAAGGCCAATATCGCGTCGGTAGTTGACTTACCGGATCTGAAGCCAAATTGCTTAGAAGACAGAAAGTTAGATTTCTCGAAGTGACTGGTTAGTTGGTTTTTTAGCACTTTCTCAAATATTTTGGAGAAGCAGGGTAGAAGCGAAATAGGGCGAAAATTATTTAAATCATTATGGTTTCCTTTTTTATATATAGGTAGAACACGCGCTAATTTGAGAGCATCAGGAAATGTACAGGTTCGAATCGAAATATTAATTAATTTAGTGAGTGGTGTAATCAAGATATTTTTGATGGATTTGATTATATCCATATTAAGACCATAGGCGTCACGTGTTTTATTGTTGTGGAGGTTATCTATTATATCTCTGACTGTAATTTCGGAGATTTCATTGAAGGAGAAACAGGAAAAATTAGAGTCTGATTGCTTATTATTGGATAATAATTCAATGGGACATAAATTGTTTGGAGGCAAATTATTGATTAGGCTATTAGCAGCGTTGCAGAAAAACTCATTTATTTCATCCGCAGAACGAGGACAAAGTAAGGGGTTTTTTGCTTTAAGATTATTGTTGATTACTTTCCATGTGGCCTGAGAGATGTTATTGGAGTTAGAAATATACTTACTATTTGCGTCGATTTTAGAGCTTTTTATTGCTTGCCTGTACATTGTCCTATAAGAGTTTCTTAGATTTTTACTATTTAGGGAAGGGTTAGTTTGGTAATGTGCATGTAGTAAGTTTAGGGTGTCTCTCATAGTTTCCAGTTTAGAGTTAAACCAGTTTATTGAAGGATTGGAGGATTTCTTTTTTAGAGGTCTGAGGACAAAGGACGAATTGAAATTTTCAACTACGACACTGAGAAATAAGTCAAAGTTACTGTTAACCCCTCCAGCAGTGTCAGAAATAAAGTTCCATGATAATGAATTTAATGCCTCATAGAACGCTGTCTTTCCATTTTGTGTCAAAGGGCGGAACATGGTAGTATCATTCGGATTGGGGTTTTTGTCATTAGATAAACAGGTTAATTTGAAGCTAATAGCGTCATGGTCAGAGAACGGGATTAAAATTTTGTTAGTGTTTACACTATCGTCATTAAAATTAATAAAAACATTGTCAAGGGTGTTTTTCCCTCTTGTTGGAAATGTAACTAATTTATGGAAATTAAGGGTACTAAAAAGGTCGCAAAGACGTAATGCATCATTATCGTCAGGTTTATTAAATTTAACGTTGAAATCGCCACCTACAATGATACGAAACTTGTGTTGTATGGTAGTCAGGATATTCTCCAGGACGTTCAGAGAGATATTCAAGTCGCTAGATGGTGATCTATAAATGTTGACAATTACAATGTTAAATTTAGTCAAAAGGAGGGCATTAACGTCGCAGTGTGATTTTATGGATTGCTTATTGATGAAATCTAAATTTTTTACTCCACTCAGATAATTTTTATGTACTAGGGAAATAATACCCCCATGTTCTTTCTTGTTCCTAGCGAAAAATGAAATAGTATTATAGTTACTTAGATGAAATTCAGTACACTCATTTGCGTCAAGCCAGTGTTCTTGGATACAAATAATATTAAAATTATTGCCAATAGTGAGAGAGTCTAGATAATTAATTTTGTTTTTGATGGACTGAATGTTGAGAAACAGTACGCTCAAATCAAGATTTTGCCTAAAAAAATATCTGCGGATTTGATAGGCTCTCTTACTATTTGGTTGGCGTCAGGCTGGATAGTGTCAACAACCGAGGTACTATTAACGGCGGTGTTTACACAATGAATGATGTTAGAGCTAGTACCGCGATTATGGACACCGTTCACCGAGACACAATTAAAATTAGTATTGACAGGGGGAATGAAAGAAATAACTTTCAAAATTGCCTTTATTATAATTAATTTCCCCAGATTATTAATATGCAGACCGTGTTTGGTGAAGTATTTGGCCGAAAGGGAGCTTGTATCGATAATTTTTGCATGATTATTGAGGACTTCGCAAAGGTTTATATTATTTTCAAGTACTCGGCTATTGAACTCAGTCATATTTTTCCAAAAAGGAGTTAGAACTATTATCAAATTGGTATGACTGAGTTTTTCTTTTATTTTATGCAGTAAGGATTTGGATAAGCGATCTTCCTTTGTAGCTGTGTTATTTGACCCACCGAATAGGATGACGTGGTCATTTAGGGTGAAGTTCTTCGATAAAGTTATGGCGCTCTCTGCTAATGCGTTGAATTTAGCGTTAGGTTTTGTGACGCATAGGGTATTGTACCTTTTGTCACTAGAACACTTGCTTAGTATGGAGCCACAGTTTTTACCTTGGCTGTCGGACACGAGCAGGATTTGCTTTTTATCAGAGACAGAAGACTTGAGTTTGTTAGTGAGACTGCTCTTGGTGAGGGGTCCTGGATTGGTACGGGGACTATGGGCATTGTGTAGACTGGTGATAGACGATGATACATGACTTGAGCTATTATAACTATTTGAGGTAGATGGAGAACGGCTCGGTTTAGAGATAGAGATCGGAGGCTTAAGTTGTTGGTTGTTGATTGCGATTTTCTTCTTTAGGTTACTGATAGAATCCTCTTGACTTTTAAGCTCAAACGTTTGCATCTCAGTGGTCCTGGTTAATTTGGATATTTGTTCAACATATGTTGGACAGGAGATACACGGGTTTACTTTTTTAGCTAGTTCAGTTTGTAGATTGGAGATAATAAGTTGTTGTTCTTCAATCTTTTTGTAAAATGTTTCTTCTGATTCTAAAGCCAAGATTTCCAGTGACTTCGTGCCGCCTATCGTTCGATTCAGATGTAGAGTAGTATCGTACAGTTCATTTTCCAAATCCCTAATGCGTTCTTTTAATGTTAAAATTTCCGATTCAAAGTTAACGTCCACAAAATTGAAATCAAGTTTTAGTTTACCTTCATCGAAAATTTCAAGTAGCCGTACAATGAGTGATTTCCTGAGTCCGTCCGACTTTAAACCTTTGGTTCGCAGTACCTCGATAAGTTCTTCATTTTTCATATTAGCGTAAGATGTAATATTCGATATATTTGGGAGATAATTAATAATAAGTTCAAGGCAAAAGTAATTAGGTGAAACAGTACAGTTATTTAAATAATAAGAAAATAATAAAGATATAAAATACAATAATAAGACAGTATACTACAGGTGATCAGACAGTTTGTAAATAATATTATTGGAAGACTGAGAATCAACTATGATATAAATGTAAGTTAAGTTAAAAAGCAATATTATTTGTTTATACAGTATTGGAAAAACAGTTAGAACATTGAAATTATTTTAACCTGTTAAATTTATTGAAATTATTGAAATTCCAAATCTGTTAAATTTGACAGGTGGTTTATAACCTATAAATATATACTGCAAATTCACAGTTTTTAAGACAATACGGTATATAAACTATAGTATGCAAGATAATAAATATAAAATTAAACATAAAATATTAGTTATTAACTGGATTGATCAATTAATTGATTACAAAATTTATAAATTACAATTTTTAAAATGACTTGTTGAGTGCCACTGGTATGACCAACTCTGACAGGAGAAACAGCTGTTTTTGACATAGAGCGTATAGGTTAGATTTAATATATTTGTTTTATTATGGAATAAAAACGACAGAAAACTTACGTGTAATTAATATTATGTCAAGAATAAAATTTGATTTGATAGTCAATAATTAAAAACTTGATAAACGTCAAAGAAATTAAAATTAATTTATAGGCGCGAAAACACAGTGTTACACCCACAACAGCGGCACTCAACGAAATTCTGAAAAAATATTCAGAAGCTACACTAAACAGAAAATAATCGTTCTCCAATCAAAGTCTTTATAAATTATCTTTATAAATTGTTGATGTAAAGTAAATAATAAGGGAGATATTTCCAGTATTTTAGTTTTAGCACCTCCCCCTTCTCCCTTCCCCTGCTTCTTTACCAATTGGAAAATTTATAGGATAACATGTATTTGTATTTTTATTTTAAACAGCTTTTCTCATGTGCGTTTTTGCTGTTAAGTCAATAGTAAATGAGATATTTCAAAAGTTTAGTTTTAGGTTGTCCCTTCGTAACTCCCGTAAATCAATCCAATAAAAAAAAAATCATTAAAAAAAAATATTTGTTTTCTTATTACAGTGAAACCTCTATCTATCGTTCCTCGAATAATAGACCGGGAGCTCATGACAGTTTTTGGTCTCCGATTTCATACAGCATGCCTTTTGGAGGAGAGAATATTTACCCTGTGACAACAAAAAAGGGATGGTACTAAACCCCTGCACGCTTTCCGGTCATAGGGAAAATTGCATTTCCACTTAAACACAAAATTTTTGTGCTTTTCTCTGATTTAATATTGCTTGCCCTTTTGTCAAAAGAAAGTTATAACAAATTTAAAGTCTTTTAAATATATGCATGCGATTCGGAGGGTCCCAAAGGGCTCAAACGGTCATGTGATCTTGTAATAAAAAAATATGATTTTCCGCGTATGAAATCGTAGACCAAAAATGTCATGAGCTCCCGGTCTATAATAGTTTTCCCGTATATATCGTTATTTCTTGCGGTTCCGAATTAATTTCATACAAAACACGCAAAAATAGATCGCATCGATCATTTCTCTCTGTATCATTTTACCGCATTCATCGTTTAAATTACGCAGCAAATTTCGTGTTTTTTCAAATTGTAAACTCAAAATCAGGACAGGAATTTATGCGCATTCGATAACTGATGCCGAAAAAAATTTAATTTGTAACACCGAAAGAATATTGATTTCTTACGGCAATATAAAAAGCCAAAAAGCAAATGACGATGAAAGATTATATACAATACAAAGTATAATTTTTTTTTGTCGGCATGCAGCTTCCTTTTTTATTGTTACGAAATTTTTTATTTAAAAAAATTGATTTATACCTGAAACATGTATCATTTTTAGAATATATATGTACGTACATATTAAACATTTAAATATGTATTAATGTGTTTTTTTCCTATATTCCCGCATTCATTGTTTTCCCGCATCCATAGTTTATTTCAATAGGTCCCTTCAAAAACGATAGATAGAGGTTTCACTGTATAAGCAATTTTTCTGTTAAGTCTACGTCTTAAGTGATACAATTTTTTTTCTTCTGATTTTCGATTTGCCTCCTTATATTGACTGCATTTCCTACCTATATACCAAATTCCAACTCGGTACACACAGATTTTCTGTTTTATATATATAAAAGATTTTACTATTATATTTAAACATTTAAATAAAAGAATAGAAAATAAAATAAATAAAAATAACAAAGTTCATAAAAATACCCTAAAATAAAAAACCAGAAAACAGGTGCTCCACTTTAGTCTCGCTCTGCATACACTAATCAAAAATTTTACTAAATAACAATAAATAAATCTTATCAGCTAGAGCAGAGTAATGATGAATCGCGCCGAACGACATTGAACGATGTTTCACGAACTTACTATAGTTGTCCAAACAACCATTGAAACGAAATTCCCGCAATCTCGCTGAACGCATCATACATACTTCGATGGTCCAATATAATTAAAAACAAAATTATTAATTTCTCGTTTCTGATGGGACTTTTTTGAGATTTTTCTAGTTATGATGAAGGCATTTTCTACCTGTATGCAAAATTTCAACTCGGTAGCATATCTGGAAGTGGGTTAGAATTTCCGGACATAGCCACAAATATTCATTTTTATATATAAAGATACTACCGCTGGTGTCCTGTAAATATACACTACTGTATTGTGTTTAACTTTTTAAGAGTTTCAAATTTATTTTAAAGCATTGTCGCAATATGTATATAAAATATCAGTTTTTAATTTGGTTTCAAACCTGTCAATTTGATTTATTTCAGTTTTCGAAATCAAAATTTTATTGTATTTACTTCTATGTGATGGAAATTCTGCCTTAAATGTCTTTCTTATTTATTTTATTATTTTGCCAATTAGTATTGATTTTACAAAAAAAAGGTTTCATTGTGTAGATGTGGAGATATCGTGGAGCTCTTTTTCTTTAGCCCGGACATTCAGCAAAAACTTCTGATTCGTTTTTAATGCAGTCTTTGAGATTATGTGAACAAAAACATCGGTATCAGTGTCCGAATTTCACACGATAAACTCGTGATACTCTTCTGTTTGACTTTTTTGTATAAAATAATTCATCACAATTTCCTTTGAAATTTCGGATTAAGGGGTATTTTGAAAGGGAGACAATGCTTGAATATAATAAGACCTATAATTGTAATATCTGTATCTGTAAGTTATTAAAATGACACGTAAGTACTAGATGACGTCATAAAAGAATACTGTCTGTGAGAACAGCAATACACATATGTGAATTAGAAGGAATAGTATTTTATTTAATAAGCATATTATGGAGGCTATAATTCATGAAGATGAGGTTTTCCAGCAAAGCCGTAGGTGAGGATTGTAATCATCCACTTATTTTACACTTATTGCAATATAAACAGCATTGTGTATTTATAATTGGACAAATAATGCATTTAATATTTGATAGTCGTGGATAAACAAATTTGACCTGTACAACAAAGATCTGAGGAAGACAAACATGAAAGTCATACATGAAAGTCATAAAAGCATGCAAAGAAAAAAAATAATTTCGAAATTATTAAATAACTAAGAAAAAATTTCGTGAAAAAAAGTGAAGTGTGAATTTTCACACATTTCAGGAATATGTATGTTTTTAATATCTGTAAGCCAACAGAATGCTGGTTGTCTAGAACAATATTTTTTCTACAAGTATATCAAAATCAAATGTTTTTTTGATAACCATTTTTATTCTCTATTTGAGTACTAAGAGCTTTCATTACATTCAAATAATTTGCGAAAATTTCGTCACAATTAAATAAAAAATCCCAGCTATTCTTTCTGTGGGTAGTCAGTAGGAGATTCTATGTGGATACTCCATGGCACTTATTGGCACCAACTCCTTTGGCGGAATCGTTTGCGGAAACCTCGCGGCAACTCAAAGGTCGGGTTATAGACACTCGCATCCGGAGAGTGTGGGTAAGCTAATTGTCACCTGGCAACGTCTCGAAAACCGTGCTTAAAACCATGAGTGTCTTCGATAGGAACGCCTTGTATTCGAGCTGGCTTACCTCGTGAAACAGGTCGAAGCCCGAAAACACGAGACAAAGGCCCGCTGCTTGGTGCCATTCGTAGGATGACCCTGTTAGGGGAGCTGGTCACAGGGACAACCTAGTCGTCCTAGGATTTTAGGCTCAAGACCGAATGGGAGTACCGGAACACCACCTCACGGAAAAGTACTGAGGTGTGTTCAACTCCGTTGTGTTCGAGTCTCGTATCTACAGATGCGTCCTTCTCGTGGTGTACTCGTCAGCCCGCCCACTCCCAACCTAGCGTTGATTGTGGCCAAGTGACCAAAACCATCGGATCTAGAGGAGAGAACCTCGTCAAAAAATCGTGCCACCTCTTATCTGGTGGAGAGGCACTGACAGAGAGTGACTTTACTTCCACTTTCTGTGTCACCCTCCTTTCTCTCAACTTTCCTGTCAGAACGAACTTGACCCAACTCTTGTGCTTCAGACTCTAATTCGCGTAGCAATATAAGAATCAGTATTTCATTATTTCATTTCTTTTCTACTGTTATCTTCTAAACAGTATGCCTGCATGGGGGCTCAGGTGGCTTTGGAGTCAATGGGCTGATTACCCGAGGTTACTCCGAGATTAAAAATAATTCCCAGTACGTCAATAAGAATAGATGGAGAAATTTTATTGATAGCCTATGCTCTTTTTAGAGACAGTCCAAAATCACCCGATGATGGACAAGGCTTGATGATGATGATTCTTTCTGCATTTAGTTTTTATCTAAGTCATCATTAATTTAATAAGAAATATATTCCACGGGCCGCCGATTGCTGCAATATAGGATGTTCCATTTTTTTTCCACGACTGTTTAAATATACGTTTATTGCAGGCGTGTTAGTGATTAGTAAATGTAGCACGTTCCCCACTTTTTTTATTACACACCGTTGACATGTTACGTAATGAGCTCATTGCGTAACAGGTTGAGCTTATTACATAAGAGGTTCAAGCAACAATGGCCGTAATGGACTGTTGTTAGGCAACGTACGAAATAGGTTGAAAGCATATGTCAAACTATTGTTAGTTTGTTAAGAAAACCTGAAAATTCATTAATATTGTTAAAGTTGTCGAATATTGCAAATATATTTTTTGATAGAGTAAGTGTTGGTCAGTCAGTTAATCAACTGATGCAAATATTATTGTTTTAACTGCATTTTCATTCCGTATGACATGTACATATCCGTTTCTGGGCAACGTAATAAATAGGTTGAAAGCAACCGTCAAATTATTGTTAGATTTTAAAGGGAACTAATAATTTATGTAATTTCTCACTCGTATGAATTGCGCTACTCGCCTACGGCTCGTGGCACAACTTTCATACTCGTGTAAAATGACCATGATTCCATGCTCGTTGCATGATATACTATTTTGTAATAGTTCTTTTATTTCACTGTTTCAATTTAACTGTACAGAAAACATTAAAAGGTTATATATTTTACTTAGTGCGAGTTATGTAAATTAGAAATACATTACCATATTTTCGTTAATGTAGTCAGTAGGAAGAGATGAGTAGTCTTATCTAAATACAGTCGGCCAGGACAACAGGCAGGTTATAAGAATAGCGCGTGTACGTTCATCCCTTAAACCTTCGTGACCAAGTAATCCTTTGACACATTCCACTTGTTCCAGGAGTTTCAGGCCGATTCTCTCAGACCCGGAATATTAAATTTCCGCATGGTAGTGATGACATTCTCTGTTTCAGACGGATTTTTCTTTAGATCTCTTCGCAAGCCAAGATTGAGGAAATTATTCATGACATGAGAGATGAATCACTTCTCTGTTATTAGATATTTTTTTTTTCGCCGCTATATGTTACTAAGGTTTTGTCCTGTCTTAGATTTCAATGTCATACCCACTTGCAGTTTATTTATTTTAAATATTAAAACGTTATGGTTATATTAAAATTTTACTTGACGTTTTGTAACAGATGTTTCGAATGAAATTTTGTTCAAAATACGCTTTTTATTTAAGGTATTTTTTGCATATGTTTGTTAACAACTTCTAGTGAAAGTGTGAGAAATTTTTTATGATCGCCAGATTTCTTATTATTGGGGTCATATTTAAAATAATATTAAAAAAAAATATATGTATTATAAAAAATTGTCATGAAATATCAGTTTTCACATATTATCCGATTTCTTTGGAAATTAGTATGTCCGTATTGTTGTTGTAATCACATCAAAATCATGAAACATATTGGCCATTATACGGCACAATTCTACAAATGCAAACCTACCTTATTGCGCATGCGTATTGTCTACTTCAGGTGTAAATTTTGGTAAATAAATTTACTTTTTGTAAAATTTTCGGTTAGGTTACCTTAGTAAATTATTGTTCCTAGTTTTATTTAATCACAAATCATTTTATTTATTTGTATTAAAAAAAAAAATATTATTTACAGTCACGAATATTGCTGGGTTTGTAATTGTAGAACAGTACCCATTATACTTCCAACTAATTTTAATACTAACAGCTATTATTTAATCCTGAACCACCGTAGTGCGGTCACCATGACCGCTGCGATTATTCGAATAATTCATAATAACTAATGCTACATTGGCAACCTCATAATTAGAAATTAAAATTAGTACTTAAGGCTCATGCACATTGAGAGTTCAACTATGAGATACAAGTATGAGCTCATACAAGTATGATCATACAAGTCAACATACCCATGTCAATATACAAGTCTAAAATCATGTCATTTTTATGCTCTGTTTACATTTGCATACACGCATACACTCGCAAAAAATGTCTAGTGATGACGAGAAGAGTTTTTTGTATTGAAGTACATGTGCATTACTTCTGTCAAAATCACGAAAAAGAAAGCGTAGCTGGTGGCAGCGATATTTTTTATCTCGACGAGAAACCCATGGGGCCTACTCCATGTTGATTAACGAACTGACTCTAGAAGATGGTTCATGCTTCAGAAATTATGTGAGAATGAGTGTCGCTGATTTTTGAATTCACGTTGGTGGCTCCATTAATTACTAAAAGTGATACAAGATTTCGAGAAGCTATATCACCTGCAGATCAACTGGCTGTTACATTGCGGTTCTTGGCAACTGGTGACTAATTTGCATCACTGATGTACGCACCTAGGATTTCTACTTTAGATAGCTCTTGACTATACTGATTTTTATGTTGTGCCATTTTGTCTATACATCTTTAGCCATGCAACTGAACACCTCAGAAATGTTATCATAAATCTTTTATTTTGTTAAAATCTTTCTACTCCTACTCCGAGTTTTATCCTTATTCCACAAAGACATATTTAACTTGTATAACAATAAAAAAAAATTTTAAAAAAACTATTGAAAATAATCAAATGCAAGATATCTTTTAAAACATAACCTAACTTTCCACCAGATTGTCAACTCATACAAGTCAAGTATATGGAAAAGTCTGCATACAAGTATGAGCAGAAAGTATGAGCAAATGTCAATGGATTTGTCAAATTATACAAATTGTATGAGCTCATGTATGAGGTGATGTATCGCGACAACTCAATTTGACTTGTATCTCATACAAGTCCTCTTACTTGTATCTAAATGTAAATGAGCCTTTAGAATTAACGTAAATGTTGGTTATACGTAACTGTACATTAGCGTTGACAACCTTCTAAATTAATACTTACACTGATAAATTAAAATTAAGAATTTGCAACCTACAAACTCTTACATTAATTTATAATTGACGCATGCGCAATAAGCATTTGTCTTAACAGGATAATTTCTATGACTATATAGTTCTGTTTCTATACATATATTTCTATTTTCTATGAGCATATATTTAAATTTTTCCTCTATTTCAATTCTTATCTAAACTATTAAATACTAAAAACCTCATTAGCAAATATAACAGCTGTCAAATATCAATCGATAAAGTAGAAATCGATAGAAATTTACCGATGCAACGCTATCAGTGTCTCAATTTCTTAATTTACGTTATGTTATGTTAAGTACTTATTTAACGTTAATTCTAATTTTAATTTCGAGGTTTTGAATGCAGCATTACACATACTGCAACATATTTCAAACAACGAAAATAGAGAGCAAAGTAAAGGTTGACTCGTTACTTCTGACCAATCAGAGCGTGAGAGGGAATACGTCACACGTCTGCTTAGTTCAAACTAGCATACAAAATTAATATAGATGTTGCATGTTTTTAAATTTTTATATTGACTATATTTATAATAGTGTAAGAACCCAATCCGTCATTATGCGTACTTGTCCGTACTAAGTCACTGGATAACATTTATTTGTCCTTGCAAATTCTTCAGTAGGGCGTTGGCTACGATGCAGAGAGGACGTACGCATCTCGTACTTAAGTTCTGTAGTACACAAACTGTATTTAGGTGTTGGGAACTTTATTTCTTTTGTAATTTTAATAGGGTGTGAATTAAATGGTTACCAAAAAGTGTTTCTTTAATTAACCTGCTACAATAGATATTTATTTCAAGACAGTTCTACTGAATAAATTATAAATAAATCCCTAAGAAATTTTTTTACTGATTTATATAAAATTTAAGGTGATGTGTATTTGTATTATAGTTAATAAAATCGAAAACAAATATAATTTTAGGCATATTGAAATAAAAATAGAAAAACAAATTGCTATAATAATATAGTAATTAATAAAATTGGAGGTTATATCTGTTTTTAAAAGCGACTGGACGTATTTTAACGAAATTTGGTACAATAGAGTAGAACCAGGATTCAAATAAAGGCATGGTATCTCAAAATTTTCATTCTTAGGGGGTGTTTCTGAGTTAAAACTGGTACTAAATTTTTTTAAATATTTCCTTTATAAACGGAACTATCTTAAGAGAAAAAAGTATATACTAAATGTTGTTTATAAGAAAAGAAATCTTATTTGTTTTCTGCATTTTTTCAATTTGATGAATATTAAGGTAGTTACGGGGGGACGCCCTATCACTAAAATATTGAAATATTTCACTTTTTATTATCTTCACATAAAAAATGAATATAAGAAAATTTATTTAGAACGAAGAAACATTCCTTTCGAAGAAAAAAGAAATGAAAACAAGTAGAAAATCAAAAAATTAAACGATATTTTTATATTTATAGACAAAATTCAAACTTTACGTGTATATAACATATATGATAAACAAAGGCTGACGTCCCGTTAGCAGATAGATGACGTGTAGCTTCGCTATTTACCCCCACCACTACAAGTTACGAGACAACCTTTACTTTAATAATCTTGGATAGAGAGGGAATTCTTAACATAATAATAGCTATTCTAAAGCATAGTATATCTATCAAACTGAAGCAACTGTAATTCGAGCATAGTGTTATATTCGTATGGTTCTTAATTATAAAAATTTGAAATTAAAAATAACGGTAGGTAACCTTTACTGTGTGATTTATTAATAATATTAATATTAATTATTATATTATAATAGTAATAAAATATTTGGGGAGGGGGGATCTTCTTGTTTCAGAATTATGACACGTCTTCTTTTCACAGTCGATTTTTTTTTTATTATAATTTATTTTAATTGCTTTTGCTACTTCGGAAACTAGCCAGGACAGTTCTAATTTTTGAAGATTCTATACCTTAACGGGTCTCGAACGCGAGACCTTAGCAACGCAGGGCACGTGTGTTAATACCAGGGATGAAATAACGTTTCAAATCGTTACGCTATTGTATAACGTTATTTATTCTTTATTTTCGTTACATAACGTTATAAATAACTTTAAAAAATGAATTGTGAAGTTATATAACGTTACGTAAATAATGTCATATAATGTTAAAAAAAATTATTTCTAACACTGAAGTTACTTGTATTTGGGATCTGTTTTGGTGGTTAATATCAAATTATAACTACTTGTCTCGTGGTTGAAAACTGTTTTTGGGAAATACAAAAGTGTCTACGAAAATGGAAACTTACTTGGATCCGCAATAAATTATTCAATACAAATGAAACGTTATATAACGTTTTAAAATAACTTTTTAGGAATCGTTATAGGTTTTTATAACGTTATAAAATTAACGTTATTTTATAGAAATAGTAGTTGAATCGTTATTATAACGTTATCGGGCATCGTTACGTTACGTTATGCATCCCTGGTTAACACATGCTACGCCGGTTGGCTGACGATTTAGACTGAATTTTTTTCAGAAAATGCGGTTTCTATATTGCGGATGTCAACGCAACTGTACAAAATATTCCGAAAGGTACAAAACATTTATTCTGCCAACCTTTGCAACTTGAATTTCTTCTACCTTATATATTTTTGATTTAAATGCCCATGTAACGACTATAAAGCAATAACTAATTTTATATAAAATAGAAAAACCGACGTTGTGAACAGTTTTACGAGAGAAAATATTTTGTAATATTGCAGAAAGGTGCTCGCTTACGAGAAAAATGTGTAATTTAAATAAAATATGCTCTGTTTACGATTCCCGTTTAGTAAATGCCGTAAATTGCTGATACATTTAACTTTTTACGTTCGTATAGTTCCGTTCGCAGTAAAGTCTCATCTGCTATTTGTTTCTTTATCAGTACCTTCTCCAAAATGCAAGAAAAGCCGATACAGAAGCTTTCAGAGGCAGCGATTCGCTGAATTGCAATTCTCGAATACTATTCTACGCTACGAACAACTGATGCACTTTACTTTCTCGCTCCCTTGCTAACAAATATTATCTATTGATTTTAGGATATACGAATATTAGAAGATAATGGAAGAAGCCTATTTCCCATATTTTATTTTGATTATTATTTTTTTTTTTTTTCTTTAAGCACACATGACGCGACATTTGAAATAAATAAAACTGAAGGCCATATAAAAAATGTCATTGATATATTTTAACGAAAAACTTTTTGAGAAATGTTTTTACTACATAGAACATTTTAAACAATAATAATCAAATTTCTATCACAATTTTTCATTATGTCTATTTTATATTTGCTATCAAAGTCGTTTTAAGTTTGCATTAAAGGTCCTCGCAACACTGGAGCACCTCTCATAAAAATGTTAAATAATACTTATCTATTGCGTGGCCTGTGCCATGCACTAATGTAAAGATGATAAAATAATAATCTATTTCTTAGAAAGGGCATTCAAGATAAGGGTAGACTTGTTTATTATTGTAAATTGAGACTGTAAATGTAACATGAAAAGGAAATAGTAAATTGTGTTATTGAAAGACAGCTCTGTTAATAAATTAGATTAGAAGTGTTAGAACCATATGGGAAAATCTATTAATCTCTGTTTTAAAACAAATATTAGTTAGTTACTTATCTGGGGAGATTATACAATTTAATTTATGGATAATAAATGTCGTCTCAATTGACCGGGGTGTTAAATTACATTTAACAGTTGGGCGATGTAAGCTTTTCAGGGTAGTCACGTTTTAAAGAGTTGCTTTTAACCCGTCGTATGGTTAAGATCATGTTTAAGGGTTGATTTTAAATCGTAATAAGGTTAAGTCGTTTTTTTAAGTAGAGTGAGATTTTGTTAATCATGGGTTAGAGTCAGTGTAGTGACCAGCTAAAAAGTGGAGAGACAATATTTAGAAACATGTAGTAGTTAAATTAGTGTTTGGTGTCTAGCGTGTACAATGTGTGTCTCATTTGGATTTAGCTGTAACGACGTAATTGTAAGTCTAGTTGTTGCGTTCTAAAACCCCGCAATTTATAATTAAATTTATTTATAGTTGAATTTATATTTACCGCTTGTAATGTAATACTTAACTTGCTCATTGGACCTCTTAGGTCCACGTGACTTACGTTAGACCAATAGTAGCCTGTCATGTGACAGACTGCAGCCAATAGTAGCCTGTCATGTGACAGACTGCCAGCCAATTGTAGCCTTCTTGTCCATTCTTTTTGTTTCTGGTGTCTATCCACGAAACTTTCTCTTTCAATGCAGCGTTCAAAGTGTATAGATCGCCATTTTAGCAGTTCACGTTTTTAGTGTTTATAATTGCAACGGAGAGGTTTTAGTTAGTGCTTATTTATATAATAAGCCTAATATCTTATTATCGGTGTTTATTTGTTCAGTTTCGATAGTATCTGTGAAAATAAATACCAAACCAGGCGAGGTGAATCGCCATTGTTAAACATTTACTGTGCTACGTAAAATACCAATTCTTTGGTAGTATTTGTTTAACTGGCCATTACACCTGGCCATTTGTCGAGCTTTCGGGCCTGATGATCCCGCGTACCCTCAATCACGCAAGGGAAGTTCATAATGGTCGCATCACCTGACCATATAGAGCTTTTGGGCCTGATGATCCCACGTACCCTGAATCACATATCATTTGGGAGGAGACAGTTCAGAGAAGCCGATTGTAGGAATAGGCTTATCTGTTGTCTCTTTGATCTCCCACTTAAATTCCTACCCACGTGTTTGCCGTGCGTGGAGACCCGTAACGCCGGAGAAGAGGGTCCTGGTTGGTTGAGGGAGACTGCTGCCCGCGGACAGTACGATCCCAACACGCCTTCTTTGGCCTCGGATTCGGTAAAACGGGAGGCTGAGTCTGGTCAGCTCAGTCAATCGGCTGGTGTCACGGTTCATGAATAGAGTGGCTCCACTACTGGATCGTGGATGCCGGGGTAATGCCGTGCCACTAGACAAGTATTCGGGGGTCTGTGGGAGCGGATGCAGCTCGCACGGTTCCAGAGTTGGCGACTACTGGTTCTCGAGCGGGTCGAGCAGCCCGTGACTACTTCCCCCGATGCTATATCATCCTGACATGTCTGGCGCAATGAGCCGGTTTGCGGCCAACGTCCCCTGTGTGGGGCTCCCTGGTGGGTGGGCATGGCAGGGTGATGAAACTTAGTATACGGGTATGGCGACTACCCGGAGGGATTCAATTTCTTTAATTTCCGCCAAAGTTGAGAGTAAACTCCGTAAAAAATCAAAAAAGCGACTTCATCGTGACGCTTTGTCGTCGGATGAAGGATGTGTTAGGCCTGCTGCGAAGAAGGTAGAAGGTAGACAAAATGTTGACTATTGTGCGCCAGTACCACGATTTCTCGTCGTGAAGGTACAAGAAGAGGGTACGTCCTTTAAGGAGATGTCCCCCTTCTTTGTTGCCCGAACGTTGAGAGAAACGTGTTCTAATGGGATAAGATCGGTGCGTAAGCTGTCGGATGGAACACTCCTGATAGAAGCAGAAACTGAGGCTTCGTCCATACTACAAAAATGCAAAGCATTTGGTGAGCATGGTGTATCAGTTTTACCACACAAGGCTCTGAATATTTCAAAAGGCGTCATAACTGACCGCGATCTTGCTTACGTTACGGAGGAGGAGTTTGTGCAGGAGATGGCATCGCAAGGTGTCATTGAATGTAGGAAGCTCAAACCCCGTAATGGCAAGCCCGCGATCTCAATGGTAGTATCCTTCGCTGGTACTAGGTGTCCAGCATCGGTAAAGGTGGGGTACAACGTGTGTAACGTTCGCCCCTACTATCCCAACCCGATGCGATGCTACAAGTGCCAGCGTTACGGTCATACTTCCAGTCGTTGTGGCAAACAATCCATATGTGCCAACTGCGGACAGGACCAGCATGAAGTTGAGTCCTGCCCAAACGCGGCACACTGCGTGAATTGCAAAGGTGCACATGCATCAACTTCACGCCACTGCCCAACGTACCTGGAAGAAAAGGCAATTCAGGTCGTCAAGACGCAAGACCGTATACCATATTATGACGCCAAGAAGAAATATAAAGAGAGTGCACCAGTTACATTTGCGAAATCTTTCGCGCAAGTAGCAGCGAAGAAAATGACGAGCGTTCAGAGTCAGACGGAGACAGTGTCCCGTCCGACAGTTACAAAATTAGTGACCATTGCGTCAACACAAGTGCAGTCAAGGAATGGAGAGGTGTTGGAATCGGTCCCAGAGACCAAAATTCAGACCCAACAACCCGGGGGGTCGGGTCTGAATAAAACCCCCCAATCAAAAGGAGAACACATACCATCTCTGTTCTCCCCACCACCTAAGGAGAAGTCTCCACAAACTTCTCCAAAAACGAGAAGCGACCAGAGTGTGGTCGCTTCTGCGAAACCCTCATCAGCCACTCCAGTATCGGAGACTGATAAGGGAACTATTGGCTCTCAATGGATACCAGTGAGAGCCAAACCATCAAAAAGGGAGTCCAGTGTGTCCACCAAGGCACCTGGACAAACAAATGAAACCGTCGCCGAGAAAATGGCTGTTGACCCGCAACCTAAGGGTAAACCAAAGATCATTAGGTTGCGGGGTAACTCCCCTAAACAAAAATGACTGGTCCACTAATCCAGTGGAACTGTAACGGTGTATATCAGCGCTACGAAGAACTACGACTGCTACTCTCCAATTTTGCGCCTTTGTGTGTTTGTCTGCAGGAAACAAATTTCACGGAAACCGACACATTCTCTCCTCGAGGATACTCCGTTTTTCGCACGGATTTCCTTACGGGGGCAAGAGCATGTGACGGCGTGGCAATTCTCGTTAGAGACACATTGTACCACGATCCTGTAGACATTGACACTGAGCTGCAGGTCGTAGCAGTTCGTGTTGCACTTCCCCTCCAGGTGACGATTTGTTCTATCTACCTTCCCCCTGGTGTTCGAACTGACATCCGAGATGTCGTGAACATCATCGATCAACTTCCACCACCCTTCATACTACTAGGCGATTTTAACGCCTACAATGTGTGTTGGGGATCGGTGCGGAATGATCGACGGGGACGTCACCTGGAAAATATGTTGAACGAATTGAATTTGAGCTTTCTGAACGACGGCAGACCCACGCACTTTTGTGCAGCAACGGGTACATTTAGTGCTATAGATCTTAACGTTGTTTCAGGAGCCATCGCTCCGTTGTTCAAATGGGATGTGCATCACGACCTGTGCGGTAGTGATCACTTTCCAATCCTCTTAAAGCCTCTGTTTAATACTGTTACCGAATCCCGCTGGCCGCAGTGGGTTCTTCGGAAAGCAGATTGGACCAAGTTTGCGGAATCATTCTCCCATGAGGATATTCCGAGCTTGACCGTAGACGAAGAGGTGAATCTTTTCACGGACTCCATCACAAGCGCGGCTAAAAACAGCATACCGCTGTCATCCACTCAGCCCCGTAGAGTTCCCGTTCCCTGGTGGAACGAGGAATGCGACTTGGCGCTACGTGAAAGGAGACACCTCTTCAATACATTCCGTCGTTGTCCAACAGAGGCAAACATGATAGCCTTCCAACGAGCGAAAGCTCGTGCTAAGAGGATTGTGAAAGAAAGCAAGCGCGAATCATGGCGCAAATACGTATGCACCGTTACAGTTGCCACTCCAGTGGCCAAAGTTTGGGAGAAGGTCCGGAAAATCTCCGGTCTAAATACAGCTACAGCCATTGCTGGTCTATCGGTAAATGGTAACGTAGTTACCTCAGCGGTCGAAATTGCTAACACTTTGGCATCTAATTTTGCGTTCAATTCTAGCTCTGAACATTATCCACCCGAGTTTCTACCTCGTAAAGCAGGCCTCGAATCTATACCTCTAAATTTCTTTTCTAGGAATGACGAGGTATACAACCTGCTTTTCTCTCGTGAAGAGCTAGATAGCGCGATGTCAAAGTGTAAGGATAGCTCTCCTGGTCCAGATGCGATACATTATCGTATGATCCGAAATCTTCCAGAATCATCTAAGTCTAGGCTTTTGAATGTCTATAATAGGATATGGACTGAGGGCAAGTGCCCGACCAAGTGGAAGGAATCTCATATAATTCCTATCCCCAAAGTCGGGAAAGATAAACACTTGCCCTCTAGCTATAGACCAATATCACTGACCAGTTGTCTCTGCAAGCTTATGGAGCGAATGATCAGCAAGCGTCTGATTTGGTTTTTAGAATCAAACGACTTGCTGGCCAACACACAGTGCGGCTTTCGCCGTCACCGCTCAACAGCAGATCATCTGGTCAGACTAGAGACAGCTATCAGGAATGCTTTCGTTGAAAACAAACACCTGGTAGCTGTGTTTTTCGATATTGAGAAAGCCTATGACACTGCATGGATTTATGGGATTCTCCGTACTCTGCATTCCTGGGGTCTCCGGGGACGCTTGATGTTCTTTATAAAAGACTTCATGTCGAACCGGCGCTTCAGGGTGCGGATCAGAAATACCCTGTCACAAATGTTCGCACTGGACAATGGGGTCCCACAGGGCTCCATACTGAGCGTTACGCTATTTTTGATCGCCATTAACGGTGCAGCTTCATGTATTCGATTGCCTGTACAGAGTTCGATATTTGTCGACGACATTGGTATCTTTGTCGCCGGACAAAAGACTAGTACAATCGAACGTCAGCTCCAGCTGACCATCAATCGTCTCGATACATGGGCAACCGAAAATGGCTTCAAATTCTCGACCAGCAAAACTGTGTGTGTCCATTTTTGTAGGAAAAGGGGTGTCCATCCCAACCCTACAATCACGCTAAATGGAGCACAGTTACCATTTACCGATACTGCCAGATTTCTGGGTCTCGTTTTTGACAGTCGTCTAACTTGGCGGGCACATTTTTTGTCCGTAAAGAAAAAATGCCAAAAGTCGCTCAATTTGTTGCGGGTCCTCAGTCACAAGACATGGGGTGCAGACCGCACTGTCATGTTGCGTTTATATCGTTCTTTAGTGCGCTCTAAGCTGGACTATGGATGTCTAGCTTATGGGTCAGCTAAACACCAAGAGATACGAATTCTTGACACTGTACATCACACTGGGGTTAGATTGGCCACTGGTGCATTTCGCACCAGCCCAATACTAAGCCTGCTGTGTGAAGCAGGCGAACCGTCACTGTACAATCGTCGTAAAATTCTATCTCTGCGATATATGGCTGCACTTAGTGCCAAGCCAGATCATCCCGCGTATGACCCTATTCTACAAAATAGGCATACAGAGATTTATGACAGAAAACCAAGAGCCAATAGGCCTTTTGGTCTGAGGACTTTCGACATTTTAGGTGATATTGATTTTAATATGCCTGAAATGGCAAGTTTCGTTTTGTGTGCTGTTCCACCATGGACGCTACCACGTCCACTTGTGAACCTCACATTAACTAGGTTTGATAAAGATACTACGTTGCCTATCGAATACCAACATGAGTTACAAAGAACACTGGTCCCTAGGTTCGAGGATACTGTCATTTTTACTGACGGATCAAAATCCGGAACCAGGGTTGGGTGTGCGTTCGTTGTTTTGAATCCACGCCAACAGTTTCAGTACCGTCTGCACTCCATAACGAGTGTGTACACTGCTGAGCTGTACGCTATTTTCAAGGCCCTGTGTTTTGTTTCGTCAGAGCAAAGTCGGTCAAGTGTAATCTTGACGGACTCGCTGAGCGCTCTGAACAGTATCCAAGATCCAGATCCAGTGCATCCTCTTGTACTAAAGATCCGGTTGCTACTCTACAATCTGAATGCTCAGAATGTGAGGGTAGAGCTGTTTTGGATACCGGGACATGTTGGTATTAAAGGCAACGAAGCGGCAGATGCAGCTGCAAAAGCCGCCTCTCACAGACCTATGATTGATGTGAGTTTCGTTTTTCCAGATGACGCAAAGAGTCATCTGAAACATCTGGTTTTAGACATGTGGCAACATGAGTGGAGCCGCACACAGAACGTTAAGTTACGACAGATTAAGGGAGACGTTAAACCATGGGGTTCTTCCTGCAGGATTAACCGCAGGGAGGAAACCGCCATCACACGCCTCCGTATAGGTCACTGTTGGTGGACCCATGGGCACCTCCTTCGAGGTGAAGAGTCCCCTATCTGTGAGACGTGTAACACAGATTTGTCTGTGTTACACTTTTTAGCTGAGTGTGCACAGTTCGAGGATGTCAGGGAGAGGTTAGGCCTGTGCTATGACCTGTCAGTTGCTTTAGGTGACGACAGGGTACTCATGGACAGGCTGATACTCTTCCTGAGAGAATCGAACTTATTGTTTTATGTGTGAAGTCTTGCACCTTATTTTAATGTGTTTCTAGTTATTGACTGTGATATTCGATGGTAATTGCCCCCTTTACAGCCTCTTACCATCACTCTGAGTCTGTTCATATTTTCGAACATTTACTTTTTATATTATTTATTTGTGTTTGTCAGTGCAAGATTTCTTTTATTGAGTATGCGTATTTTTTAATGATTTTATCTGTTTGTTTATTGTCGAATATATTGTTTTTAATATTTGGTCTAGTCATTTAGATGGGCTGCGTTAGGCGCAAATAGCCTTTGTTGCTGTGCGCCAAAAAATTTTAACTAACTAACTAACTAACTAACTATTTGTTTAACTTTGTATGTTATTCTTGCTAACTTTCGTTAGTTAATGTCGATTGTCGTGAATTTAATTACGATACAATCGTTTAGTTATTATATTTTAATAATACAAGTAAAAATTTGTTACAAACTCGTTTCCGAGTTATTTTTATACTTTAAATAGCCTGACCCGCTTATCGGTCATTTCACTAGTGTAATCATGTAAATATATAAACCGTAATCGTAATTAAAGTAGATTAGCTAAAATGTTGAGTTTAATTGAACAACCCTTAATCCTTCCAAGAATCATAGCAACCAGCTAGCGGACCTAAGGTAGGGGGTCCAGACTTGATCCGCTCGCAAGTCTGGATACTCATAATGTGAGGGAGACCTAGAGATGAGGAATGAGAGTAAGTACGAATGAAATAAATAAATCAGCCAACCGTGACATTTCATTGTTTATATATACAGGCTCCCCACACTAAATTTTTAATGTAGCCCACGATTTCCAAACGATTGAAAACCCCTGTTTTAGTGTATAGCAGACAGTACATAAAAAACATGTCGAAAAAAGTAAAATGGCGATTATAAATTTTTGACGAGTTTCACCGCCATATTGATTCCATGTCGATTCACTTTAATGTCATTACACAATATGTCCCGCAATATTAAAATTAATATCATTCATTCACGATCGCGAAATTACAATGTGAACAAACATCATCAGATTATGATAATTGTTTTATGAATTTTAAATTATTTTGTTTGATGTCAAATATTTTTCGTTATTAGGTTATTTGTTTTTTAACGCTTTGATCTTTTTTCAGCATGTCTGTTTATTTTCTCTTTTATAAGACGTGAGCTTATAAATTATTCAATATTGTTTTGTCGTCTCGAATCTTAAATGAATTAAACGTTAGCAGGTCATTAAGGTTGTTTTTATCTCTGAAAAATATTTGAATGCTATAACACCCAAATTGTGAAATATTAAAAATGGATGGATTTGAAATGCGAACTGTCACAAGAAAGGTGAAAAAGTATTCGATTATTGACAGGTTACTGATGTTAATATCCGCTTGTTATTTTTTTGTATTTCATTTTTATATTTATTGACATTTTTTGAACATTATTATTTACACTTCGTTTAAGCCTTAATGACAAATGAAAGTCATATAAAGAACTAAAGCAGATACTTGGAAAATTTCTCTTAGGATTATTAGATATGTTTCGATACAAGTTCTTTCATAGTATGATATTTTCAAAAGTTTATTACACACTAAAATTAAACTCTAACAGACACCTGAGCAGTCGGGTACAGGTCCTGGATTCGAATCCTGGTCAGGATATTTCTATTCGTTCATATTAGTACATCATCATCATATTAGTACATCAGTAAATTTTACCTATACAAATATTCATTCATCATTAGCGCGACAGCCTGAAATGAGCCAAGTCCTCCTGTTTACAGGTTTCGTTACCATGTTTTCAATCTATGTACATCCAAGAGTAATATGGTCAGTATTACGTCCATTTTTTAGCGTACGCAGAAAGGCACCTACAGTTTAAAGCCGGCTGCGAACGGCTAAGCAGAACCTGTAATTTGTATAAATATTTTTACACAAATTATTTGACATAAGCAGGAATTGAACTCACGTCCGTGCCCTTGCTCAGCGGTCAAGTAGCAGGTACAGACGATTTAACGTTTGCAGCTACAGACTTGCTTACAAATTTACTTAATATAAATTTTATCTATAAATAAAAGTAGCGCAACATCACCTAATTTATCATCGTGGAAACTTAATTGGGTCACCGTGGCAGTTGTAGACCTAGACATTCACTTTCTCGGAGTTGAGATGCACGTGTTCAATTCAATAGCAGCACTTGTAGGACGTTTATTGGTTAGTAATAATAAAATTATTGTTCCTAATAAGAAAACGAGCATTACGCAGAAATTACCCAAAATCTTGTTTGCAAATGTCAAATAAAATGCAAAGTTCTGTACCTACCAGCGACATCAAATCCGACTTATGGCAAAACATAAAAGAAGACTGGGCAACGACAATGGCACAGTCTAACGAACAACAAACTTCGTCATATAAAGAAAGACACAAAATCTTGGGCTCCAGTAGACAACAGAAAAGAACAAAGAGTTCTTACAAGACTCATTCACACATTCATTACACACCAACATCTAATGAAAAGAAAATAGGTGGAAAACTGTGACACCTGCAATAAAACTGTCACCTTAGAACATATAATACATATTGTATAACTTGTAATTATAATTATATTTATATTTATGTTAAGAGTGTAATATGGGTCTTACTAGCATTTGCTAAATAAATAAACTATTATTATTATTATTATAATCCTGGAGTGCCAACTATATGAAAAACTAAGACGGAAACACAAAATAACTGACAACCTGAAAGAAGCGCGAAGCCCAGAAAATGAAAACAATTTATTAGACTACCTCAAAGAATCAGATCTGTTCCCTAAAATCTAAATCCCAAATGTTCTATTATTTATAAATTATCTATCTTAAATGTCTTATCATAAAATTGTAAATATGCTTCATTGTAAATTCATGCCAACATTCATTCTTGTAAATCAATGTAAATTACTGTAAATGTACCGGGATGCTAAAAACCACAGCAGTTAAAGCGTCCCCAAAATATGTCTTACAAAAAAAAAAAAAAATGCAAATTAAATTGTAGGTTCGCAAACGAAACACAGATCCTTAGAAGATTACCACTGATAAAGAAATCAAAGAAGCATTCAAAATTCGCAAATGGAAATCTATTAGTCATGTTTTGTGTAGAATCAGAGGGGATGGATATAACTAATTCCTCAATAGGGAAGATTTTCCAAGTCATCGACATAAATGGACATTCGCGAATGACCTGATGAAGATATTCCTTCCATGAATTTAAAGGATTTGTAAAATTACAGCTTTGAATTAAAAAATTTGGACACAACGATGAATATGATCGATGCTCCAAATGGGATTTAGGCATTAAATAATTTATATTATTCTATACTTGATCAAGCATGGCTAATTATTTAGCATTTGGTATCGCTATTTGGTACCTATTTTGAAAGTAAATATAGTTAATGATTTCTAATAAATGTAAACTATTCTGTAGACCACTTTGCATCTGTAGCTTTCATAAATAAACTAGTGATTTCAGTTCGGAAGCAGTTAAGAAAATAATTTTGCCATGTGAAGACCATGTTTAACATTGCCATGATACACAGATTGGATAGTAACATCGAAACAATCTTTTCGCTCTTAATCTTAGTTCCTCAATCCGAGATCCTCAAGAATATCAATGTAATCGTAAATCCGCATATTAAACACCAATATAAACATATTCCACTCTATGTCTGTTCTGGCACATACCTACTAATTTAGCAAAATCTGTTTCCATCTTCGTGAACTAGAGCCTAAGAAACGTCTTTAAGATCTTTGGGCCAGAAAGAATAACAAATCAAGATTCCTAGGATCGTATGGAACCCACAAGGGTCCCGACGAAAAGGCCGAACTCTCAATATAATATTTTTGTGGATGCCTTACGCTTCACTTTGGAGCTTATTCTGACTTGGAGCTATTCCAACATACTTGACCAAAATCTTCCCAGTGTGATTAGAACTACAAACTCTAAGCACTATTGCAGTCATTTCCTCATATAGGACAGCAACTTCAATTTATATTCAATCGTTACTATATTTTGGAATTTAGATTTTAAAAATTCCTTTACCTTTCTGCTAAAGTATCAGTAGATAACATTTAAACTGAACTATATTAACCTTACAATGTAACAGTTTGGAATCCGTGCAGATAGAATTTATTCCGTCTCGAGAGGCCGGTAAATATAGAGACCACATAAGCCATAAATATTTATTGTAGATAAATCAATAGGATGGCAGCCATAGTTCTCAAATATAGGTTAAGATTTTGCAAGACTGTTGTATATTGAGGGCTGTTTACATTACTTGAGAAAGGTATAGGTAATAAAAATCGTTCAGAGAAAAACAAAAATTTATGACATTATAAGAATCATATTTTTTTATCAATAAAGAATGAAAGAATCATCTTTTTTTGTTCTTGCTATTAACAACAATATCCTACAGAAGTAGTGTCAAACTCATTTGTGTCGCAAGTCATTCATACAAAGAATTATAATCAGTGACGGAACTTCAAATATGCGAAAGGGTTCCTTGAAAATTTTGATAGACAAAAAGGGGAGAAGAGAGTATACCAAAAAAACCCTTATAAATTCATTTTGTCGTCTGTATGCATGTCTGTCTGTCTGTCTGTCTGTCTGACGGACTGTCTGTCTGTTCGGTAAAAATTGTAGCCAAACGGCTAATCTAGAGAGTTGAAATTTGGCATGCTTATACAATTCTTTGACCCGCAAATAGGAAAATTACTAAAACCCTGCAAAACCCTGAAATGTGTGAAAATTCACACTTCACATCAATTTTTTAAATATATTTTTATCGTAAATATGCCTATATTTTTTTCTTTAATGCTTGACAAGCCACAAAATAATTATGCTACGGGCCGTATACGGCCCTCGAGTTACCATTTACCCCATATTGTAGTACAGATAAGTGTAATAAGTGCCTTTCCCCCAACCATGAGTTCTGTATACGTCACTGCACATACAAACCGATCGGTCTAACTGATGATGGTCAATGAAATCCGTAATTTTCGTTTTCCACACCTTAATAAACATGTGAATTTTTTAGAAAAATATAAATTAAAACGTTTAATTTTTTAATCTGTTAAAAACTTTTAAATTGTAGATATATCTGTTTAAAAACTGCAATATAATTAAAATTTTATTTAAAGGTTTAAAAAATATATAAAAGCATACTTGACCTAAGGATCGTTGTCGTGTGAATCCACCTTTAGGAGAGATCTCAGAATACTTCATTTTATTTCAGCTGTGAATAGAAAAATATATAAGTCCCTTGCGAGCGGAGGTGTGAAGTACTTCCTGAGATTTATTAGATTTTTTTTTGTATTTTTTACATTTTGACCGTCATGAAACGAAAGTAAAGTGAGCATTTATTTTATGATATTTCTTAAATAGTTCTTTGTATAACGCATATTTTGATTTTCAGTTTAATGTACAGACATTTAATAGTATTACGTATATATATATCTACATATTTCCCTATTTGAAACTATTATGCAAACGTAAAAATTTACAATTCTTCTCATCACAGAAGTTGCTGGCATTTTTCTTTGGCTAAGGAGGAGACACAATTAAGTTATGGTATAATGATAGAAAGCTTTTTAAGTCTATTAAACATCTCACCGTTTCGTGCTTATATTCCAAGCGTATCTTTCCACTTCTGTTTTTCGCTACCAAATAAATATTTCATTGCTGATCATAATATGATCCATGCATCTTTCTTCCGAGAAAACGGTCTGTTTTGGAAAAGGTAAAATTTAAATGGCCAAATGCATACCATCTACTGACGGACCAAAATCGATCAATGGCGTAAGTTGCGCCTTTTTAGACCAACACAATTTTATCCTATAATTTAAACTCCCAGATAATATGTTTATCTACAATGCGGAAAAGGTGGCATTAAAGTTAAGTTTAAACTACTTAAAGAATTGTATAAATAATGAATTTGTAAAATTTTGTGCCCTAAAGCGCAGTCAAAAAAATGAGTTTTCCTGGATTTGAGAAAAACAATCGCGAATTATGATATAATTAAATGTCGTAACGATCTTGCGATGAGTGGTAAAGTTATAAAAATATGTTGGAACAAAGGTCACTCATATTTTGAGTTCAACATTGAATTCGACCTTCTGGACAAAGAAGCAGCTGTAAACTGATCACTGTTAAATATTTCTCTAAATAGTAATGAGATTATGTCAATCTTCATATATTCCATATATAATTAATGGCAACAAGAAAACATAGGTTTTCTGCAGTTTCCTTGAACTTCGTAATAATCCATTGATTATTTTATGCTCAAATTCAACCCCTTCATCCTAGAAAGTTTTGGTTTTCTTCACACCAAAGCAGGTGTTTTATATACACTCTTATCCGGCTTAGATTTAATGACATTTTCTCTCCATATCATCTGCATCGAATTAATATGGTAACTTCTTTTTCTGTCCGTGTGATAATTTGTCTGTCAGCCATTCAAACCTCTTATTATTTGAAAGCCCAGATTATTTTCGCAATTGTAACATTTTCATACAAACTTTAGTTAAACAAAAAATTTCTTTACCTACTAATATTCAAACAAGCAAACCTGTAGCGGAAAACGTTAAATCGTCTGTACCTGCTATTTGACCACTTGGCATGGGCACGGACATGAGTTCAATTCTTGCTTATGTCAAATAATTGTGTAGAAATATTTATACAAATTACAGATTCTGCTTAGCCGTTCGCAACCCGCTTTAAACTGTAGGTGCCTTTCTGTGTACGCTAAAAAATGGACGAAATATTTATCTCATTGCCCCTGAATGTACATAGATATAAAACATGGTCATGAGATCTGTAAACAGGAGGCTTTGGCTCACTTCGGGCTGTCGTACCAATGATGATGATGACTAATATTCAAACACTTGGATCAAACACTTCTTGCTACTTACTCTCTAGATATTTATTAAATTATTTATAACTATAATAAATCCAAAAATATGAATTTATGATTGGAAATTTAGGCTAATAGTTGCTAAAGCCAACAAACAGAAGGAAATAAAAAAAGTTATGGCATTGTTATGGAGATGTTCCGCGTTGGTCA
Source organism: Liopterus haemorrhoidalis (assembly GCA_963971575.1). Taxonomy (NCBI): domain Eukaryota; kingdom Metazoa; phylum Arthropoda; class Insecta; order Coleoptera; family Dytiscidae; genus Liopterus; species Liopterus haemorrhoidalis. Next base: position 60,767,067 of record OZ020611.1, read on the forward strand.
GGATTGTAACACCTCTACATTCATAAATAAGCAGAATTTATTTATGCAATGCACATGCTGCATTTCGTAGTTGGGTAAAGATTTTCAAAACAATTCATTAGGGAACTTAAGAACTACAGAAGTATAGATAAAGAACATCAAAAAGAAACCAATAACAAGATATCGGCAAAGAGCTTCCGGCAGCATTGACCATGTGAGTAAAGAAGACGACTCCTCAATATCTTAATAGCTAATCTCTGCCATAGACACAAGTCCCAGCGATCCCGACCAGCACTGGTTGTACGGGAGGATATTTGGAAAGATATGGCTGACTAGAATTTTACTGACGCACGTGGAAGAGCGTTGTTTTGCATGAAGTTGAAAGTTTTCTTCTTGTTGGCTAGCAGAAAGTCCAGAATCTAGTCTGTGGCAAACTCGTTCCAACCAAATTCAGCATTTTTTAGTTTCAGAAAACCAATTTCATGTAGCTTTTTGCTCAAGCAACTCATGGTTTAGTTCGTATTACAGCAAAGTAACCCTTGCAATCCCCTTGATCTCCATGAGGTGCCGGAAAAGATAAAAGAACTTGAACGATATGAGATGGGGATTAAAAAGTACATAAGATTTAATGATACTCTAATCAATAGAGACGTCGGACAATGATATGCTATGGCCAATTCAAAATCTAAATTATTAAATATGCATTTATTCATTTATTTAGCGTATGGCATACAAGTACAAATTGTTAGGGTGACCATTTTTTTCAAATCTAAAACCAAGACATTTAAAATAGCCATAGCACAGGCGCGCACACGAGGAGGGGGGTTACTTGGGTGCTAACCCACCCCTCAGGAAATAAAAAATCATATACTTAATCAATAAAAACTAAACTACTGAAAATAAAATCATCTTTTTTGTTTATAAAAAAATAGTCATAATATAATTAATATATAAGACCACCCCTCCTCATAAAGACGCAATAATAAATTTTGTATTATTTAACGGATAATTTTAAGATATATACCCCTCCCCTGGTCCATTTTTCTAGTAGTGCGCCTGCTCAGGTAGCATGAATAATAGTGGTTGTCTTAGAATATATGTTAAAAAATTATTGCGGAGTAAGCTTTTATTTTTTTGTCTTTAAGTGAAAAAATGCAATAAAACGTACTTCTTTTATTTATATTGTATATTAAGAAAGTAATTTTGAAAAGACCGCCACAGTGCTGAACCGTATTTTGTTTAAATTTACGCGCGTACTGAAAGATGGATAAATTACTTGATCTTCACGACTTACCAGGACCATGGATAAAAAAACCAGTACTGTACTGATAAAACAAGTACGTATGGTCACCTTAAAATTATGCATACATTTAATAAAATATAGTTCATAGCATATAATATACATGATATAAAATATACATTTGTCAAATTATTACATCTAGTGTTTCAAGCCATGCTATTAGATCTGGTGTGACATGTAATAGGTCTTCTTTGGATCCTTGGTAGATTCGGATTGGGCAGTCAAGGTGAGGTGCAAATTCCCCATTTCGGAGTATTTATGAGAGTACTTTATAAACTTGAGAGGCATTTATTTGATTACCATAGCATATATTTTATTTTAAAAAGTACACTTAAATTATAATTATATAACCAGAAGAGATAATTTATTTAAGCCAGATAAGATGGTTTATTTAATAGCTCGTTTCAAAATTGTTATATAAATTTGTATGAGCCTTAGTGAAGTTCAGTAGTTTTAGAAACTTTACTTGGTCGAGTTTTGTCGAGTACTGTTAACCACTAGTTTTGTTTATTTATATTCATCATTTATGTCAACATTTTTACTGTTCTTTTTTAATATCATGACGTGCCTACTTGAAAATTTGTTGAAATTAATAAGCTGAGCTTGAAAATGTCCTTTGAGCTTTTCAATACATTTATTTTTAAGTCTTTTCCTAACTTAGAAATAAGTTCACATACATTTCTCCCTAAAAATTGTTTCCTCAGTAAAAAGAAAATTAATTCTAAAGAAATTTATTTAGCTCCGTCGGACAGTTAAGTCTTCAAAAGGTTTTTAAGATTTTTTTTAGAATGCTTTGTGCAATTGTCGCTTTCAATCTTTTTGCTCGCGGATACATTAAAATGTCTTTGTATTGTTAGATTCTGAACGGATATTCGAAGGGCTTATTAAAAGAACTGACGAAGTTATGTGATTAAGCTAATTTATTTTTAAAAACGATATTAGAAATTTCTTTTAATTTTAAAATAATTTTAAATACTTTACTGACAAACACAATTTCAAAACAATAAGAAGATGACAGCCGGTTTAGCCTGGAGCCTCTTTTTTCCTAGCTCCATTGAATTTTACTCCATTAGTCTACCTCTCGACTTAGCTTAAAGGTATCTGTCTTATTATTATTTTTATGTTGGTTCTACAGCGTTCTTTAACGTTCTACTACAATCCTTTTTTTAAGAAGTAACTGGTCTGTAGAAACCAGATAGAGTGGAGAAATTTTTATACTACGTAGAGTAAACTTGGAGTAGACGGATTAACAATTTTTAAAGAAAACGCAAAAGAAAGATTGAGTTGAAGGATATTTTACATGATTGTGAAAAGATGGAGAATGAAGAAATTAATAGTCACATAGTGATAAAAGTAAAATAAAATTATAAATTGCCAACAAATTTACTATTAATTATTATTACATTTTTAAGGTTTTCTAAATTTCTATCTGTGAGAAGATGCCAAAATTATTACGTACTCCAACTGCTCCGTCATTGTGTTTATTGCTTTTGGAGTTAACTCCTGATGCTCCAAGTTCAAGTTAAGACAAGCACAATCAATCACTCCGTACTATTAAAATTTTTAGTAAACGACCGCAAAAGGTGTAAACAGAGCAAATTACTGAACAGAGCTAATGTACTCTTTGGCATTCTTTTTTATTATTTCTTCAGAATCATTTGCTGCACTATCTAGTTTGCAATTCATCATTCATGAGTGCTATGAATCGGGTTGAAATTTTTCTTCACTCAGGCATGTCTTTTGAATTTTGGTTTGTAAAATATGAAGATTTTAATTACGTGTACAGACCACTGAAATCCTTTTCCTCTGCTTTCTTGTGTGATACTTGACATTGAATAAATTTGGCAATGTGGCATTTAGTTTTTCTGTTTGTGGTGTATTTTAAAATTTAACAAAACTATTTGTAAATAAGACAGTAGTCTTAAAACTAATTTTAAAGATTTTTTTGCAGGCGAAAAAATCAACGATAAATGAAAACAGTCAGTGGGCGATTTTAGAGCTTATATATGTATTATATAACAACATCACATTTGTTTTTCCGATATCTAGTATATTTGAACTACGAAGTACTGCCAGTTACATTGGAGATACCGCTGCAAACAGTCCGATTGTGAAGTTTGCTGTGTCAATTGGGATACTTACTGAGAAACTATAAACCACTTGCGGGAGACCATAAAAAACTTCAAAAGGACACATAGGATATTTGTACGGTACACGGCATTTATCGTTTGGCCCTGTGATAAATAATGAGTCTACCCAAAATACCCGTTTTATGTTCCATAAAACAGTTATCATTAATAACTGTTCCAATAATAGTATCACGTATGCCTTTGTTGAAGGTCTTTCATGAATTCTACGTCATTTTTGACTGTCCGTTTGTCTATGTATAGAAATAAGGAATCTATGTGTTTATGATTCGTTCGGAAACGTTGTGAGTAACGTTCTTGACTTGGTAAGAGTTACGTCCAGCGTGAAGCATGGACCTGAATCAGAAACACCGCTTGCTATGCTTCCATTCTCGTACAGTGCACAATACAAAATGGTTAATGATGTACAGTCTGCCTTCCCTTGCACAGAACCCAAGAGAAAATAACGAGGCCCAGCAAAATTTGCGATCGGCTCTGCTAACAGTTCCTTACAATCGTCTACTCCAATGGTGGGCAATCTCCTGCCCGCGTAAAGTTCCAATCCGGCCCGCGAGATCTTTAGAAGAAATAATAAATAAATATTTTCAAAAACAAAAATTTTAAAGAATAGGATTATGTTAGTACCTAACATAAGGAAAAAGGAGAGAAATATAGTTTAATTTTCGATATAATTCGTCTTATTTAAATTAAACACATATGGCAATATCTTTGTTCATAATTTAGTACTAACATCGTAACATAGAAAATTTTATGATTTGAAGAATGAAATTAAACTATTCATGGATTTGAAAGGGATTCCGATTCAACAATTTAATGATGAAGGATGGTTGGCAGACCTGGCGTTCTATGTTCATATTACAGGACACATGAATGTTTTAAATCAGGGATGAGCAACCTGCGGCCCGGCTACTTTTTCGTGCGGCCCGTCAAAGCTTTTGTCTGTCAAATTTCAAAAAAGGCCATTAAATTACAAAAGATACATATATATTTTAAAGCATAAATAAGAGCAATATAGAGCAATTGGTTGCAAAGAAGCAATGCCAAACTTCTCATTAAAATTTGTTTATGATTTTTTCCCCATAATAATTATCTTTGACTGTTTTTTTATACCTAGCATTTCTATTATATGTGTCATTTGTGTATTTTTTTTAAAATAACTTTGTTATTTTGTTAATAAATAGATAATTTGTGTTTATCATCTTGTGTTCATATTTTAATAAATTTCGTATGCGGCCCGCAGGAAATTTTTAAATTTCTAGTAGGCCCGTAGTAAAAAAAGGTTGCTCATCCCTGTTTTAAATGAAGTCTTACAAACACAAAATCAAAATGTGACACAATTATATGGATATGTTAAAGCTTTTGTGAACTGCTTCTGTGGCAATCCCATATAGAAAAAAATAATCTTTTCCATTTTCCAACATTATCTAATTATCGTGACAAATAACCCTCAAATTATTGTTAAAAAAAAATCAAAGATCTTTATTCAGAATTTGAAGACCGCTTTCAAGATTTCGACAAAAAAATTATTTATTTTTATTTATTTAATTCGCCCTTTTCCATCACTGAAATCGGAAATGTTCCAGAAAAGTTTAAATGGAACTTTTGGATCTCAAAGAAAGGGCAGATTTAACAGAAACATTTAATTTAACACCTTTGCACGAGTTTTATAAAAATCTGCCGGCTGAAGAATTTCCGAATTTAGTTGATAATGTGAAGTACATTTACTCCTTATTTGGCTCAACATATCGATGTGAACAACTTTTCTCCAAGATGAAGTATCTAAAATCGAAGTACAGAATTTCAATAACTGATACGGGTTTGGAAAATAACTTGCGTTTAAGCACTACACAAATCGAACCAGACATTGAATTGCTATCAAAATCTATACAGCACCAGAAATCGCATTAATTAAAATTTGTTTCATTTATATTTATTGTTTTGTGAATAATACTTACTTAGTTTTTTCATCTTTGTAATTTGTTATAAATGTTAAGAGAAATAAACATAATATAATCCGTCTAAATTTGTAATACGAAACTAGATCTGGTTACTTTGGTGACTGTTGTGGTGTAAACAGATTTTGGCGTATCCGTGTGAACCAATACTGTGATAATATTATAAATGTATTGTCAATATACAACATAAAAAATGAACTTTCCCTGTTAGTTACGTATTACAAAATGAGACAGATAATACTTAATTAACTTTGTTTTATTATTGTTTTTTATATTATCAGAAAAAAAAATACAAGTAACAAAAATGTGTACTACATTAACTACTACGGCTCGCGGATGAAACGTAAATCTTATTCTGGCTCGTGTTATACAAAAGGTTGCCCACCCCTGGTCAACCCCCGGTCAACTCAGCAATGACATTTCAGATTCCATAACGTACGTGGAATCCAACCGTGTTTTAAAATATTACAGTTATTTAAAGAGTACTGTTAGCGACGAATGGTTTTCATTAAATGATAGGTAAAGATTTCTCCACTTTATCAATGTAGTTACATCCACTAATACCCAGAGATCGAGTAAATTTATAATTTGAGTGATTCATGTTTATATATTTGGCTGTACTGAAGTGTATAATATCAATTTACATATATCAAAATAGCCACTGTCAGTCTATGTCAAATTTGTTGTTAGCAGGTTATCTTTCAGAATTTATTGCCCCATCAAAGAAAACTGGATAAATTATTCGCGTCTGAGAAGCCGCTATCTAAGCGCCTACTTTTTGTGAATGAAGAGAAGTTTCCATGAATTTGTGAGGGATTTCGGAAGATCAAAACCTAATATTTTGTTTATTTACATACCTTTAGATGGAACCTCCTCGCCTTATCAGAAAATAATATGTCCAAAATATAATTATTATTTAAATGATTTAAAAACTATTGGCAGTATTCAATTCTGCTGAAGCCAAAATTTTCTGTGCATGCTGATGTAAATCCTTTTGTTGAATTGTATGGCAAGTTCCATAAGTGTTTAATGGGCAAGCTTGCGATGATTTTTCTTTGGTATTACTGCTTTTTTAATTCAACATCAGCTGCGACGTCAGCCGTACATATTCTGGAGTGGCCATACCATAGTGGTACATACCTGGTTTTCGGATTTTAGGGCCTCTTTCACGAAACTTTGCAACACAGGGATTTATTTACAGCACCAAGTCATTAAAATGAAAAGAAAAATTGCGGAATTCTCCTCTAAAATCTTCAGTGCAGCGTCCTATGGAGTTTATACACTTTCAATTTTCATGTTTCTGGGCATTTTTTAAATAATTTTCAGTGAGAAAGTTATTTAAACTTTTATGTTCTAAATCGAACATTTTAAAGGTTATGTTATTTTGGGTTACCATATCCAGTTACTAGAAAAGAGGGCACCTAAAATGATTTATATTTATATAATTATATTATCTATCTGCTTGTGCCCATTTGTATTTTTCTTTTTTGAGTCTGTAAGATTGTATCTCTTGTAGTAATGTCTTGTTACCTTTTGATACCTCTAAATATGTCATAAGTATGTTATAAAATTTCATAACATGTTTCAAAAACACGGCCATAAGAAATTTAATGCCTCAACAAGAGGACATGTCAGGGGAAAAGAGCATGTATGGTAACCCTATTTTATTTGACGATCCAAATTTAAATGTGCGAAAAATAGTCATACTTTAGTGCACTATTTTAAATTCTCGGTAGTTTTAAACACCTCATTGGACTTAGCTATACTTTTTGCTGGTTTTTCTTTTGTAAACAAAAACTATTATTTCCTTATTTTCCTTCTGGAAATTATTATTTAATTTTTCTCTTCTTGGTTATTAAAACACTAACCCACTTTTCTTTCTGCATTTTTAAATGAATTTCCTAATGATGCATAAATTTTCATTTAAACATATTCAGGGGATAAATTTTTAGCATTAAAATGTGGAAAGCATAGAGCAACACCGACAAGACGAAATGTTTAGTTCAGGTGAATTTAATTAGTTTTGCTTAATTAGATTCTCTTATTTTTCTCATTATTCTCATTCACTAACGTAAATTTAATTTTTTTGTTTTGTAGAATAACTTCTGCAACAAAAATAATACTGAAAAAATTTAATAATTCCTAACCTTCTTATAATGTTATGTAAATATATTTAAAAAATCTAATCACAATCAGGACGCAAAATTATTTCTATTCATGAAATTTTATCTCGGTCATTTTTGAGGTTTCGTAAATATAACCAAGAATCTTATACATCGTCACTTATGTGTATGTCTGCCCTAGGGCTACCAGGTGTCCTACTTTCGGTAGGACAGTCCTACAATTAAATCTACGTGTCCTATGTTCTATTTGGGCTTGAATATTTTAAAATTTTAATCTATGCATTTATTTCGGTTGACTGCAATTAAAATGTGGCTATCAAAGCAATCTTGCAGCGTATTTGTTGTTTGGTGCAATATCCAGGGAGTTTAGTTGGACACCGATTGCTTTTCTGTAAGATCATTCACAATTCAGTTATAGTAGACAACTAAAATAACATTTAATTATTATAATTATACGTATAGCTACGTACAGGGCTATTCAGAGACAAAAAATAAACACTGTTTAAATTAAATACTGTCTAAATTCAGTGTTTAAAATTTTTCATATTCAAAAACACTTTTTAAACACTGTTTAATTTTTTAAATACTGTTTTTCTTAGTTGCAGTGCTTAAGTTGATTTTGTCTATTCGGAGACAACATTTCATTCTACCAGGTCTACAAGTATGAAATGCGGATTTTTTTCAAACTTGCCGCGCAACCTTAGTGTATAGTTCAAAGTTCCAACACATATGGCGTTTTGTTAAGTTATCATTAAGTGTCAAATGCGTATAGGCTATAATTTGAAAACTGATCATATAGTTTTGTTTTACTGAGTTAAAAATGTCAAATTTTGTGCCAAATAAAGAGCATTCGCGGACAGTACTACTGTTTTGTTTTCGGTTGAAAAAAAATGCTGCTGAATCATAGTGATTGCTTCGAGAAGCTTATGGTGAATATGCTCGTGTGAACGATGGTTTCGGCGTTTCAAAACTGGTGACTTTGATCTTACAAACAAAGAACATGGAAAACCTCCAAAAAATATGAAGATACAAAATTAGAAACATTGCTACAGGAAGACGATAGTCAATCACAAAAACAACTAGCAGAGCAGTTAGGCGTTAGTCAACAAGCTGTTTCCAATCGCCGACGAGAGATGGGTAAGATCCAGAGAGGCAGATGAAAAAACGCAAAAACACTTGTGAAATTTTGCTTGCACGATACACAAGAAAGTCTTTTTTGCATCGTATCAACACTGGCGATGAAAAATGGATTAATTTTGCAAATCCCAAACGCAAAAAATCATGGGTGAACCCAGGCTCACCATCCACATCAACTGCAAGACCGAATCGTTTTGGCAAAAAGACAGTGCTCTGTATTTGGTGGGACCAAAAGGATGTGGTCTATTATGAATTATTAAAACCTGGTGAAACAGTTAATACCCAACGCTGCCAACAACAACTGATCGAATTGAACCATTCGCTGCTCATAAAACGACCAGAATACGAAAGAAGACAGCACAAGGTAATCTTTTTTCACGATACCGCTCCATTACTTAAGGCAAAAGCAGTTTGCAACACATTGGAGGCACTCAAGTGGGAAGTGCTACCCCATGCCGCTTACTCACCAGACTTGGCTCCTTCAGATTACCACTTGTTCGCATCGATGGGTCACGCACTTGTCGAGCAGCACTTTTGTTCATATGAAAATGTGAAAGAATGGCTAGATGAATGGTTTGCGGGGAAAGGGGAAGAGTTCTACAGGCGAGGTATTCACAAATTGCCTGAAAGATGGGAAAAATTTATAACTTCTAATGGAGCATACTTTGAATAAATAAACTTTTACTGTTCTTTTGAATTAATGTGTTTTATTTTAAAAAAAAATCCGCATTTCATACTTGTAGACCTGGTAGTTACCGTAGTTAAGTTACATTTTAATCAACATTTTTTAAACAACGGTGTGGGTAGTTTAAATTTGTGTATTAAGATTATTATCACGTGAGATTTCTAAATGAGTGATTCAGTGGAAGAATATTTAGAAGATATTGAAGAAGTGAAGGATATAAATGAGTTTGTGTGAACAAATTTTGTCAGAATTTATATGGACAGGGAAAATCCCTATGATAATTATAGTGATAACATTTTCCATGAAAAATATCATTTTTCGAAACAGGGAGTTTTTATACACCACCTTGTTGAAAATGAAATTAATCATGTGCCATATAATTGTGCCATATGATCTTCATGGATTAGTCAACCTACTATGTCACGTATCATAGTAAAGTTTCAGTTGCGTTGGCTCTAAAAAAAAGCTTTTATAAAATTTTCAGTAATGCATCAAGAAATGCATTCAAGAAAGGCATGCAAATTAAAATTATGAAACCACTGGGATCAAACCTGGCATTATTGATAAAAACAAAAATATTTTATTTTTTTATTTGAATGTGGAAGCTGAACACCAAGGCAGACGACCTTCCAGATAAGCAGAATTCCATATAATCCGGAAGATAAAATACTATATTCTCCAAAAATTTCCAAATATAATGCGTCTTTAGCTTTATATCAAAATTTTCATAATAAATAGAACAAAAAAAATGTTACTAATAATAATATTTTAGTAGTAGAAGACGTTCTTTTTTAATTTTGCTTTCCATTATCAATATTATTTAAGACTGGCGTAGCGTAGTGGTAACACATGTGCTCTGCGTTGCTAAGGTCTCGGGTTCGAATCCCGTTCAGGCATAGAATTTTCTAAAAAATAAAAATTATCTTGGCTAATTTCGAAGCAGCAAAGGCAATTAAAAACCAGTGGCGAAGGAAGACCTCCGCTAGACTTGCCCTCCCATAAAAAAAATAATAAAAAAAGAATACATAATTTTTTTTTTTTTAATTTAAAAAAATATTTAGGTAAATCTTCAAAAATACATCAAATTATGTCCTATAGAATTTTTTGTTCAAGGCTTGGTTTACTAGTTACGATTTTTTAAAAATTTTAATGTTTAATAACTTCCGTTTCCGGTTTCGGATTTTAATAAAAAACCATAGGGTTCTTTCCAATTATTAGGAGAATTTTTGAGTACCAGAACGAACTCTTTAAGTTAAACCGTTTTTGAGTTATCGTGTATACACACAGACACACAGACACACAGACACACAGGCACACACACATACGGACGGCACTTCGAAAATAGGTTTTTTGGATTCCCTGGACCATGAAAGGTGGTCATCAGTCAAAATCTCGACATCGAAAATTTTCGGGATTACAATACTTGCCCCTTATATATTAAGGTCGGGCAAGTAAAAAACCAATCACAAAATATATTTAAAACTCATTACGCTTTGAAACTATGTATATGAATCTCAAAATGACAGTTAAGTTTAATTATTTTATTACCAACTCGCACAATTTTCAGCTGTTTTTATTTAAACAGTGTTTAGTTTAGATATTGTTTAAAAAATAGTTATTATGCTTCTGAATATACAAATAAATTAAACACTGTCTAAACTTTAAACAGTGTTTAATTTAGACAGTGTTTAATATTTTGTCTCTGAATAGCCCTATTAGTGCTTTATTCCAAACCGTTATTTTTTTTGCTTCCAATTTTTTTAATTTCTATATTTATGTAACGTATGGAATGAAGGTTTTGTACGTGAATTAACGAACAACATTTTATTTAAAAAAATATTTTATTGCCTTTCAACCATAAATGTATTATGACAAATTCTCTTATTCTATACCCCTATTCTATTTACAGAGGCCTCCTCTGTAAATAATATGGATTTAAAGTTAAAAAAAAAAAACTAGTAATGTGCATTAGTATGAACAAGAACAGTAGACTCAGAATTTTTTATCGAGATAGTTATTTAAAAACGATCAAATTTTCCGATACATTTTTGTGATGTAATTATTATTTTTTAAACGTTACTCATGTGTCTAATTTCCGAGAGGAGGCAACCGAAAAAAAAAAAATCTCAATAATGTAGATTAGTGGAAACCAAAGTAGCTCAGGGGGAATTATTTACCAGCTTAGTTTTTTTAAAAATATTGATTTATTTTAAAAAATAATCATTTTTTATAAATTTATTGTGTGATATCAAAAGAAATTTCTTAAGACGTGGATTAAGGAACAGAAAATGGTTTTACAAATTTTATTTATTTCAACACGTTTTTTATCTCTATCACTGAAAAAACAAACAAAACAAACTGAAACAATAATGTACATTGCTCTGAACCAGAAATATACGAAATGAATTTTTGATCAGATTGAGTTATTGATAACATTCCAGTTTTCGTGTTTTTGACAAAATTAATTATTTTATTAATTCATGGCTAAATCATGGGTAATAATATGGCCTAGTAATAATATTTTTTATTAGAGTTCTTCTTTTGAAATTAAAAATACAATATATTTTTTTTTTATTTACAGCTGAGAATCTACTATTATATTGTACAATTGTGGTATGTATGTTCTATTCAACGTCTGGTGTATCTTCATTTTTCCGGTAACGCGGAGAGAGGAAAATGAACCGCCCTCTCATCCGGGTGATATTTTTTTAGTGCTTGGGCTTAATTTTTTTTTTCGACAGGGGGTACTGACTAATTTTTATTGATAAAAATCATGCATTTTTTCCTCGAATCCGTGTCGAATCAAAGTCACCATTGATCGGCACGGACAGGTTTTATCAGACGATAATTCAAAAATATTCTTAATACAAGACGGCCGGTCCAGAATATTTACGGCGAGAATCAAAGTGTTAAATGGTAATAATGGTTCAGGATAGCTTTTTGGACGTGCGAGATAATATTTTGAGGTATCAGAAAACATTTTTCAAAGAATCTGGGCCATTATTGGAAATATGCTTACAAGATTTCAGAAGGTGACAGCTGTCAAATTTTTTGCATTTTAAAATGGGAGGAGATTTCACATTTTGAACGTGTTTCTTGACAGAAGAATACTAATTAAGGATTTAAGGTGAATTAACGATAATGTTTAAGACATTTGCAGGGCGAATTTCCATAAAATAGTGTTAAAAAAGATTTATAGATATTAAAAATTTCAGGGTTAATCAAAGTGTTAAGTGGTGATAATGGTTCAAGATAGCTTATTTGACGTGCGAGATAATATTTTGAGGCATCAGAAAACATTTTTCAAAGAATCTGGGCCATTATTGGAAATATGCTTACAAGATTTCAGAAGGTGACAGTTGTCAAACTTTTTGCATTTTAAAATGGGACGAGATTTCACATTTTGAACATATTTCTTGATAGAAGAAAACTAATTAAGTATTTAAGGTGAATTAACGATAAAACTTAAGACATTTGCAGGGGGAATTTCCATAAAATAGTGTTAAAAAAAGATGAGCGACGAGTTTTATAATCGACAAGTGCGACAAAATTATATTAAAACGAGTCGCGAAGCGACGAGTTTTAACAATGTAGGGGAGTAGACCGGCGTAGCCCAGAACAGCGTAGCGGCTGAGGCCTCTAGTCGTATCATATTCTCCGCAAACTATTATACGTCTGGATTTAATCTGTTGTTTGAATAATTTCATTTTTTATGTTGTTAGGTGAGCAAGGAGAAAAAAAAATATTTATAAAATACTTATAAACTACAGGCTATTCCAAACCTTTAAGCGAAACTAAATGGAATTTAAATTTTCTTAAGTTGTCATTAGCTAGATTTTTATATATTGAAGTGGGCTTTTGCTGAATATATATATATATATATATATATATATATATATTATTTATTTTATTTTACATCGGCCTATTTCTGCAACGAGGCTAATCGCCGATGCCAAGGGGCGAGCTCCTACACCTAGATGAGGGGTGAATGATTGCGAAAATGTGAGTAATGTAAACATATTATTCTCGCCCGAATAATATCACCAACGAATGAGGCTCGAACCACCGACCGCCCAGATCAGACTGTTTCTAACAGTCTAAAACCGCATGACTTAATGCGTTTTAGCTGAATAAAATGATCAAAAGCTTCAATCAATTGGTATAAGTTACTAGATTTGAAAATCTTATTCCGTTTAAAGCAAAGAAACTGACTATAAATAACATAGTGAGAAATACGTTTCTGAAATTGAAAAAATGGTTATCCATTTATCCATTTATTTTATTTTATCCATTTATCAAAATATTTCTTACTAATTTAATGAAGACTTAGAAATTTTCGAAAATTATTAAAATTCAGTTTAAAAAAATAAATAAATGAAAGATCTTAGTACTCCAGTAGAAAAAAAATATTCTAGACATCCAACTTTCTGTTGACTCCTTACACTTATTAAATACCTATAAAACCCTGATATGTGTGAAAATTCACACGTCACATCGATTGGTAAGCAAATAAGTAGATCAATTGTTAAGCAAACAATAGTTACATAAACAATAGCAAATGTATGTTTTTAATAAATTGTTTAGTCAATGACTCAACAATAAGGCATTGCACATAAGTTTTCCCATATGCGCCACTTGTTAGTACCAACTTATAAAATTAAACTAATGAGCGGGAAATTCAAAAGCCTATCAATCATTTATGGAACTCTAGGTATATGTTCCCTGTTTTAAAAAAGAATGCACTTCATATTACACATTAATAAAAAAAATGAATAGATGGTTGAAGAATAGAATAAAATCGTAAAATCTAGGTGTAAGGTTAAGTGGTAAAGGAACGTGTAAGATATCGTAGTGAAATCTTTCCCCAGAGACGACGGATCAGGACTAACGTAAAATACATTTTCAATGTGTTCCACGAGATTACTGAAGCACTACACATGCAACCAAATCAAATACTTCCTTAAAAGTACCAATACCGACTTATATTCCTTTTTAGTAGATGATCTTCTTCATCTTTTAGTAAATAGAAAAATGTTCAAAATTGAATTACATATTCTATGACAGGAATAAACTGAATTAAAATTAAAGTAAGCTGAAATAAAAACTGCAACGAGAAAAAACAAGCAAGATATTTCATAACTTTAATATTTGCCAAAGGTAAACGTTTATATTTCTCATCATCACACAAACTATTAACCAAATTATTTATTATATTGTGTATTCAGATTTTTTTTTTTTTCAAATATGAGCAGTTAATAAAACTTAAAATTTATATCTATTGTTAGAAACCGGATTATTATTGTTTAAAGAAGTATTGGTAGAAATATGAATTATTGACAAAATTGAATATTAACTAGAAGTGTAGATGTTAAATGAAAACTCTTCCTAACATGTTATATTACTCGATTAGCTTTTTTAACCACCTCAACTACGTGCTTAGACCAAGTAAGATCGCTACATACGGTGACTCGTAGATCAACATGTTCGGACTAGTGTTTCTGATTTCTCGACATTAGACTTATTTTCTCGAGAATTCTCGAGAAATCTCGAGAAAAATAATTATATAATTATTAGAATATACATCTTTTTTTAATGTTGGAAATATTGTAGAGGATAAATACATGTTAAAATTATAGTCACCTTTAAAGTACTAAAGTAAAGGTGTCAAGCAAATTTTACATTTCTCGAGAAATAAAAAATGAGAACTAAAACTTTTTCTCGAGAAATTCTCGAGAAGAATTACTAGTTCGGACACCTTGCTCAATGTTTGCCCACCAATAAAGTAGTCGAGGCACAGGTTATTGTACCCTTTATGCAGAACCGTACATTTACTGTGGTTTATTTTTTTATTTAGCATATGGATACATTGGTTCCATGACTACTGGGGCCGTAAGACAATTCGGGCCGTTCACAATTGGGGCTTTTCATAACTGGGGCCGTTCACAATTGGGGCTTTTCATAACTGGGGCCATTAACAACTGGGGCGATGGACAATTCGGACCGTACACAATTGGGGCTTTTCACAACTGGGGCTTTTCACAACTGGGGCCATTAACAACTGGGGCTTTTCACAACTGGGGCCATTAACAACTGGGGCGATGGACAATTAGGGCCGTTCACAATTGGGGCTTTTGACATCTGGGGCCATAACTATGGGGCCATAGCTAGAGTCTTCTTTTGTTTAAAATAAAAAATAATTTTTTTATAAGTTGGCATAAATTAAATTGCGTGTTGTTTTGAAAAAAAATATTTTAATGGTTTGATTAAGTACATTTTGGTGGGAATTAGAATGAATAAAAAAATTGTATTTTAAAAGTTGCCTTAAGAAAATTTTCGTGATCATTTGATTAAAAATCAATTGTATTTTAAGTTATATTAAGTAAAATTTGATGCTCTTTTGACTATATATTCCCCGCACTCAGTAAATTCTGAACCAATAGAAAATGTTTATGTACACGTACATTCGAAGATATTCTTCTAATAAAATTTTTGATCGGCGAGAATCTTAAAGCAGCAAATATTATGAAAATTATGTATTTGAAAATTTAGTCACATTAGAGACATGATAGATATTATCAATTTTTAATTTTTATTATGTTTATCTAGACAATTTTGCCCGTTTTATATAAACGAGATACATAAAATACCTATCTACAAAAAATACTATGATACATAAAAAAAAAAAAAAAATAGGAAAATCAAGTAGTCAAATAAAAAATAACTGATTTTCTCGTAGTTGACTCATATTAATAAAATTTAGTTACAAAATATTTACTTCTAAAATTAAATACATTTTTTATTTATATAGATTATAATTTTTTTAAATACGTGTATTTAAATTAAGTACATATATTATTTATAAGAGCACTAAATATTACATAACCCTTAAAATACAATTTCTTTTTAATCAAATGAACACGAAAATTTACTTAAGCCAACTCTTAAAATACAATTTATTCTAATTCCCACCAAAATGTACTTAATCAAACCATTAAATATATTTTTTTCAAAAGAACACGCAATTTAATTTATGCCAACTTAAAATAATTATTTTTTATTTTAAACAAAAGAGTTATGGCCCCAGTTGTCAAAAGCCCCAATTGTGAACGCCCCGAATTGTCCATAGCCCCAGTTGTTAATGGCCCCAGTTGTGAAAAGCCCCTATTGTATACGGCCCGAATTGTCCATCGCCCCAGTTGCTAATGGCCCCAGTTGTGAATAGCCCCAATTGTGAACGGCCCCAGTTGTCTGGTTACCGGATACATTTGTGCAAGTATATAGATACATTAACAAAAAATAAATGAAAATAAAAGAAACATAAAATTAACAAAAATACAAAATAATAATAAAAAATCCATTGCACGAGGATTTGGACGATATTTGGACGTCAAGGGTAGGTAGCCCGGTCAGAATCTCATGTAGGATGGTAATGAAATCCTTCTTTTTGGCAGGATAATCTCGAAGAGGGCATTCGAATGAAATGTGCTGCACTGTTTGGTTTGGAGCGCCGCAATCACAATTCGGCGAGGAAGTCGGCAGCACATCTACCGTGGTTGGTACGAATGCGGTTAATGGTGGACCAAAGATGTCGTGGTAGGTCGAACCCAGGTGGTTAACATTTAGAAGGCATCAACGCCTGTCATTCTAATGGTGCATTTGTTAGCCAGAAGTCCATCCGTATAATCAATCTATCCGAATGTAATCCTGACTGTAGGCTATTACTCGTCACTGATGGATGTCGAGATTTAAGCCTAGGGCGAAATGGTTTGAGATCTGCGTGAATAGGCAGGTTTGCGTTTGTGATGCGTTTCCTGTATTCTCGAGCACATGCAGCCTGGCGGCGGAACGGAGGGGAGCAATATAGCACAACGTCGGTATTAATAAGCCTCATTGCTCTGTTTAACTGCACGTCGATCTTGCTAGCATGAGTGCTGTTAAGCCATACTGAGGCGCAATACTCGGCCGTTGAGAAAACTATAGCAAAAGCAGCTGTGTGCAGTACCGAAGCTGACGCTCCACAAGTAAAGCCAGCAAGTTTTTGTAGTAGGTTATTCCGGGTTAATTGGTCGAGTTATTCATGGTTATTCCGGAGCTCGCGGTTTAATTTAATTGACAGAGTAGTGTTTGCCATTTTGTTGTTTAAATGAAAACACGATACTTCCATTTTTGCCAAACTTGGGCAAAGCCTCCCATTTTCAAACTATTAACTTAGAATTTCTAAGTCTTTAGTTAGAATCTCTTCAGTCAATGTTATACTTTGTGATTGGTTGGCGAGAGCAATGTCATCTGTATAAGCAAATTTCCTAGATGAAGTTTCCGGTATGTCATGGATATATAAATTGAAAAACAGCGGAACTTATACTGATCCTTGTGGAAGGTCGTCCGATAGAATAATAATTCTGCTTTCCGAATTGTTTAACGATACTGTAAGCATGTGGTAGTTCAGGAAGTTATTTATGAGTCTGGGGAATTGTTTACATGGGATAACTTGGAGAAGCTTGTAAATAAGTCCTTTTCTCAACACAACTGACGTTTTTAATTTTTCTTGAAAACCTGATTCAATGTAGGTTGTAAAGGCTAAGACTTGGTCCTCGCAACTAAGACCTGTTCTGAAACCGGCTTGTTCAGGTGGAATTATTTTATTAACACCCGAAGAAATTCTAGTATAGAAAAGCCGTTCCATTCACTTCAACGTACAGCTAAGGAGTGCAATTGGCCGGTAGTTTTCTGGCTTGTCTGCTGGTTTACCTGGTTTGGGTAGCGCTAAGATTTTAGTTTTCCTGAATTCTTTAGGTATAACTCCTGTGTTGATAATGGTTTTGTTAATAATTGTGGGCTGTTATTGTTGGTAATATTAACCTTGTATGATCAGGTATTCATTAAGTATTAAATACTCCAGGATGAACCGAAACTTAAACTGATTGTAAAATATCGGACCTTATCATTTCCGAATTGATATCTAGAAATCGAACTAGCGTCCTTGTGCTTTGATGCAAACTTCATACCACGGAGTCACCGCAACTCAATTACCCTACAATATCTATAGGTTATGTTGCAGGTGAGGAATTCTAGTACTGTATTTGACCAATAGTTTTGTTGCGAATCTTTATCTTCGTTTTAATTGTGTATTTTCAAACAAAAATCAACATCTTCGTTTTTCTTTTCAATATAACTGTAATATTTGCATATAATATATGTAAAAAACATGATTTATATTTTAAAGATAATATTTTGGAGTGAAGTATAATATTTGTGTATAAAATAAATGATAAAAGAACATATTTATTGTTAAAACAATTCTGTGAAATAATCTGAAGCACGCACATGTATCTATGAACATTGCGTAAGATACCAGAAAGGTTTACTTAGGCCTCTTGTTTATTTAGGTCTCGTTTTCCTACATTCAGATATCCTTACTGAAGGATCACACCTGTCAATGAATTTCGAAATCTATATTTAATATACCAATAACAATCCTCTATGCTCCTTGCTTCCAAAATTCTGGTTTTATAAATTATTTACTATAATTTATAGCAATATATAAGCGCTAAAATATTATTTACTTTGCAATCCTAACTATACCATTATGATTTAACTAAAGTTCGATTATCCAGAGAAGTCCAGTCAAGGTCATATGAGTGAAATAATAATTAACGTAATGAACGTGTTTCTCTCTCACTCACATTGGCAAAAAGGTAAGAGAAATAATAATAAAGCATGTCAAAAAAAATGTTTATCGGTCCAGTATAGCTACGACAAACGTACTAATACATACAAACGTGTACTATAAGTTATGCCACCTCAGAGTTTGTCTGAGCTTACTAATGTTTTCTAGTGTCATTCGTACAAAACCATTATTATTTTGCTATTTATTTAATAGCGATTTTCATTAAATCTGTCCTTTTCAGAACAATATTTGTATTTGAAATAATAGTTTTTTTTTTTTGAAAATAAGATGAATAAAAACGGAAAAACGTTAAGAAACCAGTCTCATGAACTGGCTTATAACTTAGACGAATATTTTCTACGGGAGGAAGAAAAGAGTGGACCTTTGTTAACCATCCAGTTCAGCAGGTAAATAAATATGATTTAATATTTATTATAATTAAGATTAGGATTAAGATTAATTTTTTGTAGAGACATCTTTCCTAGATGATGATAAATTATATTAGACAGGGAAATTGTTAGTTTTTTACACAGTGTCTTTCATATTAATCGGCAAGATATAGATGCTAATTATAATGAACTTATGAAATCTTTTGTCTTACATTTTCTTAATCTGGGCATTTAATCCATCTCGCAGATATTGACACCGGGTCGCCGGGAATTTTCCATATTCGTTTTGCATATTTCAAAATTATGACAAACTTTAATATGACGTGATTTATAGAAATTTTCATGCTCGTATTGCCGTTGCTCAGAAACGAAATGCGATCAAGACTTGCGGTTTAAATCTTAAGGTAAACCTAATAGGCTTATATTTTTATTTATTATTAGACAATGTTTTATAACAAAAAATGAAAATTGAAAATTTTTTGAAAATTTTAATAAAACCTAACTAAAAATGGTTAGGGATATAAATCTGCTAGTTAGAAATTTTTAAAATTCTTCTACATTGTTTAGTATATATATATATATATTTTTTTGGCTTTAATAAAACAAATATTCAGTTTTATATGGGCAGTAACTCAAAACTCATGAAAATGGCAAAAATTCGAAAAATACGTATTTGTATCAATTTTATACAAAATCAGAGACAAAAATTTTTGACAAAAATTTTAAAAAAAATTTGGGAGAAAAAAAATGCATTTTGTTGGACAATTGATTATATTCTAAGCCTTCGATCACAATTATATGGTCACTTTTGAGTTACGGTCTAAAATATCGACATTTGCGGCAAAAAAATTAAAGAAAGATAGTCCACAAAAAGGCTCAGATATAAGACAAAATGGTTTAACATATTTTCATGTAATTTAGTATGATGGTAGATTAAAACCAGGATACGGCATCTCAAAGATTATATTTTAGGGGGTGTTTCGGACTTAAAACTATTAATTAAAAATGCATTTATTTTTTCAATTAGATGAGTATTTGTGAGCTACGAAGGCGGGGGGGGGGGGTATACACCCTAAAACAAAAGTCTACTTATATTTCCCTTGTTATGAACTTAACAACAAAATCATAGAAATATATCACTCGAAAAATATTTACATATCTATAGAAATTCTACGAAAAATAAATATTTTTAAAAAATGTTGAAAGGGTTATCATAACTCTAGATGTATACAAAAGCAGAAAAAAAAATTAATTAAAACCAGTGGCGAAGGGAAACCTCCGCTAGACTTACCCTCCCATAAAAAAATATTTAAAAAAAAATGTAAATTTAAAAAAAAAAAAAAATAAATATTTAGATAAATCTTCAAAAATACATCAAATTATGTTCTATACAAATTTTTGTCCAAGGCTTGCTTTACTAGTTACAAATTAATTATCATGACCATGATAGACTTTTAAATAATTTTACAAAAAAATTTCGAAATTTTTCGTTTTATCAAAAAACGTCTCAAATAAAAGTTATTAGTTATTGCATTTATAGTAACTTTTGATGAATAAATTTTTTCGAAATATTTTTCTGTTGCTAAATATTCGCAAAAATCTTAAAATCGACACGAGTAAACTCCCATTTCTAGTCAACCGATTTTCATAAAAAACAATAGGGTTCTTCCCATTTAATAGGAGAATTTTTTAGTACCAGAACGAACTCTTTAAGTTAAACCGTTTTTGAGTTATCGTGTATACACACAGACAGACAGACAGACAGACAGACAGACAGACAGACAGACAGACAGACAGACAGACAGACAGACAGACAGACAGACAGACAGACAGACAGACAGACAGACAGACAGACAGACAGACAGACAGACAGACAGACAGACAGACAGACAGACAGACAGACAGACAGACAGACAGACAGACAGACAGACAGACAGACAGACAGACAGACAGACAGACAGACAGACAGACAGACACACATACGGACGGCACTTCGAAAATAGGTTTTTTGGATTCCCTGGACCATGAAACGTGGTCATCCGTCAAAATCTCGACATCGGAAATTTTTGCGATTACAATACTTGCCCCTTATATATGTATTAAGGTAAGTGTAAAAATTATACAAGCTTTTGTTTTCTAATAGAAACAAGATTAACGTATGAGACGATAAAATGTATACGTACTGTAGCGGTCCACTGATACGCGTACTTTACATCGTACCATTTGTTATCAACTAGGTAGCGAGCCTGTGATATAATGCAAACTGAAGTGAGATTCTAAAGGAGTTCGGGTACTAGGCGTAAGTTTTATCCATGGTTCATCATTGTGATACGTGAATTAAATAGTATACGAGGTGTGTAAATTAAGTAATAATTTTATTTTATTTTTATTTGAATAGAATTACGATTCAATATTGTCAGGCGAATAAGGAGGCTGAGGAGCCACAGGAATGATTTTACTGGCCAATTGGTTCTTGAAGACTCTCTTCCTTCTGAAAATACCTTAAACCACAAGAAAACCTGGGTCCTTGACAAAACACTGTCTCCATAGGCCTGCTGAAGTTTGTTTGCTGAAGTTTCCATTGCACTGTGCCTAAGTCTGAAGTAAAACCTGATAGCACACCGTGGCTCGAAATGAATGTCACTCATTTAGAGATCGCACTAAAAAAAACTGTTTCACGAAAAAAATTGCTACGGACAACAAAATTACTCTAGCTGGTTCAAACTCGTATTGGAGGCGTATGACATGTTCACCTGCCTCCCCTCTAAGTCCCGCGTCCCATTTGTTACCAGATCAAACGCTATGTTGCCAGTCCGGTTACTTAATTTACACGCTTCGTATATTGCTACTTACCAACCAACGGATCAGGCATCTTGTGGTTAAGTCTGGGAAGCTGATCACTTAAATTTTTAGAGGTGAATAGTTACACACGTCCCGCGTCCCAATTGTTGCCAGACCAAACGCTACGTTGCCAGCCCGGTTACTTAATTTACACGCCTCGTATATTGCTACTTACCAACCAACGGATTAGGCATCTTTTATTCTGGGAAGCTGATCACCTGCAAGTTTTTAGAGGTGAATAGTTTAAACACGTTAAGAAAAAGAAGGTGGTTTTTGAATTAATTTTAAAGAATTATTACAAATTAAGATTTACAATTCAATCAAGTTTAATGAAAATTATATACATCAAAATGAGATAAAAGAAACAGGATCGAATAAACCAACAGATAATCGACTCAGAGCCCTTAAGAATTAAACGATTATAGATGTTTCCGCAAACTGGACTGATATTTCTGACCCCCTTTTCAAAGTGACTGGTGTATATATAAGGGTTCTGATAGCATTTCCTGGAATAAGTC
Source organism: Liopterus haemorrhoidalis (assembly GCA_963971575.1). Lineage (NCBI taxonomy): Eukaryota > Metazoa > Arthropoda > Insecta > Coleoptera > Dytiscidae > Liopterus > Liopterus haemorrhoidalis. The sequence goes on from OZ020611.1 coordinate 60,789,808, forward strand.
GACCAGTTATAAATCAAATAGTTTGTCCAAATATTTTGTGAATTAATATATATAAAAAATTTAAATAATTATATCTAAGATTAAGTAAAGTGTCCACAGTGAATAAACATCTAATACAAAAGTTTAACACAGTGAAAAGTTATTTTATATTACTCCTACTACATATTGTAAAAAAGTGACATAATCTCAACCGCCAAAATGTCAAAAAGAGTGACAGATCTACGTTTAAGTGAGCTTAAAAACGAACTGAAAGCAAGGAATGTCAAATGTACAGGGAAAAAGCAAGATTTAATAATTAAGCTTAAAACTATTTTAAATTCAAGCTTTATAGACGAAAATAACGGAAATGAGTCTGCAAATGACGTTGAAAATACCATGTCACAAACAGAAGAGGAACAATACAGCGAAACTCTGAATACATCCAGTAGCAGTAGTGAAACTGTAATTAACAACGTCAACTATACAAAATCTCCTGTCAAAATTAGAGTTAAGTCCAAAAATAAGAAAATCAAACTCATTAATAAAATAAAATCCCTTGAAGCAAAAATTCACCAGCTTGAAGTTAGGCTCTCAAAAATTATTCGAAGCAACAAGAAGAAGAAATACTCTGAATGTAAACAACCACAACAGGTAACCTCATCAGAAAATAAACAAACACCTCCGGACATCAAAAAATACCAAGAACCAGCCCCAAAAATCAGCCAAAAAGATATTATACCACCTCTAATACCCTCCCTAAAAACTAATCAAAATGTCAGACAAAAAAGTGTGCCGCAGCAATTAGATGAACAAGTGAAAATACTGTTATTAGCGGACAGCCATGGTCGCCATGCGGCAAATATTTTAGAAACTTTACTACCCCCTAGTAAATTTAGAGTTAGTGTTATCTTTAAGCCGAACGCTTGTTTTAATAATGTAACATACAATGTCAAACAACTTACCGAAAATTTCACACACAATGATTTTGTAATTATCATGGCAGGAACAAATGATATTTTAAATAATGGCATTTTACAACATTCTCTTATTAAACAAACCCTCAATAGCACTTCACACACAAACACAATTCTCATAGGCACCTTGTTCCAAGAAAATAAAACTGATTTTAATAACAAAGTTTTCAAATTAAATTCTTTCCTTAACCACTTGTCTTATGCATACAGCCATGTTACATTCATTGAGCCGAATGTACTAATCAGCTACTCTGATATGACAAGTTTTGGTTTGCACATGAATAAAGGCGGAAAATACAAGTTATTTAATGTTATTGTAAAATGCATACAGACACATACACACGAGATTAATGAATTATTTGATATTAAAAATAGACAATCCAATCAAATTAAAGCTAAAAATCTAAGTCCTAATGAACCTAATATAGACATACAAAATGATAACAATACTCATAAAATTTATAATTGTAATAACACATTAGATGCAAATTTTTTAGAAAAACCTGCCACAATAATAACAAAAAGAAGTTAAATTCAAGTATAAAAATCTTCCACCAAAACATACAAAGTCTCTCAAATAAAATTAATAAATTGGAAGTAGCATTAAAATATACACAACCCGATATTTTATTCATCACAGAACATTGGCAATGTGAAAATCAAATTAAATATTCATACCTTACCAATTATAAGCTCGCATCTTACTATTGTAGACGCAAGGGAGAGCATGGAGGATCCGCGATCTATGTAAAATCTAACATGCACGTAAAATTGAACGACAAAATACTTGAATTTAACATCCCATTTGAAATAGAATGTTGCTGTGTAGAGATTAACAATATTGTTTTTATATCATGTTATCGCCCTAGCGGCGCAAATGTTAATGTATTTTTAGACAGATTATGTGACATTTTAAATTATACTTTTTATCTTAAGGACAATATTGTTATAGGTGGAGACTTTAACATTGATCTCATGAACGATGACATAAATAAAAAATCCTTTATTAATATATTACAGTCATACAAATTAATGACTACAATTAAGACACCAACGCGAATAGTTAAGGATTCTAAAACATGCATTGACAATTTTATTTTATCTGAAAATTTACTCTTCAACAGTGTAGATGTAAGAGAATTTGGACTATCCGATCATACAAGTCAATCAATTACCATCTATGTTGAAAACAGTTCCTTCAGACAGCCAATACAGAAGGAAATAACTGACTTTTCCACAAAAAACAAAATAAAATTCTACCAGTATTTAGAAACCCAAACCTGGGATAAAGTACTTTCCCAAGATTGCACCCAAAAAGCCTTTGATTGTTTCAGCAATATTCTTCTGTATTACCATAATATATGTTTTCCTAAAAAACTGATTTCAGATAAACACAGCGATAGAAACGGGCTTCCTTGGTTAACAGAAGAGGCGTGTGAGTTAAAAAAGAAAGTAAGTGCCTATCGCGAACTATCGCAGAGATACCCCATTTTTAAAGAAATTTTCATCTCCACAAACCATGATTACAGTAAATTATTAAAAAAACTAAAGATTGAACATAATGACAACCTAATTAATAACTCGACCAATAAAAATAAAACAGCTTGGAATATAATAAATAAAACTAGACAAAACAATTCAGAAAATAACTCCTCTTTAATGTTTGAATGTGATAGCACAGATATAGACTTATCTAATAAATTCAACAACTACTTTACATCAGTAGCTACAGATATGAGTGCAAACTTTGACACAAATATCGATCACCAATACATAGAGTCAAAAATTCCAATAAACATAAATACATTTTTCTTAAAACCCGTCACAGAACATGACATAATGCAGGCTATAACAAATCTAAAAAATTCTTCTGCTGTAAGTGCTGATAAACTATCGAATAACTTAATAAAACTTTGTAAGAACCTTATAATTATTCCCCTAACACACATAATAAATTTATCTTTCCAACAAGCAATATTTCCTAAAAAACTAAAAAATGCCCTAGTTAAGCCACTCTATAAAAAGGGTGACAAATCATCATTCAACAACTACAGGCCTATCACTCTAATTTCACCTTTATCAAAAGTTATAGAATCAATCGTAAACAAACAGTTACTTTCCTTCCTATCAAATTTTAAAATTCTTCCAGACACACAACATGGTTTCGTAAAAAATAAATCTGTTGATACAGCCCTTTTTAACTTCGTTAGTGAAATATTAAACACATTAGATGCCAACAGCAAGGCATTAGGAATTTTTTTAGACTTGAGTAAAGCCTTTGACTGCATTCATCATGATATTTTATTCATGAAAATGGAGCGATACGGAATAAGAGGAATCGCATTAGACTGGATCAAATCTTACCTTACTGACAGAACCCAATTCACCTCGATAGACATTAAAAACAAGTCACATTTTTCCGACAAAAAGTCTGTTACCCTAGGTGCCCCACAAGGAAGTGTCTTGGCTTCTACTCTATTTTTAATTTACGCAAGTGACTTACCTAATTATTTTACAAATATGACAAACTTATCCGTGACTTCATTTGCTGACGACAATAGTTACCTTACTCGATGTAAAAACACGACAGATATTGAAACCTCCTTTAATGACGTAATGAAAATAGCATCCACATGGGCAAATAAAAATAAATTAACCTTAAATATTGATAAGACATCCTGTGTAGTCTTCAAAACACAACAAAATAAATTCATTCCGCCTAAGGAATTAAATTTTGAAAATCAAAAAGTAAAAATAACAGATACCTCACTCGTACTAGGACTAACGCTAGACAAAAACATTAACTGGACAGACCACATCGATAAACTGTGTAGAAGGTTGTGCTCATGTTTGTACCTCCTAAGGTCGTTGAAACTGAGTTGTAGCATCAAAGTGTTAAAGAATGTATACTTTTCATGCTTCCACTCACACTTAAAGTACAATATTATCCACTGGGGCCAATCGACTAATTGCAAACAAGTATTCCGTCTCCAAAAGTCAGCAATACGAGTCCTTCAATCGCTGAACTCCAGAGACTCATGCAAGAAATATTTCACCCAACTTAACATATTAACTCAACCAGCAGAATATATTCTATCTCTTTGTATGTTCGTCTACAAAAACAAACAACTGTTCCTAAAAATCGAACATTCCCATAACACAAGGAACAAAGATGCACTAGTCCCAAGGCCACACAATTTAACCTGTTACCAAAGAGGTGCCCATTTCAATTGCTGTAAATACTATAATGCGCTTCCTGATGAAATAAAGTTGTCAAAAAATGCACTCATCTTCAAGACCAATGTTAAAAAATACCTAATTGAAAGAGAATTGTATGACGTTAAGGATTTTTTTAGATAATTTCCATATTTATTGTTTATTACTGTTTATTCATTTATTTTCTTCACTGTCCATATCTCTAATGTTTTAAATATTTTCTTATATTATTATGTATTGACTTTCTTTTCATGTAATAGTATTATTGTTGTACATTGTTATTATGTAATATTTATGTACATGAAAGACAAGAATAAAACTAAACTAACTAAACTAAGAGTCTAAAATTATCCAAGGGTATTTCAGTCTTCAAATTTATTAGGAAATAACTTTGAATAAAAGTCATTTTGAACAACAAAATGTAAATAAAATAATCAGTTACGTTTTGTAATTTATGGCTTCTATTTTTCCATTATCTGAATTCTTAAATCTTTTAACTGTAATATAACTTTAAAATCTCAACAAAAAAAAATGCTATGTGAAAAAACGAGTGGCGTCTGAAAGTGTTATAGCCGATATCTGGTGGTGTTAAGTGTTTCGTTACAGTACCTTCAAAGAAATAACATGCTATACTATTCCAAAGGGGTAAATAAACATGCTACAGTAGTAGTTTTAAACATTAATATGCACAAAATTGTCATCATTAAATAGTCTAGTATAGAGGTTATTAGGCTTTAACCATTTACACGTATTTTATTATTTACACGTGTGATATCGCCCATTAAAAAGAAACCATGTATGAAACAAGAATGTGAAATTTATAAAATATTTACCTCGCTAATATTTTCCCAAAATTTAATAAGGGTCATTCTTCTTGTAAGGGCCATTAGATAGCCCTGTATGCTGCAAGAGTTACGTGTTGGTAAAGTAGGTAGGACTCAAGGCTGACACCCAACGGATTTATGTTTTGTTACAGGTGACCTAAATTACCTACCGTGCACTAATTAAAACTTTTTATTACTATCATTTAAGACCTAAAGAATACGGGAATATATTTGCAGAGAAATTCAAAGGTAGCAACATAAACAAATACAATGAAGACGTATTTTTGAAATCTTTCTCAGAATTAATTACAAGAATGATATATTTCGGATATTTGTATAGTTTAACAGCATGAAAGAGATATTTTGACGAGAGTGGTTGATAGAAAACAACTCCTGGTTTTAACAATTAGATTTATTAAATAGTTGAGTTAAAATAACAATATTTGATTGAATGTTCCATGGGAGCTGGTGAAGCCTCTCGTCCAACTCGTACTGGGCGGAACTGCCTTGAACCTAACTCCTGGCGGGAGTTGTCCATCAGAAAGTCGAAGCCTGGTGAAGTTTTCTTCCGCTCACGTGAGATCTACTGCTTATCGACCCGAAATAATTTTATTTGGAATCAGACTCCTGGTCATAACTGTGGTTGAATAGAACGTCATAGAGAAGTGGGCTAGTTTCCTCTACCTGGTACGCCATCCGTTTACTTATACCTCCAATTAATCTAGTTCCGCTATTCATTCGTTATGTCAAAGAAGGAAAATGCAGCGTATGCATGACGTAATTAAGTTATGCATTTTTAGACGCTAACAAAAAGATGTGACAATATATAGGATAAAGGGCCCTAATATCAAGTGTTTGTAAAATAAATTGGAATTAAATATTAAGAAATAAACATGAGATGACAATTTTTTGTTAGACTTATTAGAAAGAAAAAATAAATAAAGCGCAAGAAACTTTTTAAGCCACAATTGTTCTTATACCTTAGTATTTCTTAAGGCTTCCCTAGGGCCTAAGAATATTATAAGGCCTACGAAAACAGGCTACAATAAATAAAAATGTAACAGAAATTGGCAGGAAAATTATAAAATTAAGAAATTTTATATTTAATCTAAAATAGAATTAGGTATATTAAGATATTATAAGAGTATCTAGAGCCAACAACTGTAAATTGAAGAAAATTAAATTATACCAGTTAAAATCGATATTAAATATTATCAAATTTCAAATTTAAAAATCAATCGGTAAACAATATTCTCATCAAAACTACATCATTAGTAACTATCTGTCCAAGATAGGGCCGTGCGGTGATATATTGGCGCCAGGAGCAGACATTCTTACAAGGCGCCTTTATACTGAGGAAAACTATTAAGGCTGCCAGCTTATTACGAATGCAATCCCTCCCTGATAAAAGTATCTACTCGCCATTTTTATACATGTTTATATTGCAAGATTTTATTCAACGTTTCCGAAACATCCCTTTGTATTAAAGGATATTCTTTATGAAAATTCTCATTTAATTTGTCTAATCAAAAACGTTTTTTCGGCGACATAATAAATGTTAATGGTAAAGAAATAAATAAATAAATATTAGTGCCAGTCAAATTCCCAGTTTTGATCACCAATAATAGTTTTGAACACCAATAATAGTTTTGAACACCAATAATTAAACAATTTAGATAATAAATATCTAAAAACTAAATCCTAAAGTGAATTCTAAAAAAACCTAATACATATCAATTATTTATGGAAATTATCAAACGCCTTTATCGCATTTCTTGCAATCGGCGTAAGAATCCTCCTTTGTCACGACGCTCATTTCTACGCTGACCAAACAAAATGTTATATTTATAAACAAAAATAAATCAAAACCTAATTTATACAGATGCAACAAGCAAATAATAAAATATTTACTATAAAAATAAGCAAATGTGAAATATCTGATCACTCCATTGCTCCATGCCACCGCACAGCCTTGGTCCAGGATATCCGCAACGTTCTCCTGTAGGTCCATATTTTTAGAGACTCTTCTGTAAGTGCGAAAATATTAAGCACCATACATATATGCTGCTAATTTTTTTGAGTGTTTAAGTTTTGAATTGGCTAACTAACCATAACAATTTAACAAACATTCTTTTCGCTGATTTTTTTTTTTTAATTTTTACAAATTTCACTAAAAAACAATACACTTTTGTATTATATATATTTTTTTTATAATAATTTCTTTATAATTTTCCCTTTGTGTAAAAATAATTTTCCTCCAATACAATATCAGTGCTATGATCTTGTTTATGAATTCTAAACAGTAAAAGGATTATTAAAGTATAAAGTATTGAATGGAAACTGAACGAAGGATAAACGAGTCCTAATTAGGCCCTGACAAAGGAAAGAAACAAGTGCAAGCGACATTAATTATGTCATTAGCGAAAGTGTTTTGAATCCTTTATGTGTTATGTTTATCCACCCAGTTTTCTAAACATGTTTTTGAATGTGAATTTAATATAAGAATAATCTCAAGCCTATACAATTATATTTAACTCACTAAAGAAAACAGCAGATGCCGAAGGGCTTGTGATAAACACAGGAAAGACGAAGTACCTCAGGGCATTAAGAATACCTCAAAACGGTTGCCCACCAGCAATCGCAGAATTGCATATAGAATCCGTAACATGCTTTAGAAATACCGATTCTTCTCGTGCTCTGCAGATTAATCCCGAACAGCAATTGCTAAATTTTGATTAAATCCTTGTTATATTTTCATATACATTAAAATGTCTGCCTTTTTCTTGAAATCCAAAATGACTCTTAACGTATATATCCAAAATGGTAATAACTTAAGATCAAAAACTGACACATTTCTATTAAATACTACATAAGTTCATTCGATATAATCTGCATCTGCGAAACTAACCTCAATAACAACATTTATGATAATGAACTTTTTGATGCCAACCTATACAACGTTTATCGTCGTGATCGTAATCGAACTTCATGTAAAAGTGATGGAGGTGGTGTTTTGATTGTTGTGTCGAGTGATTTTTGTTCGCGAGTGCGCAATTGTAATTGGTCGTGTACTGGTGTATGTGAAGACTTATGGATTTCTGTAACTATTAATAAATCGAAAATGCTCCACATATGCTGTGCATACGTGCTAACTTTAATAACATTCTTGCTCATGTCAATAAAGTATTCAACATCATCCAGGAACATGCAAATGATGAACTTTTGGCATAGCTGGAGACTACAACATGCTTAAATTATCTTGGCTTACTGTACCAAATTCGTAATTTCTTGTGCCTGACTTATTTGATAATTATCAATATAAATTAGTCATTGATATGTTTGCACTTCATGACTTAAATCAATTTAATTATATTGCTAACAATAATAATGTTATTCTAGATCTTGTACTATATAATAATGCTAGGGGTAGATATATTCATCGTTCTTCTTTGTCACTTGTAAAGTGGAAAAGAAATTGTACGCTTCAATTAATTAACAATTTAATATTCGCAAAAATAAACAAATTGAGCCGTAAAAAATTCCATACTGCTGATTACCAGGAAATAAATAATGCTTTGAATGAGCTATAAGCCGTTCACTTTTGTAAGAACAAACTAAAAGGCAATTTTGTTTTCAATAGTTTACACCTTTGAAGCTGTATGTCATGTTGGTATTAAAAAATGTCACTTTTTTAAAATGTCGATCCATTTGACATATGTCATAATGAAAAATTATATCTTAATTATAATGATCATAACCTTATCAACCTAAAGTCGGTTTAACAGCGTAAGGAATATTTTTAATTGACATTTAAAGTCAGTAACACACCATAAAAGTAACCAAAATAACCAGATCTACTGTGGTCTTACAAAAGTGAACAGCTTATAAATTGGAAAAAATTATTTGAAGGATGTGACACTGACAGATCGGTGGACATATTCTATAGTAAAATTAAAAACATTATTGATACTCTTGTGCCGATTTTAACATCACATAAAGGTAATTTTGCTAAATGGGTTATTTCCGGCACCTAGATCGCCTTGAAAGAGAAAGAACGCTTTCATGAACGATGGAAACGATTTAGGTTAGAAATAGATCATTGTACTTTTTCCCTACTACGCAAGCGTACTAAAAAACTTAATAAAATCTGATAACAAAAATTACATAAACGAGGTACAGGACTCACTGAACAAAAATGTAAAAAAGTTTTGGTCGTTTTTAAATTATAAAAAAACAAAAAACAATAAAATTCCGTTAGAAATGACCCTCGAAAAAGAAAAAATTTTGCTTCGGTTTTCAAATCAAACAGCACTGCAGCCGATCAAAATGCTTTGAGTGGATGTGAAAATCAAAATCAATATTATTCTATAAATAATATATCTCAAGACGAAATATTAAAGCAAATATCTAAACTGGATAGCAATAAAAGTGCTGGACCAGATGGCATACCACCATTATTCATAAAAAATTGTGTAGTCTATAATAGAACCATTACATTTAATTTTTAACAAATCACTATCTTTTGGTGTGTTTTCTAGAACATGGAAAACGGCAAAAATTACCTGTCTTCAAAGCAGGAGACAAATCTAGAATGGAAAATTACCGGCCTATATCTCTTTTATGTATATTTGTAAAACTATTTGAAGCTTCTGTAGTGGAACAATTATTTTTTTAAATTAGTCAGTCTATAATAATTGAGCAGCATGGATTCTACAGGGGTAGATCAGTTATAACAAACTAAGTGCCCTTTGTGCAAAATGTTAGCGATTGTCTCGAGCTAAGGTAGCAGGTCTCCGCTGATTATACAGACTTTTCAAAATAGTTCGACAAAGTCCATCATCCTACTTTAATCTCAAAACTTGCAAAATTCGGTATAGGTGGATACTTGTTGCACTGGCTACAATCGTATATATCTAACTGAAGTCAGTATGTCGCTTTAAATAATTTCAATTCTCCATTAGTACACGGCACTTCCGGTGTCCCTCAAGGATCGCACGTTGGTCTCTTAATTTTCTCAGTATTCATTAATGACATTGCATCTTGTTTTCACAACTCAAAATTCTTATTATATGCTGACGATCTAAAAATGTATAAAAAAATCAACAGAAATGAAGATGGCTTACAGCTACAGACTGAGTTGGATAGACTTAGTCAATATTGCCAGGATAGTAAAATATCACTAAATGCTGAAAAATGTTATTACATAAATTTCACGAGGAATCATGTATCGAATATACATAACTATAATTATCCCCTCAATGGAAACATTTTAAAACAGGTATACGAAGAGAAAGATTTAAGTATAATTTTAGAATCAAAGCTGATTTTTGACAAACACATATGCAGCATCACACAAAGGGCACTGCGAAACCTTGGTTTCATTTTCAGGATAATTAGGGACTTGAGCCAATGATCACTTTATATAATAGTTTAGTTCAAAGCCACCTAGAATTTGCTAGCGTGGTCTGGAATCCACATTACCAAAAATATGTCGAACAAGTAGAAAAAGTACAAAGAAAATTTATTAACCGCCTCAACTACAAATTTAACCGTTCAAATCACTATAAAAGTTATAATTTTAACCTAAATTTCTATAATATTGAATCACTCAAAAAACGAAGGATGACAAACGATTTAATATTCTTTTTTAAAACTATTAATAACATTATAGATGGTCAGGAAGTATCCCGTTTTTAGGGTTTTGTAGGTATGACCAAAAAACCCTTATACCGTCATTTTGTCGTCTGTCTGTCTGTCTGTCTGTCTGTCTGTCTGTCTGTCTGTCTGTCTGTCTTTCTGTCTGTCTGTCTGTCTGCCTGTCTGTCTGTCTGTCTGTCTGTCTGTCTGTCTGTCTGTCTGTCTGTCTGTCTGTCTGTCTGTCTGTCTGTCTGTTCGGTAAAAATTGTAGCCAAACGGCTAAACCTAGAGAGTTGAAATTTGGCATGCTGATACAACTCTTTGACCCGCACATAGGAAAAATACTATAACATCTAAAAAACATATCCCTCTAAAAATATAAACAAATATATGCTAATCGAAAAAAAAATTTTTTTTTTAAATTCTGATTAGGCAATTAAATGAAATCCCTTAGTACGTGGATTAACGATCAAAATTTTATTTTTGCAAAATAAACTATTTTGATGCGATTTTTACCAAAATTGTGCAAAAAAAATTTTGTCCCACACCCTGTAGCCCAGATGGTTTAAACTAAAAATCTGAAAAAATTCTAAGTAATGTACATTGGTGTGAACCGGAATAGTACAACAGGAATTTTTGATCAGATTATGTTTTCGGAAAATAACGAATTTTTTGTGTTTTTAACTAAAATATGTTAACTATTTAATACGTTGTGTAACATATCAGACCAGTAGCTCTCGTGGCGTGGTTGGATTTGTCGTACGCTTAATAATATAACAACTTGCAAACTAGGGTTCGAATCCTGTTGATTTTATGTTTTGTTTTTTTTTTGCATTTTTATTTTGTTTAAATTATTTTGTTAAAATTCTAGTTATATTTGGTAAATGTTGCATTTAATTTTTAAAAGCGTAAATTTAATAACCAGTGGAAAGTGTTGAAATTATAATTTAATTCTATGTTTGACGAAATCAAAGGGCGGGACTTATGATGTAAGCAACCAATGGAAGCCATAGGTGCAATTTTCAAAATCTTCATGAACTTTGCTATATAAAAAAAATACTGCATATATTTAGAAACTTAAATAATGGTATTAGGCATTCGAATTAAAATTCATAAAAAAATATTTTGACATAAAATTTGTTTTGGCATCCCAAATAATCATCATTCAGTTACTAAATACCTGCAAAACCCAGAAATGTGTGAAAATTCACACTTCACATCAATTTTTTAATTTTAACATTTACCACTACCCAGTACAAAATCCTAGCATGCTCTTTATTCCAGTATTAAGTACATTGTGAAACAGCAACTCATCAATTCCCAGAACATCAAGAACAGTTAACCAGTTGTGGTAACAAACGTGGATATTTTATTTGGCTCTTTAAATTCATTTAAAAAAACAACAAAAAATAATATAAGTAGCCTTCGATATAATTAACTTTATTCAAAATAAAATAATAGTTCTTTATCTTAATTTTGTAATATATGCATGCATCACATATGTATATAGTATCTATATAAAACTAGGGTTGTACATCGAAGGCAAAACATCGATGTTTAACATCGATGTTAACATCGGCGCTTACTATCGATGTTGAAAAAACATCGAAGGAAAAACATTGATGTATCGGAAACATCGATGTTTTATTAATACTAAAAAAAGCTATTTATTTATATTATATAGGTTTAATTTAATAATGTAAAGATAAAACACGAAAAAAGTAACACATAATACACAAAATGCATTTATTAGATTTTAAAATAGAAATATTCCTTTTTAATAGTAATTAATTTCACATTAATATTATTATACCCAATATAATAATCCTAATTTGTACCTACAGTCTATTCCAAACGATTAGGCGGAACTAACCGCAATATTCAGTTTTGTAATTTGTCATAGATATTTTTTTATATATTGAAGTTGACTTTTCCTGAACAAAATGATCAAAAGCTTCAATCAATCGGTAAAAGTAACTAGAATTGAAAATCTACTTCCGCCTAAACCAAAGTAATAGACCTTACTATTTTTACATTTCTAAAATGAAATATTGGATTTTATTACAATACTAATATAGTAATCTTAATGTTAATTTTATATTATTTAACATAAAAATAACACTGTCATACACAATTATTTTTATACTTTTTTAAGTTGAAATAAAATCTATTCCTTTGGTTTAGGCGGAACTAGATTTTCAATTCTAGTTACTTTTACCGATTAATTGAAGCTTTTGAACATTTTGTTCAGGAAAATCCTTCGATATATAAAAAAATAGCTAATGACAACTTACAAAAATCCAGTTATTGGAGGAATAACAACTGGGAAAGTGTCAACAAGACTCAAAAAGAAAAATTGTGTTGGCGTCGTTGGTCGTTCGCATTGTTTGCAAAAATTAGAAGTTTCTTCTTATTTTTTCGTATTCTGCTAACTGCTAAGAAGAATAAGAACTAACACTATTAGTATTGTTATATCACAATAGATGGCGCTTATATTTTGTGTACTAATTTTCAGACTTGTACTAAGATTCCAGCGCCTCTAGCGGTAGTTACTGAATTTCAAAGTTTAAACATCGACATTGGTAGTAGACATCGATGTTTTATCGATACTATCGCCAGCTGACCATCGATGGTAAAAACATCGATGTTTTTAAAACAAACATCGATGTTTTCGATACATCGATGTTTTTTCCCATCCCTATATAAAACTATAATGTTCTGCTAATTGATGTGAATGCAACTTGATACTTATAAATTTGTTTAATCATAAGAATTTTTTGTATTTTGTATTGTTGTGCTTCTATTGGGGTGGCACTTTTTTAGTGCAGCTCTGTTGTGCAACATTAACTTAAATAAATAAAAAAAAAATAAAAAATTAAATAAAAAGCACAAGAGAAAGGCTACAAGGTTTGGTTTTCTCCCTGAGAAGTATTAATAGTTAGTTTCTAATTAAGAATTGTCTTTATCTTCAAAAGTTCTGCATATTTTATCTTGTTTGATACTGAAGTTATTTTTTTTATAAAGGGTATCCATGATACTTTCTTTTGAGAATTATAAAAGAACTAGACGTGATGGAGAAAAACTAAAACGATATGAAAAACTATATGAAATCAGGATTTGCTATTCTATCTAAATCACCCCTTAAAATCAAAAGCGGAAATTTTATTTTTTTCGCAGTCCTGTGTAATAAACACGCTTTATCTGGGGGATACGACACATAATCTTAGAATTTAATTCTTAAATTCGCAAGACATCGATAACAGCGTTGAATTTAAAACCAGAGACCTTTTCCAACTTTTCCCACAGTAGGGCGATATTTAAAGCTAGATAAATTTCGCGGGCCGGATTATATTGAACCGGGGCTAGATATTCAAAAATTACTTGAGAACACGGAGGGCGTAGAAATTTAGAAAATCTCTTAAGAATGAGGTAGGGGCGGTAGAAATTGCAAAAACCACTTGAAGACCGGGGAGGGGGAGTCAGAAATGTTGAAAATCACTTGAGGACATGGTAGGGAAGAAATTTCCAGCCGGCCGTTTGCAATAGTCAGATCTGACCCGAGGGCCATGTGTAGCCTCACTACTTTACGCAATTTAGTACGTATGCTCGCATATTCTTACCAATACTCTTTTCCTGGAAATATCTATTTCACGTTATGTGTGATACTAAAAAAGTTATTATAAATTGTGTAGTTTTTTAACGTCTAGACGTGTCGAAGAAATAAAACGGTTTGATTGGTTAAAATATTGATTTTTGAAGACCTTACAGATACGAATAGAATTTTTTTTTAATACTCAATTGAAAGTATTTTTAATGAGCATTTTTTAATAAAATTGATTATTTTTGTTACAATGCATTTAATAATCATGAACAAAAGATATTCGCAGAAGAAACAATAAACCATAAAACAAATTTATTTCACCAGTTAAGGTACAAAGAGATATATAAAAGAATTCTTCTTTATTAATCTTTAGAAATTCCGTTATAATTTTTTTCTTAATGATAAATAATATTAATTTTTGCATAGAAAAGAAAAAATATATTTTAATATATTATAAGCAATTGTAATCGGTAAATGTTGAATCAGCGTAGCATACTTCCACTCGTTATGGGAAGACCAGCTCACAATCTTGTCTGTTCTCTTCACGTCTAATATTTCGCACATATCGCTGATATCTTGGTTCAGAATCAAAACTTAAATAATGACCCAGAGAAATCAGAGAAAATAAAATTGTATATTGTAATACGATGGTTACCTTTTTTGCTTTTACAAACGATCACTAGATGGCAATATTGAAATGTGTCATTACTATATTCGTAAAATTTGACATTTCTTATTGTGAAATCAGTGACAGCTTATAAATTGACCGAGTAGTTTGTTGACAGTGAACGTTAAAAAACAAGTTTGTGAAAAAATGGATATTACTCGTGAAGGTTTTCGTTGGATGATTTTTTACGATTTTAGTAAAGGCCTAACTCAACAACAATGCATAAATTCGCTTCGTTCAACTTTTGGAAAATCAAGCCACCAGAAAAGACTGTTTACAATTGATTTGCAGAATTTCGTCGTGGTCGTGCGTCCGTTAGTGATGAATCTCGTGAAGGTCGACTAAAATCGGTTAGGATTAAAAAATAAAAAAAACATTGCTGTGCGCCAAATAATTGAAGAAGATCGGCATGTGGCTTACCGTGAGATAGAGGCATCCTTTGGCATATTGTAGACTGCAATACATTCGATTTTGCATGAACATTTAGCTGTGAAAAAGTTCTGTTCCCGATGCATTCCGCATAATTTGACCGAAGCTCAAAACAAGGCTCGTGTTGATTGGTGTAAAGGATTGCTAAAAAATCAACCTAGGCACTGCAAAATCCGTATAAAACATCGTTACAGGTGACGAAAATTTATTCATATAAACCAGAAACTAAGCAACAATCCACTGTTTGGGTCTTCCAAGATGAACCGAAACCCACAAAAGTTGTTCGTTCACGAAGCACTTCCAAGAAAACGATCGCTTGTTTCTCCAGTTGTACTAGACATGTCACAACCATTCTTTTGGAGGATCACAGAACAGTTAATGCTGAATGGTACACAACAGTTTGACAATCTGACAAAAATCATCGGCAAAATCAGGAAAAACAACCAAAAACGTTCTTCATCATGACAATGCAAGCTCCCACACAGCACGTCAAACAATTGATTATTTTAAGGAGGAAAGCATCTAATTAATGTTTCATTACCCCAGGGCCGGCCCGAGAAAAAGCGAGGCCCAGTGCAAGATGCTCGTGCGGGGCCTTCTTCTCTTAAAAAAAAAACACATTCAAAATATTTGTATTTTGCAATATTGCATTTATTATTTGTACATATTAGTTACACTAATAATTTTTGAATAATTATAATTAATATTAACAAAATAATATAAATTTGTAAAAAGATCTATAAATTCCTATTTCATAACGACCATTGCCCATAGAAAACCTATTGTTATGAAATCTCATTCTGAAAACAGTACTGAAATCATAACGTGGCCCAGATGACCATAGAACGTTTTAGACCGTATGCAAATGTGGCTTATTGAGATGCGGATATAATTTCAAACTGTGTAATCCGTATGAAGAAAAATATTTAGTTAAATCAACTAGGATGGGCTGGAGTCAATGAAATAAACCATGTACAAAGAGATTTTCGTATTGTGCCAGTAGGTAGTAGAATTGAGGTAGACCAAAGCTACGGTGGGTTGATTGTGTAACACAGGATGCTCGGTCTATCGGTGCAGACAACAGGAGGACAATTACAGAAAATCAGAAGGAATGGCGGAAGACGATTGAGACGGCTATGGCCTGCAAGGGCCTTGACGGCCGTACCAATAATGATGACTAATTCCTTCTGGCATGTTTTATTGCAAAATTGTTAATTATCTCGTCAAAATTTAGTTTTCTTGACTACTCGGACTCGCTTGACAAAATTGCCAATGCAGAGATACGCTCCTGACTTATACAAGATCGTAAATTTTTTTATTATTTTCAGTTTTGAAAACGATCTCTCTGCCGATGCAACTGTTACTGGAATTGTCAGTATTACTTTCAAAACAGTTATAAAATTGGGATACAATTCAGATAAATTGTTTTTGTAAATATATTCTAAAATATCTAAAATTGTATTTCTAGGCAACAGTACCCGACGACACATTTTAATTTCATAAAAAAAGATCTGTACAATCAATGTCGTCTTTTAAACACAAATTTAAATCTTTGAAACATTTAAGCAGATCGTATTCAGTCATCTTTTGTATATTGTGTGAATTGTACAAAAAGCCAAATAAATTTTCGTGGTGGTGATAAATTTCGAATCTTCTTTTAAATGATAAAATTGCATTGTCGATTATAATTAAGAAGTATTTAATTCATCAGTTCCTTCATAGAAAAACTGTTTTGTCTTTCGTCCAGTACGATGTATTTTAGTTCTATTTCTAATTCTGCAGCAAGTTCCTTTGCGTTAACTATAGAAGATTTAAATCCAGAATCGATGTAATCCTCAAAAAAAATTAATAAACCTTTTTGATGGGAATTTGAATGGTATAAAGGTAAACTTCAACTATGAAAAGAACCGATTTAGTCATTCTATAAATAAACAACTAGGGCCTTCCGAAGCGCGGGGCCTTGTGCGGTCGCACCGTTCGCACCGCCCTCTGGTTGGCCTTGCATTGCCCTTATTCACCTGATTTATCCCCTAATGACTTTTTTTGTTCCTCAATGTCAAAACAAAAATTGCGTGGACAACGATTGTCCTCACCTCAAGAAGCTATTGAAGTCTTCGAAAACCACGTTTTTGAGATACCAACTTCAGAGTGCAAAAAATGGTTCAAAAATTGGTTAGAACGCATGCAAAATTGTATAAATCTTAAAATTATATTTTGAAAAGCAATAAAAGAGATTGTTCAAAGAAACAAATCTTTCTTATGCTTCGTTCAGAACCAATAAATTAGAAATTAGAATTAACATGAAATTAGTACTTAACATAAAATTTGTACGTAGAAATTAAGTACTGTTCACAATATAAATTAAGACACTGACAGAAATTTATATTGATTTCTACTTTATCGATCGATATTTGACAGCTGTTTACATTTGCTAATGAGATTTGAGTGTTTCATAGTTCTGAAAAGAACTAAAACAGAGGAAAATTTATATTTATGCTCACAGAAAACATAAAGATGTGGATAGAAACAAAAAAATATAGTCATAGAAATTTTTAGGTTGACAAGTGCTTACTGCGCATGCGTCAATTATAAGTTAACGTAAAGGTTTGGAGTCTGGAAACTAATTTTAATTTATAAGTATAAGTATTAATTTTGAAGGTTATGAATGATAACGTACAGTTACGTATAACAAACATTTACGTTAATTCTAAGTACTAATTCTAATTCCTCATTTCGAGGTTCTGAACGCAGCAATAGTTTTTGTAAAAACGTAAAAGGTAGCCTTCGTAGATGTATAATATTTGCCAATTTAGTAATAGTTCCGCAGGTATTAACACACGTCCACACTCTACGGCTATGAAAATAACATCGATGTTAACATATTAAAATTACATTCTTAAGAAATCTAGTTTAAAACATTCAATGCTAAGAGTTTTCTTAACATAACAAAGTAGTTATAGTATACTTACAAGGTCTAAATGTCTAGGGGTAACTAAGTCTCTCATGTAAATTACTTCACAAGTATTATTTGTTATATCAGGTACCAAAAACGGTAAACAAACCAGGAATAGAAAAGAAAACAGAATATGCATTACAAAAGAAAGTGCAATTCAAAGAGAACTGAACCAATCAAGTGTGTTTATCAAAGTGTTTGTTCAGCAATAACAAACAGACACAGGAAAATACATTCCGAATTTTGATGCTGTGATGAAAAACACATATCAGAATACCACAATATTGATCTGATTGAGAATTAAATTCATGTATACGCAGTGCTTCGAAAACTTTCTAACGATGACATTTAAAAAACGACGATTTAACATCGCTAAAAAAATCTGTATTCTGAACAACCCGATGTAAATCCCAATGTTATAGCTTGTTTCCGGTGTAAAATTAACATTGGGGCTATCTTCTCGGTTGTTGTGATATCTATTAGAATTACGTTTTGTTAGGTTAGTGTTTTTAAAAACAGTAAAATATTATTCAAAAATAAGAATGAGGAACAAAAAACATCCAAAATATAATAAGCCTAATTTGAAAGCTAAACAAAAGCAGCCACAGGTATGGTCATAACATGCATCATCTTGTCATGACAGCGAACAATATGAAGTTTATTTGAAAGAGATGGTAGAATGCATTTATAGTTAGAGAGTAAAAGAAGGTATTTTATTTTTATTTTTATTATACAAACAGGCCATAATATTAATGACATACTTATTTTTTAGCTATTTAAAGACTAAGTAAATTTGACCCGTGCAAAATACTGTTTCGGTGAATTACTGATTCATCGGTGCAGAAATGCAGTATGAACAAAATCCACAAATTGGAAATGACAACGGTTGAAGAATGTGACTTATGGGTGTATAGAAAAGTAGCATTTACTAGTTTTGTTGATCTTAAAGGTGTTTATCATGTGCGGGTGCTAAAAATTAAAAAAAAATGTAGCTGGGTAGTTACGATGAAGATGAAAGAGAATTTTCACCTCAGATTTTTTAGAAGTTAAGTTATTTTTTGTATACAATAAATATTTTTATATTAAAATATAAGTGAAATTACTTTTTGCCCACATTAGTCTTAAAATTTTTACTACAGATTTAAAATAGTACCTTGAACTATAAAGAAATGAAGAAATATTTTTTTAAATAATTTTTTTAATTAATATATATATTTTTTCTTTTATTTTTATTATAGATTTGTTGGCAATTCAATATATTTTAAAATAGAATATAAATGCAATAATTTCATGATTTATTTTTAATAATTTTGGTTAAAAAGTAATACAAATCTGTTCCAAATAACATTTAACACCACTCGACTTTCAATTCCGTCAAGCTTTTTCCTAGCGGTTAATCTAACAACTAAAATGTTAACTCACATCGCCGAATGTTAACATAGCAACACTTCAGGATACCGTTTTTTTAACATCGTTCAATCTCGGACGTATTCGTCGATGTACGACTTAACATTTCACTTCAGAATACCGCCATTATGTTGGTATTCTGAAGTGAAATGTTAAGTCGTACATCGACGGATACGTCTGAGGTTGAACAATGTTCTGAAATACAAAAATTCTGCAATAATTTTTATCACTTTTCTTCCCTATTAACAACTATTTGGCAGCACTCGATAAATCTTAAATATAAAACATATTGTTTTTTAATTTTTGGCACTTGAACATGAAAAACACTTTCTTTAAGATCTACAAAACTATACTCTATGTCTGAAAGACTGATAGTAATAAATCATTTTGTCAGGCAGTTACCAGTGGCATGCACATTTTAAACACGTTTAAATTGGTTTTGTGTATTTCTATATTACTATTTATCATTTTATTAAACGCACGCCTGTGACCATATATATCATATCATTAAACACACCCTTGTGACCATATTTTTCCTCAAAATTTTAGGGTCAAATTTTTATGGTCTATTGTGTTTAACCCTATAATATAATAATAATATTCATCTATAATATATAATAATAATAATAATAATAATATTTATTGGTGTTATTACATTAAGCATGTTTACACAGGTCAAAATCAATATAAAATCAAGACATTTCAACATAACATATTAAAAACCAAAAACTTATCAATAAAAGATAATTAAAATTAAATTAAAATTAAAATTAAAATTAAAATTAAAATTAAAATTAAAATTAAAATTAAAATTAAAATTAAAATTAAAATTAAAATTAAAATTAAAATTAAAATTAAAATCAAAATCAAAATCAAAATTAAAATTAAATTCAAAATTAAAATCAAAATCAAAATCAAAATTAAAATTAAAATTAAAATTAAAATCAAAGTCAATATCAAAATTAAAATCAAAATCAAAATTAAAATCAAAATCAAAATTAAAATCAAAATCAAAATCAAAATCAAAATCAAAATTAAAATCAAGACATTGTACAGTAACAAATTAAAATCAAAATTTATACAAAATTTATTAAAAATGTGACTTATGGGTGTATAGAAAAGTAGCATTTACTAGTTTTGTTGATCTTAAAGGTGTTTATCATGTGCGGGTACTAAAAATTTAAAAAAAAATGTAGCTGGGTAGTTACGATGAAGATGAAAGAGAATTTTCACCTCAGATTTTTTAGAAGTTAAGTTATTTTTTGTATACAATAAATATTTTTATATTAAAATATAAGTGAAATTACTTTTTGCCCACATTAGTTTTAAAATTTTTACTACAGATTTAAAATAGTACCTTGAACTATAAAGAAATGAAGAAATATTTTTTTAAATAATTTTTTGAATTAATATATATATTTTTTCTTTTATTTTTATTATAGATTTGTTGGCAATTCAATATATTTTAAAATAGAATATAAATGCAATAATTTCATGATTTATTTTTAATAATTTTGGTTAAAAAGTAATACAAATCTGTTCAAAATAACATTTAACACCACTCGACTTTCAATTCCGTCAAGCTTTTTCCTAGCGGTTAATCTAACAACTAAGGGCCGGTTTCTAGAAGCTCAGTAAACTATAAGCTAATGGTAAACTACGGTTGCCTTAGTAAACTGTTGCAGGAACAAAAAACAATCCAAAGTTAACCATAAGTCAACTATGCATAGTTTACTTCGAGTTTGACGTGAGTTCAACCAAGGCTTCCTTGGTTAAGCGTTGCACAAACGTTGGTCAGGACTTGAACTCGAGTCAAACAATTGAATTTTTCTGACTATACCTTGATCACAGTTTAACTGCGATATACGTCAATATTCGGTTTTTTTATAAATTTTATTTTCATAATTTTTGGGCTAAATAAGAGAAAAAAGTAATTTAAATAAGAAGACGGTAAATTAAATTCTTAATTTGTGTTTTAAAATGAAAATGCACCTAACTATTATTAATGAATGTGACTTTAATATAACATAACCTACAAAATTTCCTTATAAATTCAAAATCAATTTTTAATTTGATATTTCAATAACGTTATAATATAATTGTAAAAGAAATATTAAATACATGAATAATTTATATATATTTATTTTGTACCACTGTAAATAAATATTAAATACATATATAATCATTATATATTTACATATTTTGATTATTCGTACATAATTCTAGGTTTCTATAATTATTTTTTCCTTATCCTATTCGAGCAATAGAAAAATTTCAACTTCCAGCCTATGTTCTTTGCCCGCAACAGAAGATATGGAATAAGATTCTTCAGACGGCGAAAAAAGGCTTTAGTAAAGTACTAATTTTATATCATACAAGTACTCGGAGCAATAGATTATACACCTATTCCAATTCAGTCAACTGGTGCACTTATCAACAATTTTTCCTGATACTACCTTTGAATACACATACAAGAGTAGAGAAAAATTCTAACAGGGCCCATGTTGCAACAGGAATGGCAATTAATATTGACCGTGTTCTAACGACAATTATATCTTGTGCCGTTTTACATAATTTTTGTATACAACAGCATGATACGATAGAAATTCCTGTAGAACTATTGCAGAGCGATGAACCAAATATTTGAGAAGGTAATGATACCAATGTGGCTGTACGTAGTGCATTAATCCAAACAGTTATTGGTGTACCCTAAAAAAATTAATACAATATAATGTAATAATTAAAACAAAACCACTTTATTATTTTTTATAGTTTAATTTTTTTATTAATTCTAATTCAATTTATATTTAAGTCATAATTGTACAGCATTCTTGCTTTATTTTTCTCTATTAGCGCAGCCTGGTATTTACTCTTATAATAAACTTTTATAATGTGTTATTATTATTATTTTTTTAAATTATGTTTCTTGCTTGTCTTTTTTTTGTTATGATTGGAAGGTTCAGGATTAGCTTCTTGTTGCATTTCAGGTTCTGGTTCTGGTTCAACTTGATAAAAAATATGAACTAAAGCCAGTTCTGAATCAGTTAGGTAGGCAGGAGGTGGTGGTAAAATATATAGGCTAAAATACAGTTATCGACATATTTTCAATAATTTGTTGTTTCCATCGGTATCGACACTATATCAGTACTACACGAAAACTGTTTTTTTCAAGAAACCAGCTCCTAAACAGATACTGAAGAGCGTACATTTAATTCACAAATGTTCTTTTTAGTTTATTATTTTTTTAAAATTAAAATACAAATATTTAATTTGTTTTGTGTCTCTTCACGCAACTTGAGTTAAATTCATCTGTAATCTGGTACCAAATTTTCTTTTTTTTGAATTGTTCAATTATCACATTTTTGTCTTCAGTAATATAAGAATATCTGAAAAATGATAAATACAAATTTTAGGTTATGTTTTAAGAATAATTTAAAAATATTTAGATTTCAAAAGAAATAAAAATATATGTATACTTACTTACCGAAAATATCTAGAAAAATGTTTTTATCGGTGTTGGTAAAGTTTGGTGTTCGTGAATTCATTTTTTTAGTTCATTTTAAAACGTTTTAATTCTTGACAGCTGATTACTGTCACGTGAAGTACAGTTCCCTTAGGGCCGGTTTCTGAAAAGTCAGTTAACTATGGTAACGACTGACTAATGGTCAAGTCTGACTGATGGTCAGTTTTATTTTGCGTTGCATAAACATTTTTTAAAGCTTGGTCAGTGGAACAATTGGTTTACTATGCACAGATATTTTTTGCTAATGTGAACTGTACTTCACGTGACAGTAATCAGCTGTCAAGAATTAAAACGTTTTAAAATGAACTAAAAAAATGAATTCACGAACACCAAACTTTACCAACACCGATAAAAACATTTTTCTAGATATTTTCGGTAAGTAAGTATACATATATTTTTATTTCTTTTGAAATCTAAATATTTTTAAATTATTCTTAAAACATAACCTAAAATTTGTATTTATCATTTTTCAGATATTCTTATATTACTGAAGACAAAAATGTGATAATTGAACAATTCAAAAAAAAGAAAATTTGGTACCAGATTACAGATGAATTTAACTCAAGTTGCGTGAAGAGACACAAAACAAATTAAATATTTGTATTTTAATTTTAAAAAAATAATAAACAAACTAAAAAGAACATTTGTGAATTAAATAAACGCTCTTCAGTATCTGTTTAGGAGCTGGTTTCTTGAAAAAAACCTATATATTTTACCACCACCTCCTGCCTACCTAACTGATTCAGAACTGGCTTTAGTTCATATTTTTTATCAAGTTGAACCAGAACCAGAACCTGAAATGCAACAAGAAGCTAATCCTGAACCTTCCAATCCTAACACAAAAAAAGACAAACATAAGACAAAAAGCAAGAAACATAATTTAAAAAAATAATAATAATAACACATTATAAAAGTTAATTATAAGAGTAAATACCAGGCTGCGCTAATAGAGAAAAATAAAGCAAGAATGCTGTACAATTATGACTTAAATATAAATTAAATTAGAATTAATAAAAAAATTAAACTATAAAAAATAATAAAGTGGTTTTGTTTTAATTATTACATTATATTGTATTAATTTTTTTAGGGTACACCAATAACTGTTTGGATTAATGCACTACGTACAGCCACATTGGTATCATTACCCTCTCAAATGTTTGGTTCATCGCTCTGCAATAGTTCTACAGGAATTTATATCGTATCATGCTGTTGTATACAAAAATTATGTAAAACGGCACAAGATATAATTGTCGTTAGGACACGGTCAATATTAATTGCCATTCCTGTTGCAACATGGGCCCTATTAGAATTTTTCTCTACTCTTGTATGTGTATTCAAAGGTAGTGTCAGGAAAAATTGTTGATAAGTGCACCAAGTGACTGACTTGGTGCATAATCAACATTATTATAATGTGCATAATCTGTTGCTCCGAGTACTTGTATGATATAAAATTAGTACTTTACTAAAGCCTTTTTTCGCCGTCTGAAGAATCTTATTCCATATCTTCTATTGAGGGCAAAGAACATAGGCTGGAAGTTGAAATTTTTCTATTGCTCGAATAGGATAAGGAAAAATAATAATAGAAACCTAGAATTATGTACGAATAATCAAAATATGTAAATATATAATGATTATATATGTATTTAATATTTATTTACAGTGGTACAAAATAAATATATATAAATTATTCATGTATTTAATATTTCTTTTACAATTATATTATAACGTTATTGAAATATCAAATTAAAAATTGATTTTGAATTTATAAGGAAATTTTGTGGGTTATGTTATATTAAAGTCACATTCATTAATAATAGTTAGGTGCATTTTCATTTTAAAACACAAATTAAGAATTTAATTTACCGTCTTCTTATTTAAATTACTTTTTTCTTTTATTTAGCCCAAAAATTATGAAAATAAAATTTATGAAAAAACCGAATATTGACGTATATCGCAGTTAAACTGTGATCAAGGTATAGTCAGAAAAATTCAATTGTTTGACTCGAGTTCAAGTCGTGACCAACGTTTGTGCAACACTTAACCAAGGAAGCCTTGGTTGAACTCACGTCAAATGCGAAGTAAACTATGCATAGTTGACTTATGGTTAACTTTGGATTGTTTTTTGTTCCTGCAACAGTTTACTAAGGCAACCGTAGTTTACCATTAGCTTATAGTTTACTGAGCTTCTAGAAACCGGCCCTAAAATGTTAACTCACATCGCCGAATGTTAAAAAACCCTAATTCGTATTCCCATATAATATGTGCGGCACACTCGGTTGTTTTTAACAATATTTCATTTCGAACTATTCATATTTTGTCGCTTTTGTTTTACCGCTTCCGTGTGATAATACAATAACTTTTTACAAATAATAAATTGTAATACTATCAGTCTTTCGGAGATAGAGTATAGTAATGGCTACTTTTCTCTACACCGATAAGCCACATTCTTCAACCGTAGTCATTTGACTTCCAATTTATGGATTTCCTCATATTGCATTTCTGCTCCGTTAAATCTTACTGTATTTTGTACGAACCAAGTTTTCCGTTTTTTTTTTTTTTATTCTTATTTTTTTTTTTCGTTATAAATTATATATATAAGAAATAATAATAATAATAATAAAATACCTTGTTTCACTGTCTAAATATTAATGCACTCTTCCATCTCTTACAAATAAACTTCATATTGTTTGCTATCTTGACAAAATGAGGTTAGTGCATATTATGACCCTACCTGTGGTTGCTTTTGTTTAGTCTTCAAATTTGTTGTTTTTTAAATAGTATTATATTTTAGATGTTTTTTGTTTCTCATTCTTATTTTTGAATAATATTTCAACTGTTTTTGAAAACACTAACCTAACAAAACGTATTTCTGACAGACATCGGAACAAATGTGAAGATAGCCCCAATTTTAATTTTACACTGGAAACAAGCTATAACATTTGGTTTTACATCGGGTTGTTCAGAATACGGATATTTTCAGCGATGTTAAATCTGATTTAATAGAGCAATGTTATTTTCAGTTGTGTTAATAACACCCGTTTTATGATGGAAACTTCAGAATACCGCCACAAATAACACCACGACAAACTCGCACGAATTCTACTTACTATAGTAGGGGAGACCGGGGCTTGTTGTCACAGGGGTAAGTTGTCAAATCATCCATACTGGCGCCAAAACTTGCTTCAAATTTTTATTTTTGACACTAACAGCTACGTTACAAAGATCGTCATTGCCGATCCTAGTAACATTACTTTCCGATAGATAGTATAAGAATAGTTCAAATATGTTGCTTTTACCTGTCAAAAGTGTAGTTCTGTAATCGTCTGTTTTAACGCTTAATTACGTATTCTAATTAGGAAGGTAAGGGAAATTTGTATATTATTATAGCATGTCTTTTCACCTTTCTGATGTATAAAAATATATTGTTTGAACTGTTATAAGCGAGTTAATTTTATTTTTTGGAAAAGTCTAATTTGGGGTTAGATGTCGCAAACGCATGAGACAATTTGGCACACTGTGACAACTTACCCCATATTAGAAAAATTTTGTATTTTATTTTCTATAAAATCGATTAATTTGAGTATTTGTTATTTAAAATCGAAATTTTAAGTAAAAAGATAGGTCGGGTGAATTCATGTAACAATTCAAGCTACAAAAGCTGTGAAAAACACAGACAACCCAGTATCTATTAGACAAGCAGCAAAAGATTGTGGTGTTCCTTATAGAACACTAGCTAGATACATTAAACAAGTAAAAGATGAGGAGCTATTAGGGGATAGATCTAATGCTCAAGTATGGTACAAAAAAACCAGACAGGTGTTTTCTGATGCCGAAGAACTAAGTTTAGAAAATTATCTTAAAAAAGCATCAGATATTTATTTTGATCTGACCCCAAATGAAGTTCGACGCTTAGCATACGAGTATGAAAAAGCACTGAAGAAAAACTTACCAGAAAACTGGAACAATTCAAAAATCGCCGGTCCAGATTGGTTCACTGGATTTCTAAAACGGCACCAATGTCTATCAATAAGAAGTCCTCAAGCTACTAGTTTGTCAAGAGCAACCAGTTTCAATAGAAATAATGTGAAAGCATTTTTTGATAATTTGTGCCAACTTTATGATCGACATCACTTTGGTCCAAGTAATATCTATAATATGGACGAAACGGGTATAACAACGGTACAGCGCACAGACCGTATTGTAGCAAGAAAAGGCTTTAGACAAATTGGTTCATTGACTTCAGCTAAAAGGGGGACATTAGTTACGATAGCGATCGCTGTATCTGCCACCGGTAATAGTGTTCCACCTTTCTTCGTATTCCCTCGGGTTCATTATAAACACTATTTTCTTCAAAATGCTCCACCTGGTAGTGAAGGCACAGCAAATCCCTCTGGCTGGATGAAAGAGAACAATTTTATCGAAATCATGCAACATTTTGTGGCTTTTGTGAAATGTACCAAAGATAGTCCAGTATTATTGCTACTAGACAACCACGAGTCACATTTATCTATATCTGTTCTTAATATTGCCAAAGAAAATGGGGTGGTCATGTTATCATTTCCACCTCATTGCTCACATAAACTTCAGCCATTGGATAGAAGTGTCTTTGGCCCACTTAAAAAATATGTGAATTCGGCATGTGCATCGTGGTTAAAAATCCATCCAGGCCAAACTATTGGCATTTACGATATACCTGGAATATTAACTACAAGTTTACCACTTGCTTTGGCTCCTCTTAATATAACTGCTGGATTTAGAACAACTGGAATCTATCTTTGTAACAGGGATATTTTTATTGATGCCGACTTTTTACCAAGCTATGTAACCGATCGACTTAATCAAAATGAGCAAGTTGATTTAGAATTTCGTAATTTATCTGATAGAAATATGTCTAGCGAAGAGAACATTCAAAATGTAATTCCACCTCCGCTCAGTATTGAGAATGAAATATTAACTCAACTAGACAGACCAGGTCCGTCTGGAATACAGCAACAACCCAAATCAGTTTTATCACCAGAAGACATTCGACCATTGCCAAAGGCAGGTGAAAGAAAGTCTGTAATTAATAGAAGAAAACGCAAATCGGCTATCCTAACGGATACACCAGTGAAAAATGAATTAGAAGCTGTAAGAAATGAAAGAGATAAAAAAAAAATTAAACTAAATCTGTCAGCAAAGTTAAATAAAAGAAGAAAATCGAAGAA
Organism: Liopterus haemorrhoidalis; assembly: GCA_963971575.1. Taxonomy (NCBI): domain Eukaryota; kingdom Metazoa; phylum Arthropoda; class Insecta; order Coleoptera; family Dytiscidae; genus Liopterus; species Liopterus haemorrhoidalis. Next base: position 60,818,222 of record OZ020611.1, read on the forward strand.
ATTACAGATGAAGAAAAAGAATGAAATAAGTGATGAAGAAGACTCTTATTGTCTAGTTTGTGGAGAAAACTATAGTTCTTCCAGAGAAGTATGGCTGCAATGTACCAAGTGCCACAATTGGTCACATGAAAAATGTACCAATGGCGATGTATTTTATGTCTGTCACAATTGTGATTCTGACGATGACCTATAAATGTATCCTATATATTATTATTACATTTCTACTATTTTTTATTATCTTAATAAGTTTATATTGATATAAATCTTTAATTTGCATAAGTATAATTGTCAGTGACAATTTACCTCGTATATTGTGACAACATACCCCTTTTCGGGGTATATTGTCACACTTTTTTTTAATTACAAAAACGTTTACAAAACTATAGTAATTGTTATATTTAATAAATATTGTATTTGTATTTTTGTACTCAAATGATCAATAAACAAATTAGTAAATATAGTTTTAAAGTTATTACTTCCTTAACAAAATTAAAAAATAAATAGTAAATTTTGTGACAATTAGCCCCGGTCTCTCCTACTTAGTACTTGAGTACATGAATATCTTCTCAGATAATTTTATTTTAGTAACGACAGGTTTGTAAAATTTCGTACTGAGCACTATAGGGGATATTTTAGTGGTGATATCAAGAACATCCATTGCATTAATCTCGGGGCGAAGATTTCTCTCCTCTCAATGACTTAGAGTTGAACGCCTCAGGGAGTGTGTGAATCCCTTGATTCCTCAAACACGTGGAGTTAGATAACCTCTTGAAGCTACTAATCTTGTAGTTACTCGCAATGTCTCTCCCAAATTAATAATCGTCTGGAGTTCCTTCCTCCTCTTACTAATCGGCTGGAGTTATTAATCAATCTTCCAAAGTTTTTAATCGTCTGGAGTTATTCCTTAAATTCCACTGTAGTATTGTGAATTAATAATATGTTCAACTTTTATAAATCGTATTAACTACCTCTTATTGAAAATTCTTAGACAACACTTCCATATTTCTGCCACGTGGTTTTTCAAGCTCCCGCACGGAGAGACCAACGTCTGTCCCCCTTCTTGCGCAGGAAAGAACGATATTGTTCGTCCTACATTTGCTTAGCTATTTTCATAAAGATCGTAGCTAATTTTTAAACTAAATTTACAGTTTAGATCAGTAATAAATTACGTTATATTTTCGATAAATGGCAAGAGTACCTTAATTAATTCAAATAATTATGCCCTTTTTTAGCGCCGCTAAATATTGAAAATATTACTACCTATTTATGTTAAAATAAATTCGTAACAATATATATCAATTTCTAGAAAAATGCATAAAATACGTAGATGTTCAATAAATAAATCTAATATTTCAGCAGCTACTGCAGTTGACCGCGAACATCTAGCTAAAAAACAAAAAAAAAAAGGAAAAATTGTGTGAAGTGTGAATTTTACATATTTCCGAGTTTTATTAAGTTAAAGAGGCCAACAGAATGCTGGATATCTAATAAAATAAAAGTGTTTCTTTTAAATTGTCAAATAGGTGAAATAAATAAATTAAATCATGGGACATTTCGCATTTTATTTCAGTAAATTCATCTTCAGCCAATGTTATGCAGTTATCATAGACGGTGAATTGAGGAAGGTCATGTATGGAACAATCCTTGGTAAATACTAGGTTAAAAAACATGAAAAATTGTACATAAAAAATATAAATTTTATGAAAAATAAGTACAATCGAATAAGTCACCGTGCCAGTATTTAAAATCAAAAATTTTGATTTTCTCAGATTTTTAGACTTACCCCTCCTGGGTTAAAGGGTGCAAGAAGAGAATCTCATTAAAACAATGATATTTTAAAAAAATATTTTTTTTTTTATTCCTTAACTTACATCTCAAGAGCTTTCTTTTGAAAACACACAATAAATATTTAAAAATAATTGTTTTTTGAACGACACAAAAATTTTATATTTTTCAAAAAACTAATTTGATCAAAAATTCCTGTTGAACTATTTCGGTTCCCATGAATGTACATTATTGAGATTTTTTTCAGATTTTTAAATATCACTCTTCTGGGAAATAGGATGGAGGACAAAAGTTGTTGATTTATATTTGGCGAATATCCCATAAAGAAATTATTTTTCATTGATATAAATTTGTTTCTTTATCATTCAAAATTTTAAAAATATATTATTTTTCATTAAATACCTACATATTTGTTTATATTTTCCCGCGATTTATTGTTTTAAACTCTATAATTTTTATATACACTGCTCTAGGAAATAGGATAGGGGCAAATGTTTTGACCACTTGCCAACGATGACCGATGGACACCTACTCAGAATGGATGACCATTTTTCACTCACCGAACATTTTAGATTGTTCCGGCACTGCAGTCGATCTTGAATGATTTTTTTTTCTTTTTTAAGTAACTCGTGTGATTTAAGTTTGGCAATCACTGCTGTAATAGCTCACTTACAGACAGACCGTCAGCGTGAATACAGTTTTTATAAATTATCGTCTCTCTCGAATAGTCTGGACAGACACGAAGGGGAAGGGGATCATTGGCTTTTTTAGTCATCACTCGAATTTTGGAAGTGAGCACCTTTTTGTTAGATCAAGACTTGCATTTTGGAAAATAAATTGCTTTTAGCTTGCACTTGTTGCCGAGTAATATCCCGGTTTCCACACTTTTAAAATAATTTTGTCTTCTGAGCCGCCCTCCTCAAGTAGCTGCGTGCGCGCCTCCTCTAGACGCTTCCAGCGATCACTACTAAAATCCAGGAATTGCATGAATATACCTTGGACCACTTAGTCGGAATCCCACTTGTATTTGAACTTGTATTTTGCTGCTAAACACAATTGTATAATTTATCAAAATACATACGTATATGTAGGTAGTTCAGTTTCTCGGTTTATCTTGAATTTCTAACTAGTACGTTGCAAATTACTATTGGGTTAGTATTACTTTGGAGTATGACAGAACTATAACTAAATTGCATATATCGAACTTTACTTTATGATATTCTCAGCTGCTCCGTAACCTTTCCTTTCAAGTATTATATGTTTACTATGAATATAATTTCTCTATATCGTGATATATTTGGAGTTTTTTTGAAAACTAAACAGCAATTATTATAATATTTCTCTTTCTGCTAGATAACTTGCTACTTGGACTCACACAAATATTCCATGATGTTCTTTTAACGCTACGTATAATCCCCAGAGATTACAGTTTTTTTTTACAATACGAACAACCTGAAATAAAATTAGAAGCAATCTATACACCAAATTTTGCAACGAATTTTTATCTATCTGATAGGATATTTTTAATTGTAGAAATAGTAGTTGTAAGAATTTCATCGCTCAATAACTTATTAATAAATATCAAACAACAATGTTCTGCAATTTTTTAAATATATTTGTAGGTTTCATATAACTTTTACATTTATATTGTTTTGGGTAGAAATATTCAAATAATACGTCGTCATTTATTCGACATGATTGTTTATGGTTTAGAACCTTGTCAGTGCTCACTCGCACAGAGCCGCTTTTAAAACGTCAAATCTAATATATTCAAGTGTGTAAAGATACAGATTTTCACTAAAAATACAAATTGATTCGCATGCTTTAATTAGCATGACTGCCGTTTTTATCTTGCTGGAATTCTTGGCTCTACAACCAATGTTAAGCCTCGGCCACTAACCAACGTCCTGAACGACCGCTAACCAATTTAGAATTCATAGAACTCGATATCCTGCTCAACACCCTGACATTGTAACTTAGGTCTCCCTGCTTTTCGCTTTGCTACCGGTTGAATATCTATTGTGTGCTTCGTAGTTCTGTTCGCGCTCATCCTTTTGACGTGCCCAAACCACCGAAGTCGTTTCGATATTTTTATATGTTGAACAACGATATCGCCATTAAAGACTTCATAAAATTCAAAGTTATAGGGGCTTCCCATAACTGGTCTTCTTGCAACGGACCAAAGGCTTATGGAGGATTTTGCGTTCAAATGAGCTCAAGATGTTTAAGGCATTTTGTGATATTGCCCATACACCATACATACTAACACAGGTCTTATCAATGTCTTGTGTATAGAACATTTTGATCTGTAATAATGTCTTTTAGATCGAAAGTGTCTAATAAGACCATAGTAGATTTTTTGAGCAAGTATAATAATAATAATAATAATAATAATAATAATAATAATAATAATAATAATAATAATAATAATATAAATAATAATAACAAGTCTTCACCCGAAATCTTCTGTGCAGCGCATTTACCTCCCTCGTCAAAATGGGGGTCGGGGATTACTGAATCTGGAGTGTTTGCACGATCGACTCGTCCTGGTTACAGCTAACAGTATCCTCAGAAGTCAGGACCCACTATTACAATTCGTTAGTGAGCACGAATTTAATGGCAAAGGGGCGTTTCTTTACCAGACAGCGCGAAGAGCAGCAACGAGATTTAACCTGGCAGACTTGAGTCCCGTCAGGGAAAACGCTGGAGTATAACTCTCTCGGGAGGAGTACAACAGAGTTACCGGTTCGGTGAAACGAGGCGAGACAGACATGTTGACAAAAGAACACATGAGTAAAAGTATGCACTCTGTGTTCTTCAAACATATTAAAAGTCTAGAGTTGTCCACCGAACTTACGTTCTCGTTTCTTAAGTCTGCTGGTTTGAGATCGGAAACAGAAGGTTTTGTGTTTGCGTGTCAGGATGGTGTTATAAATACTTTGGCGTACAGGGCCCGCATATTCCAAATAGCGGAGTCCACACTCTGTAAGTTGTGCCACTACCATCCTGAAACAATTATGCACATTCTGTCTGCTTGTCCATCTCTTGCAGCGTCGAGCTACGTGTCTCGACATAATGCTGCTCTCCGCGTGCTCTACTATCATCTTAGACATGCCTATGGTATTGATCAAATACCGGTTATACCGTACGTCCCTTCTGACATAGAATCGGTGGTGGAAAATTCCAAGTGCCGAATTTATTGGAATTACTCTTTCCCCACCTCGAGGTTACTGACAGCCACTAAGCCGGACATAACCCGCCTGGATATCGAGACCAAACAGATGTTTGTGATCGAATTCTCAAGTCCAGCTAAGAAGAATATCTCTCTCAAGGAGGAGGAAAAGCGGTCCAAGTATATGGACCTCTTGTCCGAGCTTAGAAAGCGGTATTCCGGGTATAAAGTTAAGCTTGTAGTCCTGATAGTTGGTGTTTTGGGTGGCATGAAAGTCTCCTTTCGAAGGGAAATCGAGTCCATTCCCGTCTGCAGATCTTCTGCCAACTCTTTGATCTGCAGGATGCAGAAAGCAGTGCTACTCGGGCCACTCCGCATTGTGCGGGCACTGGATCTAGCGTAATTTCTGCGGCTGCATATCGCCAGGGTTTGGGATGCAGTCTTGTGTATTTAGCTCCACTAGTCTCTAGTATGACGCGGCTCAAAAGGTTGCTGAAGTTTGAGATTAGTGGACGCTTGTCAAGACCTGACAAATCCCATAATAATAATACAATTACCGCAGGGGAAGTTCTTAATGGCCATAACACCTGGCTATTTGCTGAGCTTTCAGGCCTGATGATCCCGCGAACCCTCAATCACGCAAGGGAAGTTCGCAATGGTCGCAACATCTGACCATATCGAGGTTTTGGGCCTGATTATTCAACGAACCCTGAATAATAAAAATAATAATAATAATCGGGGTACGGCCGTCTTTTGACCGAAAAAGCTTAGCGCCCTCTCCCTCCGTATCACTATCATAGTGTTACCACGGCAGGAACCAATTGGGGGTAACGTTGACCCTACCATCTGGTCGATGAATCCTGCCACCGTTTCATGGGGCCAACCTTCCCATGAAACGTATAAATGGTTCCCAAAAATACAAGAAACCATACAGCTTCCCACAACGGGTCCTTCTCGGATGGGGACCTACAAAACGTTGGGCGAAGCTACAATCCCGCTAGCCGGGCACGCCACAGGTGGACACCCGAGGAGCAGGAAGACCTGCTTCAGGTTTACGAGGCAGCGTCACCCCATCGCAGGAGCTACATGGTCAGAGTCCACTCACAATGGTGTGAAAATCATCCCAAGCTGGACTTCATGACGCAACAAAATCTGCGCGACCAAGTAGCACGCCTGCGACGCAGGATGAGGCGATCGAGACGAAGAGAGTCGAGAAGGTTGTCCCAAATACCGGTGCAGCCATCGACACCTGCAAGCCCACCAACGGGAGGTGGGCAGATAGCCACTGGGTCTTCCCCAGTTAATGCAGGAATAACATCCTCTTCACCGGAAAAAAATCTTCGTGAGGATTTTCTAGCCCTTCTCTCGCCTCATTCTGAACGCACCCGACTTGGACACAATAAGTTCAAAGTTCGTGCTGATGACCTCACGCGACTTAATGAACTTATTGACAAGCAAATTTCCCCTCAGAGTAGTCTCTGGGAAATCGACTGTGCTGTATACGCTGCAGCAGCTGTGCTGACGCCAAAACGAGCTTTGGCCTCTAAGGCTTTTAACGGCAAACTGCGTATAAAGCAATTAGAGAAGAAAATGACGCGTTCACGCCCGGAAGCTTCTCATATTCAGTGTGCTATTGATGCTTTACGAAGTATTAAGCCGCTAAGTGCGAATACTAAGCGCATAATAATAATAATAATAATAATAATATTTATTGACCACAATACAATACAATTAAATTGTTTACAGTCAGTCAAACAAATAGTGTAGATTTATACAAAAAGAGTTACACATAGATATAATTATTACTTAGATACAAAAACTAATGATAATACTAAAAATTTAAATCAAAATATTCGGACACAGAGTACAATGGATTTTGAATTAGCACATCCTTCACAAACGCTTCAAATTTATTTTGGGGTAAAAGTCTTACTGACTCTGGCAATTTATTAAAGAATTTAATAGCGTAGTAGGTAGTGCTATTTCTGGATTTTGATAGGCGGCTGAATTTAGGATATATATCATTCTTGTATCTAGTATTATGATTATGAATGTCATTAAAAGATTTAAAGTCGTTTTTATTTTTGTAAAAAAAATTTTAACAGGCAAAAATGTAGAGTGATGGCAGAGTCATAATTTGCAAAGATAAAAAAGATTTTTGACAGTCTGCTCTGTAAGAAATGCCGTCAATGATTCTCACAGCGCGTCTTTGCAATGCAAAAATTCTATCAGCAGAGGACGAGTGTCCCCATGCTAAGAGGGCATAAGAAATATGTGATTGAAAAAGTGAGTAATAAGCTACTAAGAGCACATCTTTAGTTACTATGTCCACAAGATTTCTCAGTAAGAAAATTGTTCTACATAGCTTACCACTCACATAATCAACATGGTGTTTCCAATTTAATTCCCTGTCAACATATACCCCTAAAAATTTAATAAAGCCTGGACTCTCAAATGTATACTTTCTTAAAGAAATAACCATACTTTCACATTTGTTTGTGTTTAGAGACAACATGTTTGCCGCAAACCAATTGCTAGCATCGTTTAAATGTGAATCACTATTACTAATTAAATCGCTAAATGATGTGGATCTTGAAATGATCGTAGAATCATCAGCATATAAAACCGTTTTAGTTTTTAAAAATGAGGGAAAGTCATTAATGTAAATTAGAAATAGAAGCGGACCGAGGATCGAACCCTGAGGTACTCCACATTCCAATGGCAAGATATCTGATTGATTGTTATTAACAGCAACATATTGATTTCTGTTTGCTAAGTAAGATTGTATTAGTTGCTGACTATTCTCATTGAAACCATATTTTTTAATTTTGCTAATTAATAAATCATGCGGCACACAGTCAAAGGCTTTACTTAAGTCCAAGAAAGTTGCCATGCAAAATTCTTTAGATTCGAGGGTGTCACATACCTCTTCTAAGAAATCTAGTATGGCATCAGTTGTTGATCTGTTTGAACGAAATCCGAATTGAGATGAATTTAACAAATTATTTCCTTCTAAGAAAGAAACAATTTGTTTATATAAAATTTTTTCAAATATCTGTGACAGAATTGGTAATAGTGATATGGGGCGATAATTATTTAATTCTTCTATGTCATCTTTTTTATGAAGAGGGAGGACTTTTGCTATTTTTAAAACATCAGGAAAACAATTTGACTCTATGCATCTATTTATAACTTTTGTTAAGGGCATAATTATTGCATTCTTAACATTTTTAATTAAGTTGGTATTTATTTCATAAATATCCCGTGTATCGCTATTTTTTAGAGAATTTATGATGTCTCTCACGGTATTATATGATACTGATTGAAATTCGAAATGGACATTACTCAAATCTAAAGACAGGAAGGATGTAGCTGAAAAATTTGTTTTGGGTAGGTTTTCATTTAATTTTTTAGCGATATTAACGAAGTGTTCATTGAAATCATCAGGACACAAGTTGGTACTCATAGCTTGTTTAGTATTAGATTTACCTCTATTATTGTTAATGACTTTCCATACATTTTTAGAAACATTGTTAGAAGATTTTATAAAAGTTGAATTTGCAATAATTTTAGCATTTTTTATCTCACTTCTGTATTTTAATCTGTATTTCTTGAGGGCTGTGTGCGTTTGGGTATTAGGGTTATTTAGGTAGCTATTTTCAATTTTGTGTAAAGAACTGCGCATGTTTTTAATATTATTATTGAACCATTTAATATTATGATTGATATTTGTCGGCAGATCTTTTCTATTCTTAATGGGAAAACTCGACTTAAAGGCATTTAGAAAGTTATTTAAAAAAAGATTGAATACTTGTTCACTATTAAGATCTGGTTGTAAAATATTCCAATCTATAGACTCTAATTTGTTGTAGAAAGCAAATTTACCCGCTGCCGTAATAGGTGTATAAGTTTTAGGCTCATTTTTGCGATTTATACTATTATCAGGCAGACACGTATCAAATTGTATGCCACTGTGATCTGATAAGGAGGTACAAATTTTGGTAGCAATGGGGTAACATGGGTATTTATAGTGCATGTTATGGTAAACGTTGTCAAGTTGATTTTTTCCTCTAGTGGTAAAGTTTACATTAGACGAGAGTCCGTAAGACTTAAAAAAATCATTTAGTTGCACAGATTCCCTATCTTTAAGATTGAATTTGACATTGAAATCACCACAGATAATGACATTCTTATTAAAATCAATTTTACTACAAATCGGGTTTAGTTGAGACATGAAAGTTTTAAAGTCACCATAAGGAGAACGGTAGATATCCACAATAATTAAGTTTAGGTCGGGGATTAAAACTGCAGTTACCTCACAACACACTATAAGATTAAGTTTATTTATTTTCGTTAGTGGTATGGATATAAGGTTCTTTCTGGTAAGTATCATAACACCCCCGTGGACAATTGATTTCCTTGAAAAATGTGATGCAACATTGTAACGTTCCAAAGCAAATTCTTCGGTTTCATCAACATTCAGCCAGTGTTCCGCTAAACAGATAATGTTGAAACTCTTATCACTGAGAAAGGCCTCAAATTCATTTTTAATTTTTCGTATTGACTGAATGTTGATGAAAAACAGAGAAAATACTTTATGATCTTTACATGTATTTAGAGGCTGATTTCTTGATCTAAAAAATGGTTCTCTTGAGGTGATTCTTGAGCTGATTCGGGCGAAGAGGGTATTGAAGACAGCTGTTTTGTCTCTTGTGGTGTGGTGTCTCTTGTGCATTGGTGGGGTGATGTCGATGACAATGCGCTCCGGTGTTCAAGTGGGATTGCACGATTAATAGTTGCCTGCAATTTGCGTAAAGCAGACACTACATATACGAAATGTTTAGTTTTTCCGGCATAATTAATGTGCAATCCGTGACTAGTAAAATTTGTGGCTGATGAATATATACTATATGGGTCAATTATAGTTGAATTATCTTTGAAGGTAGAAATAAGTCGGAAATTATTTTGTAGAATTTTAGAATTAAATCTGATGTTGTTTTTCCATAGAGGTGCTAAGACAATAACAATATTTGTATGGATGAGCGAATCACGCAGATTGTTAAGATAATTTTCGGATATGTTCAGATTTCTTGAGGCATTGTTCGTGCTAGCAAGAATAATTACAAAGTCGGATTTGTTAAAATCTTTACTTAAATTTTGTACATCTTCAACAACATTTTCAAAACAAGCATTGGGCTTTATGAAGCTCGATGTTGTGTATTCAGTATTCCAATGTGTCAGAATTTCGCTACATCCTCTACCCTGACTGTCTGACAATATCAAAATTTTATGCTTGTTTTTGTACATGTCTGTCGCAGAATTGCTAGTTTTTATTCTCTTATTGGCACTAAGATTTTGTAATTTCAGATTTAGGTCGGTAATATTTTTGTTCATAATATTAATTTGAGATGTAGATTCAGATATTTCTAAAGTTTTTGATTCAAGAGACTCATGAAGAGAAGATATTTTTTCTTTTAAATCCTTTATACGCTGTTGTAATTTATGAACATCAGTCGTATATTTTTTCTCATTTGTGTTAAGTACGGCGATATTATTATTTTCAATATGTGACAGCAAGGTAATTAAAAAAGATTTTCGTAGATTTTGCGTAGATAACCCTCGTTCATTAAGTCGTTGTTGTAATTCGTCCAAATTTAAATCCTCAAGGCGAGACATTTTAAAAAAAAATAATTTAAATAAATAAAATAAAATAAAGTAAAAAATTATTATGTTAAGGAAAATACACAGGGTCACGTTTCACCCTCTGGGATCTGCAGAGGGACTTTTTGACATAACTCAGGTAGATCTCGGAATAAGGTTAGATATTAAAAAGATAAGGTAATTAATACATTAAATCAGAATTCGAGTGTAGATTTCTAGATAGACATTTAAATAAAATAAAATATAATAAAGTCCTGCAGTAAAATGGTTATGTAACGTCAGGTGGGTTAAAATTTTAAATAAATAAATATAATAAATAATAATAAAATAAATGAAATAAAGCAGTTATAAAATTATATAAAATAGTGGAAAATGTAAAAACAAGATAATACAGTAGTACAGTGACCCAGCAAGCCCTTACGTGAAGTTGGTTGCCTAGGATTTGAACTGGTCAAATACCTTGTTTACGTTGGCGCTAATTAATTTTAGGTTATAAAATATGTAATTATAATTAAATTATCTAATTTCACTACTTGCCTATATCTTCCGTAACCAATAAACACTACAAAATTTGGCTAATTTTAATTACATGTAACAATATTAAAAATTATATATGAAAATTTTTACTATAAAAAATAATTAATGAATTAATTTACAGGTTAAAAAAATTTATTGTTTTAATTACTTAGTTAATTTCACTACATGCCTATATCTTCCGTAACCAATATACACTTAATATTCTGCTTATTTTAAATTCAGTTTACAATACTTCAAATTAGATTTAATTATTTTTAAACACTTTTATTTTATACATACTACATCAATTGCGCATAATGCATCACACACTGAATTTGTCCACTCTCTCTCTGCTAAAGCAGAAAGCGGTGGACAAATTGAGAGCACTAGCCCTGGCGAGAAAGAAACTGGTCAACCGGGTTAGGACCATGGAGGAAAATACTATGTTCCTCACGAGTCCGTCACGCCTTTTCATGGCCAAACCTAAGGTTTCTGAACCGTTGTTATCAGTCGACAGGACAGAGATATTCTGGAGGGAGCTTTATGAACACGAGACGATCGTTCAAGAGACTCCAGTTTTAGAGAGATTTGAGGAATTCTGTACAAAACATCTTACAGATCCTCAGGCATGCCCCCCTGTTACCCCGGAAGAAGTAACACGTGCTATTTCAAAAGCGCGCAATTTTACTTCACCAGGAGTTGACGGTATCGTTGCTTTTTCGTGGAAGTCATTTTCCAGTGCACACGGCCATCTTGCACGAAAATTTACTTCCTTTATCTGTGGGGAAATACCAATACCATCTTGGTTAGCAGAGGGGCGTACAGTATTAATCCCCAAAAAAGGTGATTTAACCAACCCGAAGAACTATAGACCTATTACTTGTCTCAATACGCTGTATAAGATCTTTACCAGAGTATTAAGCGAGCGGGTACTGAGCTCCATCGCCTCTGTTTGGTCAGACATCTACGAACAGAGGGGATCGAAGAGGGGCCAAGCAGGTTGCAAAGAAAATCTTATTATCGACCGGTCAGTCTGTCATGATGCGGCATATTTCAAACGCAACCTGTCAATGGCTTGGGTGGACTACGCAAAAGCATATGACACTACGTCACATGCTCTCATTCTAACATTGTTACGAATGTTACGAGTTCACCCGGAGGTAGAGAGATGCATTGGACAACTTATGTCCCTCTGGAAGACACAATTTATTGTTCCAAGCGGATCAACCACAGTGTCGACAGGGTGGATACATGTCAAGCGTGGCATTTTTCAGGGAGATTCCCTAAGCCCGCTTCTATTTTGCATTTCACTTCTTCCCCTATCGATCGAGCTCAGACGCGGCAGTGGCTACATGGCGGGTCTCCCGTCGAGGCGTAAGCACAAAATTTCCCATCTTTTTTATACGGATGATTAGAAGCTCTACGCCTCGAACGAGAGAAACCTTCAGGCCGCCTTAGATGCTGTTGCTGAGTAGTACACTGCCGCGATAGGTATGCAATTCGGGTTGGAAAAATGCGCTGTTTTTCATATCTACAGAGGAAAAGGTTCAGACAACGGTGAAGACGTTCAATTGGTTGATGGGAGCATTATAAGACATCTTAATGCCGAAGGGTCTTACACATTTTTAGGCATCAGTGAGAGAGGTGTCCAAGATGTCACTCTTATTAAGCAGGCCCTTCGCAGCAAGTATATGGCACGTCTTAGGCATATATGGAGATCCTGTCTGTCTGGCAAGAACAAGATCGCTGCTACAAACATGCTTGCTGTCCCATTAATTTCATAAACTTTTAGTGTAATGAAATGGAATGTTGATGATCTTAAGGATCTCGACAGAAGAACCAGAAAGATCATGAACATCAACCGAAGTCTTCACCCGAAATCTTCTATGCAGCGCATTTACCTCCCTCGTCAAAATGGGGGTCGGGGATTACTGAATCTGGAGTGTTTGCACGATCGACTCGTTCTGGTTACAGCTAACAGTATCCTCAGAAGTCAGGACCCACTGTTAAAATTCGTTAGTGAGCACGAATTTAGTGGCAAAGGGGCGTTTCTTTACCAGACAGCGCGAAGAGCAGCAACGAGATTTAACCTGGCAGACTTGAGTCCCGTTAGGGAAAACGCTGGAGTACAACTCTCTCGGGAGGAGTACAACAGAGTTACCGGTTCGGTGAAACGAGGCGAGACAGACATGTTGACAAAAGAACACATGAGTAAAAGTATGCACTCTGTGTTCTTTAAAAATATTAAAAGTCTAGAGTTGTCCACCGAACTCACGTTGTCGTTTCTTAAGTCTGCTGGTTTGAGATCGGAAACAGAAGGTTTTGTGTTTGCGTGTCAGGATGGTGTTATAAATACTTTGGCATACAGGGCCCGCATATTACAAATAGCGGAGTCCACACTCTGTAGGTTGTGCCACCACCATTCTGAAACGATAATGCACATTCTGTCTGCTTGTCCATCTCTTGCAGCGTCGAGCTACGTGTCTCGACATAATGCTGCTCTCCGCGTGCTCTACTATCATCTTAGACATGCCTATGGTATTGACCAAATACCGGTTAGACCGTACGTTCCTTCTGACATAGAATCGGTGGTGGAAAATTCCAAGTGCCGAATTTATTGGAGTTACTCCTTCCCCAACTCGAGGTTACTGACAGCCACTAAGCCGGACATAACCCTCCTGGATATCGAGACCAAACAGATGTTTGTGATCGAATTCTCAAGTCCAGCTGAGAAGAATATCGCTCTCAAGGAGGAGGAAAGAGGTCTAAGTATATGGACCTCTTGTCCGAGCTTAGAAAGCTGTATCCCGGGTATAAAGTTAAGCTTAGTCCTGATAGTTGGTGTTTTGGGTGGCATGAAAGCCTCCTATCGAAGGGAAATCGAGTCCATTCCCGTCTGCAGATCTTCTGCCAACTCTTTGATCTGCTGGATGCAGAAAGCAGTGCTGCTCGGGTCACTCCGCATTGTGCGGGCACTGGATCTAGCGTAATTTCCGCGGCTGCATATCGCCAGGGTTTGGGATGCAGTCGTGTGTATTTAGCTCCACTAGTCTCTAGTATGACGCGGCTCAAAAGGTTACTGAAGTTTGAGATTAGTGGACGCTTGTCAAGACCTGACAAACCCCACAATAACATTTATTTTCAAGATTAATAATAACAGTTACAAATAATACCAATTACAAAAACAAAACAAAAAAATTTACATATAATTTGAAAAATAAATATTTATATCCCGAGGGACAGACACCACTGTGAAACAAAAGATCAGTGCGTGGCGATAACTTAAGAATAGAAGTTACAAGTTTGTAGGGTACAGAAAATAAATCGTTATTACAGTATTGCAATACAAAATACAGTATTAAAAGTCCAGTAATATAGAAGTAATATAGAATCTAAGCAATATCAATTCTTCAACTACATTATACACCAACTACAATATACCTTTTAATTTCACTGGTCATGTTGTTGTTTGATGTCATTAATGCTACAAGATAAATAAATTTACAGATAGCTTCAAAATAATATCTAAATATGAAGCTTCGGTCATGGTGGCGTATAGATTTGTTGGGGACAGTCATGTATCTTTCGCGCTAAGTGTTCCAGTGCTAGAAAAGCTATACTTAACGAATTTTTGTTCCTGTATATGAAATCGACATCATCACCATATACCAGCAGTTGGCAGACTTTACTGAAAACTGTCCCTTTGATATCAATTTTCGACTCACGAATTATCTTCTTTAGGCCAATGTTGAAGATAAGGCATAAAGTACCATAAAATATATTAAAACATCTTTTAAGTTAAAGTTGTTATACCATCTTCCAAATATGACGACCGTCTTCACTACCAAAGTTTATGCTTTACTCCAAGCAAACGTAACATATAAAAAGCATTCCAAATAAAGAGGACTTGATAATCCATATTGATTCCCTCAACACAATTGTACCAAAAGCTACTCAACAGACATCTTCATTCAAAAAATTCAAGACAACATCCTTTACTGTATTAACCACGAGAAGCAAAACACAATATTATTCTATCATATCGCAACATCCCTGGAAATGAAAAAGCAGGTGAAGCTGCCAAGGAGGACATACACTAATATATAATTCACATACCCACTCTAACATATAAGAAGGCGTAGAGTTTACTCAAAAGAAAACTTCAAGAAGAATGGAATAACGTCCGCTACAAAATTCAAAGTCCCCAAAATTATTCAACAAGAGATGAACAGATAATTCTAACAAGAATCAAAATTCAACACACCCGACTCCTCATCGATATGCTCGACCATAATATGCTCCGCGTAATTCTAGAAGCTCCACAATACAGAACACAAAGAAACAAACACAAACTTCATACGCACTGCAAATTCCAAACAATACATATGACAAAAACATTTTCAAATTTATAGAAGATATAAAACCTACTCCGCAACATAAAAGATTCCACTTAGCTTCTAATAATCTTAATTTATTATATAAAATTGGAGGCTCCTTTTTGACCTTATATTTGGTTTCTACACGTTTCAGACGATTATAAGACATTATCCGCAAAAAATCACTTTTTTTCTGTCTGTCGGAGATTCACGCAAAAACGGCTGGATATATTTTTATGTAATTTGGTTCGATAATAGAGTAAAACCAGGATTCGCACATAGGTTATAAGGCAACTCAAAATTTTTATTTTACGGGGGTGATTTAAAATATCTCCCTTATTATTGACTTAACAGAAAATATATATATATATAACAAAAATTGTTTATAGTACGAAAACTAATTGTTTTTGTTCAATACATTTTTTTCAATTAGATGAATATTTAGGGATTAACGGGGACACCCTATGACTAAAATTTTCATATATCTCCCTTATAATTGAGCTAACAGCGAAATCATATATCACAAAAATAGTTTATAATAAGAAAAAACAAGTATTTTATTTTAATGCATTTTTTAATTTAGATGAATATTTGGAGAGCTATAATATCCCACATAAAGCTAAATATTTGAAATATCTCCCTTATTAATGACTTAACAGCTAAAACGTGTATGAAAAGTTTTTCATTTATTAAACGTCTGATGGTCTCATCTTTTGAATTGACAAAATTTTGAATGAGATTAGTTTTTTGGAATACTACTCTAATTAAATAATTAATAGGCTTAATTAAATTTCAAAATCCCTTTTTTAAATTAATTGATAGAGAAGTACTGCGTAGTGCTTTTTTGCAATACCAATCCTAAGTTAATTCCTTATTTCTTGCTAGAAAGGTACTTCTGAATTATGCATCTGACGATTACTGTGAGATAATCTGGGTTCATTGATTTTATTTAGGTTAGTTTATTAGCGGAAGGGTATTGGTTCTCCTTTTTCCAAATACTTGTTCATTAAGAATCGTGACAGAATAAAATTCAAATATAAGTAAAACAAATTAAAGGTGCGTAACGTAATAAAAAATAAAATAAAATACGAGATAGAATTTCAAAGAGACTTCGGAAACATGCGAGGAATGTTAATTTTGTTTTATTAATCTGTAAATGTTGTTTATAAAAGAATTTTTATATCCCAGAAATACAATATTTACACTTAAGGTAAATGCTTAGTTTTATTTTAGTCTTATATTTCTTCTCTTACATTGATGGTAACTGCACTTCTATAAGCGATGGTTTTTGTATTAATTGCGGTGATTTGTATAAACTATAGACGCAGAAAGCCTGACATGTTCTTACATAAGATACAAATGGATGTTTTTAAATTTGAGTGATTTTTTTATTCACATCTCACATTTAATAGTTTCGTAGGTATAACAGGGTGGGACAGCGAAACAAAAATATATTAGATAATAAATATGTAGGAGACCAAGGGGAACATCAGCTATCCGCTAAAAAAACATTTTTTTAAATCAGTGGTTCTCAAGGTAGGGCATGTATTTTATTATTATTATTATTACATGGTGAGAGAGCAGGAGCCATTTGGCTTGTTATACTCTAATACAGTAAAAAATTACAAACAATACTAAACTACATAAACTACATTATACATTTAAGATACAACTTACAACTTAAGATACAACTAATTTATACATTTCAGATACAGATTACCGTATATTCCGGCGTATAACGCGCACTTTTAACATTGAAAGTTTTGTCAAATTTGTTGGTTGCGCGTTATACGCCGGGTATAAAACCGTTCGAAGATTAGAATGGTAATAGTGTAAATAGGGCATAAATAGAGTTCCTGTTATATAATGAATACATAATGTAAATACTATTCAACTAAACTATCTAAATTTATACATATTTATTTATATTATTTATATACATAACAAAAAAATTACCTTAATTATTAATTTAAATAATCTTTATTATGACATAAAAAGTTCATCAAATTCGTCTTCGCTAATATTATCAGGTATATTATCAAATTCAGATGTACTTTCGTCATTAGTTTATACATAAGATGTTATGAAGGAATATTGGTATAAAAGTGTTTCCAGGAAAGCAGATAAGGGTGCGCGGTATACGAGGAATACATGCAAAAATTAAAATAAATCTATTCAGATTTGAGGTGCGCGTTATATGCCGGAATATACGGTAATATTTTTATTGATATTTGGATCTAGGATTGCGTTTTCCGGGAGTGAGTTCCAAGTGCTAAATACTCTGTTGGTTAGGAAGTGCTGACGTTGAGGCTGATGGAAAACTTCGTGTGAGAGCTTCAGTTGGTGACCACGGAAACGCTCATCAGAATTAAGCTGGTTATGCGATATAATTATATCAGGTCTCCACGTTCTCGTCTTGTAACTAGCTTGGGAACGTTAAGAGCTTGAAGTCTCTCCTCGTACGATAGTTGCTGTAGACCTCTGGGTATTTTTTGTGGCTCGGCTTTGGACAGATTCTAGTAGCTGGATGTCTCTTTGGAGATATGGCACCCAGACAACGACTGCAAATTCAAGGAGTGTGCGAATGTAAGAGAAATACACTGTACGGAAAAGAGAGGGAGTTAAAGGCGGAAAGGACCTTCGGAATAAATATATAAGTTTATTTGCTTTTTTGACTGTTTGTTGAGTGTGCGAGGACCATTCGAGATTTGAGGTAATAACAAGCCCCATATCAGTAACTAATCAGACACGTTCTAAGGAATGTTCGAATCCTGGTTTCACTCTATCATCTTACCAAATTACGTGAAAATATATTCTCTTTCACTCACTCTGGCAATATTACAAGCAAGTAAGTAAAAAGTACGTAGGTTGTCTACCACCTTTGTTCATTGTTTAAGCATAGCTACGATAAACGTGAATATTTACTGTTCGCGTTTATGAGAATTCCCGTATGTGTATTGTATGAGTTTAAGGTGTAGTGTACAATGTGTAGAAGTTTACTAGTTTACCACCTAAACTACTTCTTTTATTCTACGAAAATGAAAACAATTAAACAAAAATATGTATTCATCAAAAATATGTTTTCACGTGTTCGTCATTACATTCCATGAAGATGCGCATGCTTCGCTGGTCCATGAGCATTTCTCTCCTGGAGCACATGCCGAATGATTTTATGCAGCATCAGATTGGCGTGGCACCAATTCAGGAAGAAATGCGGGAGAAACGCCTTTAGTGATTTGGATATGTCAGACAAGTAGCGCCTAGTACCGTTCACTACATTGCCCACAATTATACAACAAATAGCGCTCTCGCGATAGATCAAAACAAAGATGGCAAGATATAATCGACGATAACATGAGTGTTACTCATCTACACCCGAAATAAGCGTTTGATCAGCAAAAGTGGTGTTCAGAAATCTAAAAAACTGGCCCGGCGCTTATGGAAAAACGCTTAGAAGAAGAAGAATTCATCAAAATTCATTACAGTAAAATTATATTTTTATCACCAAACATAATCTCTAAAAAATATTTTAAAAGCACACAAAAGCAGAACAAAAGAAGTTGTTATGACAAACTCCACATAATAGTCCCTATTTTATTCACTGAAACTGAAATGTCCCTGATTAAATATGACATTTTGCGTAAAATGTCAGTATTGTTAGCGTTAGATTGTCTTATGACATTAATAAATGAATTGATCAAGCATAATTGACAGTCGTTTAATTAAATCAGCCCTTGTGCGATGTATCAATAACATTTCTGGAATGTAATTGAAACTAAGTACATAATAAAGTTCCAAATGGGAGCTGGGAAACGCTGATTTGCATGCAGACTACTCGCCTACGTATGTTCCTACTAAAACTTACACATCGCTTTAGAATTTGCATTTTCTTGAATTAAAATGAGAAAAAAACAATAAACAGAAGGACGAAATGAACGATAAATATAACAAAATGTCCGACAAAAAGACTGATACAAGGAATGGCAAAATGTCCGACCAAACGAACAGTAAAAAATGACTAAAAGTCGTACAAAAAGAACGATGAAAAGAGTAACAAAAAGCCGATACAAAATGTTAAAATCAACTATAAAAAGGATGGCAAAGAGATCGATAGAAAAAAAAAAGATAAAACAATGACAAAAACGAAAAAAAGAGCGCAAAAAACGAAGAAAAGAACGAAAAAAAAAATACTTAAATGTCAAAAATACTAGCCAAATAAAAGATAAAAAAAAGGATAAAATGAATGACAAAAAACCGATAACAACATTACAAGAAGTCCGGAAAAATACTGATAACACGAACTACAAACGCTAAAAAGAGTGACATAAAGAACGACAAAAAACCGAAAAAATTAAATAAAAAAAAAGATTAAAAGAACGACAAAAAGGAAGATAAAAAGAACGATAGAAAGATTGACGAAAAGACAGATAGAAAGAACGACTAAATGAATGACAAAAAAAAAATGATAAAAACATTACAAGCAGTCCGGAAAAAATACTGATAACACGAACTACAAAGATAACGCTAAAAAGAGTGACAAAAAGATCGAAATAATTAAATAAGAAAAGGCAGATTAAAAGAACGACGAAAGGAAAGATAAAAAGAACGACAAAGAGAACAAACAAAAACCAGCAAGCAGAACGATAAAAAGAATGACAAAAACACTGATAAAGCGAACGACAAACAAAACGATAAAACAAATAACAAGAAGAACGATAAAAAGTGTGACTAAAAGAATGATAAAAAGAGTGAAAAAATCTGGCAAAAAGAACGATAAACGATAAATAACTATAAAAAGAACGTCAAAAATAATGAGAAAGAGAATTACAAAAAGACCAATAAAAAATGACAATAGTTCAACAAAAAGAATAACAAAATTACTTATAAATATATTGTCAAAAGAACGATAAAAAGAATGAAAAAAAGTCCGAAAAAAAAGAACGTTAATAAATGACAACACGAACTATATCGATAAAGACAAAAAAGGGATAAAATAATGGCAAAAAGAATGATAAAAAGAACGAGAAAATGAACAATAAATAGAAAGACAAAAATAACGATTAATTAAATAACAAAAAGTCCGACAAAAGAATGTAATAAAGGATGACAAAAAGTACACTTAAAATGACAATAAGACGGATAAAAAGAACAATTAAAAAAATGGCAATAAATGACAAAAATACAGTCAGTTTTGGACACAGCGCGGGCTCTAAGGCCCTGGTGCCAACCTTGTTTTTGTCTTTTTTTGTTTTTTAATCTATCACTGACCAGAAATAATAATATAAAAGTAGTCCTAAATATTTTAAATCTTAAAAATCTGCTCCTGCAGCTACACGCCTAAACTTTGTAACGTTCGAGTTACATATCCACTGTTAAAACACTTCAAATTATGAAAAACTGCTAGAATGTTCACGTAGAAACAATATATATTTCTTGAGGTTAAATATAAGATTCACTGAGCCGTTAACAATTAAAAGACGTCTTTTTTGACATATCTGTGAAGAAAAATATCTAGAACGATGGAAATGTCATCAAAGTGTGCTCGTCGTTTCCGTAAAACGTATAATGGGATCTAGACTGAGCTGTACTTGTCTTTCGGCGAGTAGAATAGTGGGAGTCGGAGCCGTGAAACCGGATATCCTAAATTAGAAGATCCGATGTTAGCAAAGTCTGTGATGCGTTTGTAAATCCAATTATATATTTCTGCATTGATGGAGTCGAGCGTAGACTTGTACTTCATTTAAAGCGAATGTTCTCATTTATTTCACTATGTAACTGGTAATTTGCACTATTCACTTCGTTAATTAAAGTGATCACATTAAAAACTTGCTATTACTGGCATCTTCCTACCTTGCTTTGTTCATTTGCCGCTTTTATACGGTTGTTACAATCAAGTTTAAACTTTGATTATCAACAAATTTTACTGTAATTTATTACACTGGTGATGCTAGAATGTTTAGAATGATAACCTGCTTGACACAATATGAGAAGGCCATGAATGAGTGAACTTTTACTAAATATGTTGCGAGTTGTAGTTTTTGCACTAATAAAATAATTTTCATTGCAATGGTTACATATTGTGTTCGTATTGAGAACACAACATGTTCTTTAAGAAACAAACCTCTGTCAAGGAAATTAAGGTACTGGTATACAAGGTGTTTGTTTGAAACGGGGCACCCCGAAAATCTCCTTTATTTGTAAAGATACAAAAAATCTTCAGAACAAAAGTTAAACTAGACAAAAAGGCCCATCTAAAGGTTACTATAAGAATTCTGAGGCACTTCCGGGTTCACCGGAAATGATGTCAACTTTTGATCTAGCATAGGGAATAGATAATTTTATATTTTTTCTCTAAAAGTACATTAAATTAGCTTTACAATTACACCAAAAAGTCATATTTTTATGTTCACCATTTCAAAATGGCGACCATTTATTACCAAAATAATAATCAACATAAGTTTTACAAAGTTGAACGTAGCAAGCTTTGAAAACAATAAAAAAGAAACAAAATATCTCTAAAATAAACTATTTGACTATTTAGAGAAAAAAAAAACTATTACTTTTTACAATTATTTTACAAAAAAAAAAAAAATACAAATGTTTGATCAAACCACCATTATTGTCCACACATTTTCTCATTCTTAATAAAAACTCTTCCATTGCCCTTATAAAAGTACACTCTTGGATATCCCGAATTGCACTTGTTACCCTTTCTTCTAAATCTTCTATCGTCGTTGGTGTTGTCCGATACACTCTATCTTTTAAATACCCCCAAACGAAAAAATCCAATGGCGTGAGATCCGGCGATCGTGCAGGCCAGGGATTAAGTGAATGTGTTCCAATCCATTTATCTGGGTATTGGCCATTTAAATAGGCACACACGTTTCTAGCGTTATGAGCTGGTGCTCCATCTTGTTGAAACCACATTCCTATCTTATCAGCAAGTGGTAAATCATCCAACAAATCCTCCACTTCTGGACGTCGTTTTTGAATTTCGAAAGAACCTCGCTGGCTTAATTTGTTCACTAATTTGGCAAAATACTGCCTTCTCGGCTGAGCTCTATCAGGATACCTTTCCTGGGTCGCTGGGCCCTAACCGCATTTCTTTGGCACTCTCCGTATATCAGAACCATATCTGTCATCTCTTCGTTGGTATGTCGTACATAATCCATAATTAGGTACAAATAACGACCAATTAATACATTGTTTTTTTTTTTTTTTTCAAACAAAAATAAGCAAAATAAAATATTAAACTCTTGTTATTTATAAAACATTTAATTGAAAAATTAAAATTTAAGTAATTTCATGTTATTTCATATAATAACTAGTTATAACAGTTTATTTTAGAGATATTTTGTTTCTTTTTTTATTGTATTCAAAGCTTGCTACGTTCAACTTTGTAAAACTTATGTTGATTATTATTTTGTAAATAAATGGTCGCCATTTTGAAATGGTTAACATAAAAATATGACTTTTTGGTGTCATTATAAGCTAATTTAATGTACTTTTAGTAAAAAAATATGTGGGCTATTGAGATGGTACAGCTAGAAATAATCACTTTATTGAACATTGAATTGATTCATTCTTACAAAATATGAAATATCAATTAGAAAATAGGACTAATATCGCACTCACCATGTCTGTCCGTCGTCTATTACAACTTAGCACTTTATACTGTCTGTCTCTGTCTTAGTCTGTCATTGTCTAGTCCTTGTCCCTTTTTACTTCGGACGAGGCGCGAAATTCAAATTGTTAGTGTTCTTGAACTGGTTTTAACCGGTGTGTCATTTCGTTATGTGTATGTATTCAATATTGTAGGTTAAAAAATAGGCTTAAGAAGTGAACCGTCAAAAATTGTTCTATTGTGAACATTACCAGATCACCTAGCTACGATATATCTAATGTTCAGTTGGGCATTCAAACTAAAATACTTTTTCGGTTTATATATACTCGGCATTAACTCATCCTGGAGATTGAATTAGAATATGTGCACCCTGGAGACTGTATTCCAATGCATCCAATTACATTTGGAAAAACAAACTAATTGATTTTTTAATCTAAATTTAAATAATTTGCGAATATTACGTCATAAGAAAATGTAAATTTAAAAATCCTAGCGATTTTTTCTGCATTTACTTCGTATCCAAGTCGTCATTAAATTAATAAGAAATAAGATATATTAATTTATAATATCAACTCTAACTATAATTACAATACTTTCAATTTCCAAGCCATTAATAGATCTATTTTCTTACAGCCAGTAACTGAAAATGAAATAATTAATATAATAAGTTGCCTTAAAAATACCAGTTCAGCTGGTTTTGATGAAATAACATCTAAACTTATTAAGTCAAGTACATACTACCTGGTCAGTCCGTTACAGTTCCTAATTAACCTGTCTTTTAAACAAGGAATATTTCCAACTATCATAAAAAAATCAATAATTAAGCCAATATATAAAAAAGGCGACAAATGTAGTGTAGAAAATTACAGACCCATTGCACTCCTATCAGTTTTTTCAAAAATGTTAGAAAAGTGTTTTGCAAGTAGAGTATACTCTTTCTTAGATAAATTTAAAATATTAAACACAAATCAGTTTGGATTTAGAAAGAACTTAAACACAATAGATGCAGTTATTAAATTTATTAATAGTGTATACGCATCAATTGAAGAGAAAAATAAAACTTTAACCATATTTGCTGACTTAAGCAAAGCCTTCGACTGTGTGAACCATAAAATCCTATTAGGTAAATTAGAAATATTAGGCATACGAGGCACAGCACTAAATTGGATTGCCTCATACCTATCAAATAGATCCCAAATTGTAAAAATAGATAATAGTTTATCCACCCCTATTATTCAAACATGCTCTGTTCCACAAGGAAGTGTAATTGGGCCGTTACTTTATCTCATTTATGTAAATGATTTTCCAAACTGTGTTGACGACGCCTTGGTTACGCAGTTTGCAGACGACACATCATGTTTACAGTGCAACCAGTCGATAGATAGGCTCGTTGAAAAAACTAATAACAATATTGGTAATATGTCCGACTGTTTCTCAAACAACAAATTAGTGCTCAATAAATCAAAGACAGTTACTATGAATTTTAATATAGCCCATGAAGATAAGATTAATATTAACGATCAATTAATTTTGCCTTTAGGATGTGTTGATGTTACAAAGTTCTTGGGGATAACAATAGGCAGTAACCTAAACTGGAAACAGCATATTAATAACATTAGTCCCAAACTTGCCAAAACCTTTTTTTGTATGAAAAAAATTAAACAGCTTAGTAACACGACTGCATGTAGGATCTACTACTTTTCAAATTTCCACTCCATTCTCACATATGGAATTGTATGCTGGGGTATGGTAATGGAAACAAATCGATTATTTGTTCTCCAAAAAAAGGCTTTAAGAATATTATGTGGGAAACCTTTTCGTTATCCATGTAGAAATCTATTTGAAGACCAAAAAATCTTGCCACTACCCTGTATCTACAAACTAGAAACTCTATTATTTGCCTACAAAAACTTAAAAGATTTTAAATTAATAGGTGACCATCACAATAATAACACACGCCACGGGAAACGCCTTATGATGGTCCCTACTCATCGAAGTACGCGATATGAACGAAGCCCAAATTATATGGCATTAACGTTATTCAATAAGCTCCCAAATAATTACCATGCAATAACAACATATAAAACATTCAAAAAAGAGATCAAAAATTTTCTCCAAACCCATTGTTTTTACTCCATAAACGAGTTCCTCCAGTAATTTATGGGACACAACCAACTAGAGTCGATAGTTAATTGTATTATGAAAATCCTATTTTATAACTTTTATTTTGATTTTGTGTTTTACAAGTCTAATTTCTACAATATGTATGATCCTATAGACAATAAAAAATTATTATTATTATTAAGAAATATATTGAAAATGGCTTTTATAACGGGTTCATATATTAAATAAACCTTCTCTATAAATGATAAATATATATTGATTTAGATTTAACTAGATAATAATTTTGGTTATAAAGTGATGCAGTATCTGCGAACGCTGATTGAACGCGTAATGTGGACTTAAGTCACATCCTTCTATCTCTATGAGTCACATTGGCGGAGGGTTACTATTGACGTAGATCGCGTCCGCCGCAAAATATAGGTCTGTTACAGTTCATATTTTTTCAATAGCGATTCGTTGTCAGCTGGTAACAATTTTTATTACATTTTTAATATCAAAAGAAAAAAGACATACACAATCTTAGTAATAAATAAAATCCATAACATTATTAGCCATAATTTAGCCATGTATTAAAAAAATAATTAATTTTGTCAAAAACACAAAAACTGCAATATTTTCCAATACCGAAGTCTGATCAAAAATTCCTATCGTGCGTTTCCGGCTCATATCAATGTACATCACTTATAATTTTTTCATATTTTTAATTTAACCCTCTTGGGTAAAAAAGGGCGAGACAAGAACTTTTTTGGCACATTTTTGACTAAAATCATGTTAAAAGAAACGAATTTTAAAAACCAATTTTCGTTCCTTAATCTACGTTTTTAGAGCTTTCTTTTGATACCACACAATAAATATTAAAAAAATAATTATTTTTTCAATGACACAAAAAAAATCTATATTTGATAATATTTGACAGTGACAATTCCTTTTATATTTGTTATCAGAAAAGACTATTTTATTGTCACTTTTGTATAAGAATTTCATTGGTAAGCATAAAATAGCTACATACACAATAGAAAATGTATATTATTAATAAATTGCTTTGTCAATAACTCAATAATTTGCTCTTGTTAGTTTTCCCATATGCGACACTGGTAAGTACCAACCTATAAAATAACCTAATGAACGGGAAATTCAAGCGCCTATCAATTATTTATGAACGTTCTGTGTTATGGCTTATAATGGAGTTGTCCTGAAAAACAATCCTAAAATACAATTGAGAATGTGTCGTATTATCACCGTATTTATAAGGAAACGATAGTTTATATAACATCATTTTATCTTATTTCCTTGAAAGCAGGCCCGTTTACCCTACAAAAAGGTATTCGTTTTACATTCAGTTGACATATCTGGGACAATGTGATGTTATGTCTCGGCTGTTGCGTCATTCATGACAACATCATACACATTCAACACAATACACATTCAATGAATATACTGATTGAAATGGTTCTAACTTTGAATACAAGCCAATCTCTGCATTACTATATATATGCATTTGTATTATGGTTTTGCATTCACATATATTCGAAATTTTCTTGGACATAACTTCGGACCTGTCGAAGTATTAAACGAGAAAGTTTGTTCACATGTGGCTATAACCTACCTCGCCCGACAACTTAACTATTCCGCTGATGCGAATTTGCACCAAAATAAGAAATACAACACAGATATTAAAATATTTGGAAATTCTTACCGTTAAGTTTCGAAAACACTGTTAAAATTTCACAATAAAGGTAAATCATGTTATTTATAATAGTATTTTATTTAACAAGCATATAATGTAAGTTATATTACAAGAGGATGAAGTTGCTCGGCTTCGGCTAGTGTTATAATCATCCGAGTGTAGCATAGCCATTATATGCGAGCAGAGCCGGAGTAAGGGGGAGGGCGGAGGGGGCGACGGCCCCTAGCGCACTAAGAAAAAGGGCGCCGATGAGCTTTACTAAGGGGCGCCACACTGCGAAAGTGAGGACCTTTTGTGTTTTTGTTCTTCACTTGGATTTTGGGACGTGAGGACCTTGTTTTTTTTGCTCATCACTTGGAATTTGGGAGGTGAGGACCATTTTTTTTGCTCTTCACTTGGAATTTGCGAGGTGAGGACCTTTTTTTTGCTCTTCACTTAAAATTTGCGAGGTTTTTTTTGCTCATCATCTACATTTTGGGCGGTGAGAATCTTGTTTTTGCCTATCACTTACATTTATTTGCCAAGGGCGCCAAAACCCAGTTTTGCCCCTAGCGTAAGTTTTCCTTATTGTGGCTCTGTATGCGAGTCAAAAACAGTATTTTATCCGCAACTATATAGTTTTTGATGATGTTTAAGAAACTTTTACTGGATTCAAAAAAAGAATCATTACAGGGCTCATTACTTGAAATGGAAAATTTAACAAACCGAAACTCCACTTCAGCACAATAATTTCACGAACCGGAACACGGTTCCAGTTTTCTCCGGTGCATTTCGAACCTTGGATCATTAAAACAAAATAGTTAATATAATTTAAAAACAAAATCTGAGCGCCAAATGTAAAACTTTAGAGCTGACGTCAACAAGATGGCTACCGAACTATCAGCTGATTGTTACTTACAACAATGTTAAAATACATTTATGTATTTATTGTTTTTTTTTTGTTTTAATTCTTGTTTAATTGTTTAATTTTTATAAAATAATATTCGAGTTACAAAGATGGGCTGTGTTAGGAGCAAATATACATTGATGATGAGCACAAAAAAAATGAACTAACTTGTCGTGTATTAAGCCTTTATTATTCACGGATGATCACGCATGCACGTCCCTTTATACACAGCGTGCAGTACGAGCACGCCGGTTATAGGTAAAATTTTTATCTACTACTATCAAATAGTAAATGCATTATTTGTCCAATTGTAAATAAATGAAGCTGCTCATATCGCACGCAGTATAAAATGTGACGGCGTTCTCATCCGTGGAAAAGGATAGTTTTTTTACACTGTAAGTTTTTATTTAATAAATTAGTTAGAAGCTTAAAAATGTTTTAAGCTCAACAACGATGGTAATTTACGCCTCACACAACCTATCTTTATAAACAGAATATTATTTATAAATTAGAAAAAATCAAACCATAAATAATACTATGTTATACATTGCTGTATAATTCAATCAGCTGATGATTCGGCTGACCATCTTGATGACGTGGTCCTGAAGTTAAACAATTGACGCTCAGAAGTTCTGTGTTTAATTAAATTTATTAATTTTTTAATCATAGAACTATATAGTTGTAGGTAGACAAAATATTGTATTTGACTCGCATATGATGGCTATATTACACTCGGATGATTACAACCATCACCTTCGGCTCGGATGATATACCTCATCCTCGTGCAATATATCCTCCATTTTATGCTTGTTAAATAAAATAATTTTATTGATGCAGTCGTGTGTATTTAGCTCCACTAAGCTGAAGTTTGCGAGTAAAGGACTTCATCCTCGTGCAATGTAGCCTTCATTATAAAGTTGTTAAACAAAATACTATTATTGTAACAGACAAGATACAATGGTTATAATTATTATTTTATTTTAAAGTAATAACATATAATTAAAGCTCGGTTTGTGCTCGCAAGTATAGTTATGCCACTAAAATTTTATATTTTTTGTACACAAAAATCATAATCTCGAAACTAAGGTATGGTGATATTATGACTCGAAAGTTTATATTGTGTTTCGCCAGATATCTATATTTTGAACCATTTGTGTTGGCTTCGTGCAATACTCAGATGAAGAAGCGACAAATGATTTTTTAAATATTTTTCACTGATTGGTGAATAAGTATTTGTTGCTCAGCATCGGTGTAAAAATAATTCGTCGTATGATAAATGTCACATTATAACGTTTTGTGCAAGAGTTCAAATACACACCACTTTTGCAAGTGAAAGATCGGAAATCCCTTCGTAGAATGTTTATTATCTATAATCGTTTTCCTAATTCTGCTGTCCTAGATTTTTACTAACTAAACCTAACCTTATTACCTAAATTGATCGTATTTGCTAGAATTTATTACATTATTTTTAATGGGCTAATGTTTGGTGGAAAATAACGTACAGTATACCTAAAAACTAGGTAATCAGAATAGGTTTAGTTAGTAAAAATCTAGGACAGCAGAATTAGGAATATTAGCAAAACGATAATAGATATAAACATTTTACGAAGGGTTTTCCGATCTTTCACTTGCAAAACTGGTGTGTATATGAACTCTTGCACTATTTTTCTGAATTTTGCATTACAAATATATAATGGTATTTGGGACAAAAGATTCTTAAAAAAAAAAACTTGGAGCTTGCAACCGTAAGCTCACTCATAGGTAAGGCCAATGCAGTGGCGAAGCGTCCATGGAAGCACAGGAAGCAGTGCTTCCCTTACTTTTTGTAAGCGTTTATATTTAAAAAAAAATAATAATAATTATGTAATATTTTAAAACCAAATATGTGTTATATTTTTACCCATTATTGTATAAAAATATTCTTGTCGCGAAAAAATGCAAGCGCGCAAGAACGCGCCTTATTATTGAAATACAGTAATGAAAAACGCTCTAGACAGAAGTGCGTCTCAAATCTTGAATAGTACCCGCTGCCCGCTGTCTATCTGTCTGCATTGTGCAGGGTACAGGTCGCAGTTCTCAGTCCTGTAATTAACAAATGAAGCAGTGCGTTTCTACGTAGGAGAATTTTAACTGACGCATAACGTGTTCATCGTTTTGTTTGACACATTGCACCTAGAAAAACAAAAACTCTTTTGTGTTTAATTGTTGAGTTAAATAATTCGTAGTGCCTGTTAATTTTTTTAAACTAAAATTTTTTGATTAACGTCGCAACTAATTAAATACTACTACAATATTATAGATGATATTTGCAAAAAAACTAGTAGAATGGACTTTATTTATAAGTAAATATAGGTATTAAAGTTATATTATTATTACCTACTATTGTTGTTCTTTATATTTTTTTATTCATGAACATATTTTATTTTGATTTGTACATGAATTTTAAAATTAAATTAAAAGTTTATCTTTGTACATTATTATATATGTTTTTTTTTTTGCAATAAAAATTTTGGTGCCCTCGGAATTATGATACTTCCCCAACTGGTAAAGTCACGCCTCGCCACTGTGGTCACGGGTACTGTAAAAAGTAATCTTTTAGTCATATAAGAGGTCTCTAGACGCTACGAACATTTTGACATATTTTGCCAATATTTCACCTAACATGCCTAAATGATATTATTACTAGCAATGTCAGTTTATAATTTTAACTTTTCTGATATGTTAATTTATGTGTTAAACTTTCTTATTTGTTGCCTTCTGTTGCTTCGACAATTGAAAATGTCTGAACGGGATTCAAGCCTGAGACCTTAGCAATGCAGAGCACATGTCTTACAACTACCAACTTCATTTTATTTACATCAAAACCATGGATAACTATCTGAGAGTGAAAAAAGCATTGTAAAAGTGAACATCGGAATAAGCATAGGTATAAACTATTGAATAAAAAGACTAAAGGAAAAAGGCTTACATGCTAATTGGACAAACTAGGATGGTATTTCAAAATGGCGGACAATAGTTTGCGGTTGTACACTGGCGTAGGGTAATTTATTAAATTAATTGTTGTCGGTAGTTAAAATTTAAAAAGAAGTTGTTGTTAAAAAATTACTTTATTAACACACAATGGTTTGACAAAAGATATCCTATTATTGAAAGATTCTCTGTATGTATGGTATTCATATTTAGAATGTCAGATTATTTCATATTTCACAAGAATTACAAATAATAAGGTCATCAATAAATTATTGTAGACTCAGCAGTTTGGAATATATAACTCTATCCTTAAAAGGATACTTGGCGGGTGACCCTGGAGATTTCGGGTTGAGTGGACTGACCTCTTTTGGAACCTTCTGCTGCTTTTGACTGGAACTTGGATCGTAGTTTCATATAACAATACAAAATGATTACAAGAAAAATTAAAATATATGACAATACATTCCAGGTGCTAAATTTAAGATGAATGGCTGGCTCGGACATTTTTTCTAATTTCTTCTTTTGGGTGATGATGGCTCGTAAGATCTTTTTGGTCTGATCCAGATTGATGTGGTCTAATATTATTGGCTTCATCTCTGATGAAGGAGGGTCTTTAAGATTTTGTTTCAATTTTGGTAGTTCTATTTCTTTAAATTTTCTTTTTGGTTCTTCATGTGATTGAATTTTTATTCCTTCGATAGTGACTTCGCAAAAAGGTGTTAGTTCCAGGACGTAACTTTAGTATTTAAGCGATTTAATCTTTTATAACCGTGAGACAACTTCCGAACGATTGCGACAGTTAAAATTTAAAAAGAAGTTACTTTATTAACACACAATGGTTTGACAAAAGATACCCTATTATTGAAAGGTTATCTATATATATGGTATTCATATTTACAATGTCAGCTTATTTTACATTAATTAAAAATAAAAAGTCATCAATAAATTATTGTAGACTAAGCAGTTTGGAATATACAACTCGGTACAAAAAGACAAAATACAAATCTTGATATTTTCAAAAGAAGCTAAAGATAGGAGATACAAACAATCAATAAAACACTAGGCGTTATGGCGTTTTGTTAAGTTATCATTAAGTGTCAAATGCGTATAAGTTATAATTTGAAAAGTGATCATATAGTTTTGTTTTACTGTGTTAAAAATGTCAAATTTTGTGCCAAATAAAGAGCATTCGCGGACAGTACTACTGTTTTGTTTTCATTTGAAAAAAACTGCTGCTGAATCATACCGACTGCTTCGAGAAGTTTATGGTGAATATGCTTCATCGCAAGATACGTGTGAACGATGGTTTCGGCGTTTCAAGAGTGGAGACTGTGATCTTACAGACACAGAACATGGAAAACCTCCAAAAAAATATGAAGATACAAAATTGGAAACATTGCTACAGGAAGACGATAGTCAATCACAAAAACAACTAGCAGAGTAGATAGGCGTTAGTCAACAAGCTGTTTCCAATCGCCTACGAGAGATGGGTAAGATCCAGAAAGTCGGCAGATGGGTTCCACATGCAATTAATGAGAGGCAGATGGAAAAACGCAAAAACACTTGTGAAATTTTGCTTGCACGATACGAAAGAAAGTCTTTTTTGTATCGTATCATTACTGGCGATGAAAAATGGATTTATTTTTAAAATCCCAAACGCAAAAAATCATGGGTGAACCCAGGCTCACCATCCACATCAACTGCAAGACCGAATCGCTTTGGCAAAAAGACAATGCTCTGTACTTGGTGGGACCAAAAGGATGTGGTCTATTATGAATTATTAAAACCTGGTGAAACAGTTAATACCCAACGCTACCAACAACAACTGATCGAATTGAACCATTCGCTGCTCATAAAACGACCAGAATACGAAAGAAGACAGCACAAGGTAATCTTTCTTCACAATAACGCTCCATCACATAAGGCAAAACCAGTTTGCAACACATTGGAGGCACTCAATTGGGAAGTGCTACCCCATGCCGCTTACTCACCAGACTTGGCCCCTTCAGATTACCACTTGTTCACATCGATGGGTCACGCACTTGCCGAGCAGCACTTTTGTTCATATGAAAATGTGAAAGAATGGCTAGATGAATGGTTTACGAGGAAAGGGGAAGAGTTCTATTGGCGAGCTATTCAGAAATTGCCTGAAAGATGGGAAAAATGTATAACTTCTAATGGAGCATACTTTGAATAAATAAACTTTTACTGTTCTTTTGAGTTTAATATGTTTTTTTTTTTTTTTAAATCCGCATTTCATACTTGTAGACCGGTATATATTATGAGTAGGTATACTTTAAATTATCAAAATAAATGTCACCAATCATTTTTAGGGTTTTGTAGGTATGACCAAAAAACCCTTATACCGTCATTTTGTCGTCTGTCTGTCTGTCTGTCTGTCTGTCTGTCTGTCTGTCTGTCTGTCTGTCTGTCTGTTCGGTAAAAATTGTAGCCAAACGGCTAAACCTAGAGAGTTGAAATTTGGCATGCTTATACAACTCTTTGACCCGCACATAGGAAAAATACTAAAACATCTAAAAAACATACCCCCCTAAAAATATAAACAAATATGTGCTCATCGAAAACAAAAATATTTTTTTTTAATTCTGAGTAGGGTATCAAATGAAAGCCCTTAGTACGTGGATTAACGATCAAATTTTTATTTTTGCAAAATAAATTATTTTGATGCGATTTTTGCCAAAAATGTGCAAAAAAATTTTTGTCCCACACCCTGTAGCCCAGATGGTTTAAACTAAAAATCTAAAAAAATTCTAAGTAATGTATATTGGTGTGAACCGAAATAGTACAACAGGAATTTTTGATCAGATTATGTTTTTGGAAAATAACGCATTTTTTGTGGTATTTGGTTCACAAAGTACAAAAGTTATACCAATGTAAGACACTCACATCCATAGCGTGCGATAGCTACATGCGTTAAAGCGCTCTTAAACTGACTGGAAAACGAAGGGTTTCGAGTTCGAGTACGGAGTGAATTTTATTTTTTCTGTTTTTTTTTGCATTTTTATTATGTTGAAATTATTTTGTCAAAATTCTAGTTATATTTTGACAAATGTTGTATTTAATTTTTATGAGCGTAAATTTAATAACCAGTCTTATTATATGATTAACAGACGATAAATTATTTTAAAAATATCGTTCATTTTGCCGTGATTACTACAAAGTAAAATTTGTCCTACACACTCAGCATACCGCATTCACTTATTATATACCTGCGAAACCCTGAAATGTGTGAATATTCACACTTCACATCAATTTTTTAAATACGTATACAATAACATATTGACAGCAATTGTGGTATTTGGAAAGACATAATTTCCGTCACAAAAATTGTATGTAAAAATTCTTATAGCCTCCTTCCTTTAGTCTTTTTATTCAATGGTATAAACTAATGCTTCCAATAGTTATAACTCTGCTTATCCGAGGATTTTAAAAACGTCCCTTACCTTATAATTTCCATACTATCACCGGGATTCGAACCTGAGCTCCTTTGATCTAGTAGTTAGCGCGACAACACTCTGACCTTCACACAACGGTGAACTACTACTATCATCATCTTCAGCACATAAACGTCCCACAGTAGTCTCACCGAGCCGTAGTTTTCACTATCGTATTGCTAATTTTATGTTGGGCACGAGCCTTTCACTCCGAAGAGTTAAGTTTCAGGTCTACAACTCCCACCGTAACCTAATCCGGGTTGGGAGCGGTGATATATTTATGATATGATGCCTTTTTTTATTTTTATTTATTTTTTATTAATTTAAATGAGGTTGAGGTGATAAGGACAAATACAAATATCTATGCCCTGGCCGGAATTCGAACCCGGGACCTTTAGCACGAGAAGCTGGGTCGCTACCACTGCGCTACTGAGGTCGGCAACTATTCTTTGAAAACATCTAAATTACTCTTAAATAACTAACTGAATAATTAAATCAGGTTAAATTTTAAGTAACTTTGAAATATGTAATTAAATAAGAAATTATATTTTTGTTAATAAAAACTTAAATGTTTATTGCTCACTGAACAGATCAAAGAATTTCCTTACCAGAATATTTACTCGTTATTTATAAAATGTCAAGAGAAAAACATTTCCGTTCAAAATCCAAAAATTTATTCAATTACCCGGAAAAGTTATAACCTTGAGATATGTTCAGATGAAGGCAATTTTCACTGGAATTCTTCCGAGGACACTCTCATATGTCGCATTTCTATAAATTCGATACTTACAGTGATTTGACTGTGATACCCTGGAGAAACCAATCAAATATATCAAATGGTGAAGCTGCGCCCGCCGATAAGAGATGTCAGAGTTTACATTATATACAACCTCATAAAAAGAGATTAAACCGAATACCGATATATGTATCACAACGTTTTTAGAATCAACCATTTTTCGGGAATATCTTTAAAAGTACTATAAATAACAACGTCAAAATAGATACAAGTACAAATTTTTTGGAATGTTTGCAGGATTATAAAGAAATCCTATCTATCTTCTTGGGCAATCAAACCTTACAATGGAATGCATTTGGGACTACAGGCTATTTCAAACGTATAAGCGGAACTAAATGGGAATTTCGTTCTTTTAGTTTGTCACGAGAAAGGGACCTGGCTTGGGTTATTTCGTGTTTGACGTTGGTATATGAAAATTATGAAAAAACAGTGAAATCATAGAAACGAATGACATTTATTAAAAATTTGAATTCATTTTCACACATTTTGAAGACAAGAAAAAAAATAATAAATAGGAAATTTTTATTAAGAATGACAAACAATTAATATGCAATGAAAAGGACATTTTATAATGACAATCAATTTAATCTAGAATTTGCAATGTGAGTATGATTTACAAAGCTTAAACAAAATGACCAAAAGTCCGAATTAAAAGATAAAAATTACTAGAATTCAAAATCTAGGTCCGCCTGAACGTTTGAAATAGCCTATACATTTAGATATCCGTCTAACCTGGAGCCACCAGATCAACATCAAATTGCAACAAATATACACCAGACTTCGTCAACTATATTAATTCGAAAATCCGCCATTAAAACAAAGTGTGCACTCTTATTGAATAAATCTCTCAAAAAACCTTTAGTACGATACGGCTGTGAAGTGTGGGGAAATACTTCTACTAATTTAAACAAAGTGCATGTGCTCCAAAATAAAATCCTAAGAATTAGTGTTAGTGTCCCTTGGTTTATTAGAAACGAACAATTGCATAATGAACTCAGAACAGATTTCATATATATATATATATATATATATATATATATATATATATATATATATATATATATATATATAATATATTTCACTTTCAAGTTGACGTGAAATTACAAATTCTCTGCTAAGTTTTAGAAAAATAGGACAGGGCACCGATAGTAATATGTATTTAACTAAAAGGCGTGTTTGTTTATAAAAAGATTTATATATTTATAAAAGAAACCCTCACATTAAAATGTAAATTGGACCAGACGATAAGTAACTATAAAAGAAACTTTAAATTATTATTATATATTCATTAATTCCATGTGTGCCCATTTGGTAAATTGTAATCTTGAACTTCAGATTAGTTCAGGACGTAAAAATTCGTGCAAAGTTAGTTCGCATGTTTTGATGCGTGTAATTTTAAAGGTAAGTGGAATAAAAATTACAGGTCTCCGCAGTGCGGACTGTTACGAATTGTACTTTCACTAAAAGCCCGCATCCTAGTGCGTTAAAAAGGTGATTTAGTTAAATTTATTGGTGAGTATATCCATGTTAACAATCTGCTTACCATGTGTCTTTGCTATTATATGAAATGCCAGCTGGACTTTTTTGGCCATTACATTTATTTGTGCCATGTATGCAATTTTACTGGGATATAAATAAAATGTGTTTTATTTGCTTTAATTCTTTTTATATCCTACAACCAAAATGCTCTTTAGAAAATAGGATAAATAAAATGTATTCCGCTATCTGTGATGCAGTATCCTTTTTTATGGATTTCTATCTTTATAACAGGGACGGTCGTGGCTCAGTGTGTGGACTACTGAGCGGAGGGCCAGACTTCATTCCCCGGTTTCAGCAAAAACACTCCCTCGGAAGGCATAGGGCAACCACCGAGGTAAAAGTTCTAGTAATGTTTCCCCAAAAATACTTAGTGGTTTGGATTCCACGATGGTAAATTGAAGGTCTCATACAATTGTATTGCACAGGCAACACACACAACACAACTGTATGCGGGGAAATAACCTACGCTCGGAACACCTAGTTGGCAGTCTAAAGAAGAAATCTTTATAACTAAAATAAATTATGTTTAAAAACTTAATAAATATTAAATAGCTACTAATTGGAGAACCACTCAGCCATTCAGAAAGTATCCTATTGGTAGCTACAAATTCTCTAAAAAATTTGATGTTTAGATTGTTTCAACTGTTTGGCAAATATCTCGTGAAATGGTGGTCTTTATGGTGTGCATAAAAAGAGCACTATGCTAGACAGTGACAGTTATAGAGAACAGTTAAAGAAACAAGTATCAGTTCAAATGTGAACTATTTTTTTAACCTTGAACCTGAAATGGAACGCCTAAAAGTCACAGTCGCTGGATATTGAGATCATCGCTCAATCAATGGGTGCGTTTTGTTGTGCCAATTCTAGTTTCGGTTTAATCCGAATACGCGTTTTGTTGGGACAATATTCTCATTCTGTTCATTTTACTCATTCGATGATTTGAGGTCGAACGACTGGAATAAATAAGAGTGGTTGGGATGAAAAGTAATATTTGAATGCAGTTGTTTTTATTTGGTTTTTAAATGTATTAGAATTAATCTTGGTTATTACTGCTTCAAAATAATTTTCACTTTTAGGTATTTTCTCATTTTGTGTCTTAAAATAGATATACGAGGTGTGTAAATTAAGTAACCGAACTAATTTTTTAATTTTTTTTTTTATTCGAATAGAATTACAATTCAATATTATCTGCCTCAAAATAATTTCCTTGGGAAGCCACATAGCGCTGGAGACTGCTCTTCCAATCCTCATAGCAGTGCTGGAACTCGGATACTGGAATAGCCTTCAGCTGATCGGTCAAAATGACTTCCCTTGAGGTGATTTTTCAATCTTGGGAAGAGAAAAAATTCATAAGGCCACAAGTCAGGCGAATAAGGAAGCTGAGGAGCCACAGGTATGTTTTTACTGGCCAAAAACTCCTGGTCCTGTGAAAGGTTTTTTGGAAACATTTTTGCGCAGATTTTTCTCATCCCTAATTCATTGGTCAAAATCTGATGAATGGTAGTGTGAGTCAAATTCAAATTTTTCCCCGATCAGAACTGTCAACCGACGATCTGAACGCACAAGATCTCGGATTCTGTCAACATTTTCATCGGTTCTTGAAGATGAAGGCCTTCCGCTGCGTCCTTGAAAAATACCACCGCAAAACCTGGGTCCTTGACAAAACACTGTCTCCGTAGGCCTGCTGAAGTTTTGCAAAAGTTTCCGTTGCACTGTGCCCAAATCTGAAGCAAAACCTGATAACACACCGTTGTTCGAAATGAATGCCATTCATTTTTAGAACGCACTAGAAAAAACTGTGTCACGAAAAAAAAAATCGCTACGGACAACAAAATTACTCTATTGAGTTCAAACTTGTACTGAAGGCGTATCACATGTTCACCTGCTGCCCTTCTAAGTCTCGCGTCCCAAATATTGCCAGATCAAACGCTATGTTGTCAGTCCGGTTACTTAATTTACACACCTTGTATAACTGTATGATTTTAATATAGTACTGTTAAATCTAAACTAAAAATCAGCTGTGGCCACCACAGGACATTCTAGCAGCAGAGTAGAAATAGCCTAATATTTTCTAACAGAGATATTATTTATCATGACCATGGTAACGTTACATATACATAAGTATGAAAAAATTGAGCCTTGGAAAAAAATTTGAAAAACTTTACAAAAATTATTCGAAATTTTTCGTTTTATCAAAAAACGTCTCAAATAAAAGTTCTTAATTATTGTTTTTATAGCAACTTTTGTTCGAAATATTTTTCTGTTTATTCACTAAAATATTTACAAACATCTTAAAATCGACACGAGTAAACTCCGATTTTTACCAAAAGTTAATCAACTTGTGCCATTGATGGCAAAAGCTTAAATATGAAGTTTCATAAAAATCCTTCCAGACGAATTTGCTCTGCACGTGTACACAGACAGTCGGACAGATGGACAGACAGACGGACAGACAGACAGACGGACGGACAGACAGACCGACAGACATCATGCTAAAAATAGTCAAAACGTTATGTAGAGACCTCAATTCGTGGAGAACCATCGAAATCTCGAAATGTCAAAATCGGTATGATCACAATACCTCCCTTATATATGTTGGCGGTCGGTAAAAGTGTATGTACAATTCATTTATTCGTTCTAAAACATTAGGTTCTAGAATATTTATTTTAAATATAAAGTTGTCCTATTCTGCATTTATTATTTAGATTATCCATTTAGGTGAAATATGTTCGTTATTTGTTCTACAACCATGTGACTTAACCTCGATGCAAATGTCATGCCATGTTTACTTCACGATCAAAATTGTCGATCTCTTGCGCATCAATTCTAGTACTTCTAACCAGCCACCATCAAACGCACCCATTGTCTGATGATGTGGCTTACAAATTTTTAATATAGAATTGAAATAAATATTTATATCATTGTCTTGCAACCGAAAACTAATATCATAAAGTAGTCATTTATTAATTATATATAAATTATTAATTAACATTATTAATTATTGCTTATGTATTTAATTTATTTGGACTATAATATTTTCAAATATATTTAAGTAGGTACTCTTGTAGTTATTTGGTTTCGTGTGTTTGTGTCATTGCGATCTAGGTTCGGCGCGCTATAGGGAACCCCTTTTAAGATTGCAGCGCCTATGTGGCAAAATCGGAACTAACTAAATAGACAATAACAACTTTTTGACATATTGATAATACGTTGTAATCTGACATTTAGAAAGAATTTATTAATATTTTTGTCTTGATTTATGTTTTCTTAATAAATATGACATATATGCCAAACAAATATAAAATCTAAAATCCAAACAAATGTAACACATGTGTCAGAGCAATAACAAATTTGCCTTTTTGGTTAGTTCAACATGATTCCGCCAGATAGAGTCTCTCTTAGGAACATTTCCTAATGGTCGGCGTTTTTTTATTCTGCACGTGTTTTTCGTAATCCGTGCAGATATATATCTTCAGTTTGCACGTCGCTCAATAAGTCTCCGGTCTGACTAAGAAAACCTTTTTTTTTTTTAGAAATTCGACTTTATTCTTCAACATACTCTCCTTCAAGAGTGATACATACATTCCAACGCTCCTGTAACATTTCGATGCCTTCTTTGTAGAACAATTTGTCTTTGCCGTCAAAATAGGCTTCGGTTTCGGCAATCCCTTTTTCATTTGAGTCAAATTTCTTTCCCTGGAGCATCTTTTTGAGGTCTGCCAAAAACCAGTAGTCGCTGGAGGCCAGATCTGGAGAGTACGGTGGGTGATGAAGCAATTCGAAGCGTAATTCATTCAATTTAACCATAGTTTTCAACGACTTGACACGGGGCGTTGTCTTGGTGAAAGAGCACTATTTTCTTTTGGATGTGAAACTGTTTTTTCTTGATTACTACACACAGTCGATCCAATAATGCCATGTAGTATTCGTTATTGATAGTTTTACCTTTCTCAAGATAGTCGATAAACAAAATACCGTGCGCGTCCCAAAATACGGATGCCATAACCTTGCCAGCTGACTTTTGAGTATTTGGTCGCTTTGGACGACTTTCACCGACTGCTGTCCACTCAGCTGACTATCTTTTTGATTCAGGTGTGGATCCATGTTTCATCCATTGTCACATACCGACGCAAGAAATACTTTTTATCTCGCTTGAACAGCTCCAAACAGCGCTCTGAATCGTTGTTGTTGTTTTTGGTCCGGTGTAAGCGAACGCGGCACCCACTTCGAAAGCAATTTACGCATTCTCAAATTTTCGTGTAAAATTGTACACACTACCTTCTGATATCTTTAAGGTGTCAGCTTTCTCACGCAACTTCACTTTACGGTCTTTCAAAACTATTTTGTGGACTTTGTTATGTTTTCCAGAACAACTGCCGAATTTGGCTGACCAGAGCGTGCAGCATCATCGGTGTTTGTATGACCGCGTTTAAATTCAGCATACCAATCAGTAATAGTTGATTTGCCGGGTGCAGAGTCTCTATAACGCTTTTAAAGACATTGTTTGGCTTCAACAGTATTTTTTCCCATCATAAAACAATATTTAATCAACACAAGAAATTCTTTTTTATCCATTCTTTTGAAAATTACAAAACTGGAGTCACTAAAACCACTATAACCTCTAAACTAATTGTCAGAATGTCATGAAATTTTCACACGTATCGTTTGAAGGTTGGTACTGTCCAGAAATCATATGAGGCTGTCAACAATGTTGCCATATATATGTCAGACCGGAGACTTATTAAGTAACCGAGTAAATTTTACTTTAATCTATAATATAATACGCCAACCTGTGTCCTTGGCTGCGTGGGTGCGTGGAAGTTGTCTGAAACAATTGAGCGAGGTACCGAAATGTAACGATTATTATACATTAATTTATGTATTGGACGGTAGTGTGCTGTGAATTTTTGTTTTGAGTGTTGACAATAAATTAGTAAAAATGACAGTTGTGTTTTTCATTAAAAAATCACTTCACAATTATTAATTTAGTTGTGAAATACACGGATCGGTTGTTTTACGAAACAAAACACAGAAAAACGTTATCTTTCCGTGATTCGCCATTTTTGATTAAAATTATTATTAGCAGCAAAACAATAATTTTAAAAAATATTTGGTTTTGATGAAAGTAAGCAAGAAAAATTTCACTTTTTTTCTTTTTTATTATTTTTTCAATGCTTTATTATTTTTTTATTTCTACGGTTTCTAGGACAAGATTTACAATATCCCACTGCAAACTCTATACAGATGGCAGCACATAACGACTATACTAAATAATTCAAAAATTATCAGTGGCTCTAAAACAATGGATTTTGTTTATTTATCACATTAAAATATCATTTACTTTTTAGTTTAGGTTAGATTCACCTTAAAAGCACTATCTTAGGTTATGGTTGATAACTGTTTATATATATATATATATTTTTTTATACACTACCTAAAAATAAATTGTATTTTAACTGTTCTGTGCAGGGCCAGGGACAGTGATTCACCATAAAAGCACTATCTTAGGTTATGGATGACAACTGTTTTTTTTTTATAAACCACCTAAAAATAAATTGTGTTTTAAAAGTTCTGCACAGTCCCACCTGTTTAGAATCTCTGTATATTGAACAAATGACGCGTATGTGAGACGCATGCGCAGTGTTCAGTGGGATATTGTAAATCTACCCCCAAATGTGAACGCAATATATTAAAGCGGGCAAACCATTAAATTTTACTGTGCAATAGTTTCTCACGGTTTATTTCAAACTGATTTGAGATATACTGTAAGTACGCTTTTTTCCGTGTGCCCTTTTTGCCGTGTGTGTATTTTTTCATGTGTGCTTTTTTCCAT
Source organism: Liopterus haemorrhoidalis (assembly GCA_963971575.1). Taxonomy (NCBI): domain Eukaryota; kingdom Metazoa; phylum Arthropoda; class Insecta; order Coleoptera; family Dytiscidae; genus Liopterus; species Liopterus haemorrhoidalis. The sequence goes on from OZ020611.1 coordinate 60,860,646, forward strand.
CTGCGTATAGATCCGTGTGCGTTTTTTCCGTGTGTGTATTTTTATATTATTTAAGAAAATAGAAAATTAATTTCAATAAATATATTTTAAATTTAACGTCTCAAATCATTTTTAGTTGTAACATTATAAATGTAATGCACTGAGTGAAAATGAATCGTTCTCCCATCTTAAAAAGTTAGTGAATAAATAACTCATTATTTGTCCAGTTTTTAATAATACGCGAAGAGTTGATTCAATTTGATTTGGATGAAGTTAGGCGTATGGATAGAGAAAGAAGTCTGATGTGTCGAGCAAGTTCCACATTAAAGTAATGATTTGTTTGCCTACATAGTTGGCAACGGGTGCACTAGTATATTTATAATTTCTTTCTTACGAATAATGTGACTCCTTAGTTTATGTAAGGCTTTCTATTTTATGAGACCTTCCTTTATGTGAGGCCTTTAGTTGTAACTTGCGTAGCTTATACATGGACCCTGCTCTGTTTTGGGAGGTGAATCAACTATTTAGTAGTCCGATTATATTAGTATCTAGGGATCATAATCCATAGAATATTTGTGCACGAAGGATAGCGAATTTAAACTAGCTCAAAGTACCTATAAATCTCCAAATTGCAATTGTACGAACATTACGTGGCAAACTAGGAAAACCAATTATTGTTACCTATTGCATACCGTGCAGTTTGCTCAATTAAAATATTCACTGATGCGAGATCGCTCTCAATTAATATCCATTTTGAAATTAATTTGTTGCTAAATTTACCAATTTACATTTTACCAGGTTATCTTTATCACACATGTTTATGTCAGGTTTTATATTGCGTTTCGTTTGATTTATTTACTGTTCGTGTTTATTTTGTTAACATTATACGAATGCTCAAGGGACTGGCTGTAAAGCGTACTTCACCTACTTTCTATTTCTTTTTAGCAATTATGATGACATTGTTGCAGTTCTTGTGATCTGAGATTTCATGAACCTGGATAGCTATTCATACTGAATATTAAAACGAGAGTAACACATAATTTCTACGTCGAGCATAATTAATTTAAATTATCAGACATTTTTAAGAGAAGTAGTCAACTTTTCCAAAAATTCGCCCCCTTCCAGTTAATTTTATATTGCTATCGATCCTCTCCCCTATTTTATTTAAAAGTTATAAAAATTTATGTCACATAGCAAATTGATGTGAAGTGTGAATTTTCACACATTGCAGGGTTTCGCAGGTATATAAAAAGTGAAAGCGGCATGCTGAGTGTGTAGGACATATTTTGCTTTGTAGGAATCACGGCAAAATAAATGATATTTTTTAAATAATTTATAGTCTGTTAATCTAAGAGCTTTAAAAACAAATTTTATGTTAAAATATTTTTTTGTTTGTTTTTTGTATTTTAATTCGAAGACCTAATACCATTATTAAGGTTTCTAAATATGTGCAGTATTTTTGTATATATCAAGGTTCATTAAGATTTTGAAAATAGCGCCTATGGCTTCCATTGGTTGTTTTAAGTCATATGCTCCGCCTCTCTGGTTTCGTATACATGACATATAGAATGAAAATATAATTCCAACAATTCCAACTGATTATTAAATTTATGCTCTTAAAAATTAAATACCACATTTGCCAAAGTATAACTAGAATTTTGACAAAATAATTTAAACAAAATAAAAATGGAAAAAAAATAAAATTGTCCAAAAAAACACGAAAAATCCGAAATAATTATTTTCCGAAAACCTAATCTGATCAAAAATTCCTGTTGTACTATTCCGGTTTACACCAATGTACATTACACAGAATTTTTTCAGATTTTTAGTTTAAACCATCTGGGCTACAAAATTTTTTTACACAATTTTGGGCAAAAATTGCATCAAAATAAATTATTATGCAAAATAAAATTTTGATCGTTAATCCACTTTCATTTGATACCCTATTCAGAATTTAAAAAAAAATATTTTTTTTTTCGATGACCACATATTTGTTTATATTTTTAGGGGGATATGTTTTTTTAGATGTTTTAGAATTATTCCTTTGTGCGGGTCAAAGAGTTGTATAAGCATGCCAAATTACAACTCTCTATGTTTAGCCGTTTGGCTACAATTTTTACCGACAGACAAGCAGACAGACAACGAAATGACGGTATAAGGGTTTTTTGGTCTTACCTACAAAATCCTAAAAATGTATAAAGTAAAACCAAACAGATGTTGGTGATTGAATGGTGGAGATGTTGGTGAGGACTTGCAACCAGTTGAGAAGAATATCTTTCTCAAGGAAGATGAAATGTGGATTTTTTTGTCCCAGCCTGGAAGTCTGTATCCAAGGTATAGAGTTAAGCTTGTAGTCCAAATAGTTGATTTTTTGGGTGGTATGACAGCCTCCTACTGAAGAGATATTGAGTTCCCTCTCGCCTGCAGATCACCTGCCACATCTTTGATTTGCAGGATGCAGGAAGCAGTGTTGCTCGGATCACTTCGCATTGTACGGGCACATTAAAAGGGTTTGGGATACAGTCGTGTGTATTTAGCTCCACTAGTCTCTAGTATGACGTGGCTAAAAATGTTGCTAAAGTTTGCAAGTAAAGTACCTCATGCAATGTAGCCTTCATTATATGCTTGTTAAATAAAATACTATTATTAAAACAGTTGACAAGATACAATTGTTTATAATTATTATTTTATTTTAATGTAATAAAATAGACTTAAAGCTCGGTTTGCACTAGCAAGTATTGTTATGCCCCGAATTTGGTCATTTTGTTTAAGGCTGCGTATAACCTCCAGAGGTTACTAGTTTCTTATACAAAACTAACAATCTGAAATAAAATTAGTGACAATCTATACATCAAATTTTGTGCCGAATTTTTATCTATCTAATAAGATATAATTAATTGTAGAAACATTTATTGTAAAAATATTATGGCTCAATGACTTAATAATAGACATCAGCAACATTGTTCTGTAATTTTTTAAATCTATTTAAGGGATTCAAATAATTTTTATATTTATATAGTTTTGTTTAGAAATGTTCAAATAACACGTCAACATTTTTTTCGACTTGATCACTTATAGTTTAGAACCCTCGTTGAAAAATATTATACTTGATGATAATGGTATGTCACTTGGTACACGTATTCTTCACAAAATTTAAATCACTTTTCCCGTAACACCTATTATGAGAACCGAGGAAGATTCAAGATGGTGGCAAATATAGACTACCAAGTACAATAACTATAAGTAGTTTTCACAATAGAACAAAATAGCTACAAACTTATTTGTAGAATGAAGCTTTAGCTACAATTTGCCGCATCGTACGCAAATAATCGCTGATTGGTTTACAAGATGGCGTCTGTAATGTCCAAACATTTTACATAAAAAAAAATATCATATTAGATAGATAAAAATTCCCTGCAAACTTTGATATATAGATTGTTATTAATTTTATTTCCGATTATTAGTTTTGTATAACAAACTATTGAGAACTATAGGGTTGTGCTCCGCCTTAAGCTTTGTAAATCAAGCTCACATTGCAAATTCTATTCTCGGTTAAATTGACTGTCATTATAAAATGTCCATGTAGCTCCTCTTAAAGCAAAGAAATGACCTATATGTGTAATTTGGGTTATTTATCCTGTGTAGACACTTTTTAAATAAATAAATTAATACCATCAAAAGTTTACTGGTTAATAATAAATTAGAGAAAGTTTACCTACAAAACAAAAGTGGAGTTTGCCAAGCGCCAAAATTGCCCTTCGAAATATATGGGTCAAATGGCCCGAGAAATTCATTACTATGTTTGGAGTACACATGAAATACATTTTAAAAAAAAGTTAAATAATCCAATATAGCTGAATTTTTCATTACAAATTTAAAAATTTTGCATATACACAATTAATAAATTGTTATTCAGAGTGCGTATTTCATGGATAGAACAAATAAATACAAGATTTAATTCAACACTATTTAATTAGAACTTTTAAATAATAATATATTTTTACGTAAGTCACTCTGTTTAACTCCAGAGCGTTCGATAAAAGGCCTAAACACGTTTCCTCGAGCGGTCTGGAGTTAAACAAAGTGACTCGGAACACTCCGAGCTTGCTTCTCGAACCCAGATTAAGTATACAATAACAATAAACATACTTAGGCGCGAATATTAAAATTGCTATATCTACCAACAAGAAAACTTAATTTATTAGTGTATAGGAAAATTAACAAACGTAATAACTCAAGAACTCCATTAATGAATGTCTAGCTGGATCTTAACAAGTCTTTTTTAATAAATATTTGCTTTCTTTATCTAGAATGCGATTAAGTTAGGTTATAATTATTCCTATGTAATTGAAAACAGAAGCATTGTTCTTTTTAATTAATAGGATTAAAACTATTATCACTTAAATTGACCGCTCTCTATCTCTAGCTGTTAATTTTATTTATAGGGTAACTGCAGCGAATTTCGACTACGCAGGTAATTTCGACTATCCCATTATTTCTCTAAATAATTGCTGCCATATAGCGGTAGTATAACGTAAGACTATGTTTATGTGAAAAACTAACCTCACTTTATTTTAAGCCACGTGTGAATGTCGTTAGACAAACAGTGTAGATATTTATACTTTTTAAGTGTTAAAATATTTTTTTATTGGTTTTAATCAGCAGTTGTTTATCAAAGGAAAGTTGAACAAAATATTTTGCATTGAATAAACTGATAAGAACTGATCCAAATACATATATATTAGCTGGTAAAATTTGATTTTCATAATATTTTGATACAATATCACAGGCTAAATAAAACAGATTGATTGCAGGTAATATCGACTAGAGGAATGAAGCTACTACGGACTAGTCGATATTACTGACGATAGGACTGACGACAATTAAAATCACGTCTTACTAAAAGTCTCTATTATTATATTCTTTTATCTAAATACAATGTAAAAGAGACAAGAAACGTTGATTATCTTAAAATTTTAGGGTAGTCGATATTAACATCACTTTTTGGAAATCAACGTTTTTTTCATATTTTTTTTATGTCGAACTTAAGTTGTAATAACAGCTTGTTTCATCGCGAAAATATTTAGCACCTAAAGATAAGTGAATGAGGTATCGATTGGGACCACTTTCCTACCAAAATATTGAATAGTACGTAAATTAAAAAATAAATAAATTTGCTAGTCGAAATTCGCTGCAGTTACCCTATCTGTATGTTCCCTATAATTTTTTAATGCACAATATATTTTGTTGATATAAGTTTGATTTGTAATTTGAACTCCGGTAGGAGGTGTTACTGCCGAAATACGTATAGAATATTAATAAACATATATTTTGTAAAACTTGCCTAGTGTTTTATTTAACTAATAATTTTAAATATTTATATCAGTCATATCTGACTGAAGTTGCATTTATTATGAAAGCCAGCTAAAGAAAATGTTAATGTCATGTCAGGTCAAGCATCTAACGGCCACAGGACAACATTTTTATTCTATTCAGCGTTGCCAGATGTACGATAATTATCGATTTTGTACGACAATTTTACAGTGGATACGATGTACGATAACGCATGTACGATAATGCTCAAATGTACGATAATTTGATTTTTTTTTAAATATGACCATTGATTAAAGAATTATATAAAGATACCCAAGTGCACCATCTAAGAATGGGTACGGCGAAACGTACAAAACGCATATACCATTCATTACATTTATGTGCTAGCGAAGTTTGCAAAAAATTACCAAGGAGATGTGAAGATTTGGCGAGAAATATATATAGTTTCTTTAAAAATAGCGCTAAGAGACAGGCCATGCTAAAGGAGTTCCAGATTTTTTGTAATGTAGATACTCACAAAATTCTTCGATCTGCACAGACTAGGTGGTTATCTTTGTTATCCGTAGTCAAGCGAATTTTGGAACAATGGGAACCACTAAAATTATTTTTTACTAAAAATTATAATGAGCATCGACTTCTTGCAAGTGAAGAAATTTATAATGCCCTTCATAATACCGAAATAAAATTGTTTTTTAAGTTTTTGGAATGGGTCTTACCGAAATTTGTGAATGCAAATAAATATTTCCATAGTGATAGGGTAGTAATATTAAATTTACATGAAAAAATTACTGAAACATACACAGATTTACTACTAGCTTACATTATATAAGACAAACAGATAAAGAGAAAATTGATCCCACAAACAGTTCCAAATTTATTCGGCGTGAAACCATATAGTTAGGAGTTAATGTTTTACAGAATATTAATTCTCAGGGCCGGCGCTAGGATTTGCGAGGCCATGTGCGAGAAGAGCCGCGGGGCCTGCTGTTCAGATCCAAGTGAGGAGCAAAAAAAAAGGTCCTCAACTCCATGCGCCTATTGTTCAACCGCGGGGCCTGTTGTTGAACCGCGGGGCCTACTGTTGACCGCGGGGCCATGTGCGACTGCACATGCTGCACATGCCTCGCGCCGGCCCTATTAATTCTATAACTGATCCGACAGCAAAACTAGATTTCTATGAAAGATGCAGGTCTTTATAACGTCTTTTAATAACAGCGTGTGTCGAAATTCGAAAAAGATACGATTTTAATAATGCTATATTTAGTAAAATAAACATGTTATCTAAAAAGGACATTGAGAAATATGACACGTTATTACCGTTAATCACTACTGTTCTTCTCATTTGTGATCCAAAAAATATACAAGTGCTTCAAAGAATAGATGATCAGTGGAGAAATTTGAAAAAAATTGTAATTTTTCCCGAAACAGAAGAAATTGATAAATTTTATTACGAAATAAGAAGAACAGGATTTACTGGAGAGCCACCGTTCCCTGACTTAAGTAGATTTGCAACGAATATATTGTCGTTACCACATTCAAATGCCAGTTGTGAGCGTATTTTCTCGAAAGTAAATTTAATAAAAACTAAATCAAGAAACAAATTCTTAACAAGTACACTTAATGGAAATTTACTTTCGTCCTAACATTCAAATTTCGTCAAAATTTCGTTAATTTTGAAAATGGTTGTTATAATTTAAACCCTCCAAAAAAAAGTTAGGATCGATGACCCCAGCGAATTTATATACCTCAGGATAAACGCAAGAAGTAGACATTATTGCATTTGAGGAAGAAGAAGAAGAATATTAGCTTAAGTGTGTTTGTATCGATATCTATCTATGGTTTGTATTTAATCTTGTGAATTTCTAAATAAATTTTGAATATATATAAATAATCGTAAATAAATCATTTAAAGAACTGCATTTCATAAACCAGTAATCGATTTTTTATGTAGACACGATAAAAATTGTACGGTAGCATAAATGTACGATTAAATACGATAATTTTGCAACATTTGTACGATAATTCCCCGCTGTCCATCTGGCAACGCTGATTCTATTACTTTCCATAATAAAAGTTCCATCAAAATTGTTTTGCCAGGCCATTCTTAATACCTTGTTTCCAGGAGACCTTAGCATGTTCCCATACAATGAAATTGCATATAACTCTGTAAAAATATGACTGACATGACTTCAAATGTGTGAATACTTGTCAGTCGAATTTGACTAACATGACCTAAAACGTATAAATAGTTGTCGGTCTTTTTTGACTGACAAAGCCTTCCAGAAAAATACAAAAACCCTTCTGGCAGCCAAAATGTTACAATATATATTTTTTTAAACGAAATTGATGTACATTTATCGTCTTTCAATATAAACAATTCAAGAAAAATTATAAATATTATGGATCAGAACACATTTCCAAAGGATAATTTATTAATAACTTATGAGCTCCTTGAGGTTTGTGAAAATTTCATCACTTATTGATTTTAGTTCAAAACTTTAGAGATAATCTTAATTCGTCTTTATTTGCACATTTTAAGACGGCTTCTCTGTTTTGTTAATAATTGATTCGCAATTTGTTTTGTTAATCGCTTCGCTAAATCCTCTTTTACTGAATATAAATTAAGAACAACTAAAATTAACAATATCGCATTTTTCTATAACGATTAAAAAAATATGTATCCAAATTTGTCAATATTATTTGGAATAAGTATGAAACAAAAAACGCTAAAAATGTCAAACAATTTAAAGTTAAATTAAATCAAAGTTTTTTGTGTTGAAGATATTTATATTATTCTATTTGTAATAAATTTTTATAATGTATATTTGTGTATATTTATATATGTACTAATCTATGAAATGTATAATTAGCTAATGCTAAATAAATGCACTATTATTATTATTAAATAAAATTTTCGATAAATAACACATTAATGTCTTTTATAATATTTAAATTATAATATTCGAAAATATATTCATATGGCCCATTCAGTTTTACAAACGCCTCCTGATATTAATTTTAAATTTACCGCCACCTTATGCATTTAAATCATAAAGGGTGATATTGCCTCCGTTGAAAACCACTGAGTTTTAAATGGAACCAGAGAATTTAAATAGAATTAAGCATTGCCAAACGTAGAATTAATACAAAATAATAGGAAGAGATGAGGTAGGGTGCTTCAATATTTTCATATTTTATATAATGGTGTCGTCACCTGAAAATGGTTGAGAACCACTGCCCATATTTATGTATTCGTCTTAAACTTGGACAGTCTATAAAAGTGACAAGCAGAAAATTACTCTTTTAAGATGTAATGCTGGCAAAATATACTACGAATACCGTAGACTGCACCACGTACTAATATCTCGTTTCTCTGTTTGTTCGGACACGCTGTCTAATTTAAATAGACCATTACAACAATGGCTCAACGTTACCGAAAACATATTCCATGAGGCTTCCAGAACAGGGAACAAACTTTGATCAAAGAGAGGATTCGTAGCTACGTCCTCCATTGAGATCACAACAGGACAAATTATTACATGACGAAAAAAAAAAAAAAGATTTAGCTTTACGTAAAGTCCTAGGGTACCTTCATTCACAGAGGGTACAGTTCATTCTTGCGGCTTCTCTATTAGCCGGCACTTTTCAATTTCTAAGGACCGATATGGTACTTTTTAGGGTTTTGTAGGTATGACCAAAAAACCCTTATACCGTCTGTCTGTCTGTCTGTCTGTCTGTCTGTCTGTCTGTCTGTCTGTCTGTCTGTCTGTCTGTCTGTCTGTCTGTCTGTCTGTCTGTCTGTCTGTCTGTCTGTCTGTCTGTCTGTCTGTCTGTCTGTCTGTCTGTCTGTCTGTCTGTCTGTCTGTCTGTCTGTCTGTCTGTCTGTCTGTCTGTCTGTCTGTCTGTCTGTCTGTCTGTCTGTCTGTCTGTCTGTCTGTCTGTCTGTCTGTCTGTCTGTCTGTCTGTCTGTCTGTCTGTCTGTCTGTCTGTCTGTCTGTCTGTCTGTCTGTCTGTCTGTCTGTCTGTCTGTCTGTCTGTCTGTCTGTCTGTCTGTCTGTCTGTCTGTCTGTCTGTCTGTCTGTCTGTCTGTCTGTCTGTCTAAAATACTAAAACATCTAAAAAACATATCCCCCTATATATTTTTTTAAAATTCTGAGTAGGATATCAAATGAAAGCCCTTAGTACGTGGATTAACGATCAAAATTTTATTTTTTCAAAATTAATTATTTTGACGCGATTTTTGCCAAAATTGTGAAAAAAAATTTTTGTCCCACACCCTGTAGCCCAGATGGTTTAAACTAAAAATCTGAAAAAATTCTAAGTAATGTACATTGGTGTGAACCGGAATAGTACAACAGTAATTTTTGATCAGATTATGTTTTCGGAAAATAATGCATTTTTTGTGTTTTTAACCAAAATATGTTAAATATTTAATTCGCTATGTAACCCAATAGATAAGCCAGTGCTCATAGTGATGTGCGTTTAGTCATTGGTTTTCTAATTTGCTAAACAGGTAACTTGCGAACTAGAGTTCGAATCCTGTCAGTTTCAAATTTTTTGTTTTTTTTTTGCAGTTTTCTTTGTTTAAATTATTTTGTCAAAATTCTAGTTATATTTTGGTAAATGTTGCATTTAATTTTTAAAAGTGTAAATTTAATAACCAGTGGGAAGTGTTGAAATTATAATTTAATGCTATGTTTGATGTATACGAAATCAGAGGGCGGGGCTAATGATTTAAGCAACCACTAGAAACCATAGGCGCAATTTCCAAAATCTTAATGAACCTTGCTATGTAAAAAAAAAAATACTGCACATATTTAGAAACTTAAATAATGGTATTAGGCATTCGAATTAAAATTCATAAAAAAATATTTTGACATAAAATTTGTTTTGGCATCCCAAATAATCATCATTCAGTTACTAAATACCTGCAAAACCCTGAAATGTGGGAAAATTCACACTTCACATCAATTTTTTATTTCTTTCGATAATCTTTTATCAAGTGGTACAGTACTAAGAATAATAGCAGTTGACTGAGAGTACAACCTTGTCTCACTCTATATTTTGTTGCACTATTGCAGAGCTTTCACATAGTCCTTGTTATTTATATATTGTTTTATTATTATTATTATTATTATAAAGAAGGTTTGTAGTCGTCCCGCCAGTAACGTCCAGAATTGCCCGCAACGTGTTCGGCACAGATGAGACGCCCAACGTCTCTCTAACCTCCATAGAGAAAGTCAAAGAGCTGTATGACAGTAATCGGCCGCATCTCAAACCCTGGCTATATGCGAACGAAGTATTCACACCAAATTCAACGTCCTCAAAATGCAAAGCAATCCAAACAGCACTGATTTTTGCATTGAGCAGACCCGGTGGTCTGCAGATGGGAACGATCTAGATTTTCCTCTGAAAAACAGTTTTACGGCCACCCAATACACCCAAAATCAAGACTAAAAGTTTCACACAATCACCTGGTACATCTTTCTTAGCTCACTCAAGAAGTCCCAGTACTAGGTTCTCTTCTCGTCCTCTTTGACAGTGATGTTCTTGCCAGCTGGGCAGGATAATTCGTTGACAAAAATTTCTTTTGTCTCAAAATCCAGCAGGACGATGTCCTGCTTATTGGCTGAGAGAAACTTGGTAGTGGAAAATGTATAATTCCAGTATATACGATATCTGGAATTTTCCACCAGTGCTTCAATATCAATAGGAAAATAAGGTGAGGCAGGTGTCAATTCCATATTTATATCTCAAAAAAACTGAAAAACTCAAAGAGCAGAATTGTGTCGTGATGTTGTGGCGTAAGAGTGAATTATGTCAAATTCTTACAAACGGCTCACCGAAGGAAAAAGGTTGCGTATCACTGGTTATAATATTTGTAAAATATATGTCAACTAAATATATAACTAAAATAAAAAATAAAAAACACGTAATAATTCGTCCTTTTTACGGAATTAAACCAGTTTCTATCTAAGTTTTCCTAGAAAAATTACAAATGTGTCAAATAGTTAGTATGACCGATCACTTGTTCAAATCATATATGCAAATAAAAATAAAGTTAAAATATGCGAGTATAAAGTTTCGAAAATTGTAATATCCCGAAACAAAGTAAGGCAAAGTTTGTAAGTTTATGAAGAGTTTAACTGTACAGAAACTCCCATATTTTACATATGAGCACAACTTATTGCATGATAAAAATTCATACGCAACTTTGGCAATCCGTGAGGTAGAACATGAATTATAAAAACATACACCGACAAATATGACAAGTAAAATAATATGCCCAAGATGAATTTTTACAAAAATAAAATTATAATGTGAATTTTGAAATTCTTTTCATTTTCAAAACTTTGTTTTTAACCTAAATTATTTTTGAGAATGAGCATTTCCTTTGAAAAAGTTGTGTACTAAAACATTTTTACAAATAATGACTGAAACATCTAAAAAAAATTTTATTAAGATAGGACTGTGTACTAATAACTGCCCAGAAACGAAAATATATAAACAATATAAATATATAACAAAAGAAATGTACCACTTTAAGGTACATTTACTGTGGTACATTAGTTTAAGACAAGTTGCCGATTTATTTACTGAAACATCTCATAATCATTCTTCTCCTAGTGCTTCAACAGTCTTCATTTCTGTAATACTACCAGAACACAATGGCCAGAAAAGGTGAACGTTTGGGCAGGTTTGGTAGGTAAGTCATATCATTGATTCTTTTTTTATAGACGGAAACCTTACTGCCCAAAAATTCTGGATTTAGTCGGCAACTTGTCTTACATTAAGGTACCACTGTAAATGTACCTTAATGCAGCGTTCTCAACCAGGGGGCCGTGAATGCTTTGTCGGGGAGCCGCGAAGTCATACAAGATCGAAGCATGAAAATATTTGTTTTTGTTATTTTTTTATTATGCTCCGAGCTACAGATAACTCAGGAGTATGGATACGAAAGTGTTTAAATCAAAATGGAAGACACTTTGAACACTTGTAAATAGAAGTACTTTATTTTCAAGTCATAGAGAATACAATTTTTCGTCAACTGTAAAAGATATAAAATGAATGTTTAAGTAAAAGTTGTTTCTTTTTAATAGCTCTATCCAAAGATACCAACATAACATACGTTCCCATTTAAAAACTAACAGTTGTCCTTGATATCCTTTACTTCCGGTTTATTCGTGAAAATTTCAGTACTATTATTCAATTCTTTGGATAAACTTTGGTCTTCAATATTGTCCTCAGGCTTTCTAACACGTTGCCTTTTCTAGAAAAATCGTGTCCCTCTATATTGATACACACAATATATATCGTCCCCTGAATACTTCAACTGGGTAACTCGAATTTTGGGTATTTTGAGCTATTTGCTTAACTATGCAATTATTTATTATCTTTGTAATGCTAAATCTAAATAAAAGTAAAAAGTAACAGTAAAACAAATAAATAAGTCCATTGCTGTTTATTACTCTTCAAAACTTCAAATTGATTTTCTAAGAGACTACTACTTTCAAGTTACCTGGTTGTAGTATTAAGGGGACAATATATAGGGGGGCCGCAGAAAATGTGTACATAAATTCGGAGGGCCCTATGCCAGAAAAGGTTGAGAAACACTACCTTAATGTACCTTAAAGTGGTATATTCTATTGTACCATTTCACTAATTGTACTTGTTCCCGAGTGCTTTACATTTCTAAACTTTTGACTTTTAGTTAACTAGTGACAAGTTGATATATATATTTTTTTTTATTTCATGATTTTTTGGTCTTTACTGCAGAGGCAATTAGTCAGGAAAATTCTAATTATTCTTAATGAAAACTCCATGCCTGATGGGGATTTGAACCCGAGACCTTAACAACGCAGGGCACGTGTCTTACCACTACGCTACGGCGATCGGCCAAGTTGACCATTTCTATTCTATTTCAAAATAAACGTATTTTGCATTGCTGTCAATCAACGGCTGTTATAGAAATGAAACCTCTATGTTCTATGATAAAATAAACTCACTAGTCTAGTGCCTACGCACCATATTTTACGTTGATACTGCACTTAATGATAATGGAATGCCATTTGGCACACGTGTTCCTTATAAAAATTAAATCATTTTGACCCGCAGCACCTATTTGTGAATCGAGGCAAATTCAAGATGGCGGCGAAACTAGCGCGCCAATTACGATAACGATAACTAATTCTTATGATACAGCAAAATAGCTAAATACATATTTGTACAATGGACCTTTAGCTACAATTTGCCGCGTCGTACGCGAATTTCCGTTACTTAGTTTACAAGATACCGTCCATAATTCATTATTAGACGCAAAAAAGTGATTTCCGAAATGGCTAACGAATTTGGTATGATATGGCTTGTTTTCTATTAATTTAATGCCGTAGATTATGAATCTGTTATCTAAATGGCGAAAATTTAAAATTTTGATAGATTTTTTTCCCAAATTCGAGACATGTTGATATTCTCTATCACTGCCAATCTGCGTATATTAATACTTTGTTTCAATTCTTCCTAAATCTGTAGGGCATATCCTTGGCTACAAGAATATGTGCGGAATTTTTCTCTGCTGGGCGCCAAAATTAAGGTAGCGGCCGAAATGTGTAAAATCTCAACTTCGTATTATTTTGACACTCTTTATATCGTTTTCGACCGAATCGGACCTATAAATTACAAAAATGAAATAAAAAATGGCATATGACTTGTTATTATTCGTATTTTGCCCAAAATGAAATAAAAAAAATTACATATCTGGCCGGAACGGCTGTAAATTATGACATTTAAGTAAGATACTCCATGCATATACGGAATGCATCAATTTGCTTAGGTTTGTTCGCAGCACCTGGTCTCAAATGAAGCCGCTTTCGAAATAACGCTCGAAAATCGAATTTTGCTATTTACATCAAATTTGTTGAGTTGTATATCAATTTCGGGTATTTTGAAGTCGCAGATTTCGAAAATTAAGTTAATTTAAAGATTTGCTACACAAAAGATTTTATTTTGCCCGAAAAAAATAATTACATGCATTCTTTACATGTAATGCAATGAGATTCATTACACGGCAGTGAAGTGAATCCAAAAGAGTAGTAAATAGCAGTTCTGACAAAATAATACAGATTACTACACCTTAATACAATTCTAATGGTGGCCGAAAACTATTCTTTCGAAAATGGTTAAAATATTCTCAGATATTTTTACCAGTTATCAGGACAACATTTTAATGTGTTGATATATCCTCTATATGTGCCAATAATACTGACTTCCTCTACTACTTAATTCTATACAAAATGAAGATATTCGATGAATTCTTATTCAACACTAGTCTGAATCGAAGTCGAAACCTGGTGTGAAACATTATTTTGCATAATTTATTGAAGAAACATTTTAAATAAACTTTAATTTAAGAAATAATAAGTAATTTTTAATTATTAGGGAACGGACGTAATTAGCCCCTGAACTTGACTTGGCGTTTTCATAGGCGTAGTTTTTAAAAATATAATTTTGAAATATTTTACCCCTTTAAAAATTTTAAATAAACCTAAATTAAAATTAATAACGGCAATAATCAGTACAATGGATGGCATGAATGGACATTCTCACTAGAATTTTGTCTTTACATAGGCCCACCCAATTAGTGAGGCTTTCGACTTTCATTTGTAAACAAATATAAATTATTTTGTAAGGTAGGACTGGAAGTCAGTATTATTAGCAAACATAAAGGAACTATCAACACATTAAAATGTTGTCCTAATAACTGGTAAAAATATTAGAGAATATTTTAACCATTTTCGAAAGAATAGTTTTCGGCCACCATTAGAATCGTATTAAGTGTGTAGTAATCTATATTATTTTGTCAGAACTGCTATATACTACTCTTTTGGATGGAGAGACACTTGACTGTCGTGTAATGAATCTCACTGCTATGTAAATAATACATGTAATTATTTTTTTTCGGGCAAAATACAATCTTATGTGTAGCAAATCTTTAAAGTAACTCAATTTTCGAAATGTACGACTTCAATATACCAGAAATTGATATACAACTCAACAAATTTGATGTAAATAGCAAAATTCGATTTTCGAGCGTTATTTCGAAAGCGGCTTTATTTGAGACCAGGTGCTGCGAACAAACCTAAACAAATTGATGCATTCCGTATATGCATGGAGTATCTTACTTAAATGTCAT
Organism: Liopterus haemorrhoidalis; assembly: GCA_963971575.1. Taxonomy (NCBI): domain Eukaryota; kingdom Metazoa; phylum Arthropoda; class Insecta; order Coleoptera; family Dytiscidae; genus Liopterus; species Liopterus haemorrhoidalis. Next base: position 60,876,148 of record OZ020611.1, read on the forward strand.
AATTTACAGCCGTTCCGGCCGGATATGTAATTTTTTTAAATTTCATTTCGGGCCAAATCCGAATAATAACAAGTCATATGCCATTTTTTATTTCATTTATGTAATTTACAGGTCCGATTTGGTCGAAAACGATATAAAGAGTGTCAAAATAATACGAAGTTGAGACTTTACACATTTCGGCCGCTACCTTAATTTTGGCGCCCCGCAGAGAAAAATTCCGCACATATTCTTGTAGGCGAGGATATGCCTTACAGATTTAGGAAGAATTGAAACAAAATATTAATATACGCAGATTTGCAGTGATAGAGAATATCATCATGTCTCGAATTTGGGAAAAAAATCTATCAAAATTTAAAATTTTCGCTATTTTGATAACAGATTCGTAATCTACGGCATTAAATTAATAGAAAACGAGCCATGTCATACGAAATTCGTTAGCCATTTCGGAAATCACTTTTTTGCGTCTGAGAATGAATTATGGACGGTATCTTGTAAACTAAGTGACGGAAATTCGCGTACGATGCGGCAAATTGTAGCTAAAGGTCCATTGTACAATAATGTATTTAGCTATTTTGCTGTATCATAAGAATCAGTTATCGTTATCGTAATTGGCGCGCTAGTTTCGCCGCCATCTTGAATTTGCCTCGATTCACAAATAGGTGCTGCGGGTCAAAATGATTTAATTTTTATAAGGAACACGTGTGCCAAATGGCATTCCATTACCATCAAGTGCAGTATCTTTCGACGTAGGCACCAGACTACACGGTATATACATTGATATAAAAATACAATACGTACAAATTTCATTGAAATGTCCGTGGTCGCCTACATACGACTGCACAATGACCGACTTACAAACTTACAAACGCCGCTTGAGCAAAATCACACGTGTTTTTGCTAAAAACAATCAGTTGCAAGCGTTGCAAGCGTTGACGTATAACGGATGTACGCCTTACGTTACATAAATGACAAATATTTAAACAATTTACTGAACTTAAGGGGAATAACAAATACACCAGCAAAATAAGAGAATCATTGAACTTATTTCACCCATATAAACCTTTTGGCATATATAAACCCTTTTGGCACTACCTGCCCGGATCCGACTAAGGGCGGGTGCATTGTTTATATGTCTACAGGTATAGTATTTCCAAAATGAAATGGCCATTCTCACTTACTGATTCCAATAATGATTGACAATATAACCATTATACAAGGTGTCTCAAAAGAAATTTTATATTTAGTGGATCGATTAAAAAAAAAGTAAGCCCTATATAGAAAAAATGTTTATTAATTATTAAAATACACTTTTTGGGGATTTATTTCTTAAAAATAATATCGTCTAAATGTAGACCCTCGCGTTCTCGGCACTCATTTAATCGAACAGTAAAATTACTTATGACCTCTCGGCAGGTGGACTCAGGGATGGCTGCCATTTCGTGATGGATATTTTCTTTCAAATGCGCCAGTGAAGTCGGTTTATTGGCGTAAACTTTAGATTTAAGATAACCCCATAGGAAAAAGTCCATAGGGGTTAAATCTGGACTGCGTGGAGGCCAATTTATGTCACCTCTCCGGGAGATCGCTCAATCACCTGATTTGCGAAATTAAGCCTCTGACTGGCATCTTGAGGCTTTAATTCTTGCACCAATTAAATTTTGTAGGGGTGCAGCTTTAGGTCTTTGTGCATAATGCGATGTAATGATGATCTATGCACATTTAAAGCACTTGCGCGCTTCCGAATTGAAAGGTTCGGGTCGTCACGAACAGACTGATTAATATTCTCCACGTTTTCTACCGTTCTTGATGACCTAGGTTTATCGTTTATAGGACCTTTGATTTATCCAGCGTTGTACCAGTCTCTTCAAACTTTTTAACCCAATGTCGAATGAGAGGAATGCTTGGTGCATCATTTAAGTGGCGAAAACCTCGAATACTGCGGAATTTTCTACGCGCTACAGTCGCCGAATCACCGTTTTTGTAAAACTCTCGCACGCATAACGCGCGGTCTGCTCCCGAGAAACGCTCCATAGCGACTGAATTCCCAAGAGCCAGGCTACCGATTGACATAACCCCCGCGCCCCTCGGATACGTTGCGTTCACGCAGTAAGCTAAATAAATATAAAATTTCTTTTGACACACCTTGTACCTGCTGAGTTTAAGGTTCTGTTAAAAATAGTTGAAAATAGCCAAGACCGTAATAATTATTTAAAATAAATCTGTTTTTTTATATGCTATTTAGAATGAACTGTATATACTCACATGACATTCCTTCACATTTTTTTCAGGCTTAGGACTGGCTACATTTGAATTATAAATATAGGCATGTTTAAAAATCGTTTTGCTTTAAATTCTTTATAGCCGAAATAAAATACTTGAAACTTGCACAAACAAAAAACATTCTTTTTTGAACTTCTCAATTTATGGAATTTTAAAATGATTCAAATATTAATCATTATCACTATTATCATTGTTTATATCACTATCAGAGTTTGTGTCACTACCACTGTCATTTAAATTAATATTTATTAAAGTTCCATTTGGTGGAGTTATAAAAAAAAATTGTTTCAATTGTCTTTACATGTTCTACACACTTTTTCCACAAATCACTACTTATTGCACTTGTTTCGTCTTTAATGAATTGTACTACAGTATCACTTTCTGTCGGTGTTGTATTTTTCCGGCACACATTACCTTTTAATTTCTTCAAAATCAAATGGTCGCCGAAGAGCTATGTTGTTAATGTATGCACGCTATAAACGTTGAAAATTAACTAACAAACAAGTATAACAACCACAAAAATTTAGAAACAATAGGATTATAAATTTGGAAATTATCCTATATATATATATAATGGTTTTTAAGAAACTTCAATTGAACTAGTGTTACATCTATTCTATTTAAATTTAAAATTTCCTTTATACCTCTTATATTCTTTTTACAGCAACGAGTCTAAGGATTACTGCCATAAACACATTACTGCATTGTTAAGAACCTTAACAAGAGTGGTCATTTCATTTTGACAATACTATATTAAGTTACACTTTAGGTTAAACTTGAATACAAATTTAGCATTAGTGACCCTCCATTAGCCTAATGCAATTTTTTGTCTAAGAATAAAAAAAAAATGGGGCAGTAGAGGGGCAGTGATTTAAAAAAAAAACACCGTATAGGTCTTTTGTCAATCCTTTTAATTTCGATAATACATTTAACCGTTTTCGTCCTACACGTTTCTATAACAATAAAAACAATTTATTGTTACATTAAATCACATTTATTCTTATATTTTCTTTATATATTTTAACTTTTCCTTTTGTCTCGGTCTTTGTGTTGGTTGCGTCTGTAGATGCTTTCATTCAAAACCCATCTGTAACAAAGTCTTTCATTCACACATTGGCATGCAAGACAGATATTGGCTGGACCACTAGCAGTATCTGAAGCACGTATGGACAGGAGAAGAAAACTAGCTGTCTGCTGTTTTCTCAGACGTGGCTTTGTATTAACTGACATGCAGATATCTCAAGAATGTCGGAAGGATACTGAACAGAAACATTTTTTAAATTGCAGTGTTAGTGATTTATTTTTTAACTGCAAATTCTATAAGATCTAATATACATAATATACATATTCTGGTTAAATTTTCTACATATTCTGGTTAATCATATTAAAAGATCTTTTCTGTATCTTTTGTGGTTAAACAGATTGAGCTAAAAATGATGGTTACAAAGTAACATTTTAATTAGGAATTAAAGTTTTAACCATGTTTCTTACCCTATATTTCAGGTTATAACCCAAGCGTTAAGTTCTAACTTTTTAACCTCATAGTTAAAAGTAGGTTGTGAAATTATTTAAGGGAACGTATTTTGCTTGTGTAAGTGTGGTATTAATGTAAACAAGTGTTATGGTTGAATTGTATATTACGGAAATATACAATATGTATATATAAATAATTATGGCTGCAGAAAAAGAATAATATAATATTACCATAACATGCAAATGTATCAATATTTTTTCTTTCTTTTCTTTTATTTCTTCTCTATTAACCTCTTCTTGCATTTTGGCACATATGTGTACATTTTAAAAACCAAGATCTAATTAAAAATTAACTAATATATTTATTGCTCGATGGCCACACATGATGCCATTTTGCATATTAGTTCATATATCTTAAGCTTGAGGGTGCTGCAGGGGTGTTTCAATGCCTAGGGGAAAGGAGAAACACGAGTAAGTGGCGCCTGTAGGAATTGGACATTATCCAGAGAAAAAAGTATATAAAAATCCACCACGGTGCCATGAAAAAAATTGTTCAAAACGTACAAGATATGCATGTAAGAAGTGCAAAGGGCCTTTGTGCCCAGAATGCATGGAAAATTTCCATGCCTAGAAGATATTCGTATTGATATTCGCTCTATGGCCATATATGTGTACGTTTGGTTTTTACATCAAATATTGGTCAAAAATAAGTTAAATTTAAATTTTTTGTATTTTTTATATTTTCTTTAATAAAAACTAGTGTGTTTAGATTTTTTTAATATTTTTTAAATTTTGAAAAAAATATTCGTGCAAGAAGAGGTTAAAATACTATTAGTTACAGGTTATATTTAGCTTATTTTCATTTTAATTTTTAAACAAACAGAGAAATATTTATAAATTTTATATGTAAAACAGAAAAAAAGTATAAAAATGTGATACCTTTATAAATGTTTTGTTTTTTAATTTTAATCTTTTGAATATTTATTTGCAATATATCAGGAAGTTTTTTGGTTCTACTCGGATTTTCAAAAAAATTGAACATTTGTGTTAGTCTGTAAAGGTTTTAGAGTAATTTTAAAATATTTTTTCAGGTAAATTAAAAAGGTCAATCATATCACGCAGTTGCTTTTGTTTAGTTCGAACTGATGTAAAAAATATTTGTATATATTTTTTAATCACCTATATTAATTTTTCACTTATTAATCTCTTCTTGTTCAATTTATTTTAGTCATAATTAGTTTAAAATAAATAGACCTGCCATGATTAATTCTTAAACTGAGATTTTTACTGTATTTCGTTAAATTACACTACTTAAATGTATAATAATTCAATAATGTACCGAAAATGTACGTTAAATCAGCGGATTTTGAGGGTAATACTTATAAAACACACTGAGGTAATGTTATAAATATTCTAGAACATTACATTGGGCAATATTCTGCCCAATGAGCAATATAGCTTCTTAACTGATCGATTTATTACTACAAACCATCTGCTAGCATTAAACGCATGGACTCGATCCATTAATAACTTGGAACCAATTGATGTTATATATCTCGATTTGTCCTGTGCTTACGACAAACTTCCTATCAAGATATTGTTATATAAACTAAAACGCTACATTATTCGAAGAAATCTACTATAATAGATATGAGCGGACGTGAGCTTTCAAGTAAGAGTGGTTGTCCGCGCAACCATTTCGATATATTAATATTTAAGTGGGGGGATTATCTGTTCAACTTTAATTTTTATTCAGTAACAATATAACGCTTGACCGACTGTGTCGTGTTAATTTTTGTTCTTAGTTCTGCTTGTAAGCGCTGTGCCGATCAAGTTTTGTTCACTTATGTATGTTACATAAACATTCGTCTCATGTCTTAGTATATTTTAGTCGCTCATTTTCGGTCACTACAACTTTTGAGCGCTGAGTATCGTGCTTCTTTAAGCAAAGGTAGAATTAGAATAGTTCTACTTCAATGCGTTATTTAGTTGTTCACATGAATGCATTTTACGCATGCATTCACATTTGTGTGTGTTAATATATTTCGTGAATACATGGTGTGGATTTATCAAATCCATTATGTGCAATCTCTCCATTCCAGACCTGGTGTATTACGAACCCTACAGCAGTTCAAAGAGCCGTTTACTATGTGATGTTTCAACCACTAGGTAAGTCCCATTAATCTGTATATATTCAATCCCATCTCTAGCATTCTATAATCACGTGAGATTGCGCCCAATATAGTTCATTCGCTTTATTTCGCACTTTTCATATAGATCGTGAGTTCTGCCTTACGATCGTCGCGAACGTGCTCCTTAGAGCAGGAACCTGGTCAATGTCTCTGTCTGGAAACATTTCAGGGCTCCGCATTTAACAGTGGTCGATTAACAAAAGTCCTTAGTGGTGTACCACAAGGCTCAGTTCTAGGACCTCATCTTTTTCATTATTTGTTACCGATTTGAAATCCAAAAATTTTTTCTCATGCTCTTTTTATGCTGATGAGACCAAATTTCATAATAATCCAAATAATTCAATTGCTTGAAATTTGATAATAACAAAATGTAAAATGTTATTATTTTAATTATGTTTAAAAATTTAATTTGTTAATTTTTCTTATTGCTTATTTGATTTATTTGATTATAATATCATTACAACTTTCTGCTGCACCCCTGTAAATGTTTTGCAGCCCCCTTGGAAGCCATTGTTCACAGATAGTGAACAATATCGACCTTTTCTAATTCAAGGCCGTCTCTCATTCAGTGTCAGGGCCGTAATCGTAACAGTATAAATAATTATGTGTAAAACAAATTGTTTTACATATAGACGTAAAACAAATTGTTTACATTGTTTTCAACAATCGGGAAGTTTATGTTTTAATTAACTTTCGTACATAGATATTTCTGCTTGTTGACAAACATTGTTTTGGATTAATAATTTAACTAAACTAGAATATTGTAATTATATATGAATTCCACTACTTAAATTTAACTAGGTGGATAATAATATAAACGTTACAAACTTCTTGGCAACAGAGTAACACAGAATTTAATCAGTGAGACACAACATATTTCCAACATTTAATCTAGTGATCTATTCTTCTCGTAACATCTTCTCGTGAACAGAACAAAGTTATTTCATTGGAAAGTTTCCACCTGTTTACCCAGAAGTCTGCGACTGTTGAACGTCTGTCGTTTATTCAAATTGGAAGACACATATTTTCTTTTTATTTGTTTGCTATCGATTTACTTGGAACATAGATTTCTTTGCTTTAGATATTCTTTCATTACTCTATCAATCTATCTATTAGAGTACATGTTTTTGGAACAACATAAGTTTTCAGTGTTATTCATCATGCTCAAATAGCTACAAAAATTCAATTTTTAGAGTTAATCATGGTTTATTTATTTTAAACCAATTATTACCAGAACAAATTGGGCAAGAAGAGGTAAATAAGTGAAAAATTAATAAAGTGTAAAAAGAATACAAATGTGTTTAGCAGGTCAGTTTCAACTGAACGAAGGCCAGTATAAATACATCTTGTGCGTCTTAGGCTTACGCCTGGAACAAAATGCACAGCGCGCTACGCCGTCAGCCCGCCGTCATTTGTGGCGCCAAACGTGGTCACTGACAAAAAGACAAGCCAACAAAATAAAAGTTTGTCAAAGGGCGATGGAAAGAAATATAGTAGTTGTGAAACAAAAAGATTGAATACGGCACGACGCAATAAAGCAAAAAACAAAAGCTAAAGATGTACTTATATCCACAAATATGCAAAAATGGAAGTTGGCAGGTCATGTGGCAAGAATGAGGGATGACAGATGGCAACTAAAAACCACACTTTAGATGGAAAAAGAAAGAAAGGAAGACCGAGAAAAAAATGGATAGTGTAGTAGCGGAAGCAGGAAATTTCTGGCAAAAGAAAGCAACGAATAAACTAGAATGAAAAAAAGCAGGGGAGGCCTATGCTCAAAATGAGCTCAACTTACCTGAAATAAATAAATAAAATAAAAAATAAAATAAAAATGTATTAATTATATTTGTTATAACCCAACTGAAACTGTATTGTAAATTTGTAATTTAATAAAGGCTATTATTATTATTATTATATTTTGGGGTTTGTCAGGTCTTGACAAGCGTCCACTAATTTCGAACATCAGCAACCTTTTGTGCCGCGTCATACTAGAGACTAGTGGAGCTAAATACACACGACTGCATCCCAAACCCTGGCGATATGCAGCCGCGGAAATTATGCCTGATCCAGTGCCCGCACAATGCGGAGCGACCCGAGCAGCGCTGCTTTCTGCATCCTGCAGATCAAAGAGTTGGCAGAAGATCTACAGGCGGGAATGGACTCGATTTCCCTTCGATAAGAGGCTTTCATACCACCCAGAACACCAACTATCAGGACTACAATCTTAACTTTATACCCGGGTTACAGCTTTCTAAGCTCGGACAAAAGATCCATATACTTGGACCTCTTTTCCTCCTCCCTTAAGAGAGATATTCTTCTCAGCTGGACTTGAGAATTCGATCACAAACATCTGTTTGGTCTCGATATCCAGGAGGGTTATGTCCGGCTTAGTGGCTGTCAGTAGCCTCGAGGTGGGGAAGGAGTAATTCCAATAAATACGGCACTTGGAATTTTTCCACCACCGACTCTATGTCAGAAGGGACGTACGGTATAACTGGTATTTGGTCAATACCATAGGCATGTCTAAGATGATAGTAGAGCACGCGGAGAGCAGCATTATGTCGAGACACGTAGCTCGACGCTGCAAGAGATGGACAAGCAGACAGAATGTGCATAATCGTTTCAGAAATTTGGTGGCACAACCTACAGAGTGTGGACTCCGCTATTTGGAATATGCGGGCCCTGTACGCCAAAGTATTAATAACATCATCCTGACACGCAAAGACAAAACCTTCTGTAAGAAATAGCCGCTGGCTGTCGTGCGATAAGAAACATTGATTATTTTACCGTCCACTTGTGAAAATCAGCCACTGTGTGTCGTTCTGTAAATGGGATGTATAAATAAAGTTATATTCATTAAACATTGTTATTGAGTTAGAAACCAAAAAGACAATAGAAACTGTTATTAGTTCGGAACATACGTCAGAATTTAAAACAACAAGAGGGGTTTTATTTATAATATTTTAATATTTTCATTATTAATAGTTTTAGTAACGGTCACCTAATCTCTATATTTCATGCAATTCAAAGAAAAAGAAAAAGAATACGCCTCTCCGATCCTTAGTGGAGTCTGGGTGTATATACCAGAAGGGAGACGCGATTCCACGCGGTCAAGATAGTGTTGAACATTGCGTAAGTAACACTACGTATCACTCGCTAAAATTGTCACTGAAAATATTTTCAATACATAAGAAATAAGAGAAACAAGATCTTATTTTATTGTAGAAAATAAGGTAATCTTTGTAAAATTTTCAGGTGTTAAATCACGTTGTTAACTTAATAACATAAACAAAAACAACTATAAAGCGTTACACAATCCAATTTTCTAAACTATAAACACCATGGGAAGTTATGTTGTAAGATACGTCATTTCAAGAAAGCTTCTTTATATTATAAAACAAAAATACACAAAAGGTCACACGTAGAGGACAAAGTTAAGCTTTAATAAGCAGAAAGCACGCATTCGAAGATTTTACAAAGACCCATGAGAACTACGCCATGTGGAACTTAAAGTCGTGTTAAACCTGACGTCATAATTCGGAACAACAATGGCACCATTAACAGAGAAAGTGCTTTACGAAGATTCAGTCTACCTTAGAAAATAACCTCCACATTCCTTTCTGACTTGAGAAAAGTGGGTAAGCCACGAAATATCATAATGAAAAACAATCTACAATTAATAATGAAACTAAGATATCATTTTCACAAAACTTTTAAGTTATTTATGACAGATGGACGACTTCAGAGTTTCTTCAATTATTTTTGTGTTTCATTGTTTTATTTAAATAAGTGTGAATAATATTAAATTTCTTTGTTCGTTATTTCACGAGCTTGATAGAACTTGTTCAAGACATGACATTTTTAACAAGCATTTTCACATAGTTAAGTTTTAGATTGATGATGTCAGTAGCGTGCAAAATATGCATTCTTGGCTTAATTTCTAATTTCTAGGGTTTCTTACGAGGATGAGAACAAAGTTACGTCAAATAGACTATTTTGTGCGTCTCTCTTAAGCTCACATTTTTTACATTTTTACCGACCGCCAACATATGTAAGGGAGGTATTGTGATCATACCGATTTTGACATTTAGAGATTTCGGTAAACTCTTGATAAAGATCAACTTTTGGTAAAAGTCGGAGTTAACTAGAAATGGGAGTTTACTCGTGTCGGTTTTCAGATTTTTTCGAATATTTCACAATATTTCAAAAAAAATTATTTAACAAATGTTGCTATAAAAGCAATAACTAACAACATTTATTTGAGACTAAATAATAAATACACATTGTGAAATTGTCAACGTTATGTAATACGTTATTGTCTTTTACAATAATAACTATACTGTTGCTAAAATGTATTTTATGCAAGTACTTTGTGATGGCGGTCGGTCCTGTGGTGGCCAGAGCTGATTTTTACATTTTGTAAAACAATTTGTGTTATGGAAGAGCTAAATTGCAACTTATTGGCATCACATTTTGATTTTGCTTATTATTTTGTTAATTACAACTATATAAAAATACCCTTTTCGTAAACGAACTATTGTTTGCGCCACTTCGTCAATTATTATTATTTAAGTGGGGGCTTCTCAGTCCAACATTATTTAGTTAAGTAACAACAGAACGCTCGTACTGACTTTGTCGAGTTTATAATTGTGTACTGAGTTATGCCTGTCCGCGAACGCTGTTCGGGTTATATTCACGAATGTACGTTACATATACATTCGTCTCGTGTCTTAGTATACTTTAGTCGTTCATTTTGGTCACCGCACCATCTCAGCTCTGAGTATCGTGCTTCTTTAGGCAGAAGTAGAATTAGTCTTGGTCTATTCGTGCATTCTGTTCTGTTATCGTGAATGCATTTTACGCATGCATTTACTTTCTGGTGTGTTAGTATACCTCGCGAATATGCAGTGTGGACTTATTAAACCGATCGTGTCTGTGTATTCAAACTTTTCATTCCAGACACAGACTATGTGAAACCAATGTACAATGTACTCACATTTCATGAAGTTAACATTAGTGGTGATAATGTTAACTTCATATGTCCAAATTGTGACGCTGCCATAGCTTTTAATAGTGAGCACGAATAATTGTTGTAAAATTATTATTATTATTATAATTAATACAGTTTAGGGAGGAGGCAACTGACAGCTGGTAGTACTTCCGAATAAACAAGTTGACACATTTCAATTATTATTTTCAATAAAACTTCATTTTACAATAAATAATATCAATCCAATCCACACAGGTATTTCCTAAAACAAAAATAAACAGAATTATAAACGATTCAGACCAGTGTTTATACGGGCTGGATTCCGTTGTGAGCGAAATAAGGTTGTTCCATCCATTCACGGCCCGATTGGAGAAGAAGTACTGCCTGATAACTAACCGAAACTTTTTCTGTTTTAATTATATCTTCTTAAGTGAATATTGTAGTTTCGTATTAAGATATTTATTATATCGTTGCAGTTATAATGTCTATTTAAGATTTTATATGTTTCTATCAGGTCACCGCGTCTTTTACAGTCTTGTAATCGTCATAAATTTAAAATACGCAAGAGCCTTTTTAAGCCTGACACTGATTTCGTAAATTTTCGCTGTACCTTCTCGAGAAGATCAATGTCTTTATTGTGATACGGTGACCAGATTGGAAATCCGAATTCTAGTATCGGCCGAACAGTTTTGTATGCCTTCAAGAGGGTGGTTTTTGTTTGTTTTTGAAAACTTTTTCTAAATTAAATATATTACCATATTTGCCTTTTTAATGGTTAAATAACAATTTTAGTAATTATTACAGTTTTAGTTAAAATTTGCAGTTTGTGCCAACGTCCATGCCCCTAACCTGATTAACAATTGGTACAATTTTTTTTTTTTTTTTTTTAATATTAATTTTTGTGAACTATATTTTAATTGAAATATACTGTGTGACATTAAAAAAGGAACACCCAGTATTTATGAATATATCGCAATAATTTTCTGGATACATGTTTGTTTAGGTTAAATCAAGAAACGATCAATTTTTCAACCATATCGATACTCTAATTTTTGCCTTAACAAATTTTTGTTCTTAAAACATAATAGGCGATAATGGACTTTTGTAGCTACAGTGAGCATTTGATTTTCGTACAGTACATTTCTTAGAGTTTCTTTGATCTGTTCATTATGTCTAGAGCGAGAAGATACGCAAATTTTATCAACTTAGTGAGTTTGATTGGGGGCGAATAGTACGTCTGCGAGAAGCCGGTTTAGCCTTTAGAGATATTGCCAGTAGGACGAATAGGAGTCTAAATACTGTTGTGGGTTGTTTTAGGGCATGGTTCCAGAAAGGCCGTGCACGAAGAGCAGGAGGTATAGAAAGTCGTCGAAAAACCACAGAACGCTAAGTTCGCCGTGTAAGGCTTAAGGGACCACTTCATTTCCACAAGAGTAATTGCGGACCAATGGTTAACAGAACAGGGAAGGCCTGTTGGGATGCGAACCGTTTATCACCGCATAAGAAGTTTTGAACTGATTCCATACCGTCCTCATCTTGTGTTACTCCTCATCCCTGAGCATCGACATAACCGACTAGAGTGGTGCAGGGAACGATTACAATGGAACCCGGAATGGAATACGGTAATCTTTAGTGACAAATTCAGATTCTATTTGGGTATGCATGATGGTCGGGCAAGGGTGAGAAGGCGACGTGGCGAAAGACGTGATCCTCCATTTTATGTGGAAAGGCCAGTGCACCGCACCGTTAGAGTTATGGCGTGAGGGGCTATTGCTTATGGCAGTAAGTAACCTTTGTTCTTCATCAGAGGCAACATGACCACGCAGCATTACATTCAGGAAGTTGTGGACACACAAGTGCTACCCTACCTCAGGACCCTCTGCAATCCACTGTTTCCACAAGACAATGCGCAACCAAATGTAGCCAATGTTGTATTAGACTACTTTTAGCATAATCAAATCAAATTGTTGTCTTGCCCACCAAGATCTCCCGATCTTTCACCCATTGACCACGTATGGGACATTATAGGTTGAAGATTGCTAAATTTGTCCCGTCCCCCACAGTCCCCCTAGTGGCATTTTGTCGTAAAATACAAGTAGACGTGGATGAGATACCTCAGGAGGAAATCGTTTACCTAATTAGGAGTATGCCCAGAAGTGTCAATGAATACATAGTGCACCATGGTGGCTCAACCTATTATTAATTATTTTTCAGGTTCTAACGGTCCGATTCTCTTCAAATTTTGATCGTTTACTTAGCTTGCCCTAACAAACATGTATACTAAAAATTATTGAAATAAACTAATTAGTACTGGGTGTTATTTTTTTAATATCATGCAGTATATGTCATATTACAGTTGATAAATGTATAATTAATATGTAAATAGAATATTTTGTTTCTCTAGTTAAATGGTTGCCTGATAATTGGTTTTATTTATTTTTGTAACAACAAGCCCCGCCTTCGTTTACCTACGAAACTTTTAAATGTGTAAAAATTTATAGTTCACAAACATATTTTATTAATTATCCATGTAAGACAATTATTGCGCACTACATACTTATTTTATGTTTCCATAATTCTGCATAGTTTCTCTTTAATTACTAAAATTTAGCAGAATTTACATATTTGCAGTACAAAGGGTGAGTAAATGTAATTAGTTGGGTCTTCAGATGGACCTTGTTGTCCTTTGATTATTTGAATAAGGAAATTGCATAAATAACTGCATTTCCTACATAAGTTATCTTAAATTAGATGAATTTTGGGATTTGTGTTGTAGTTGCACATGTTGATTTCCATCCAATTGCCTGTCAAAGAGGTAACAGGTAAAAAGGTTATATGTAAAAGGCAACAGGTGACGACCTATGTATATAGGTGTCTGCTCACGATCAATGAAAATTTGTAGTTATATTTTGCTACATATGCTTGAAATCGGAGATTAGCAACATCAGAGCTGCCAAATATTAATTGTTGAGTTAAGGCTCGGGCACACTAGTGCCGACCCAGGCTTCAGCGCATTGCATCGCAAAAATATTGTACGCGTCTCAGTATAACACAAGGTTTTATAGCTCAGGAGGATTCTGATGCCAATTGATCGACAAAGAATCGATAAACAAATATATATCTGTTTCACACAATTCCATGTACACTACCAATTACGTATTTGAACTACTCGTACCAACGTACAGGTATAGTTTCTAAAATCGTTTGTTATATTTGAAGATATTCAGAAAAACGTATGTACTTTTTTGTGCATGCAGTGCTGCTACGGTAGCAGTGCTTGACCAATTGATAAAATCATATTTCATCTTAAATTTCTGCACGAATGGCATTATTCAATTTTCATATGCTCTTTTTACCCGTCACTGGCCAACTAATTTCTCCTCAAGTATACTTTCTGTTCCCGATCGACACCTCTTGCTACTGCTTGTGTTCAAAATGGATAGTTTGGATGAAAATCTATTTCCGCTGTTGTTTGAAGAGAAAATAACATTGTATAAACTGTTTAAAAAGAAAGAGATTTGAAGAATTCCATTCTCTTTTTAAATATTTGTTTAAAAACAAGATTTTTTTCCAATAATTGCACCAGGTTCCTTTAAATAGGTCCGCACAATTCTGCCTGTCAACGCACACTTTGCTTTGGCGAGACGGGCCGCAGCGGGTTACCCGCAAAAATACGTCTGCCAATAGATCAGTCAATGTGCTCCGCTGTGGCCCGACGCGCCCGGTCAACAATGTGCGATTTCTCATATAAAATGTATAAAACCGATCCGTGCAGATATTTGTATTTCAATGCAATGCGCTGCGATCCATCATGAGCCTTTAACATGAAGTTTAGGATAAGGTAAAATTAAAGAGATTCTTTACTTCAAAAATTATTTTATTGTCACTAGACGTATATTTCGGTTTCGAAGTAGTCATCTTCAGTAGGTGAATAAATAGCTAAATAAATAGCTGTCGTTTTAGGCAACCAACTCAACGTTACTGTATTCTATAAATTATTAGCAGAAGCCAATATTTGGTAGCGTAAAAATCGCATAAGTAAAAGTCCTACCGCTCGTTGAATTTCTATAGCACTGATAGTGACATAGCAATGATCTGACAATGATTTAATGAAGATATGACTTAAAAGTAACGTGACTGGACTTTATCACAGCGTTTCTCAACCGGGGAGCCGTAATGGCTTCTTCGGGGGTCCGCGACGTCGTACAAGATCGAAACATGAAAATATAATAAAAAATACACTCAATTTTGCAAGATATAAATTTTATTCATATTAATAAATACAAGTATCTTATATTTATATTCATAAAAATATACCTTTCATAACATAAATAAAATAAATATTCTATTTATTTTTATACATGATGTACTTATTTTGACAACTAATTTTAACTACAGGTTATTTCAAACGTTTCAGTTGTCATTAGCTAACTTTGATAATGAATAAATGGGCTTTTACTAAATAAAATGATCAAAAGCTTCATTCAATCGATAAAAATTACTAGATTTGAAAATCTAGTTCTGCTTTAACCAAGGAAACAGTCTATAAGTACACTATATCAAGGTCAAATAAATTGTATGTGTCGGTTGATGGGTTTCTCTGACAATAATTCGCGTTGGAGGTACTTAAAGTATTTTCAAGTTGTACTTTGAAGTAGGTACGACTTGAAAGTGCAATATTTTTTATTATATATTTTTTTAATTGCTCTCCGAGCTACAGATAACTCAAGATTAAGGATACGAATGTGTTTAAATTAAAATGGAAGGCACTTTGAACACTTGTAAATAAAAATACTTTACTTTCAAGTCGTTATAGAGAAAATAATCTAAATTTAAAAATATCATAGTTTTTTGTCAACCGTAAAAGATATTAAAAAAAAAAGTTTAAGGAAAAGTTGTTGAAAAGTTCTATCCAAAGATATCCAATATGACATACGTTCCCATTTAAAAATTCGAAATTCTCCTTGATATCTTGTGCTTCCGTTTTTTTCCGGAAAATTTCAATACTACCATTCAATTTTGTGGATAAATTTTAGTTCAAAATTTTTCCCAACTTGCTCACACGTCGAAAAAACACGTGTTCCCGTTATCTTGATACACCATAATATAGGGGGACCGCAGACAATATTTACATAGTTTCGGGGGGTTCCAGGCCAGAAAAGGTTGAGAAACACTGCTTTATCATACATCGCTCACTACTATGGTAACAATCGTATGGTAGCAAAGTTTAGTAACAATCATATCCTCGAACGAAGATGACGTCTGATTTTAAATGTTAGTTGTATAGTAATTTTTATTCAATTAAAGTTCTTCTTTTGCTTCTATATTTAATTTGGTTTCGGTCAGTGGACTATTACACCGCGCTGGTGCAATAGTCCACTTAGCATTACAAGTTTCAGTAATATTTTACAGTTTAATTTTTAGTGAATTAAGGAATCTTACAAAAAGTGAACAATTGTTGGGGGGGGGGATACCAATTAAAGTTATTAGTTTATATTGTAGAAAAAAAATTAAGCAGTTTAAAAAGATCATATCATAACAATAGTATAACATAATTATTTTGTTATTAGGTCGTCAAGGATGAAATTTGTAGTTAACAATATTGCCAAATTTTGCTGCTTATTATTTAACATAGGCTTAATATTTTACCGTTCTGTTTTTTTTTTTTTTTTGTTATGGAAAGTTACAGATCTCGCATGTTTAAAGAAATCATTACATACTCTAAAAAATATCAAAAACTTTATTTAAAAATTAATTTTGTTGAAAATGAGTCGGTCCAAAATTCGCACTTTTATGAAGTGTAAGTACTTACGTGGAACTACGGCATCGCAGACAGCGCGAAACATTAATAGTGTATTTGGTTCTAGTGTTACTACGCAGCAGACAATATCAAATTGGTTCGCCAAATTTCGGAAAGCTAACTTAAAGGCCAAACAAAAAAAAAAAACCTGGCTCATTGATCACAGCAGAAATATACTGCAACCAACTGGACGAAATGATGAGCCTAGATTGGCTCACAGATTGACTCCTATCTTATTATTGCATGTTAACGCTAGACCACACATTGCACAAATGACTGTGGCAAAATATACTTATGAAAGAAGAGTCAAAAATGACAATTTACTTAATGAAATTCTTAGTTTAAAGCACAGGGCATTACGAATTAAAATAAAAAATCAGCTGTGGCCACCACAGGCCCGGCCGCCATCATAAAGTACTTATATAAAATACATTCTAGCAGCAGAGTAGAAATAACTTGGCCTAATATTTTCTAACAGAGATATTATTTATCATGACCATGGAAACATTACATATAAGTATGAAAAAATTGAGAAATTTTACAAAAATTATTGGAAACTTTTCGTTTTATCAAAAAACGTCTCATATAAAAGTTATTAATTATTGCTTTTATAGCAACTTTTGTTCAATAAATTTTTTCGAAATATTTTTCTGTTGTGAAATATTCACAAAAATCCTAAAATCGACACGAGTAAACTCCCATTTTTAGTCAATCGATTTTTACCAAGAGTTGATAAGATAAACTCGTGCCATTGATGGCAGAAGCTTAAATATGAAGTTTCATAAAAATCCTTTCAGTCGAATTTGCTCTGAACGTGTACACAGACAGACGGACGGACAGACGGACAGACAGACAGACAGACGGACGGACAGACAGACAGACAGACGGACGGACGGACGTACGGAAAGACAGACCGACAGACATCATGCTAAAAATAGTCAAAACGTTATGTAGGGACCTCAACTCCTGGAGATCCATCGAAATCTCGAAATGTCGAAATTGGTATGATCACAATACCTCCCTTATACCAGCTGAATTATTTAAGAAGCAACATACATGTTTCACATATAAGGTTAATGAAGTGAGTTATTTCATTTGCAACATAGCAAATTATGAAAGCAAACTCATATCCATGGCAAAAGATATGCAGTGGTGATTAAATATAATAGTCATTTGACATTTGACAAGTTCCTAGACGGCTAAAAAATAGTAAATTAGAAACAATAAATGAATTTTTATTAGTTTGTTTATATTTACATACAAACAAAAATAATAATGTCTTTAGTAGCTAAGTCCAAAAAATATTTTAAAAAATAATATTTTGTCTTTTCTATGGTTACGATAAGCATTTGTTTTATGGCTATGTTGCTTTTGAAATAACTCACTTCTTTTACATTGAATATGAAACAAGTATGTTGCTCCTTAAATAATTCACCCGGTATATGTTGGCGGTCGGTAAAAATTAGAATCATTCTATTAAAAATTCGGTTACGTATACCCATATGTAAAATTTTTTTATTTCGTTTATAAAATTCATGAATAAATAAAAATATAATCTGGAAGCTCAGGTATTTTTTTTCATTTGTTATTAATCTGGAAAAGCAAATGCATGACTAATTATTCATTGTGCGGGAAAAGAGCATCAGATCAGTGAGTTTTGTGGTTGGTTTCCAGGTAAATGGTATTTAGCTATGTCTAGACTGCTTTTTATTGTTATAATAATATTTGAAAATGCTCCTGTAGGAGTATTGTCATAAGAAATATATGAATGAGAATTGATGTTTGAAATGCTGATTAAAGTAGGATTAAACAAAACACCGACTATTTTTATAACGACCCAGAAAGGTACCTCTAGGTTATTTATTACCAGTGGCGGCTGAGACAGGATGGCACTGGGATAGTGGTCTCCTGAAAATGTTTAATAAAAAAACTGAATTTAATATTTCATTTATACTTTAAAATTGCATTAAAGTAGCTAAATATATCTGTATATATACTGCGTGACATTTAAAAAGGAACACCCAGTATTTATGAATATATCGCAGTAATTTTCTGGATACATGTTTGTTTAGGTTAAATCAAGAAACGATCAATTTTTTATATGGATATACTGGTTTTTGCCTTAACAATTTATTGTTTTTAAAACTTAATAGGTGACATTGGACTTTTGTAGCTACAGTGAGCATTTGATTTTCGTACAGTACATTTCTAAGAGTTTCTTTGATCTGTTCCTTATGCCTAGAGCGAGAAGACACGCATATTTTCATCAACTTAGTTATTTTGATTGGTGGCGAATAGTACGTCTGCGAGAAGCCAATTTAGCCTTTAGAGATATTGCCACTAGGACCAATAGGAGTCTCAATACTGTGGTGGGTTGCTGTCGGGCATGGTTCAAGGAAGGCCGAACACGAGGAGCAGGAGGTATAGAACGTCGCCGAAAAAACACAGAACGCGAAGATCGCCACCTTACACTTTTGGCTCTAAGGGACCATTCTATTTCCACAAGGGTAATTGCGGACCAATGGTTTACAGAACATAGAAGGCCTATTGGAATGCGAACCGTTTATCATCACATAAGAAGTTTTGAACTGATTCCATACCGTCCTCATCTTGTGTTACTCTTCAGCCCTGAGCATCGACGTAACCAACTGGAGTGGTGCAGAGAACGATTATAATGGAACCCGGAATGGAATACAGTAATCTTTAGTGACGAATTCAGATTCTGTTTGGGTACGCATGATGGTCGAGCAAAGGTGTGAAGGCGACGTGGTGAAAGACGTGATCCTCCATTTTATGTGGAAAGGCCATTGCACCGCACTGTTAGAGTTATGGTGTGAGGGGCTATTGCTTATGGCAGTAAGTAACCTTCGTTCTTCATCAGAGGCAACATGACCGCCCAGCATTACATTCAGGAAGTTTTGGAAACACAAATTCTACCCTACCTCAGGACCCTCTGCAATCCACTGTTTCAACAAGATAAAGCGCAACCAAATGTAGTCAGTGTTGCGTTGGACTACTTTGAGCATAATGAAATCAAATTGTTGCTTTGGCCAAAAAGATCTCACGATCCCCATTGAACCCATTGAACACATATGGGATAATATGGGTTGAAGATTGCTAAATTTATCCCGTCCCGTCGGCAAGGTACAGGTAGACGTGGATGAGATACCTCAGGAGGAAATCGTTTACCTAATTAGGAGTATGGCCAGAAGTGTCAATGAGTGCATAGTGAACCATGGTGGCTCAACCTATTATTAATTATTTTTCAGGTTCTAACCGTCCGATTCTCTTCAAATTTTAATCGTTTCCTTAGCTTGCCCTTACAAACATGTATACCAAAAATTATTGAAATAAACTAATTATTACTTGGTGTTCTTTTTTTAATGTCACGCAGTATATTTATTTTTATTACTTCTAATTCAAAGATTTTTCATTTTAAAAATATAGATTTAGATAAAAATGGTCAGGTCATTCCGCGCTCTAATTAGTAAAGATATCTACGAATCATGCTGTTTCTTTCTAATGCTTTGTTTTTTATTCAAATAATTTTGAAGGTTAGTTGTCAACTTGGGTCACAATACGTTACTATGAGTATGCAAATAATTATAATGATATAGACATAGAAAGCATATAGTATTGAATATCGATTCTTGTAGCTACGAACAGTCACTTATTAGCTATCCGACTATATTACCATTTTATATATAATAAAAAATATTTCACTTTCAAGTCGTATTTGAAAGTGCGATTTGAAAGCGAAATATTTTTAATTTTTTTTTTTTTTATTATGGTTAACTTTGGTCGTTAATTTTTTTCTCCACTTATTCATCACGTTTTCATTTTTTGTATATCATTTCTAGATGCCAGATATTTAAAAATCATAGGAGAAATTCCGAGAATCTCTCTAGAATGAGGACGGTGGGGGGGGGGGGTAATTTCTTGGTGTACGTTTGAAACTTATTGTTGGGCCGTCGGCTGGACATCATTAGAGTATGTGTTTGAAACAGTTTCCCTCCAAATATTTTACTCAGCAGCCACAATTGTTTATTACCAGATCGATTCAACCACTTGCGAATACAGATGATATAGTAATATTGGGAAGAACAACTTTCAAATAAGCATTTCTTGTTCTACAAAAAATGACAAAACAATTTGGTTTATTAATTAATGAAGATAATACGGATAGGATATAAACTACGGAACCAGAACGCACAACATTTTTCTGCTACCATTTGTAAAAGTCGAATTTTTTTTACAAGTGCAGCAGAATGTTAATTTACAAGCAAAAACAATATCCAGATTCCAGAATTCAACTTTTCAATAATTGTAAATAATATGTTCCCAACGCCTAGATAGACGTTTTGAGGCAGAGAAGGTAAGTTCTCCGTTTCTAGACCACCGGCCATTGATATGAAAGCCACGTGGTCAGTGTGGAGTTTCAACTGGCCCTGTTATCCCTGTATAAACAGATACTCATTTTAAGTATTAAATAGTTGAGGCTGAGTCGACCCCAGAGCTAACTGCACAATATCGGAAGATCCAAATACGAAGAAGGTAGGGGAGATTCGATCCCGCGTCCCTATGCTCCGTAGACAACCGTCTTACCACGGAGCCACGGCAACTCTCACTTTTTAATAAAAAAATAAAATTTCTTAAAACGTCTAGTAAAATAACAAATATCAATTTCAAAATATAAAAAATACATTTTTAATCCATTTTTGGGGTTTTGTAGGTATCAAGATTATAACGATTATACTCATGTGTCTGTCTATCTGTACGATAGAAATAATAGCCAAACGGCTATTTCAATTTTCTATATTTAATATAGAAAATTGAAATTGATGATAGAGTAAAACCAGGATTCTATCATAAGCATTTCAAAATTTTTATTCTAGGAAGGTGTTACGTGGTCAAAACTATTTATTAAAAATCTTAAAATAACTCCCTTATTATTATTATACTTAAAAAAAATTGATTTGAAGTGTGAATTTTCACACATTTAAGGGTTTTGCAGGTATATAATAAGTGAAGGCGGCATGCTGAGTGTGTAGGACAAATTTTGATTTGTAGTAATTACGGCAAAATGAACGATATTTTTAAAGTAATTTATCGTCTATTAATCTAAGAGCTTTAAAAACAAATGTTATGTTAAAATATTTTTTTGCTAATTTTAATTCGAATACCTAATACCATTATTTAGGTTTCTAAATATGTGCAATATTTTTTTATATAGCAAGGTTCATTAAGTTTTTGAAAATTTTGCCTATGGCTTCCATTAGTTGTTATATGCTCCGCCCCTTTGGTTTCGTATACATGACACATGGAATTAAAATATAATTTCCACATTCCAACTGGTTATTAAATTTACGCTCTTAAAAAATAAATGCAACATTTGCCAAAATATAACTAGAATTATGACAAAATAATTTAAAGAAAATAAAAATGGAAAAAAAAAATTAAAAATAAAATTGTCTCTTCTGACTGGGAGCGAACCTAGAATTCTCGGTAGCTAGCGAGTATGCTAACCGTTACACCATGATACGTTTCCTAGTCTAGTGTGTTACATAACTATAACTTTTGTAAATCGTCAACCAAAAAAACACAAAAAATGCGTTATTTTCCGAAAACATAATCTGATCAAAAATTCTTGTTGTACTATTCCGTTTCACACCAATGTATATTACTTAGAATTTTTTCAGATTTTCAGTTTAAGCCATCTTGGCTAAAAGGTGTGGGACAAATTTTTTTTGCACAATTTTGGTAAAAATCAAAATAATTTATTTTGCAAAAATAAAATGTGATCGTTAATCCACGTACTAAGGGCTTTCATTTGATAAGAATTTAAAAAAAAAAATTTTTTTTCGACGATCACATATTTATTTATATTTTTAAGGGGGATATGTTTTTTAGATGTTTTAGTATTTTTCCTATGTGCGGGTCAAAGAGTTGTATAAGCATGCCAAATTTCTACTCTCTAAGTTTAGCCGTTTGGCTACAATTTTTACCGACAGACAAGCAGACAGACAACAAAATGACGGTATAAGGGTCTTTTTGTCTTACCTACAAAACCCTAAAAACATACAAAGTATGGGTACTCGAGCTAGTAGAACATATTTCTTTGAAGTATTTGATGATTTGTAGTAATGATCCGATTCGTTCCTGTCTAGGGCTTCTATTTTTTATCACGAAATATGTATGTACTTTTACAAAAAAAAAAAAAAATATGCGTACCAATGGTTCAATTGATACAATAAATAGTTAGATTCATTTTAAGTTTTTTCAATAATAGCGTTGTAGGTGGAGATAAAAACAAAAATATTGATATAACACGAACAAATGCCGAATATTCAAACAAACGTATTAGAATTTAAAGTGAACACAATAATAACTTATTGTTATGACCAGATTAAATATTAGTCTAATTCCGATTCCAAATGTACATGGTTTAAGTCATAAATTAGATTAGATATTAAAGCTAAAATCGTAAATGTTATCAGTTGCTACACAGTGTCACAACATTTAAAGCAGATGAACGGTATTGATGTTAAAATATCTGAAAATATCATTCATATATTCGGAAAAATATTATCATATATGCAAATATTTTAAACCCTTCCAAATATAAATGTTTTGTTAAGCAAATTACTGCGTAATATGTGCCATCATAGGTACATATTTCTTTTGGCAAATTGACAACTTCCATTATAAACTTTGATATTGTTAAGCTGCACATTTATATAGCTCATTGTTTCATATTCTGTGCGATCTGCTAGACAGAAGCATTTTTGATTCATTTTGCCAAACTCTGCCTAACGCCTGCTTTGAGAAAGTCGCCAATACCGCCTGCAAACTTAGTCAGGATTTTAATAAAAATGACCATATCATATTACTGGCAGGTTCTAACGATGCAATCCAGAATCCGATTTCTATGGAATTTTTGATTGTGCTAAAAAGCAAAATGGATCACACCAATTTAAAGATAGTAACAACGCCCTTCTGGTACAACCACCACGTTTTCAATTCACTGGCACTTCAAAATAACTTCCTCATTTACTCGGCATTTCTACATGCATCAGTGGTAATTAATTCCTGCTCCATACTCACTCCGACTGATTTTACCAAACATGGCTTGTACCTAAGCATGACAGAAAAAACGAAGCTACTACAATTCATCAAGTTCAGATTTTTACTTCCTTCCTTAAAAATGAATTGCAATCAAAAATTTGAGTCAAAGTTTTTGCGGCAGTAAACTCGTTAAGAAAACCCAGATGCTCTTCATGAATATGCAATCGATCCGAAATAAAGCAAAAGTTATGGAAGCCTACCTAGTAGACAAGTCCGTCAATTTCATCTGCTTTACCGAACACTGGCTCAAAGAAGGGAAAATAATATCTTTTAGACTTCTTGATTATGAGTGCACATCTTATAACAGTCGTAAAGCAATTAAAGGTGGTGACACTATGATTTTAACAAATCCCAAATGTAACGCCATGCCTTTTGTAAAAATCAATAAATTTAGCGAATGCCACTGTGAAGTCAGCTCCGTTTTTATTAGCATGTACAATTTAATTATTATATGCGTATATAGATCACCTTCCTCAGATCTAAACATTTTCATTAGTAATTTAAATAAAATACTAAATGTTTTAGACAGTTCAAAAGACATAATGATCTGTGGCGATTTTAACGTAAATTTTAATTACAATACAGTAACATGCATCTCAGATTTATTAGGCAGCTTTAATCTAGTATCTTCAGTCAATTTTAATACACGGGGTGAAAATAAATTGACAACATATTTCAAAATATGTACCTCAACGAAGATGATATGAAGAAAATCACTGGATTTTTGGATCACATCGGCATGCATGATTTTTTCCACAAACTTGATAGTGTTCAATGGAACTGCCTAAATTCTGTTGCTGATAGCAGTGACATGTATGATTATTTTCTAGAATTATTCCTTTCGTATTTCTCATCATCTTTCCATCTACAGAAAATTAAAATATGCCCAAATAGACGCAAGACCACTTAAGTAAACTGGTTTGACGATCATCTTCGTGACATGCGCGACACACTTCATAACTTAAATCAAGTTCTTATTATGAATCCAAGTAGAACCAATAAAACAGCACGTGATACATATACATAAGTATCTCTATCGCAAAGCAATATCTGCTGCTAAAATTGATGCACATTCAAAATTTATTAATAATTCAGATAACATCCAGAAGGCTGCATGGCAAATTATTAATAAACGCAGAAACAATACAATAGAATCCTCCAACGATACAATTATTTTCCTTAACCAATTTAATGAACATTTTTTGACCATAGCTAAAACATTTACAGATAAAGTCTCCGTTTTTAACATTGCACCAATTTTTTTCTTTCGAATAAAACTCCCAATACAATTTTTTCTTTCAAACCTGTCAGTGAGTTCACGATTAGAGATGTTATCAATTCTTTAAAGTATAGCAATACTCCTGACGTGAATGAACTGTCAGTAAAAATTCAAAAATCTACAAAATATCCCATTATTCCACCTCTTACAAGAGTAATAAACTTCTGCATCGCTAACAGCTGTTTTCCTGACAAGCTTAAACTTGCCAAAGTTTTGCCACTTTTTAAGAAAGGAGATGTCGATGATGTTAATAATTATCGACCCAT
The DNA here is from genome assembly GCA_963971575.1 of Liopterus haemorrhoidalis. NCBI lineage: Eukaryota > Metazoa > Arthropoda > Insecta > Coleoptera > Dytiscidae > Liopterus > Liopterus haemorrhoidalis. The sequence goes on from OZ020611.1 coordinate 60,901,553, forward strand.
ATCAATATTGCCAGTTTTTTCAAAGATTTTTGAAAAGGTGTTGTACAAACAAATTGTGCATTATTTTACAAGCAAAATATTTTTCTCCAATAGTCAGTTTGGTTTTAGAAGTGATAAGAGCACTATAGATGCAATTTTGGACTTTATCGCGTATGTTTCGGATGCATTAGAATCAGGGAAATACTGTCTTAGTGTTTTTCTTGATTTAAGCAAGCCTTTTGACTGCATATCTCATGATATTTTACTAACCAAACTGTATTTTTATGGTTTTGACGACAAGAGCTGTGCCATACTTAAATCATACTTATCTAACCGAAAACAGTTTACCCAATTTAAAAGTAGCGTTTCTGAGTATCTTCCTTTATATTTTGGTATTCCCCAAGGTTCAGTTCTCAGATCGCTACTATTCTTAATATATGTTAAAGACTTGCCTCTCACTATGACATCTAAATCAATCCTTTACGCTGACGATACTACATTACTAAATTGCAACCATGATCTAGACTCCCTTATTACGGAAAATGTTTCTCTGGTGAACAGTGCAAACTCTTGGTTATCTAGCAATAAACTAATTTTGAATGCAGATAAAACCCAGATGTTCCTACTGAGCACCAGAAAACATGATTTTGCAAATCCCCCTTTCGTTAAATTTCTTGGTATCCACGTTGATCCTTACCTTTGTTGACTTCAGCACGTGGATGTACTCAGTCATAAACTACGATTGACCGTGTATCTAGTAAGGAATCTGAAGCATGAAGTCAGCATAGATGTTGTATTAAAAGCCTATTTCTCCCTATTTCAGTCCCACCTAACCTATGAGTTAATAATCTGAGGACATTCACCTGCAGCCAATAGAATTTTCAGCTTACAACGTAAAGTTGGAAGAATAATTGCCAGTGCTCCTTTTAGAGCGGATTGTCGAGATCTTTTTGTGAAGCTGAAAATAATGTCATTGCCTTCACTATTTATGTATTTGTGTCCATTGTTTATACGCAAAAACTTACACAATTATATCAGACAAATTCAAACTTAAACTTAAACACTTATTTATAAATAATCCATTGTACGCAATTGATGAATTTAACAACGTTAATTTTGATGAACTTGTATGACTTTGTCCCATAATATTGTATTGACTGACTGAAAGTACTTGTATTTGTTATTTGGTCAATAAAACTATTATTATTATTATATTATACTTTAACTCAGCGGTGAGCAAACTTTTTTTGAAAAGGGCCAGTTTGCACAAATTGTATGACTAAAAGGGCCGCACTATTTTTACTGACCTTGCAGGTTGTAGGTTATCACTTGGATTTTAAAAGTGAAGACCTTTTTTTAGGTCATCACTTGGATTTTAAAAGTGAGGACCTTTTTTTAGGACATTAATTTGTAACGTTTTAATAGAAAATTTGTTTATATATAAACAAATTTAAAACTGTACGCTAATGTACAGTAGTCTACTTTATTAAAATAAGAAAATATCGTATAAATTTCGGTAACTATGATAACACAATAATATACAGGTAACAAAGTAATTTTTTTGATTCGTGAAAATTATTTGTGGACGCACTTTTTTTCTCAGCAAAATAAAATAAATATACTGTGAAGAGTATAGAATATTTTATAGACATGTGTAGGGATTTTTTGAGAACAAAAAGGTGAAGAAGGACATTGTGTTCCTACGATATTTTTCGGATCAAAATTGCCACTTGCAAAAATCAGTTTACTGAGAGTCACATTACATCTTAAGGTAAATATCAAAATTATTGTGTTGGATTGCTTGTATATTTTTGTATAATTGTATGCGGCGTTTAAGACGCCTCTCTTTTTTTTAGGCTCTCCTTCCCAGTATTTCTCCTTTTCTCTCTCTCTCTCTCTCTCTCTCTCTCTCTCTCTCTCTCTCTCTCTCGCTCTCTCTCTCTCTCTCTCTCTCTCTCTCTCTCTCGCTCTCTCTCTCTCCCTCTTGGTGCGTCGCAGCAATTGTTCATAGCCAGCTTACGGCATTGGCGTACTGGTGTAGAGAATTTGGGAGCGTACGTATCAAGCGTCGGAAGAAGGTTGGATAGAAGAAACTTTAAAGAAAATTCCAGATAAGCCATTTAAAGAAATTATTTGTATTATTGTTTCTATATATTATCTTGTTTAAATTTTGCATATTGGTTATATTTTTTTTTACGTTAGATTTTATTCGGAATGTGTAGGAATTTCGTGGCGCTGGTCGACCAGCCCGGGAAAACTTTGTAATCCAGCGCATTCTGGTAAAATCGTTTTTAGCCAAATTTAACTTTAATTTGTATATATTTGTTTGGTACTTATGATATTATTATTCTAAATTTATTTTTGGTATTTATATATTTTTTTTACATTACCATTTGGAATCATAATAAATTTTATTGTTTTGATATTTATTATATTCAGTGCTTGTTATTGTCTTACTTAGGTTTCGCCTAGCGACACTGATTTATTCAGTGTTTATTAAAATCTAGTCTGTGCGTGGGATCTATCGGTCGGTCCCAATTATTTTATTTCAGACCAATTGGCGCCCTTTTATTTTTTAAAATACTTTTATTTGATTTTGAACCGCACGACCGTCTCGGCTGTTTAGAGGCTACCTACCAGACGCATTAATCTTTTTAGAAGATACTAACAGTGACATCTATGATTCACAATAGCATATATAATTCAATTCAATTCAATTCAATTCAAATAGTTTATTAACAGTAAGTTGTACAATTAATTTACATGTTACTAAATAATATTAATAAACACAGCCTTGCATGGCCGTACTCCACAATGAACACAGTTCAACGTGTGGTAACAATATCTACATGTAATAAATGAAGGATGTGACTTGTGCAATAAGATTTAATATTTTCAATTTTGTTTTTATGAATTAATGATATTATTAATTTCAACAGTAGACAGTGATTTTACCCATTTTTTTATATACAATTTATAATTAACGCAAGTTAAATTTAAGTTATATTTTCGTATAAAATTATTAAAATAGTTCTGAATTTTGCTTAAAAAATAATAGTAATAGCATTCTAACTTTTGTTTGGAATGTTTAAGTGGTATAGCTTGTTTATTAGTTTGAAATCTAGTAAGATAGTCATGATTAACATAATCATTGATTGAGGGATTTTGAAGAATTTGTGTTAAGACAAATTGAACATAGAGATGATTTAGACTTAAAATTTTAGTATCAATAAATATTTGATTAGACGAGTAAATTCTAGGTTTAAAAGTCATAACCTTTAGAATAGTCTGTTATAATATATTAAGTTGGTTTATATGACTACTATTAGCACCACCCCAAGTTAAAATAGCTTATTGTAATATTAATTGTGCTAGGCCATAGTAAAAAATAATAATTTAGTTAATGGTAGGATATGTCTAAATTTTTTTTAAATATATATAGTTTTTCTTAGATTTTTACTAATTTGATTCATATGGTAGTTCCACCTAAGATGTGTATCTATTGTAAGTCCTAAGTGTTTCACAAATTTCTTTTTAGTTAATTTACTACAGTTACAGACATCAGTATGATTATATCGAAATTTGATTGTCTTATTACAAGAGAAAGTAATAAAATGCGATTTCTGAACATTTAGTGTTTAAGAAGGTTAGTAGAACAGTTAGTACCTTATTTAGAACCAACCATTTTTTTTAGATCTTCCATAGCAAAATTCGCAACTTCGTGCCACGATTTTCCTTCCGTATATATGGCAGTGTCATCTGCATAAGAAATAATTTTAGAATGTAATTTAAGACTAAAATGACTATTAACATATAAAATGAAAAATTAAGGACCAAGTACAGTTCCCTGCGGAACACCCGCAGTTAAGGTTAATTCAGAGCTCAGTTGATTCCTTATTTTTGTTTTTTGTGTTCTATTTAAGAAGTAGCTTTTAATTAATTTAAGCGGAATACCTCTTAGTCAATACATTTCTAGTTTGTAAAAAAGAAGCTCGTGGTCGACAGTGTCAAAGGCTTTTGCTAAGTCTAAACGTGTGGTCATACATGGCCTAGAGTTGTCCAAAGCTTTGTAGATCATCAGTTAGGAAAGTTATTGCGTGTTTTGTTGACTTACCAGGTCGAAATCCAAATTGGTTGGATGATAATTTTATTTTATTTTTATTAATGAAGGAAAATAACCTTTTATAAATAACTTTTTCAAATATTTTCCCAAAATTACTGATTAACATAATTAGTCTATAGTTGCCTACGTTTTCTTTATCGCCCATTTTGTGTATCGGAATTATTACTGATTTCTTCAAAGCTTTGGGAAAATAGGCCTTTTCAAAACATAAATTGAAAATATCATTAGTAGAAAGAATATATTGCGCAATCACTTTAACTATTTTAAAAATAATTTTATCAGTCCCAGGAGTATTTTTGTTCGCTAACTAGTGGTAGAAAAAATGAGTCACCATTGCGCAATATATTTTCTGGGGTATTTCTTAGGTTGGTAGTTTTGATTTCCTGTGACAATTTCTCTCCTATCATCACAAAATACTTATTAAACTAATTACTTATGTTCTTGATGTCGGCTATAGGGGTTCCATTAACATAAATGTTTTCAATGTTGATGTTGTTTTTTGTTTTGTTACAAAAATATTCATTAATTATGTTCCATAAATCTTGAGGTTTTGTGTTTTGAACTTTATTACTAAAATAATTATTTTTGGTTTTTTTAATTAAGATTGGAATTTGTTTTTTTATAATTATTATAGACTTTTTTAATTTCTGCATTTAAGGGATCAGATTTTAAATTTTTATATAATTTATCTCTAATGTTTATAGATTTAATAAGACCATTAGTAATCCAAGGAGCACGTTTACGAGTTTTACTATTTATATAACGATACGAAGTAGATATGTCCACTGCCTTCTTTATTGTCTCAATTAAGCTCTCAATATATAAATCAATAAATATAAGAATTTTTTATTTTCTCCCAATCCGTATCTTTTATAATATCACCTAATTTATTATAATTAATAAAGGATAATTTGTTATTATTTGAACATGTTTCATGCATTGTATTGTTAAAGTTAAATAAAAGAAATGTGGGATAATGATCGGTAATTTTAGATTTCAGTACTATGGGTATTAATCTAATCATTACTTTATTTTTTGATAGTTTTATTCAGTAAACCGTAAACCATGTTTTTTGCAGTTGAGATATTTTTTTATCTGGATTTAGGTTTTAAGAAAACCGTATTCCTAAGCTATAGCTGTTACGGGCAAAAATTTGATATTTATTTATTTTTATAAAGATTAGGTAACCAGTCAGTCAGAACAATAATTCGGTTAGTTTAATTGTGCAATAAAACGCGTTGGCTACGACTTTTTACTTGCGACTCAGTTACCTAGAAAAAGGCAAAATATACATATAAAAAAAATAAGAGAGCTGTGAGCTATTTGTTTCATTCTAGAAATTTTGGTTTATGACCGAAGTAAATCTATTATTTATCAACAATTATAACGAAAGTGATTGTGAAATATTTGTATATTTGTCGACCTTTTAAAAATGGGATTTGAATATTGCTGAAGATATTAGACTGGGCGTTTATACGATTAAATTCGGATCAAAAACATTATTCGAAATTTCAAACTTTCAGAGGCGCATACCATCTTAGGTAATTTTACTTGTATATTTTTCTTTCTTTATTGTAACTGATGTCTATAATGCAGTGACCTGTTGTAAAACGCAAATTTCACTTTTAGGCTCTCTTTTAGACATTTTTGTCTATAACACCGTGAAGTAGTCGATCAAATCGGTGTTCGGCGGAGATTAGGAGCACCCGAGCTGAGGGAGGGGCCTACAAATACAAGGAAGCCTCATATTGATCTACCGTCTAGCTGCTGGTCACAGATAAGCTTATATAGAAATTTAATAGCATTGGGATATAAAATTATTTATTGTTTTAATATTTATTCTAAATTGTTCAGTTTTCGTTTATTGTTAAAATTATTAGGTAATTTAGAGTACAGATGACCATCTATACTCTAAATTATTCTAAAATACGGGTTTGGAATTCCATTGTCGTAATTTTAAAAGTATTACCGTTTAAATAGTATCTATTTTTATTTAAGATTCGTATTTTTTTTGTATATAACATAAATTTGTATTTAATTATTAATATATATTTATATTTATTTATCAACTATAGTAGTCTAACATTTAATAATACAGTCTGGTGACCGTCAATAAGAATTATATTTTATATCTTTCCAGCTGGTAAAAAGGATTTACTGGTCGGTCCTTATTAGTAATTTTTTTTTTTTAGACCAGTTGGCGCCCTTTAAAATTTTACTACAACATTATTTATCATTTTGTTTCTTTTGTTTTAACCGCACGACCTCGTCGCTGGAGGAACGATTGGACAGTCAAATAGGTCACAATCGACTTGTTGGTCACAAGTCATTGACCTTTAATGACAAAATGCATATTAAATTATTATTAGCTGGCAATTAATCTCAGTAAATACATGTGCTGAATAAATATGTGTAGGGAAACCCTCAAAGATATTATCTCAAGGTTAGTATTTGTAAAGGACCTCCCCTCCCACTCCATCTGTAGACTGCTGTAAGTGGTGGGCAGACATTGTGTTATACCCTCCAAGTCATTTACACCATCCATGAGCTTACTAACCCAGTTATCTGTAAACTGTTCTATATAACATAGTTGATTAATGTGTACTTGTCGACCATTAACCTATGTCTTAGTTCCTATCTCACTAGTATTTGCTTCATTTGACCCCACGACTCTCCTACGCAGTCCTTGTGAAAGCTGTCCTTTGTTCAACCGTTCCTTGCGTTTCCTTGCCTTATAACAACGTCCGACATTCCCCTCTCACTTCCTTCACCCGCCACCGAAGGCAGAATGTCGCTGTGAACTCTAAACCCTAACATATTGTCACCAGAAACCCTAAAATTATGTTTGAATGTTACTTATTAGTTATTGTTAATATGACAAGTAACACCTTCTATTGTTGTAAAAACATGTTAGTATTATTAGTAAAATTGGTCTGTGAAAATTTCGGAGTAATGTGATATTTTAAATTACTCTATTAGACATGTTTTATCGATATTTTTTAAATTTTTAGAGTAAAATCGATTATCTTTGCCAAATTTGTTTTAAATTAGGGTTCTTCTTCTTCAAGTGTCATCTCCGCTTCGAAGGCTGGTTACTAACATAGCAATCTTTACCTTGGATACTAACATCCTTAGAAGATCTATTCTTGACTTTCCGAACCACTCTCTTAAATTCCGCAGCAGGCCTCTACACCATATACAGTAGCGGTCACAGAAATGTACTCACTTTAAAATATTCGAATAATCATCTATCACGTTAAAGTAGGATATTGCAGGTTTGTACAAGTGTATTGTTGTGTTAGTTTGGTTACATGCATATGCGTATCACATATAAAATTTCACTTTTTTTTCATCATTAATAGTGTAAAGGAATTTAAAAGTGAAAATATGGCAAACGGAAAACAATTAACAGAAAACGAAAAGTATAAAATAGTGACTCTATGCAAGGACAAATTATCTACGCGTGTTATAGCGAGAAGAGTTAAGTATAGTCAGTCAACTGTGATAAAGTTTTTAAACAAATACGCTATAACAGGGCAAATAATTCGTAAAAAAGGCACAGGACAGCGCCGAAAGACAACATTTAGAGAAGATCAAATTATTACACGCAGTTCTTTAAAGAATCGTCACAAAACAGCCGCAAATATTAAATCTGAAATTCAAAATAATAACGGAATAAAAATAACCGTAAGTCGAAGGTTGCAAATATATATATATATATATATATATATATATTTAACAGCAAGAACACCTGCTAAAAAGCCATTTTTTAATAAAAAATGAAATTGGCACGGCTTCAATGGGCAAAAAAGTATGAAAATTGAGATAAAAATGATTGGCGAAAGGTGATCACAGGTCTACACCTGTGATCACCAATTCACCAGGTCTACACCTGGTGAACGTTTGAGCGACGGGTGCATTACGTCTACAGTCAAATATACAAATGATAACTGTATATTGGAACAAATGAAACCATAATATGAAAAGGCTCCCCACCTTTTCATATTATGGTTTAAGCAAATTCATGTTTATTAAGGGCAATGTAAACGCAAAAGAAAGTATAGACATACTTGAAGAAAATCTTTTGCCCTTTTTACAAATTTATAGAAAAACATTAGAATGGCAGGATCCCTGATTTTTCAAAATGATTCTGTAACGAATCGTTTAGACTGCCGGAACAAGATCCAAATTTTCACAAATCATCCGTGGCGAGAATTTGTTTGAAAAGAGCTTGCCATAGTTTTTTCATGATTTTACAAGGGGTTTTTTAAAGATTTTTTTAAGAATTCAGATAGTAAAATAAAAGATATCTTACGTTACAGGACGCATCTTTAGAAATATATATTTAAATGGTTCATTGTTCAAGGAGACATTTGTTCAGAGTTATTGCTTAATAACTTTGAACACTAGCACCTCCTCGAACAATCTTTTTCCCCTTTTTCCTAGAAATGCCTAGAAATGACTTATAAAACACACGACTTTCTGAAGACGAGATCAGACGGTATTCGGTCTGGTTAGCGTAAAGAAGTAATTTATTGAATTCTTAGAGGCACTGTGTCGGCATTTTAGTGGTCTGTTCGATTCAATTTGTTTTAATCTTTTCATTATTTTATGATCTATATTTTAATCTTTTAATCATTTTTTAAATATTACTATTAATAAATCAAATTCATTAATTTTAAACCGTCTTACTTAACGCGTGTAAACCTCCACCTTTAAGAACTTAAGTGAACAGGTAAGATCCAGACTAATTACAAGATGCCTGACAAATCGATTGGTAAGTACATATACATATTATTTAATTCACATATTGTAATGATAAACCCTGGATAACACTCACGCCTACTCCCCAAACTCCTTTAGTCAGGAATCTCATTGCAATTTGAGATCGAACTTCATATAATATCACCTACCTAGTAGACAATAAATAGTACGTTGCCACCATGCCAAAATTGTGAGTATTTCTTTTAAATATTAATTAAGTCCCTATAAATTATAATTTCAATTAAATTACCTTCCTTTTTTTTATTTCTACAGCAGGTAAAAGATTTTCTCTAAAAAATTTAGTAGATTCAACGCCTATACGAGTAAAAATGACTTTAACTTCTCAATTTTTGATTAATAAGTTATATTTCATGTAACGCTCAATATAGTATTGTATTTTTATAATAATGTATTTTCGCGTAATATAATATTATATAAAACAAATAAATTAAGACTAAATACATGTAACAGTAAATTTAAAATATATATATATATATATATATATATATATATATATATATATATATATATATATATATATATATATAATACCTAATAAAAACCTCTTTTTAATATAAAAAATTTAAAAAATAAATAAATTTATTACGTGGGTACATTTTTATGACCGCTGCTTTATCATTACTGGAAAGATGTAGCATTTGAAAAATTGAAGCTTTAATTCGATCGGTAAGTCGTGAGATGCTAGTATCAGGTCGTCAAGGATGAAATTTGTAGAAAAAAAAAAGCAAAGTTGGTTGATAACTTAAAAATATAAGGAATTATTTTATTCATCAAAGTATGCACCCATCTTGTCTATACATTATTGCCATTTAAGGCGGCGCACAACCCTATAGTTCCCTATAGTTTCTTATACAAAACTAATAATCGGAAATAAAATTAATAACAATCTATATATCAAAATTCGCAGCGAATTTTTATCTATCTAATAGTATATTTTAAATTTGAGAAAAAACTGTCATGTAATTGTAATTAAACAAATTGCATTATAGACGCCATCTTGTAAACCAATCGACGCATATTTGCGTACAATGCGGCAAATTGTAGCTAAAGCTTCATTCTACAAAAGGGTTTTAGCTATTATGTTCTATTATGAAAACTACTTATAGTTATTTTACTTGGTAGTCTATATTTGGCGCCATCTTGAATCTGCCGCGGTTCTCAAAATAGGTGCAACGGGTAAAAATGATTTAATTTTTGTGAAGAATACGTGTACAAAGTGGCATTCCATTATCATCAAGTATAATATTTTTCGACGAGGGTTCTAAACTTTAAGTAATCAAGTCGAAAAAAATGTTGACGTATTATTTGAACACTTCTACAGAAAACTATATAAGTATAAAAATTATTTGAAACCCATAAATAGATTTAAAAAATTACAGAACAATGTTGCTGATGTCAATTATTAAGTTATTGAGTGATAATATTTTTACAATAAATATTTCTACAATTAAAAATATCTTATTTGATAGATAAAAATTCAGTGCAAAATTTGATGTATAAATTAATACTAATTTTATTTCAGATTGTTAGTTTTCTATAAGAAATTGGTAACCTCTAGGGGTTATACGCAGCCTTAAGCGACAGGTTGTTTAGGCCGGTGGTATAGAACCCTGGCGGACGAGATTCAATGAATTTAAAAATTAAACTGAATGATTTGAAATTGTTTTCCTATTAAAAAGTTGTCCAAATTTGTCACAGTTGGTCTGGTGAGTATAGAGGATGATGAAGAAATTCCAACTCCAATTCCTGTAGCTTTGCCACAATCTTTTGTTTGAGTCGATCTGTTGACCAATCTAGGCTGTTTTTCTTTAAGTTTATGCATCATTTCGTCCAATTACAGTATATTTCTGCTGTAATCGATGAGCCAGGTTTTTTTTTGTTTGCTTTTTAAGTTACCTGTACGAAATTTGGCGAACCAATTTGATATTGTCTGCTGCGTATTAACACTAAAGCCAAATGCACCATTAATGTTTCGCGCGGTCTGCGATGCCGTAGTTCCACGTAAGAACTCATACTTCATAATAGTGCGAATTTTCGACCGTTCCATTTTCAACAAAATTATTTTTTTTTTTTAAGTTTTTGATACTTTTTAGAGCATACAATGATTTCTTTAAACAGGCGAGATGTGTAACTTTCCAACAAAAACATCAGAACGGTAAAATATTAAGCCATTAGAGAGATATTGCAAAGTGAAAAAAAGCTGACTTTATTAAAAGAAACCTCTAATAAAGTATCCTGTATTAAAATTTTTCATGATGTTTTAAAGAGTGTTATTGCAACGGTGCTCTTGCTTCATACTTTATTTTGACAAATATGCCAAATTGATAGATCGAAATCGTAATGAATATAGAAGGTAACTGCAACTCTTATATGAGTTAACTGCAGCAGACTATTTTTAACTTCTTCCCATACGGCACAACCATTCGCAAAAGGGTTTCGTGACGCAATTTCTCGGAGAAGAATAACATCGTCCTCGTATTTAAATCGTAAACGTTTTTTATCTTTAGCTTGCATCATTACTCACAAGAAAAGTTAACAAATTTTATGTTCGAATCTACTCCGTTGTTAATTTTGAGGTTAACCTGTCAAAATTAAGGCGCTTTAAATAAAAAATGCTTTGCCGTTATTTAAATTAAATATAGGTTGCCTGTATTTTAATAAAAGAAAGAAATTAAAGATATATCACCTGCGCATGCGCACATGTCAAATAAAGGAAAACTTTATTAAAAGATCAGTAGAACAGAGGTTGCAATAACTCTCTAATGTCAAATAAAAATCTGTTAAATTTGGCAATATTATTAATTACAAATGTCATACTTGACGACCTAATAGTTTCTTTAATTTACGAACAAATGTCTTTCCTTGCTCCACTCGGCTTATAATTTCACGGAGATCCTCTCCAGTGTCAGGCTGTACACATCCCAAATGCTTATATGTGTTTACCCTTGCAATTTTGTTTGCACCTACAAAGAAATCGAGCCATGGCACTTTATTATTACTTATTACAATGTACTTTGTCTTCCCGCTGTATATATCCAAGCTGTACTTCAATCCTAGGGAGTATAATTTATTTAATAAACTTTTCAAATCTTCTTTTATTTCATCCAGAGAACTGAATCGTCTGGGTAACTGTTGTTGTTGATATGTACTCCATTTAGGTTAATCTCAACAGAAAATTGTTTAACGTCCAAATAATTAGATGGAAAGAAAAATAATCACTCAGTTTTTTGCACAATACGTATATTTTAGAAACACAACGTTTCGCTAAAATATTGTTTGCTTCCTCAGGTGCTATAAACAAGAACAATAGTAATATTAAATCATAAAATGATATGTTATACTATTACCTAATCTAATGTTACGTGGGGCGGGTGTAATTGTAAAGACTAACAAAGTACGCTTATTAGGAAATTGACAATGTTCAAAGATTGGAAAATAGGAGTAGTTCAAACAGGTTAAACGGAATCGTTATGTGACAATTTAAATTACAATATAAAACTAAAATCTATAGTCAACCATCTGAGGAATACAGAAAATATCCAAAAATTAAAATCTAAATTACAATAAGTAAGTACAATTATATGACGACGCGTAGTTTAACACTCCCTAGGGTCTGGTACGTGTAAAACCTAGAAAATAAAACACTAACCGCTGAGCAAAATATTGTAACAAAAAATCTAATTATAATAAGTCCAAGATACCAAATAAGGGTAATAATTAAAGACCAAACAGCGTAAACTGTGCAGAGATAACTGAACGATGGACGATCATACAATTCGGAGTACTGACCCTCAAGATCAATGGTACGCACAAGGATAAAGAGTGACCGGTACACAATATTGTATATCAAGCCACTGAACAATTACAGTAAATGAGCACACAGCGGTGCTACACCGAACCACCAAATTGCAAAATATAAAACCTAGGACTCCAACCACAACTCTCAATAGGATATTTGTATTATTTTATATTTTTATATCATTTTTTTACTTATATGTTATATCTTTTATCACTGTATTGTTATATTGTACTTATACACAACTGGTTAATAGCCAATGTAGCTAAGACCAATAAATTCTAAATAAAAAAAAAACCACAACTCTCAGCTCAATTTGATACGCACAACATTGAGAAAAAAGCTGTGGTCGGCGTACAAAGCATCATACAAACAAAAGGTGAAAAAAAGGAAAGAATAAAAAACCACTGAGCATACAAAAGTATCTCAACACGGACTCAAATATGACACGTAAAGTTACACCGTTAGTCCCAAATAACCCAAACACAAAATTAAAATTAAATTCAAAAAGATTCCACAAAACAAGGGTAAAGGATAGATGGAAACTAGTACATCAATAAGAGTGTCACCACAATTCTTCGAAATATCTGAAAAAATAACCCCCTAGAATATGGCTTCTGAATGAATATTAAACAGCAAGAGAGACATGATACATCCCTGTCGAACACTTCTTGTTGTGGATTCACAAAGGGCCGGTTTCTGAAAGCTTAGATAACTATAACCAAATAGTTAGAAAATTGTTGCTATGGGATTGTTATATTGTAACCAAGTTTAACCAAAAGATTAAACGCGGCTAAGCTTTCAGAAACAGGCCCTAATACTTTTACACTGATTCCAATACAGATTGGCTATAAGTCTTATTTCTCGATTTTCTATCCTTGTAGAGCGTATAAAGTATTTCGATGAGTTTATTGTGTTTTACTCAACCAAAAATTAGGGTTAGCAGACATTATCGTTTCACTGGACATGTCTTCTTTTTTATGCTACAATATTGTTCCTTTATGTGCTTTCCTTTTTGATACATTACAATATCTCGTGAATGTGAACTAAGTGATTTCAATATTGGTAACAATGGTGGAGCAGGACTTGTAACTGTCCACTGTATTTTAGAAATTTGGTTCATTATTTCTTTTTACCATTCTCTGTCATAATATCAACACGGAAAAAGTATTTTCTGTGCTGAATACCCAGTAGACAGATGAAAGACACAGTTTACTGTTTATTTCTGTCGAACTTAAATGATTTATCTTTATCATTAATTATTAGTTTTTGTAGGTTGTTTGCAGTGTTTAACGCGACTTTCATATTTTTATTATTATTTCTAAGCTTCGAAATTTAGCCAACGGAGGGGCCGCGCTCGTTATATCATGCAGTTTTGACAGGTTACAACAGTCGGAATTGTGAGGATGATAGTTCAATTCCCCGTTGGTGATATTATTCAGGCAAGAATTATATGTTTAACATTACTCCCATTTTCACTGTTGTTGCTGAAATTGGCCGATATAAAATAAATATAAGAAAAAAAGCTTCGATATTTTAATATTTACATGTCCTAAATACGGGAGAGCAATTCATTTAGATTCGCTGATATTTTTAGTGAATGGGTAATTTTCTATTATGGATAGTTTCTGAACCTAATGAATAAAAATAAATGAACCTAATAAATGAAAAAAAAAAAAATAATAATAACCTAAATAAATATTTTACTACAATACTTTCCGTAATTCTCAACTAAAACTTTGTTAATAATACCTTAGGATAATGAAAATTACCAATATTGTCAATAACTTATAATAATTTGACACAGTTAAATGCCTATATAATATTTTTATATTTATTACGTAAATATTATTTTATCTATTTATAATTAATTTGCAAAGCTGATTTTCTAATGTTTTCTATAGCTGATTTTCTAATGTTTTAAATTTTTAACACAATTAGTCTACCTACTTCAGTCATTAACTCTTGGTTGGTCCACCAGCTGAGAGAGAGAGAGAGAGAGAGAGAGAGAGAATGAGAACAAATCTATTTACAAAAATTGTCACCTTTGTTTTGTCAGTTTGAAAAGTAAACTTTTAAAGAAGATATTTGACTGGTACAGTCTAGTTTAAATCACAAATTTGAGAGCCAGCCGTACTCAAACAAACAACAAAAGATCGTGGGAATGGAATTTTGATTACTTTTTAGTTGCTAGAAAAAGTCATCTCCTATAAAAATCCATCTCTCAGTAAATTCCAGGTGAGTCTCTAACCAAATACAAAAGACATAACACACCAACACTTATACGTAGCAAAGTCGCCAGAACATTTACGGAGTTGGACGAGCCTACATTTAACAGCGTCGCCACGTCACTTGCGGAGCTAGACGAACCAACAATTAACAACTTTACCCATCCAATTGCAGAGCTGGACGAACCTACACAAACAACGTCGCCCAACCACTAGCGAAGACAGAAGAACCTACATAAATATCATCGGCCCGCTACTTACGGATCTGGATTAACCTAAAATTAACAATATCACCCCTCCACTTGTAATACTGGACCAACAATATCGCCTCGCCACCTGTGGAGCTGGAAGAACCTATATGAATAATGTCGGCCCGCTACTTTTGGATCTGGACGAACCTACAATTAAGAAAGTCACTCCTATACTTGCGGGACTGGACGAACCTACACAAATAATGTCGCCCTCCCCTTGTGGAGCACGACCAACTTAAAATTAACAACATCGTTCCTCTACTTGTAGGATTGGATGTAGCTACACAAACAACGTCGCCTCGCCACTTGCGGAACTGGACAAACCTACATAAATAACGTCGTTCCGCTACTTGCGGAGCTGAACGAACCTACAATTAACAATGTCACCTAACCACTTGCGACGCTGGTCTAACTTGCACAATATAAATAGACAAAATCACTCTTAACATTCAAACACAGTACGTATTTCTTTATCTAGAAACAGCTATCATGCAGAAGAGTAACCTATCAACTTAAATCAGAGGAATGCGAAAATTTATAAAACGTTCCTTACCTATGAGATGGTCGATCAAATAAATGACCTTACGCAGTCAGTTCTCCACGACAACGATTTACAGATCTGTCTTAATCAACACAAATTGAAGTATCAAAAATATGTAATTCATTCTAAACTAAACTGTTACTATTTACTCTCCAGCGGGAGAGCTATTCGACTATGGGATGGCAGACTAGAAAAACGTTCCATACGAAGTACGTTTTCCTAAATTCATTATAAGTCTACGGACGTTATAAATATAGAAACATACAGCAAAGATTTTTGCTGAATACAAACTAAAAAATGGAAATATTATATCAGAGAAATTCGCAGGTTAAAATTATGACTATCTATCGATACCAGAGGTATATATTATTATGTTTACTAAATATAAGTAACAAGAAAGGTAAGGTCCAGTTATCTAATTTGCAGTTAATAATATATTAACGTAACGTAACAAGTTAATAATTTTTTTAGAGTCCTTCCTCTATAAGGCTACAAACTTATTTATTAAAAGATCGCTGTCTGTGATTTTTTTATCCTTAAATAAAATTGTTAAACTCATTATAATGACATATTTCTTTGGAATTTATAAATATGAGTGCATCAGTTCGGTAGCGTGAATGTTTCGACTTACTTAGAGAATTTTGACAGCAGACGTGTTGGTTGTACACACTGTGTTTCATTCAGAATAATTAATGTTAATAACTTTGCCAGATTGGAATATTAAATTGAAATTAAATTTTAATTTATTAATTTGAACACAATGTTGCAACATACACAAAAAGCAATAAATTTCCGTAAGCCATTCATGCGGTCGGATAGTTCCGTTTTGCAAAGTTAAACGAAAAGTGCAATTTAGGTTAAGCCTTTAACGATATATTCCAATAAATACTGTGAATTGTAATACAAACCAACATAAAAAAGACTGACACTGGCGAGATATGAAATATCCCGTTTTACTGATACGCATTTTACCTGCCATCAAAACTTTGGTATTGCATGTTTATGTTATTCTCTACCATATTTATAAAACATTACATCGAATTAGTTTTTTCTATGTGAATAAATAAAATAAAATGTTCAATCAATAATGATAATAACAATAACAATAACTAATATTCTCGTTTCTTTAGTCTGCTGGTTTGAGATCGGAAACAGAAGGTTATGTGTTTGCGTGTCAAGATGGTGTTATAAATACTTTGGCGCACAGGGCCCGCATATTCCAAATAACGGAGTCCAGACTCTGTAGATTGTGGTACCACTATCCTGAAACCATCATGCACATTCTGTCTGTTTGTCCATTTCTTGCAGCATCGAGCTACGTGTCTCGACATAATGCTGCTCTTCGCGTGCCCTACTTCTATCTTAGACATGCCTATGGTATTGACCAAATACCAGTTATACCGTAAGTCCCTTCTGAGGTAGAATCGGCGGTGGAAAATTCCAAGTGCCGCATTTATTGGAATTACTCCTTCCCCACTTTATGTTGTCACGAAAATAGAGCTTGCCTATATTATTTTTTGTTTCATTTTGGCATTTATAATAAAGTGACGTTTATTATAAAAAAAATATGTAATAAATTTTTAATTTTTGATAAATGTAAAAAAGTTACTAAATTTCAAAATCTAGTTCCGTTTAAACGTTTCGATTAGTCTTTATATATTGCAGTTTCGGCTCTCGCCATTGTCAATGTTCCAATACTGATTTTCTTCTTCAGCCCATAAACGTCCCACAGTTGTCTCATCGAGCCGTAATTGTTCACCACCGTACTGCTACTATATATTAGGCACGGGCATTTAATTTCGAAGAGTGAAATTTTAGTTCTACAACTCCCACGGCGACCCAGTCCGGGTTGGGAGGGATGATTAATTTATGATGTGTTGTTTATTTATTTTTATTTATTTATTTACTTTTTACTGAAGGTGCGGGGGTAAGGACGAATGATTGATGTGTGTGTATATGTGGAAGGGTAATACGGGTTGCGGAAATTAATGCAACTATATCTAGCTAACCACTTTCGAAATATTTTATTTCTTCGTTAGAGCTACGCAAATAAAACTCTTATATATAAAAATTATAATATATAATATTATAAATTTATTAAATTCTGCCTTTCGGCTTGAATTATATATTGTACATTACACATTTTGCTAAATTTTCATTTCATTCCTTTCTACTTTTTTCCGCCGTTGTGTCTTTGTTGAATGAAGGTTCTTCTTTGTGAAATTTCATTCATCCATGTCCATCCTGATCTTGTGTCATTAAAACTTCTTCTCGTGTTCCTCCTCTGTGTCGGACTTCGTCACAATTGTGAAGTAGGTGCTCGATGGTTTCCCTTTCTCTCCGACACATCCTACATACTTTTCCTTCATCTTCTTTCCAGAATTGGTTGTCTCTCTTCTCGTTACCACATCTAAATCTTGCTACTATCCGTTTCTTACCTCTATTTACTTTTTCCGTTAGGTACTTCGGTATTTGTGTTGTCCAAATTTTGGCGTACTAATTATTGTATCTGGATTCTTTAATTCTTTCCTGTCTTTCTTGGCCTTGTATATCTTTCATTCTATGTGCTACTTCGTCAATGAAGCTTCGTTATCTAGCTCTCTTCCATCCTATTTCCTCTAGCGAAAGACCGCAATATTGGTACCTGCTTTTCCTTTTCTCTAAAAATCAGAATTTAAAATACAATATCTGATAGCAAAATTTTTCAAAACACATACCAGATCTAGTGCAATAAAGTCATTGTTCCCTTGTTAAAATTATTCGTATTTGTAAAACAATAAATAGGATTCAGTAGATAAAAAATATATGTAATTAATAAGTTAAAAATAAATAAATAAACTAGATATAGACAAAAAGTAAAAAATAAACATTACAATACACACAAATTAAAACAAAATAAACTACGAAATCGCTGCGAATATGGTGTGACGGAGACTGCAGTATTTGTACAGAAGAAATCAGAAAAATGCAAAAAAAGCTGCATAGACCTGATAGGGGGGAAAAACAGAATCGATGACTACGGGGTTAAAACGGGGTTGCGGTGATAAAAATTGAATTGTCAAGTGCCATGTATTAGGATAATTATATATTGAGAAGAAAATATTGTATTTATGAAAGGTTAATTCAAAAACCCAAATTACGTAAAAATATAAAAATTTAAACCTATAATCCCAGCAAAGTGCTGAAAACTCCAGATCTGCATGGAAAAAACTATCGTTGGTAGACAATATAACAAATATCAAAATAATATATATATGATTCAAAGTATTCAGCAGATCAACCTGAATAACAAACGGCAAATCAAAATACAAGAACACCTCCATACGGCCCACGAAGAAAAAAATATAATCACCAAAATTATATGGACAGTGGTCCATGTTGGAATCATAGGCAACGAAAGCCACAAATAAGACTGCCATCCAAATCAGCACATAAACCGAAGACTTCATAACAAACAAAATCCAAGACACATGGCAAAATGAATGGACCCAAATGACAAATAACAAACTTAGACAAATAAAAGAACAAACGAAGACCTGGGAGACATTAGACAAAAGACAAGACCAAATAATTATTACCAGACTTAGAATCAGACATTGCCGACTGACACACGGACATATCTTCCAAAAAGAGGACAGACCACAATGTGAAACTTGCCAGACACCAATGACAGTAAAACACATTATTACAGACAGTGTTAAATACACTACGGAACGACAGACATACCAAATACCATCAGAAATAAAAGGAGCCCTCAGCAATACAACAAAACTACCAAACATAACGGACTACCGCAAAGACATAAACCTATACGACCAAATATAAATAACCTAACCTTATATATAACAAAATTTGTGATATACTATCATGTTCTAAAAAATATTTATTATATACACAAAATTTTACAAATTAACCTTATATATATGTAATGCTAATGGCCTAGAAGCCGAAGCATCTTTTTGTAAATAAAAAATAACATAAAATAATAATATATATTTTTTTATGTTAAACATGATTCTAAATATGGTGTCTTCTATTTTCTAAATCCTTTGATTCAAATTATTTTTGTCGCATGTGAATTTGTAATAATAAATTCCTTAATCCTCTGGTATTGGCGCAAAGTAGGGAGAAAGCATTCTATAGATCCAATTACATTGAAGAAACATCGATTGAACTCTGAATAGCGAAACAATATTAAATAATGATTCTTTATTTGTCCTCTTTCGTTCTGCCTCCATCTACGTACGAATAAAACGAAAAGAATAAATTCGTATCAAATGCATCCGGCTGAGCTACAATAGAAGTGACAGCCATAAAAAAGATTTTGAAAAAAGATTGTAACGCTTTTATAGTCGTGACCGTTCAGTTGAAGTTAAATAAATTACTGTCAAATTGATCTGTACCGTCGATCAGAATATCTCAACATTTCTATTCCATTATTCAAGACTATCAAAATCTGCCTTATAGAATCCACTGTCGAACCTAAAAAATTCTATAACATTAATTATCAATACAAATATCTTGCAATGTGGATAAACGATAGGTCATATACAACTATTGAACTATTAACACAAAAATAGAACAACTTGTGACTTAGGTGGAGCGCTCATCAGACTGATATTACATATGACATGATGAATGTTACTTGTCGTAACTTCCAAATAACACGTCATATGTTGAAAATATATAAAAATAAGGTAAACGATTAAATGATGCACTAAGTATAGTTTCACAAATTGGTTTATTGAACATTCTGACAATCTCACATGATTGTAGAATGCTCGAGATGGGATTGGACATATACAGGTTGATGGACTTACCTAGTGGTTGAAATGTCACGTAGCAAAGAGCCTTTTGAAATGCTGTAGTTAACGTAATACAACAGGTCTGGAATGGAGGGTTTGGACAAACAGCCACGATCGAATTCACAAGTCCACACCGTATATTCGCGAAATGTCTTAAAACACACGAATATGAATGCATGCGTAAAATGCATTCACGACAACAAAGCAGAGTAAACGAATTGAAGTAGACAAAACTAATTCTACCTCTGCTTAAAAAAGCACGATACTAAGAGCTCAGATGATGCGGTGACCGAAATGAGCGACTAAAGTACACTAAGAGACGATACAAATGTATGTTGCATATACATTCGTAAACATAACCTAAACAGGGGTCGTGTACAGGCAGAATTGAGGACAAAATTAACACGACACAGTTGGTTCAAATGTTTTTCGGTAACTAAATTAAAAATAATGTTGAACAGTGTTACTTTAGCCCTAGCGTTCATTGAAATAATACTGATAGTGATATAACACAATAGTTGAATTTTATAATTTTGATATGTAATCACAATTGGTGATTACTTTGATAATAAGTTAAAATTTAACGTTCCTGTAGACAAAATGACGAAATCTGCCTTTAAAACCCTTGGTTTCATATTCCGATCTTGCAAAGAACTTCGCCAACCCGCTAGTCTCATTCAAATCTTCAAAACTCTCGTCATTCCCCGTTTGGAATATTCGAGTACAACATGGTGTCCTCAATATCGTATTTACATTGACAGACTAGAATCAGTGCAGAGACTATTCACTAAATATTTGGATTTTAAATATTTTAGAAACAATATGTCATTTACATATGATGCTCGTCTTGCCCGCTATGATTTAGTGAGTTTGACAAAACGGCGTGTACAAATCGATATGTACTGTGTCAATAAAATAGTCAATCAGATTATCGATTGCCCCAATATTTTGCAGTTGATCAAATTCAATATACCCCAATAGAGTACAAGACAAAACCATACATTCTATATCAATAGTAGAACAACAAATGCAGGAATGAATTTACCCCTCAACAGAATCATGTCGATATTTGATCAGTACTATCAACGGCTGTGATATTTTCTTCATTTACCTTTGCTCAGTTTAAGTCAGAAGTAAAACAAATTGTAATTTAGCATTTAAGGTTTATTTTAATTTTTTTATTTTTATGTAAATATGTACACATTATATCATTTGTAACCTGTGGGAATTTCTAAGGAGACTCACATCTCAGTTTATTCCCCATTTAAATCAATAAATAAATAAATTAGTTGTCATTTACTAGATACTTACAAAATCCTGACATTTTTGAAAATTCACACTTCACATTTATATATTTTTTTATTGATAGCCATACATTATACCCTGCAGTCAGCCATCTGTGTGGAAGTTTTGTACTAAGAGCGGTTTATATAATGAATGTTTACCATATTATTTTGGATCTTTTATTAATATTTTCGGGGGTAGAAAAAATGCCTATGCAATACATGTGTAAAGGAATCTTTTCTGTTTTGTAATCCTATTTTCGGAATTCGATAGCAAAGATCTCATTTGCATACTAACTATTAATAACTATTATGTGATAAAAAATATTTTTCTAATTTATTTTTACATAATCACTTAAAATTGATTGTGAAATAGCACAATATACTTTATTTATAAATACTTTTTCGACTCATTTAGTATTTGAAAATCAGGCAGGCGTAATCTGGGTCCATAATTTTTTTATTGTAATGCATTTAGTGATTGTAAAAATATTTCATTTTTAACTGGTATTTTAATGGAAATTACAAATCTCAAGGAAAATATAATAAATATATTTGCATACGAACAATTTCACGCAAAATTTGATATTAAATTGTTGTAGGGTTTAACATTTCTAGATATCAGGTTATTATTATTATGACCATATTAAGACAATCCATTTATTTTATTAGGTTTCTTCCAATACAAGGTTCAACATTATTATCTATAGATCAGTCTAATTACGTGATCGGAATAACGTCATTTTAGGGTTCGGCGGTATTACAAACTATTTGTGATAGACGATTTACACATTAAAATTATTTAAATTTAACACCTTAAGGCTGCTCGCCCCTTTGGACGCGTTTTATCCGATCCGATCAGATTTCAGACGACAAGCTGTGAACGATCTCATCACAGCAAAATGAATTAAAGCGCGTTCTTTGGATGCGTTTTCATCCGATCCGATCCGGTCAGAACAGATTTCGGACGAAAAACTGTGACCGATCCCAGCACAGCAAAATAAATTGAAGGTCGTCCAGTGGATGCGAACTTATCGGTCCGATTTCGTACGAACACAGCCGACGTGCCAACGATACCATTCTGATAGGATTTTACATGCAAATTCATGCGAACGAGGGAAATTTCAGACATATTATCATTATTTATCTATCATGGACATCGAAAAGTTAATTAGTTTAATAAGTGAAAGAAAGGTTTTATGGGACATGAGAGATAAAAAATATTACATAAGGGATTCAGCCGGTGATAATAAAAAAAATTTTTTCGTCTATTTTTAAATCCTCATATAGATGATGAAATTCTCCAAACTATTTCTTTTCTCTAATATATCATTAGTCCAGCATTCTTTTCTCTTTCTTTGAAGTAGGCGTCTAACTAAATAAGAGTTCTCCAAAAAAATAAGGTTATCCATTGCAAGACTTGTTTTCAGAGCTTGTTGAAACAAATGAATTCCCCGTATCGCGTCGCATCTGAAGCATTCCGCGTCCAGTGGACGATATGCGAAATCGTTCGGATCGGATCGGATCGGATGAAAACGCATCCATAGGACGAGCTGTCTTGTCCGAAATCTGTTCTGATCGGATCGGATCTAATCTAATCGGATCGGATGAATGCGCATCCAAAGGACGAGCAGCCTTATGCGACAATTCTGTGGCAAATCTGTAAGCTACAGACGATCGTATCTAAGGAGTTATTTTATGTGTTGTTATGGACAGTTTCTTATAGATTTTGTCTGTAAGCTTACAGGTATTGCCGCATTAGTTATGTTGTTTTTATGTCCACGTTATAAAAATGTATTTGAAATACTTGATTTTGTTTGCTTGGTATCCACAACAATTGTTTACAACCCTTATGTCAATGTGATCAGCTGTTTTCTCGCGCAGAATTCATGAAGTAATTTATGTGTTGTTCTTATGTTGAACGAAGTCTATATCTAGTTCAATGCTTAATAAAAGTTGACGGAAGTGGGCCTGCATTACTCGCGAACACCAAGCAAATTGTGCGCCGTTTTCAAAAACTTCAAATTAAGATACTGAACTTTGAACTTTTCTTCGAATCAATCGGAATTTTAAAATCTTTCTTATTGGAAACTCGATCAGATTCAAATTGAAAGAATGTTCTTGAAACGCAAGAAAAAAACAAATAAGATATGAATGGAGAACCAGAATTTATATCTTTAGTTAAAGTTCGCCGAAGAAAAAAAAGAACGTCAGTTTCAATATGAATTTCATGATGAATTATGAAACGCCAGATGATAGATTGCGAGTCAATACTTTTGTACGATTTTGGATACTACTTGGGACTTGTTGAATGAACATTTTAAACATCTAGAACAGTGTTTCTCAATCTTGTTACTCTCGTGGCACATTTTCCAAAGACGAAAAATTTCGCGGAACACCTACGTAGTCGTAGAAGAAGTCTAATTGGTCTTTATTCAAATAGTGTTCAGCCTGAATGCAGATCCAGGATATGTCCGGATATGTCAATTTCAATTCGTCTTAAAAAGATCCTTCTTGTACTTTATTCTTATTAATGGTATTGTACATGTATATTCGGACAATGATGTTAAAATAAAAACGACGCCATTTTTTTTTTATATATTTCGCGGCATAGTTTGAAAGTTTTGCGGCACACTAAAGTGCCGCGGCACACCCTTTGAGAAACACTGATCTAGAAACTCGGTTCTCTAGTGATGATTTTCAGAAAATTTTAAGATATTATGATAACAAAGACATAAATGGTACAAAACTCTCTGACGAGATAGTTGATTATAATATGTGGGTATATATACATAAATCTAGCTGAGGTACCCGTGCTTCGCTACGGTTTTACTCAGCATTATTGTTTTATTTTTATAAAGAATCAGATAATTTTACAAAAAAAAATGCTAAAAGATAACCGTCCTCTATCGAATAAAAAATATCAATACCCTAAGGGGGTAACCCTTAGGGGTGAAATATTAAAAAACGGTGAAAACACTTTCAAAATTTTGAATAGATTACTATATGCCAAAAGGAATGTTGTCAACAAACACAGGGGATCCGATAAAGGGTTCTTTAATTCATTTCCAATCTAGATACACAACTTTAGTGGTTGATTAGGGCAGAACACTGAATTATGTTTTTATACATGTCGGCTGCATTTTGCAAAAATACAGTAATTGTTCTTAACCAGATTCGTCAGAAAAAAGGAATTTGTAAAAATTATCAGCCTTTCGAACAGGAGTATCTGAGGCCTATGAATTTCCGATAGTGTATCTTACTTACCCTTGGCTTTCTTTTCATGATAACTCCAACGGATTAGCATAGAAAAAACATAGATCGGCAGCATGATACATTGTTTTTAATGGGGATATTTAGAATTGTATGAGGCACCACACGAACAAAACCACAGCATTAGCCATTACTGTGTTTTAAAATGGTAATATAATTAGGAATAAAAATAAGATTACTAGAAAACAACAAAATATATGCTTTACTGTGTTTGGAAATGACTTGTTCAAACATGTTATATCAAGTTCAGACATTAAGACACGGTAAGTTAAGGACCAATAATAAACACAGTAATTACAAATACCACACAAAAACACAGTATCACCGTAGCAGATACTGTGTTTTTCCTTGGACATTGTCTTATGCTGTGTTTTAGACTGGTTACTCTGTTCCATAAAATGCAGTTACTGTGTTGCTACATATGCATAACTTCTGACTGGGACCGCCGATTAAAAAAAAAATTATATTAAAAGGTGCAGAAGAACACAGCAAGTTCAATATTGTCCTAAACTCATTTTTCACAAAAATGTCAATTACTGTGTTTTTGCAAAATGCAGCCGATGTGTATGTGTAAATTTTGTGAGCAAAAAAGTCGATATCTCATCGGTCCTGAGAGATATTGTCACGGGCTCGATTCAAGAACGGACATCTTTTCTATAAAATTTATTATATAATAATAATTTTACATCAGAATACAATTAGCCGTCAGAATGGCTGCTGGTGTTGTCTGTTAGTAGCTGATGTAAGTCCCGTTCTTGCCCCGGCTTCTCCAGGATCGGTCGAACCACCACAGGTATCCGCACGAGGCGAACACGTGGAGAAGCTCTGTAGACGGTACTCACATCTCGGGTTGGTGACTTGAACAGCTGGGCTGGTCCTTGGGTAGCGTGCGCACAAAAATGATCGAAAGAATAACTACTGAATAACTGACTCAATGAATCACTGACTAACTGACTCTCGACTCTATTCCCTAAGACCATTTTATAACTGTTAACCAGGACACTATGACGTGAGGTCCTACCTCAATTGTTTTGGAAACAATATTCATTTGTGTAATTGTTGGCAGCAATTAAAGACCATAGTCGGCACAATTGAATAATGTTTATCAACACATTAGAAAGTAGTTCAAAACTTACATATAAGTCGTAAAGGTCTATAAGTTGTAAAAACAAAAAGGTATGTCTAATAATTTATAGTGGGTATTAGAATATATATTTTCTTATTTACATTTGTTAAAATTTGTTAATAACTTATGTACAACACATCTATTTGTAAAAAATGTAAATAAAGTTATTATTATTATTATTATATTATATTATATTACGTTGACAAACACGCAACACTCTGCACATTCTTTAATTCCCAAAACCGCAAGTCAGCAACCAAGACCTACACGGCCTAAAGGCCGCTCAAGGAATTGGCACATTAGCATACAATTATATCATAATTGTAACATTCAAGGTATCATATCAAGGTATCCGTGAAAATATATTTTACCCCATTTCACCCCCATAAGGGTCGAATTTCGAGAAATTACTTCTCAGTAGGTACTTATGTCATGGAAGGAATATTCTCCCTGAATTTTACATTTTTTTAGATTCAATGGACGTTCTACCGAATGAATAATACAAATTTGATCCCTTAGGGGTGACATTTAAAAAAGAGTCACAATTTTCTAAATATTTTAAAACGACATCAATATACCAAAAAGAAATGTTATGTCAATAAACGCAGTGTGCACGAAGAATTTTATAATACAACCCGGATGTAGATACAGCCCTTTAGGGGTTGATTATGGCAAAATCCTGTAATTCGTCACTAAGCAATTATTTGAGCAAACTATGTGAGTAAAAACTAAGTCGATATCCCTCCCACCGACCCTAAGAGATATTGAGGAATTCGTGAAAACATATTTTACCCCTTTTCACCCCCTTAAGGATTGAATTTCAAAAAATCCCTTCTTAGTGGGTATTTATATCATGGAAGGAATATACTCATTTCTAAATATACTAAAATTTCTAGTTTCTAGGTCCAGGGGTTTGGGATGGGCGGTGATGAGTGAATCAGTGAGGACAGCTTTATGTATATAGATTTTATTGTTCAATTATTAAAAATTTACAAAATGTACAAAAATATTCACAAAAATCAAGAGTGCAAGCCTTACCTCTAGATACTTTATTTACAGTTGTACTTATTATTATTATTATTAATAATAAAGTGTAGAGCAAAAGCCAAAGGCTTGTTGTGCTCAGAATATGTACATTGATACATATTTTTACAAAATAAAACAAAAATAAATACAACTTAATTGTGAAATATAGTTAATAGATAAATTACGAAAACATATAACATACATTATACAGAAACGGATCAGTTTCTAAATACCAAAAAAATAATATATATAAATATAGAACAAAGTTAAAATAAAATTAGAAAGAGCATTCATGAAGGGAAAATGGTTGCAATCCTAGCCTTCAATGCATTTATGGAAGGGGCAGATACCGCTTCGTCCGAGAGTGAGTTCCACAGGTCGAATACTCTGTTAGAGATGAAATGTTGTCTCTCCTGCCTAGACTATTTCTCGTGCTTCAGCTTGAGCTGGTGGCCACGAAGGCGTTGGTCCAAATTGGGTTGAAACAACGAGGTCGTGTCAGTAGAGAACTTGCCTGTGGTTATCCTATACATCTGTATAAGATCTCCTCGGCTTCTGCTATCAGCTAGAGACGGTAACTTCAGTTTTCTGAGACGTTCATCATAGGGTAGACGTACTTATGGTTCAGAGTTAATTTGTGTTTTTGATTCTGGTACAAAAAAGTCATTTTATTATTAATACAGGAAAAATTTTCAAAAAACCAGTAGACTTTTAATTTATATGATTTATAGCTACATTATATTTATTTAAATATTTATGAGTTACCATTTTATGCTTGTTATTTTTTACAATATTTGATCCTATTTTCAAGTTTAGTTGATAAGAATGTCTTTTAATTCTGACAATAGTATTTTATTTAACAAGCATAACATGGGGTCTATATTTCACGAGGATAAAGTTTACCACCCGAGCTGTAGGCCAGACCTCCAGACTTTCAGAATCTATGTTATCAAGATGATTGCTGAACCATCAGCTCATGGAATATACAACAATTATGCTAACAGCGTCAACGGAGATTGTCAGAATGGCGTACTTCTCCTTTTTTCAATCTGACATTAGCTATGGCATTGAGATGTGGTTTGCGTCAACTGGCTGGCAAAGAATTTTTATAATCCAAAAACGAGCCATCAGGACTTTAGCCCAAGTTTCGCCGCGCACCTCATGGAAATAAGTTTTCAAGGAATACAAAATCCTGACAGACTAATGTTTATAAAGACCAACGAAAACAACATACTAAGGCACAGTCAGATTCATAAGTACAATACTAGGAACAGAGAACTTTTTACCATTCCTAGGCACAGATATTCAGACCAATTCTGTAACTCAGTTACTATGATCAGTTTAACTAAATTTGTCTCTATGAGCAAGGTCAGTTACTATCATGAATGAAAGTCATTATACTTTTTATAATGTTTTATCTTGTAGTTACGTTACTACACAGTACATTTTTACAGAATTGATCTGATAGTGCATCAAGAAATCTACCCTTAACTGCATGTATCGGTCTCTGTAATGCCCTGCCAGCTGTGCTCAGAAATAGCTGCAATGTCAAATTCAAAAGAGGCCTAAAAAATATACTTCTTGACGGAGCGTTTTATAGCGTCTAGCGAATTTGTAGATACGATTAATGTCGTAAAATTTTGAAATATATTATTGTTTATATTGACGTATGTTACTGTGTACTAAATGTACAATCAGCTTCAATAAATAAAATGATTTGATATTAAAAAAATGATTTGATATGAACAGAATTATGTATTTACAATTGGACACAATGCATTTATTATTTTATGGTCGTAGATTTCTTTGTAAGTTAATATATTGCGGTATTGTTAACATTTGGATAGATTTAAGCATGTCACTAATTTGCTCACATTTGGGGTATTATTCTTAGTTACTTATAATAGTTATTTATGCAGTTAATGTGTAAAGGAGGTCTTTTTTATGGAGTGTGAATTTTTGCGCAAGGCGTTGCCAAGTACATTTTCTATAGAATTATAAAATGACAACAGACAGAAATACCTTGTTAAAATTACGCATTTTTCTCTCCTCTTTCACTCACCTTGTATTTTATAAAATACCAAATGTTTTATATAATTTAATGTCGACAAATTAATATTGTGAAAATGTTGTTGAAATAACGAACATTGTAAGTTTTATTATTTTTATTTAATAACTGCTCACTAGTTTCGGCTTTAGCCATTTTCAAAGCAAAGAAATAAGATACAAAGATTACAACTTAAATACTGTTTGCAGGTAAGAATTTATTAATCTTAATCCGTTAATCCTATGAGAGTTGAGGTAGACAAGTCGGTCATCTCATTAACGGTTTTTCCTATTTTGGTCAATTTCTTTATCTCGTCCGCCTCCAATAAATTTAATTTGGTGTCTTTTGATTGTGAATGAATGACATCTGGCTTGAAGTTTAAACAAAATTTTTCTGAGTTCAGATGTACAGCGAATGAAGAATGAGTTTTTTGTTTTTTCCAGGAGGTTTTGTGTTCTTCAATTCGGATGGCAAAAGATCTTCTTGTTTGGCCACAATAGGCAGAGCCACACGTGTCACATGTTAACATGTAAACGCCACTCTTATCCAGTGTAATTGCTTTGTGTTTATTATTTACTAAAGATTTTTTAATGTTGTTAATATTTCTAAATGAAACTTTGACGTTGTTAGAGTTTATTTAACTATCAGCTACTGATAGATCCGCTAGTAAAAATAGCAAGTTAGCTATTTTGGTACTGATAGATCCCAAGTAAAGGTTTTGTTATTGTTAAATTTTTTACTATCTGTATTTTCATATCCCACCGTTTGAAATATTCTCTTATAAACGTTATTCGCAGAGAAATTTGTATGAATAGGGACTTATTTTTTACAGCATCGCCTAAACTCTTCGTTAAAAGCGATGATGGGATCAGAGTTGCTAGTTGGCAAGCGTAAGAAAATACATACAGCTACGTCACTCACTTTAACTTAAATATGTATACGCATTCCACGAATATTAGAATTTTCCCAGACGATTTATGGAGATAGATATTAATATTATTTTTTATAAAATATGTCATACCTAACATGAAAATATCATCCAATATGAACAGTTTTGTATAGAATTTTATAGAATAAAGCAAGGGTTCGAACCGACGTAAAATATGGTTCGATTTCAGTTAACGGTTTTCTTAATCTCTGTGGTTAATTTAAAATTTTAACCAGTTCAATAACAGGTTTATCATTTAGTTCGTTCAGATTCAGTGCGGTACATTTATATATATTTTTAATAATTAGAATAATATGCCCCGGCACCGGGGCAAAATGAGCACAAGCAAGCTTTTTTTATATCGTCATAACTTTTATTTTTGTAGTTTTCTTTAAGTTTTTTTTTATTGTCTGTAATAATTAAACAAAAAATCATCTTACGAATAAAAGTATTTAGAAATTTTTTACGATATTTCTTAAGATGTTATTAAAGATAATCCTTAAGGTGCCCGTTATGCTCCGGCTTCCCCTACTTCTTGCTTATCATTTTTATAATGAAACTTTAAGAGGCATAGAACATTAATTGCCCTATGAAACAATCGTTGACTTTACTTTGTAACAAATTTATTATTTTATTTTTAAGTATACAAGATGTTGAAAAATTTCTTTCATTTTGTGTTGACATTGGCCAAACTGATATGAGTTCATTAACAAGCATCGTAAAGTTAGGTTTGAGAGAATACATTGCTTCAAAAAGCTCATCTTTTTTCTTATAGAAGCAAATATATATTCTCTGCTTGCATAGAACTAAGTTTTATTATTGAAATTTATATTGCTTTAGCCCAGGGATTGGCAACCAGCGACTCGCCAAACGATTTTATGCAGCTCATCAGTAAGAAAATATAATATTTACTTTTCTTATCCAACGTAGCCTACACAGCTATTATTACTACCGCACTGTTTTAGGCTTCTTACACACTAGACGTATTTATTCCGACGTAATTAGGTGTAAACCGGCGTAAAGAAGAACTTAAGATAGCAAAATATAGAAATAACTAAAGAAAGTATGGCCCGCAAAAAAAAAGATATTAAATACTACCTGCGACGTAGAAATGGTTGGCATTTTTTTCGGCAAACCTAACTTTTTCAGCGATTTTTTCAGCTATTTTTTCTGCAATATTTTCAGCAATTTTTTCATCAATTTTTTCAGCAATTGGTTCAGCAATTTTTTCAGCAAACCTTTTTTTTTCAGCAATTTTTTCGGCAAACCAAAATTTTTCAGCAATTTTTTCAGCAATTTTTTCGGCAATTTTCTCAGCAATTTTTTCAGCAATTTTTTCGACAAACTTAGTTTTTCAGCAATTTTTTCGGCAAACCAAAGTTTTTCAGCAATTTTTTCGGCAATTTTTTCAGCAATTTTTTCAGCAATATTTTCAGCAATTTTTTCAGCAATTTTTTTATTAATTTTTTCGGCAATTTTTTCAGCAACTTTTTTGGCAATTGTTTCAGCATTTTTTCAGAAATTTTTTCGGCAATTTTCTGAGCAATTTTTTCAGCAATTTTTTCGGCAAACTTAACTTTTTCAGCAATTTTTTCGGCAAACCAAACTTTTTCAGCAATTTTTTCGGCAATTGTTTCAGCAATTTTTCAGCAATTTTTTCGGCAATTTTCCCAGCACTTTTTTCAGCAATTTTTTCAGCAATTTTTTCGGCAATTTTCTCAGCAATTTTTTCAGCAATTTTTTCAGCAATTTTTTCAGCAATTATTTCAACAATTTTTTCGGCAATTTTCTCAGTAATTATTTCGGCAATTATCTCAGCAATTTTTTCGGCAATTTTCTCAGCAATTTTTTTGGCAATTTTCTCAGCAATTTTCTCAGCAATTTTCTCAGCATTTTTTTCAGCAATTTTTTCGGCAATTTTCTCAGCAATTTTCTCAGCAATTTTTTCAGCAATTTTTTCAGCATTTTTTTCGGCAATTTTTTGGCAATTTTTTCGGCAATTTTCCGGCAATTTTTTCGGCAATTTTTTCAGCAATTTTTTCAGCAATTTTTCCGGCAATTTTTTCAGCAAACTTAACTTCTTCAATAATTTTTTCGGCAAACCAAACTTTTGTTTCAGCAATTTTTCAGCAATTTTTCCGGAAATTTTCTCAGCAATTTTTTCGGCAATTATCTCAGCAATTTATCAGCACTTTTTTCAGCAATATTTTCAGCAATTTTTTCAGCGATTTTTTCAGCAATTTTTTCAGCAATTTTTTCGGCCATTTTCTCGGCAATTTTTTCAGCAATTTTTTCAGCAATTTTTTCAGCAACGTTTTCAGCAATTTTTTCGGGATTTTTTTCGGGAATTTTTTCGGGAATTTTTCGGCAATTTTTTCGGCAATTTTTTCGGCTATTTTTTCAATAATTTTTTCAGAATTTTTTTCGGCAATATTTTCATCAAACCTAACTTTTTCAGCCATTTTTTCGGCAAACCTATTTTTTTCAGCAATTTTTTCGGCAAACCTAACATTTTCAGCAATTTTGTCAGCAATTTTTTCGGCAAATCTAACTTAATCGATTTCAACAATTCAATTTTTCCCGAGGAAGAAACTCTATCGGAATCCTCGGCTGGCCGCTTTCTAGAACACTAGATATATATCCAACCCCATCGAATGACGAAGGGTGCTTTGGAAATCTACACATGTTCAATATGCGACACAAAAGTTTTTCCGCACACACAGCACAAATACTCTCCATATGACACAGGCATACTATTCTCAGTCTCTCTCTCCGTCGGGCACGAGCAGTCTCAGCTAGTGTTATTCTCTGCTGTTCAAACTGGTTCACTGCACAAGACTCCGAGTGTTTCCACCTGGAACGATCAGTACATACCTTCTCCCAAGATGAATGTAGGAGGTGACATGATTTGAGTGAACTCTTGATCATATCTTTGTATCTCCTGTACGGAGCTCCAGGGTTTCTACTGCCATATGATAACTCTGAATACAGTACCTGCTTAGGCATACGGTTTTCTGGCATTCTAATTACATGTCTTGTCCATTTAAGATGTTTCTGGATTAGGGTAGCTTCAATGCTCAACCTGCTTTTTTTAGAATGTCAGTATCAGGCACGTAGTCCTGCTATTTAATCTTCAGAATAGATCGTAAACATCACTGATTAAATCTTTCCAACAATCTGATGTGTCTATGATAGAGACACCATGATTTGCTACTATATAGGAGTACTGAGAGGATCACCGTTCTGTAAACCTTTATCTTGGTGTGATACTGTAGACCTCTGATATTCCAGACCAATTTCCTCAATCTTCCAAACGCTGAGGTAGCTAAAGATATCCTCTTAGTAATTTCGTCATCGATCGTGCCTTTCGTTGTAACTATGCTACGGAGATATTTGAAAGCATTCACCTCTTTAAGTTCGGTGCCAGCGAGGTAGAACTTATGTATTTATTGAGGTTTATCCTGTCTAATAAACGTCTTATCGAGATTTACTGCAAGGCCGAAATCTTTTGCAGCATCAACAAATTTGATGATGGCTTCTTGCAAACGAATTGGTGTGTTGTCTACTAAGGCACAGTCGTCAGCATACAGCGCTCTGTAATAATACTATTGCAGATTTTTCTCATGCTGTTAAGACGTGATAACTTTAACAGTCCACCGTCAGTACGGAATTTAATTTCAAGACCACCAATGTAATCGTTGAAGGCATGTTGCAGTACGGTTGTCAAGTATAGTGAAAATAGCTCTAGTTATATAAATGTATTGTAATGTATTATTTTTATTGTATTTTCATTTTATTGTATTATATTATATGACTGTATGACATACTATCATAAATGATTATTACATGTATTGATTTTATGATAATGAAACAATAAACTAAACTAAACTAAACTAAACTAGCGAGGGTGCAAAAACACAACCTTGTTTAGTACCATTTTGTACACTAAAAGTCGTAGATGACATATTTCCGACTGATATGTATGCTTCCATACCATCGTGCAGTTGTTTGATAAAATTGATAAAGTTTGAAGTACAGCCATATTTATGTAGTACTTGCCATAAAGCTTTACGAGGCACGGAGTCAAAAGCTTTGGTAAAGTAAATGAAGCAAAATATAGAGGCATATTTTGTCCACGACTTTTCTCTAACAATTGACGAGTTACAAGTCGTTGGTAGTTCTGTAAGGGCGAAATCCGCTCTGTGACTCTGGTAGCACATTGTCGCTTATTTTGGGGCTTAGCCGATTAGAGAGAATTTTAGCCAATATCTTTTCTCCAACCGAGAGAAGACTTACCCCACGATAGTTGTTGCAGTCTGCTCTGCTACCCTTGTTTTTAAATATTGGAGTGATTTTTGCATCCCGAAACTGTTTTGGTACAATCTCTACAAGACTACTAGATATTACTAGACTTACTATATAACTATCCTGAAATCGGCAAGATAATTACACTTCAAGTTTAATTCTTTGTTTCTGTGAATGTTTGTAAAGCAGTACGCCACTGTGCTCTCATGAACATGGTAAAATTAGCAGAGTGTGATCAATCTGAAAGCTGGGATTCAGTACAAGTTGAAAGATCACAGCGTTCATTTCTCAACTGAACTCGACTTATCCATCACGGTGACACTCTGGTAATGTTGCCGTGAATCCTGCCAACGACAAATGTCTTTAATGTGTCAACGCTCTTTAGCCAACGTCGAAACATGCGTAACATACGATATCATCACTAATTATAAGTGTTACGTTTCAAATAACTACGTAATATTTTCAGTGTTAATAACCATTATAAACCATAATGCTTGCGTACATAATTAAAGTTACTTGGCAGAAAATTATAATACAAGCCTAGATCAGATAACGACAACCAGTCAAAGAAAATCTGGAATGATGCAGTAGAAAAATTGATGTGGAATATGAATTTTCACAAACTTCAGTTTCAAAGGAATGGGAATCGATATTTGATATTTTTTAGATATCAATGTGTCTTATCGAGCTATTCATGTTTTTGATATCGATATTGCGAGACCTATGTTATCGAACTATCAATGTTTTGGTACTAAGTTTATATTCTTGATTTTGCCACTAAAATAAAAAATAAAATCTATACAGGGTGTTTACGGTCTTTTTATTTCTTTTTTAATGGGTGATACTACAAATCAAAAGAAGGCGAAAAACTGTAAAACACCTAAGTAAAAGTATTATAATAAAAGAGATATTAATTTTTTAAATTTTCATAGGTAAGCGATAAATTAATGTTAGAAAAACTTGTAGTAACCTGTTCACTGACGAAAATCCCTTAACCAGTACACGGCAAATTGCTTGTCAAGTAGGTGGTCTTAAATCGTATTGTATGGCGAACACTGTTTGTTTGTTTATTGTTTTTTTTTTTTTTTTTTTATTAGCTACGTTTACGCGTAACGACACAAACAATTGCCACAATACACATATCTGGACTTTCGAAAATCCACATGTTGTTTACCGTGGTCATTTTCAGGACAAATTTTCTGTGAACGTATGAGCCAGATTGGTTAACTGACAGTTGATTTTTTGTGTTACCAAATCGATTAAATGCTGAAATTTATTTTATTTATTTTTTTTTACAAAATAATTTGCCAGAACTCTTAGAAGTTATTCCACTAAATGTACGTTAAATAATGTGGTTTCTTCAAGACGGTGCATTTCAGCCGTTTCGTTCGTCAACACTTAAACAATGTATTTGTGGGGGCAGTTGAAGACCATGGTATACACACCACCGAAATTATGGACCTAGAGGGTCTCAGTAACCAGGTAGAAGTAGCAGCGGAGGAATGTCGACAATGCATGGGCCTTACAGCATACGCTGATTCATGGATATGCCGAGCAAGACTTTGCATACAACAAAGCAGGCATATGCCGCCTGCCCAATGTTTAATGTATAATAATAATAATATTAACAATAAAGTAATAACTTCAAACGTCTGCTGTAAAAGTGCTTATCGTTTTCTTTGGATCCTATAAAAATAAAAACTTAAAAATTTAATATCTCTTTTATAAAACTTTTACTGAGGTGTTTTAAGAATTTTTGCCTTCTTCTGACCTGTAGTATCACACATCAAAAAATAAATAAGAAGACCGTTAACACCCTGTATAGTCTAGTAGTTTCTCGAGGCAGCCATAGCGTTAGAACGTGTTTCTCTAAGCTTTTTTAACAGTACTTAATTAGCAGCAAATCGCACAAATACTGCAAAACACGCAAAACTTTCAAAGTTCTTCAACTTACGAAAACACTTCGTGCACCTTAGTTGATTCGAAGAAAAGATCAACAAATATACCATCACCTGAAGCCAGCCAGCCAATATTGTCAGACAAAATCGTTTTCAAACGCTGACCAATATCTCAACAGAAGGTGGAGAAAAGCAAATTAAACCTCCACTAGTATTTATACCATGAGTTACGGGATACCAGGAGTTAAGAACTTCCACAATCAGACAGACCTTCTGGACACATTTGCTAAAAGTATGGGTTCTGTTTCTGGTTCTGTCGGGTTCTGTCGAAGAGTCCTTTGCATTTTATGCAGCACAGGGGTCTTCGGCACACGCACGTCTTATTTTTTAGATTAAATGTTTTGTATTCTTTACGGTCGGATATATGAATTCGAATAAATAATAGTTTTCATACGTATTTATTATTTTCAGGGTTCAGAAATTCAGATGTAATTTATTAGTTAACAAAAACTTCATTTGCTGCTTTAAATTTAGCAAACAAAAAATTATATTTGAGAGAAGTAGACCTTTATCTAAACCTGAAAATCCTTAGAAACTGTTATTAAAAAACTGAAGTAAAGTCTTGACATTCGCGAGGGTTACGTTCCCGAGTTCCCCGCGAAGGTGGAAATTCCAGGAATAGATCTAACCATAAAATTTAGTATATTTTAAGTTGGCAGCTCGCAGTTAGTTTTTCATGCTCGATCGTTGTACGGGTTATATCAAGTAATATAACATGCAAA
Organism: Liopterus haemorrhoidalis; assembly: GCA_963971575.1. Taxonomy (NCBI): domain Eukaryota; kingdom Metazoa; phylum Arthropoda; class Insecta; order Coleoptera; family Dytiscidae; genus Liopterus; species Liopterus haemorrhoidalis. Next base: position 60,938,729 of record OZ020611.1, read on the forward strand.
GCATAGTTGGAGAATACTATATTTCTATTTTCTAGTACGTTCTTTGTTCATAAGGCTCAGTAAATTAAGAGAGTTTGCGCAGTTCGTATGTACCCGACATGCCACGTTAAGTGAAAACAATTATACTTACCTTTTGTCAGTGGGAGAATTCTTCAGTATTATTTTATTGCATTGAAACTAGTTGGGCCATTTAACGTTGTATGCACAACGAATTTGAATTATAAACTACGTCGCAAACTTTTATTTATAATATCTTCTCTACGCGCATAGTCCGAAAATTATTTTGTGCGCATAATTGAGATATATATATATATATATATATATATGTAAATAATTCTCGCGTAAAAACACGAGAAAAAACAACAAACTGCGTAAATTTCGAACCTGCGTCGCTAAATTTCGACTGTAATATGAAATTCACATTGCAAATAGTATATTTTCCTTTTTTTATATAGAAATTTTTCATTAAATTCCAAACGTTTAAGCGAATCCTAATGGAATTTTAATGATAGAAGGTAGAATTCAAAATCCAATTTCGTTTAAACCAAAGAAACCGACTATAGTTCATAAGTTTTTTATTTCTTAAACATTTTTCTTTCGTTTTACATGTGTTTTCACTGCATCCCTTTATCAAAAAGTCACGCCACGCCATTGTATATGACATATCTTTCGGGTTATTTTACTATAGTATAAAATATCAGTAAATTAATGTGAAACATGATACCTTCCTGAACTATAAAAAAATATAGTGCTCTTCCACTGCAATACGTCTAATAGCATTTTTTAATGTAAAATCGTTTTGTGGGTTGCACACAAATATAAAAGCATAAATCTGTACTGGAACATCCAATTAACATCACATTGTGCTGAATTTCTTAAATTTCAACGATATATTGTCTGACGGATTATGTAAAAAATAGCCCATTGTTTAAATTTTAACAATTTTAATAAAAAATATATTAGTTTTTTAGATTAAAAATAAAATGTCATTCTATCAATTTCTATATGCTTTAATTCCAGTCTAATTTATAAATGTGAGAAAGTTATTATAATATAATTTTGAAAATAAATAATTTTGAACCAAATTAAACTTACATCGGTTTACATCAATTTTGAGAGTTTATATAAGAAAATCGAGCAGTGTAGACGTAGAAAAAAAAGTTGTGGAGCATTTTGCGACTCAGCAATGCGTTGTTTTTATCAAACATACTACAAAACGCTTCGACTACGATAACCTTCAAATTTCTTTTATTTTTGACAGTAACTAAAACATGTTAACAAACAAAATAGATGCTATTAGAGCGCTAAAAATCTACAAGTGGTTCATCAGCAACCATCGCAGTCTGACCGTGTGGTGAGGCATTTAGACAAGATTTGTTATTTTACATTACTTCTTCGAAGACATTGCCAATAACGTTGTAACTGTGGCAGGGTCGTTTTTTCGCCTAGGCCAACGAGGCCATTGCCTAGGGCCCGCTTATATAAAGAGCCCTGTCGCCGGTCTTAATTTTATTTTGTAAAGTTACTGATTTTACAAAAAAATAAATAAATAACAAAATGAATAACATTGACATAATAAATATACTATAAAATTCATATTTCAGACGAACTCCTGTTCGGCATTATAGAATTTATGTATGTAAAATGTATTGGGTTGATTAACGACGATTTTTGTTTGTATATTAGTTTATTCAACAAAAAAATTGCTGATTGAATACGATCTATTGCTGTATGGGGACGATCGAGCTGAGCCAGATAGACGTCGCTGTTGATGTTGAATTGCCGTTTGCCGATTTGTGTGGAATCCGCTTCTGTTGACGCTCATCATCTTCATTCAAGCAAAAACAAATGCCGTTTGCAATGATCTTCCAATGGATGTTTCCGCGTCTATCACACCATACACACCACATTGCCTTCTTGCTATGGGCACCTTTTGCTATTCCTTTCGGTGTTTCACCCGGAGATACACAAACTTTCATTCTTTTGACGTTTTTTAAGAGCAACCACGATTCATCACCAGTGACAAGATTCTTCAAAAATGACGATTGCTCGTTTTTCTAAAGCAATTCGGTAAAAATTCGAACTCGATCGGCTTTGTTATTATCGGAGAGTTCGCGAGACACCTATCCAGCTAATTTCCACAGATTTTCAAGATTTTTTAGGCGATGGACGATCGTGGATTGGTCGACATTGAAGTCTTCGGCCAGTAGCTGGGTTGTTATGCTATCGTCCTCTTCCAAGGCTGACAAAAGTGCCTGATCTTCGAAATCCGATGGCCATTCTCTTCCTTCATCATCCTTAAGACTCCTGTCACCCGATTTTAACTTGTGAAATCATATTTCAACTTGTTTTTGACCGATTGTTCTTTTGCCGAAAAATAAGTGTGCCGCTTTCCATCCTTTCTCGAAGTGGTATAGCATTATACGACGAACATGAATATGATTTTCGACACGCATTTATTTTACCTAAAACCAGAAGAATATTTTTATAATTATGAGGTAAAACAAGCGTAATTTTTAACTCCAAAAAAATCGTCGTTAATTATTGGTTGATGCAACGAATAATATTATTAAAATTAAATATAGCGGTAATGAATAATCAAGGTTAAAAATTAGGACTCCAAATCGTTGTAATCGTTTAAATTGCTATATTTTTTCTTAATTTGACTTAATTTCTACTGGTAGGAGGGCACGTTAAATACCCATGGCCTAGGGCTCTTACAATTCATAAGACGGTCCTGAACTGTGGGCGACAATCGGGACATGAGTTAGAACCTTCTGTCATATCCATTAGATGAATTGAGTTTAGAACACATATGGTTTCAACAAGATGGTGTTGTATGTCATGTAACGTGACCATCTAACGAAACGACAATCGAAATTTTCAGAGGGTGACTGGCCATCCAAATATCCATAATTAACAATTCTTGATTTTTTCTGGATTTTTCTTAATGGACGTGTCTATGCCAACAAGCCAACGCCGTTTGAATAACTATTGGACTATATTCGAGGAGCAATTATTTGCGCAGCTAGAATCATCACCTGAAACCTTTGGGAGAAATGCTTTCGAAAAAGCTCTCGTCTGTGTGGAAACAAGAGGTGGGCATTATATTTCAGAAATAATTGCTGAAGTTGTTGATGTTCTGTTCTAGAAATAATGTTTTAGGAACATTATATTTATATTTGATTTGGTCTCAGCAGTGTTTATCCGATTATTGAAAAGTCTCAGTCTCTTATTTGTTCTTCATTCTTCGATTCAGGATGGAAAATAAATAGTAGATATAATCTCACCTTGTGGTATACTGACACCGGTAACTCTCGGTTTTCCCCCCAATTCCGTTTCAGAATGATGAATGGGCGTAAATGGACGAGTCACAGAGTTCCACGCAGGCGATATATACGAGTACTTATTCTATAATTATTATGTTTAAATTTTTGGAATTATATATATAAAAGCCCAAATTCCTGTGTATCAGACCGTAACGCTTAGTTCCTGGGTGGTAGCGGGTCCTGCGGTATGTGGTGGGTCACGAACTGAGTGGTGGCGAACGACGTACTCCGACAGCAGCTCGGTTACCGAGACCAGAGCTCTACAGTTAGTACCTTGGCTTAATTAAAGAATGTTGTGTCAATTGATGTCCCGCCCGCGGCCCTATACTAATTTTTAAACGACACGCATTAAGCGGATTTTTAGGATTTCCTAAGTATAATCAGAAACAGCTATACCATTGATGTCTAGCATATGGCCCACGGGCCGTATCCGGTCGGATACTAATTTTAAAACAACACGCATTGAGCGGCTTTTTAGGATTTCCTAGGTATAATCAGAAACAGCTATACCATAGATGTCCAGCATATGGCCCGCGGGCCGTGTCCGTCCCGATACTGTTTTTTAAACGACACGCATTAAGCGGCTATTTAGGATTTCCTAGGTATAATCAGAAACAGCTATATCATTAATATCCAGCATATGGCCCGCGGGCCGTACCCGGCCTGATATTAATTTTTAAACAACGCGCATTGAGCAGCTTTTTAGGATTTCCTAAGTATAATCAAGAAACGTTTTTGTTTTGTTAATATACGCAGAATCATGCAAATTTTAATAATTGATTCCTACGTATATTGATTTTTATTCGATATTAATTTGCCAACATTGTTGACAACGGGTCTGCTAGTTAATATATAATTTCAATTATTATATTAATGGTAAAAATAAATTATATCGTACATATAATACTAGCGCGTGTGTTAATGTGATCTGGGTAACATTGTGACGTCATTTTTTCCTAAGGTTCTCGTGATTGGCTAACTGGGGACTCTGAGGTCTCTTGATTGACAAGTATTTTGCAGATTTATTCTCTAATCATCTACGAATATAATTACATATAGAAGTGTGTAGGATTTCGTATGCATAAACCAGAAACTATAGATACAACTATATGATTTGGTCGATATGAACAATATTTTGCAGATTTATTCTCTAAAAAACTGCGAATAAAATAACGTATAGAAATGTTTAGGGTTTCGTAGACATAAACAAGAAATTCTGTACACACCTATATCCTATGATCGATATGAAAAATAATTTGCTGATTTATTTTCTAAGAATCTGCGGATAAAATAACGTATAGAAATATATATGATTTTGTAGACATAAACAAGAAACTCTAGACGCTCCTACATTCTTTGACTGGTATGAACAATATTTTGCAGATATATTTTCTAAGAATCTACCAATATATTTATTTACTTATAATGGTTTATTAGGCATAAACAAAAAACTCTAGGCACTCCTATATCCTATGATCTATATGAAAAATATTTTGCAGATTTATTCTCTAAGAAACTGCGGATAAAATTACATGTAGAAATTTTTAGGGTTCGAAGGCATAAAAGAGAAACTCTAGACACGCCTATATTTTTTAACCCAGTGTTTCTCAACCAAAAACGCACCGCGGACTAGTATAATATATAATTTTCTAACGCAGACCACTAATAATAATTATTGGTTCATTTTTTGCAAGAAAACAAATATATTTAATTGGGGACAGGTAAATATATTTGTTTTATTTGTAGCAAATCGCAGAAAATTTACAGAAAATAAACAAAATATAAATTATTTACATTAAAAAATTAAAAAACTGCAAAAAAATCTTTCACGGGCCACTAAATTTTTTTTGGGGTTTTATATAATTTCATATAATTTAATGTCGACAAATTAATATTGTGAAAATGTTGTTGAAATAATGAACATTGTAAGTTTTCACCATTTTTATTTTATAACTGCTCACTAGTTTCGGCTTTCGCCATTTTCAAAGCAAAGAAATAATATACAAATATTACAACTTAAATACTGTAAGAATTTATTAAAGTTAATCCGTTAATCCTATGAGAGGGGAGGTAAACAAGTCGGTCATCTCATTAACGGTTTTTCCTATTTTGATCAATTTCTTTATCTCGTCCGCCTCTAATAAATTTAATTTGGTGTCTTTTGATTGTGAATGAATGACATCTGGCTTGAAGTTTAAACAATATTTTTCATATGTTTCATATGTACAGTGCATGAAGAATGAGTTTTTTGTTATTTCCAGGAGGTTTTGTGTTCTTCAATTCGGATGGCAAAAGATCTTCCTGTTTGGCCACAATAGGCGAAGCCACCCGTTTCACATGTTAACATGTAAACGCCACTCTTGTCCAGTATAATTGCTTTGTGTTTAGTATTTACTAAAGATTTTTTAATGTTGTATATGCTGTCCCGTGATTCGCTGACCGGCAATGAAATTGAGATACGTTAAAAAATAAAACCAAATACCCATACAAACAATTGAAATTCTTATATTATAAATCCGACATTGTTGACGAGTAATAACTTAGTTTAACAATAACTAAACTTAATTTAATTCGATGTAAAATTTCGAAGAGGTAGTAATTATCTGTTTAAGTTCCTGGTTGAGGATCTACTTTCTCTTGAAAAAATAAAAATGTCCAGTGTTAACTGCCTAGGTTTTAAAACAAGTATAACAAAAACTAACAAGTACTGCAAGTATTTCAGAATAAGAATGTACGTCATTAGCCTCCGATCTACACCTCTGTGGTTGTAAGAAGTCGCGGTGTTGATTGGTCGTTTTATAACTTTTAGATGAGATTCTTGTGTTCTTTTTTTTTCTACTCCTTTGACTGTCAATTTATTTATTTGACTATTTTTTTTAAGTTTTCCTTTGAGAGCACTCACTTATCTCTATCTTAAACTTCTGTGATATATTCAGCTGTTACAACATCCAGTCGCTAGGAAGCTTGCTGCCGTCTTCAATAATATTCTCCACTTAATTTACTGCTTCGAAATTATAAATAAATGCTGGAAGAAGTTTTAAGAAAACCTTATAGTAATTGTATTATGTAGTAGAGAGCAAGTTCCCCCTCCTTATGGAATATTAATAATTTTTAAAATTTTATTTAAATATATTATTCATACATATTTTAATCTAATGACTAGACATTGAGATATGATGCACGGTTGCTCCAATCATGGACACTATGTTGGAGGCTGCGGCCCACTTCGGGATATACTGCTAATGGCAGTGATGATGATGATGATGATGATGATGAGATAATGATGATGATGGTGATGAATAATAAAATTATCGTATTAACTGTTTTATAATTTATTTCCGAAACTTCATATTTAACATGTATTTTACAATATTTTGTATTTCCTTATTTTACAGATCACTGAAATAGCAGCTTATCGACATAAATTATTATCAACATTAATGAGAACAAAATTGTAATTTGTACATAAATAAATAAGCAACTAAATTCTAGTCGCTCTTTTCACTTACAGTAAAAAATAAAATACTGTGAATTACGACTGAATATTTTGCTCAAGATAAATAATAGATAATATTTCTTCCTCTCATGATGTAAAATTAAAATAAATTACAGATTTAAGGTTAATAAGAAAGAGGAAGCATTTGAAAACTACAATTAATAATATTTTTTGACAGAAAGTGAAAAGAAGAGACATAAAATTTTAAAAACCGCCTAAAACTCCTGAATACGCTGGGAAACCTGTCTGGTAACTATATCCGGGATAGGTGTATCCATCAACCAGGGGATTCTTAGTTATTGGAATTTTAGAGTTGTAGTTAAAGGGCTTGTAACCACCGACAACGCCATAACCCCCGTACCCAGTATAAGGCACACCGATTCCACTATTACTTCCATATGAGTCATAATGTCCTGGATATTGGATTGTTCTGCTGTTGTATTGACCCAAGTAACCTCCTAGTGCTCCGCCATATCCACTGTATGGTGCACCGATACCAGTATATCCTGTTCCGCTATATCCCATTGGTCTTCCATATCGTAGTGATCCGCCATAGCTGCTATAGCCAAGATTGCCATCTAAAAGTGGATTGCTATTATATCCGGGTAACACCGGATGGCTACCATATGCACCTAACGTCGGAATGCTACCATATCCACCTAACGTCGGAACACTACCATATCCACCTAAAGCCGGATTGCTACCATATCCACCTAAAGGTGTATTGCTACTATATCCACTTAACGATGGATTGCTACCATATCCACCTAACGCCGCATTGGTGCCATATCCAGATAATCCGGGATTGCCATATCCTACTGTACTACTAAATCCTCCAGGTGCACCTCCATATGTCATAGCGTTACCGTTGCCTCCAAACAGTCCTCTTTTGGTGATAGATTTCGAATCATCAGTGTCTTCCTTTGGTGCTGAATCATGTTCAAGCGAAGATGATTCAGATCTCGCAAGGGATGCGAGAGAGCAGAATAAAAGAAATGCCTGAAACAATCATATGTTTGTTAAATGCTTGAAAATTAATGAATTGGTGAATTTTAGAAACTCCTAAGTACAGTAAACCCTCGATTTAACGGATTGATCGATTACTAAAATTCAGCCGATCATATATATATATATATATATATATATATATATATATATATATATATATATATATATATATATATATGATATGATATGATATAAAAAAGTCTGAAACAAAAGTTGTTAAACAGTGAATTTCCTTTATCCTGCAACATTGAAATTATTATTATGCATGGTTCCCTAGTAACGACAAATTATTTTGACAGCAATGTTAAATCGCCAATGTTGCAAATTAAAAGAGACGCACTTTTACATTGCTGTCAGATTTCAATTACCATAGTAATAATTATACCTATATTGCAGGATAAAAGAAATTCACTGTATATATATATATATATATATAATATATATATATAAACCAGGTATAACAACTTTTGTTTGAGACTTTTTTTTAAATTTTATTATTTTTTTTTATTTATTTATTTTTTTTGTATGTATGTAGGTACGTTTCCATCGTAAATTATAAATACACATTATGAAATTGTCAACGTAATATAATACGTTATTGTCTTTTACAATAATAACTACACTGCTGCTAGAATGTATCTTATACAAGTACTCACTACACTTTAAAAATGTGTGTTTTATTTTAAACTGTATTTATTTATATACGTTTGCTACAAAGTAAATATAGTGAAGTAGTTCAAGATTTTTAATTGGTGTCCATCCGAAATCCATTTTAAAATAAAATATTTGAAATGCCTATCTAAATATAGTTAGGACCGACAGACATCATGCTAAAAATAGTCAAAACATTATGTACGAAGCTCAATTCGTGGAGTTCCCTTGAAATCTCGAAATGTCAAAATCGGTATGATCACAATATCTCCCTTATACCATGAGTTCAAAAAGTAATTACATAAGGGTTGGCTATGGAAAAATAAAATAATGTCTACTGCAAGCTTTATATAACAATATAAACTTATGACATAAAACAACAGTGATGACAGTTAATTAATTCTAAAGCTTGCAGTAGACATTATTTCATTTTTCCATAGCCAGCCCTTATGTAATTACTTTTTGAACTCATGGTATATGTTGGCGGTCGGTAAAAATTGAAAAGAAAATTGGAAAGAATGAAAATTTGAAAGAATATTGGACAGACAGTAATATTTTTGCAGGACACAATAACTTATAAAATGCTTCGCGGGCCGGATAGAATTTCAGCGCGGGCCGCCATTTGCCCAGGCCTCCTATAGACAGACAGTCAGTCAGAAAAATGATTAACAGATAGACACATGAGATACAGATAAGCGCAGCTTGATTTACCTACGAAACCCTAATATAAGCTTTCAAACATAAATTAACAAATTTTCCGAGATTAGTCACAAAATGTACGATAAGTTTATAAAATCAGTATAAACTGCCAGTGATTCTGTGTAAAACAATTTGACAACTGCTGAATATATCTGAACACGTTGTCTGAAACTTTATCGTGCGATATTTCTAATTGACTACGAAACACAGGAACGCGAATTAAAATTCCTGACTCAACGGAATTTTCATCTTTCGATACTAGGCAATCGATTTAGCTTCGAATGTTTAATACTTTAAAATAAATACCTGTTTAAACAGGTATAATTAAACTGGATGAGATGTTGGCTACTTGACATTCACGTACTGCTGGTTGCCTTTAAACAGAGGACTTGCTATCTGACCTATACGCTACGTGGAGGAATAGGTTGGAGATATATAAACTCACATTTTATTAAAATTGTAATACAAGGTGTCTCAAAAGAAATTTTATATTTATTTAGCTTACTGCGTGAACGCAACGTATCCGAGGGGCGCGGGGGTTATGTCAATCGGTAGCCTGGCTCTTGGGAATTCAATCGCTATGGAGCGTTTCTCGGGAGCAGACCGCACGTTATTCGTGCGAGAGTTTTACAAAAACGGTGATTCGGCGACTGTAGCGCGTAGAAAATTCTGCAGTATTCGAGGTTTTCGCTACTTAAATGATGCGCCAAGCATTCCTCTCATTCGACATTGGGTTAAAAAGTTTGAAGAGACTGGTACAACGCTGGATAAATCAAAATACGGGCGACTTAGGTCATCAAGAACGGTAGAAAACGTGGAGAATGTTAATCAGTCTGTTCGTGACGACCCGAACCGTTCAATTCGGAAGCGCGCAAGTGCTTTAAATGTGCATAGATCATCATTACATCGCATTATGCACAAAGACCTAAAGCTGCACCCCTACAAAATTCAATTGGTGCAAGAATTAAAGCCCCAAGATGCCAGTCAGAGGCTTAATTTCGTAAATCAGGTGATTGAGCGATTTTCCCGGAGAGGTGACATAAATTGGCCTCCACGCAGTCCAGATTTAACCCCTATGGACTTTTTTCTATGGGGTCATCTTAAATCTAAAGTTTACGCCAATAAACCGACTTCACTGGCGCATTTGAAAGAAAATATCCGTCACGAAATGGCAGCCATCCCTGAGTCCACCTGCCGAGACGTCATAAGTAATTTTACTGTTCGATTAAATGAGTGCCGAGAACGCGAGGGTCTACATTTAGACGATATTATTTTTAAGAAATAAATCCCCAAAAAGTGTATTTTAATAATTAATAAACATTTTTTCTATATACGGCTTACTTTTTTTTTAATCGATCCACTAAATATAAAATTTCTTTTGAGACACCTTGTATATCAGGTCGTTAAGGATGAAATTTGTAGTTAATAATATTACCAACTTTGACAGCTTATTATTTGACATTGGCTTAATATTTTACTGTTCTGTTTTTTTTTTTTTTTTTGTTGGAAAGTTACACTTCTCGCTTGTTTAAAGAAATCATTGTATGCTCTAAAAAATATCAAAAATTTTTTTTTGAATTAATTTTGTTGAACATGGAACGGTCAGAAATTCGCACTATTATTAAGTATAAGTTCTTACGTAGAACTACGGCATCGAAGACCGTGCGAAACATTAATAGTGTATTTGGCGCCAGTGTTACTACGCAGCAGACAATATCAAATTGGTTCACCGAATTTCGTAAAGGTAACTTAAAAAGCAAACAAAAAAAAAAAAAAACGTGGCTCATCGATTACAGCAAAAATATACTGCAATAAACTGGACGAAATGATGCAAAAACTTAAAGAAAAACAGCCTAGTTTGGTCAACAGATAAAATATCTTATTGCATGATAACGCTAGACCACACACTGCACAAATGACTGTGGCAAAACTACAGGAATTGGAGTTGGAACTTCTTCATCATCCTCCATACTCATGCTGTAAAACTGGCCTTTCAGGAATTCATTGACTCTCGTCCGCCAGGATTTTATACCACCGGCCTGAACAATCTGCCGCGTAAATGGCAAAAATGTATTGACAATATGGGTGCATACTTTGATGAATAAAATAATTCCTTATATTTGTAAGTTATCAACCAACTTTACCTTTTTTTTTCTACATATTTCATTCTTGACGACCTTATATGTAGTCAATACTTATAATAGTGAAGTTATAACTGAATCCATATGACAGGATTTCAGCGAGCGATTACATCAGCTGTGAAACCAAAAGGTAATATTCCTAGCGAACAAAAGCTGATTACAGAGTCCCTCTTAAAGTTATAAATAATTTCAAGACAAACATATATTTATAAGATTTCCTCAGAAAAAGTATCAACCTGGTCATGAGTACCAGTCGTCACCTAAAGCGACTGACAGGTTGTAGTACAGTCCTTACCTCTCCCTGACATCCTCGAACATAATGACGGAACCGAATTTATTGTTTTATGTAAGATGTTCGGCGATTAGCCTCGTTGCAGAAATAGGCCGGTGTAAAATAAATAAATAAATGTAAGATGTTATACAATGTATTTTAATGTGCTATTTATCTTGATCACGTTGGCCCGGGCCCCCGAGCAACCCTCCTGGAAGCGCCACTGAACTATATTATAAAACAGCAGACAGTTCTTACAATTTTTACGATAATTATAATTTTATTATAAACTGAATTGATCCTATGAAACAAATGACGGACATTAACTTAAAACTTCGATAAGGCTTTTGTTTATCCCCAAACTTATTTAATTTTTATATAGACAACTAGCTGAGTACCCGTGCTTCGCTACGGTTTATTGACGGTTTGCCATCATCGTGCAATTATTGTAAGTCATGATTCTTTATAGATCACATTGCTGACTCTCTCCTCAGGTGTAGATTCACCCCGTTAGAGGTTCATTTGTGTAAAATTCGTAGTATGTTTCTAAACATGTGCACGGGTAACTTTTAAGTTATAAAATGAATGTTATAACTTAATAAACACAGGAAATACGACGGGTTGTATAATTCACCCCGATTATAGATTTACCCCTTTAGGGGTTGATTAGGAAAGAATCCAGAAATAAAATTTTCGACATTTGTATGGTTAATCTTTATAAGCAAAAGCCAAGTCGATGTCTTATTGGTACTAAGAGATATTAAGGAATTCTTGATATCACATTTCAGCCCTTAGGGGTTGAATTTCGAAAAATACCGTCTTAGTGGGAACTTACGTCATACAGGGAATATACTTTACGAATTTCATGTATCTTGTCCAGAGGACGTTCTATCGAGTAAAAAATACCCATTTACCCCTTTAGGGGTGAAATTTTTAAAAACTGTCAAAACCATTTCGAGATATTTTAAAAAGACACCGATATGCCAAAAAAGGATTGGTATAACACATTGTCAATAAACACAGGAAATACGAAGGGTTGTATAATTCACCCCGACTGTAGACCCCTATAGGGGTTGATTCGGCCAACATCCTGAAATAAGTTTTTCGTATGGGTAATCTTTGTAAGCAAAATCTAAGACGATATCTTATTGGTCCTAAGAGGTATTGAGGAATCTTTGAAATCACATTTCACCCCTTTTCACTTCTTAGGGGTGGAATTTCGAAAAATCCCGTCTTAGTGGCAGCTTACGTCATGGAGGGAATATACTTCACGAATTTTATTTATCTATGTGCAAGGGATGTTCAATCGAATACAAAATTCCCATTTACCCCTTAAGGGTGAAATTTTAAAAACTGTCAATACCATTTCAAGATATTTTGAAGACGCCTATATGCCAAAAGGAATTTTATAACTCAACAAAGACAGGGAATATGATGGGTTGTATAATTAACCCTGTTCGGAAATTCACCACTTTAGGGGTGGGTTAGAACAAAATCCTGAAATAAGTTTTTCAATATTTATATGGGTAATCTTTGTAAGAAAACCCAAGACAATATCTTATTGGTCTGTAGAGATATTTAAGAATCCTTGAAATTATATTTCACCCTTTAGGGGTTGAATTTCGAAAAATCCCGTCTTAGTGTATGCTTACCTCATGGAGGGAATATACTTTGCGAGCATCATGTATCTATGTCCAAGGGATGTTCTATCAAATAAAAAATATCCTTTTACCTCTTTAGGGGTGAAATTTTGAAAAACTGTCAAAACCATCGAGGTATTTTAAAAGACATCTATATGCCAAATAGGAATTTAATAACTCAACAAACACAGGAAATACGTCGGGTTCTATAATTCTCTCTGATTGTAGATTCACCCTTTTAGGGGATGAATAGGACAAAATCCTGAAATAAGTTTTGCAACATTTATATGGATAATATTTAGAAGCAAATATGAAGGCGATATATAATTGGACCTGTGAGATATTGAGGAATCCGTGAAAACACATTTTACCCCACTTCACCCCTTAGGGGTTGAAATTCCAAAAATCATTTCTTAGGGGGTTGTTAAGTCATAAAAAGGATATACTCCCCGAATTTTATGTTTCTCTGTCTAGACGACATTCTATCGAATATAAAATACCAAATTACCCGTTTAGGGGTGAAATTTTAAAAAAAAGGTCAATACACTTAAATATTTTCAAAAGACACCTATATGCCTAAAAGAAATGTTATAACACAACAAACACAGAAGATGCGAAGGGTTCCATAATTCACCCTGATTGTAGATTCACCCCTTTAGGGGTTGATTAGTACAAAATCCTGAAAAATAAGTTTTTCCCTATGTGGGTAGTCTTTGTAAGCAAAAGCAAGGCGATATATTCTTGACCTAAAAGATACTGAGGAATCCGTGAAAACACAATTCACCCCTTTTAACCCCTGAGAGGCCGAATTTCAAAAAATTATTTCTTAGGGGGTTCTTAAGTCATGAAAGGAATATACTCCCCGAATTTTATGTTTCTTTATCTAGACGAAATTCTATCGAATAAAAAATACCAATTTACCCCTTTAGGGGTGAAATTTAAATAAACGGTCAAAACACTTTCTAAATTTTCTAAAAAGATACCTATATGCCAAAAAGGAATGTTATAACACAAAAAACACAGAAGATGCGAAGGGTTCTATAATTCACCCTGATTGTAGATTCACCCCTTTAGGGGTCAATTAGAACAAAATCCTGAAATAAGTTTTTTAATATTTACATGAGTAATCTTTGTAAGCAAAAACCAAGTCGATATCTTATTGGACCTAAGAGATATTAAGGAAACCGTGAAGCCTTACTGTGAATATTTTACCCCTTTTAACCCCCTTTTCACCCACTTAGAGGATGAGTTTCGAAAAATCCGTTCTTAGTGGGTGCTTACGTCATGGAGGGAATATACTCGCCGAATTTCATGATTGTAGGTTCAGTGGTTTGGGCTGGGCGTTGATTATGAGTAGGTTGCTTAGTTACGATTTTATATATATAGATAACCTACGTGAATCAAGATTTAATAGCTGACGCCGAAGGGTCACAAAAATATCAAATTCGAACTAAAAAGTAGTCATCAAATTTAATTTGGAAATTGTAGTAAAGAAACTACAAGTACTTTTAAAGGAATAGAAATTTAAGGTCTAAAACTGTTATCTATATTAATATTATTGTAGGTGTATCTGCTTTTTATTTTTTCGGCCTCATATTTGGTTTCAGATGATTATAAACCATTTTAGATATACCAATTTATATATCCGCGCCAAAGTATGATTATAGTTTTTGTCTAATTAGGAACATAAATGTCTATAAGAATGTATAAATTATTAAAAGTTCTAATTAAATAGTATTGAAGTTCATCTTGTATTTATTTGTTATATCTTTGAAATCCGCACTCTGACTAACAATTTATCAAATCGATATCCGCAAAAAATCAATTTTTGTCCGGTATTCACGCCGAAACGGCCGTACATATTTTAACGCTATTCCGTAGGATGATAGAGTTATACCAGAATTCGAACATATACGGTATGCAATCTCAAAATTTTCATTCTAATGGGGTATTTCGAGGTTAAAACTGCTAAATAAAATATTAATATATCTCCCTTTTTATTGACTAAACAGAAAAATGTATATAACAAAAATTATTTATAATAAGAAAACACATATTTTGTGTTTTATGCATTTATCAGTTGGATGAATAGTTACGAGAGTTACTGGGGCACCCTAACATTGAAATCTAGAAATAACTCACTTATTATTGACAACATAAAAATCCTTTATGACAAAAATTCTCTCTAAATAATGAGACTAAATCAGAGGAAACGCCCAAATTTATTTAATCCAAAAGGAATAATTTTTCAACATCACAATGCACGTTCTCACTCAGCAAAGAAAACCGCGAAAAAATTCTGGACATAAACTAGCAAATTATTCTACGTTCACCGTATTCACCCGATCTTGCACCTTCCGATTTCACTATTTAGGTCACTCAAAGATAAAATTTTCCGAAATATCACCGATGTGGAAAATCACCTGAGCAGTTATTTTAAGTCAAAATTTATTTATTAATATTATTTTATTATAATTGAATAATCAACCCCCTAATTGATTATTCAATTATAATTGTTTAATTAATTTTTTTTAATACAAATTATATACAATAAATGATTATAATTTATAATAAATAAAAATTTCCAATCACAGATAATTAACTTATATTATTTTAAAAAAAAAACATTATTAAAATCACAGTATTTGTTAAATGAATTCACAATTTATTCATTAAAATTACTAGGTATAAAACTATTTATATTTTTCCGAACTATGATTCTTTTTGAGTAGGTCTGTTTTGCTTTAGTAATATTGTTTTTAATGTGTTTACATCAAGTTGAGTCTTGTCACTTGTCCAAAAGCTGTTCATCAAGGAAAATATCCTTTCGGTAGATTTTTTTTAGTTCAAGTTTTGTAAATATAATTTTAGTTGAAATATATAAAAATAAATATTGAAAATAAGTACCTTTTCTAAAATTCGGGACGATTCGGAAAAAAAAACGAATTCGGGACAAATATTGCCTCTGAAAAAATTCGGGACGCAAGGCGGAAATTCGGGACTGTCCCGGCAAATTCGGGCCGTATGGTCACCTTAGTTTAAACCAAAAACTATAAGTAGCCGCGAAAATATTTCAGTTATTTACGTGATCCACGATTAATAAAAGTGTATGTAAACTGGCCTAATACCTAACAATTATGAAGATGATGATGTTATATGAAACTGTAATTCAAAAAAAACCGAAGAAATATTAAGTTATACCGAACCCTTGAACCTAAACAAGATGCAAACTCTTAAACCCGAAGAGGTTAAAACTGAAAACACTGATGAATGAAACTTACCAACTGTAACTTCATGTTGTACTACTGAATTACTGACTGAACTTCCTATTCAGATTCAGTATTATTTATACTCAGACTCAAACGTTAAGATTTCAATTCCCCGCTATTGTTTCCACGCCCCCTCTTAAAATTTTGAACAATTGCGAATATATCACCATAAAATTAATAGAAATTTCAAGTTCAGTCCTATGGTTCAATGAATGTTTTTTTTTCGTAAATATGTATTTCTAATTTCTTTCAATATCATTGTTTTTTTAATTGGAGATTTTTTCTTATGAATTAAACCTTCAGTATTATAATTAAATATTTGGAATTATTAAAATAATTTTTTATTTAAATTATTATTTGAAATAAAATCATGTAAATGTTTAATTATACAAAATTTGTATGAATAAAAAATTTAAATACTTTTACGTTCAATGTTAATTAAAACATTTTTCACGTATCCTAAATATTTTATTAATTTTTATTAACAAGGTTTAGTTTACTTCAAGCTAACCATTCATGTTTAGTAGGTATTTAGTAGACAGTCCAGCACCACCTTTCATTTCGAAAATTCCCATTTTTCTCACAAATCGGGTGTAACAAATTAGAGGAAACACGATTTTTCTCGAAAACATAGACGTATGGGTAAATTGGGAAAAAATGTTGATGATCAAAGTTTACCCAAAAAATCAAAAAGTAGTATTTAAATTTTCCAAAAAAAAAAAAAAAAAACGGACAAAGTACAGGACGTCAAGGTCAACTTTGATTTTTTAAATGGGAACGTATGTTGTGTTGTACATCTTTGGATAGAACGTTTGAATAGAACCAAATTTTACTTAAATATTTTTTCATATCTTTTTATTTTATACGAAAAACTCTATTCAAACGTTCCAGTAATTTCAAATTGTACTTTCAAGTACTTTCAAATTATACTTTCAAGTAGGTACGATTTGAGCTACAGATAGCTTAAAGGTAGGGATGCGAAAGTGTTTAAATCAAAATAGTTTTATTATTATTATTATATTATTTATTTTACATCGGCCTTTATTTCTGCAACGAGGCTAATCGCCGATGCCAGGGGGCGAGCTCCTACACCTGGATGAGGGGTGAATGATTGTGAAAATGAGAGTAATGTAAACATATTATTCTCGCCCGAATAATATCACCAACGAAGCAGGATCGAACCACCGGCCGCCCAGTCACGCCTGTTTCCAACAGTCTAAAACCGCACGACTTAATGCGCTCGGCCACTCCGTTGGCTAAAATCAAAATAGAGAGCACTTTATACACTAGTAAATAAAAATGCTTTACTTTCAAGTCGATATAGGAATAGTATATTCTGTAACAAGGTTGGAATGAGAAAACTCGATGCAAGTGGAACATTCCGAGCGCGAGCAACACGCGAGCGTGAGGAACCACAAGCATCGAATTTTCTCTTCCAACCGAGTCACAGACCCTACTTTCTCCACGACCACTAGAGAGAAAAAAAAATGTAACAAATAATTATTTTAACAAACATTTTATCTTTACAAATAATTTATATTACATAACAAATTAATCAATTAATTAAACTTATTTTTTTATTTATTATTTGATTAATTTTAATTTAATTTGCCGCATATCGGCTACTATTTTAGTACTTTTAAGGATGTTATGTTGCATTTATTTAATGTAAACATTGCATATATTTTAATGTAACCGTACAAAAACAAATGACAACAAACACAGAATAGTTTTTTCATAACAAGTGATGGAATGAAATACACGCAAAATTCATAAGAAGATAAGTGCTTTAGAACAACATTCCAATCTTTGTGTTAGAATATTAACTTTCTGTAGTCAAAATTGGTTTTAGAATTGGTAAATTCTATAGAGGTCGTGGGGAATAGTATATTCTGTAACAAGGTTGGAATGAGAAAATTCGATGCGAGTAGAACATTGAATTTTCTCATTACAACCGAGTCGCAGACCCTACTTTCTCCACGACCACCAAAAAGAAAAATAAATTAACAAATAATTATTTTAACAAACATTTTATCTTAACAAATAATTTATATTACATAACAAATTAATCAATTAATTAAACTATTTTTTTTTATTTATAATTTGTTTAATTTTAATTTAATTTGCCGCACATCGGCCTCTATTTTAGGTTAGGAAGTTATGTTGCATTTATTTAATGTAAACGTTGCATTTATCTTAATGTAACCCTACAAAAACAAAAGACAACAAGCATGGAATAGTTATTCCATAACAAGTGATGGAATGAAATACACGCAAAATGCATAAGAAGGTAAGTGATTTAGAATAACATTCCAACTCTTGTGTTAGAATATTAACTTTCTGTAGTCAAAATTGGTTTTGGAATTGTTAAATTCTATAGTGGTCGTGGAGAAATTATATTATTTTATAACAGATTTCTTAATTTATAAGATATATTTACTATATTTGGTCACGTACTGTATTTGGTTAAATTTTTGTGTAGATGTTTATGTCTTTCAGGAATTGTATTATTTTGGATTCAGTGTTAGACGATTGTTGCTCAGCAAGTCTTCTATATTGTTTGGTAGGTAGTTTTGAACTCGTTTTATATGATATTGTGTACAGTGCAGTAGTATATGGTGGACTGTAATTGTTGTGATGCATGTATTGCATTGAGGTAGGTCTAGGTGATGAAAGATGTTCTGATAAGTGTAGAATGTGTGTCCAAGTCTAAGTCTTGCTATACAACTTGTTCTCTTCTTTGTACCCTTGATTAAAAAAAAAAAAAATGGAAGTACAGGATATCAAGGACAACCCAGTAATTCGTATCTTGTTTGATGCACTTGAAATGGTTGTCATGTTTCTTAAACTTTTTTTGGGTCACAGAATGAATTATGCACAATATTTTGTAAACCAAGTGATGGATATATGCATACGATGCGGAAAATTGTAGCTAAAGATCCATTTTACAAATACAGTAGCGGTCACAGAAATGTACTCACTTTAAAATATTCGAATAATTCGTATTGTTGTGTTAGCTGGGTTACATGTATAAGTGTATCACATATAATATTTCACTTCGTCTTCTACATTAATAGTGTAAAGTAATTTGAAAGTGAAAATATGGCAAAAGGAAAACAATTAACAGAAAACGAAAAGTGTAAAATAGTAACTCTACACAAGGAAAAATTTTCTACGCGTGCTATAGCGAGAAGAATAAAGTATAGTCAGTCAGCTGTGGTAAAGTTTTTAAACATATTCGCTATAACAGGGCAAATAATTCGTAATAAAGGAACAGGCCCACGACGGCATTTCTTTAAGGAATCGTATCAAAACGGCCGTAAATATTAAATCTGAAATTCAGAATAATAACGGAATAAAAATTAGTGTTGAAGCCGTACTCGACGTACGGGGAATAATTTATAAGCAAGAACACCAGCAAAAAAACCATTTTTGAATAAAAAAATTAAATTGGCACGGCTTCAATGGGCAAAAAAGCATGAAAATTGGGATAAAAATTATTGTTGAAAGGTGATATATTCGGACGGAAGCAAATTTTGTTTGCTTGGTTCGGACGGGATGACGTACGTGAGGCGTAGACCTGGTCTACGTTTGAGCGATGAGTGCATTAGGCCTACAGTCAAATACCCAGCAGGACAAATAATATGGGAAGCGTTTTCATATTATGGTTTCAGTAAATTGGTGTTTATTAAGGGCACTGTAAACGTAAAAAAATATATAGACATATTAAAAGAAAATATTTTGCCATTTTCGCAAATGCACATTAGAATGGCAGGATTCCTGATTTTTTAAGATGATTCTGCGCCTTGCCATCGTTCCAAAATTGTAAGTATTTTTTTTTTTTTTTTTTAATTAACTTGTTCCCTATAAATTATAATTTTAATTAAATAACATTTATTTAATTTTTTTTAACAGGTAAAAAAATGTCTCGATAATAAAGACATTATTTCCTTCGAGTGGCCTGGCAATAGTTCCGATTTAAACCCAATCGAAAATCTTTGGGGGTTTATGAAAAAGAAAATAACAAAACAGAAACCCTCTTCATTAGATGAACTCAAAACATTTCTTGTAAATGTTTGGGAAAATGAAATTTCCCATGACCTTTTGGAAAATTTAGTAGAGTCAATGTCTACACGAGTAAAAATGGTAATAAAAAATAAAGGTGGCCTCCTAAAATATTAAAAATGTTTAATTTAATTATTTTAAATGCTACTCGATTTCTGTTTTAAATATTGACTTTCAATATTTAATTTTTGATTAATAATTCATATTTCATGTAACGCTCAATATAGTATTATATTTTATAATAATGTATTTTCTCAAAAAATAATATTATATTAAACCAATAAATTAAGATTAAATACATGTAACAATAAATATAAAACAAAAAATATATAATACCGAATAAAAACCTGGTTTTAATATAAGAAATATAAGAAATAAACATATTTATTAGGTGAGTACATTTCTATCACCGCTACTTTATATATAAAATCTTTATTACCATGTCTTTTTACATTACATAAAATATCTAATATTTGATGGATATTTCAAAATATATATTCCTAAATTACTATGTATATTTTTTTATTTATTTATTTTTTATAAACATATACATTATATTTACAACCAGATTTTGAATATGGTAAAAATGGCAGGAAAAAAACACATTATTTATTGGTAACATACGACCGTCGTGCAAGTTAATGATAAATAATGGTATCTCATTTTATAAAATGTACTTATACATGTGATTTCAATATTTACAACAATATGTGTTTGATACGTTTATGCTTGTATTTTTTATATTTTAAACTTTTGAGATTGTAATTTCCTAAATGTTTTATCATTTCGTTATTATTTGTAATACATTTCTCAAATACAGAGCGATCAACAAATCTTGACCGTTATGCAATATATTTCCGAGGACATGTACACATAGGCGTACATTCTACAGAGCGATCAACAAATATTGTCCGTTATGCAATACTTGACAGAAACATTTAGTTATCAAACTTATTTCCAAGAACATGTATACATAGGCGTAGATTCTATTTTTATTACCTTATAAGAATTGATTATTAAATGAACACTATTTTTCTCTACGCGCCAATGAGTTTATAACAGGTATTAAGTTAGGAACACATATTTTCGTTGTTCATCAAGTGAGTTCGGGCAAACGAAGTAATCTGATTGGTTCTTTGTTAAATTGGGATTTTCAGCTGTGAATTAGAATACAGTTTTGATATTTTTAAACTCATTGTTTACTGTTATGTAACGGACAAGAAATTATGATCGCACGGTACTTTTTTTTGCTAGTTTATGAATAAAATTTTTAATATACTCAATATCTAGTTCTTTATGAATTTTACTTACCAAAGTCTATCTGGCATAGTTACCAATAATACCAAGACATCGGTTTTATACAACTTGTTTTGCTCCATACAGGGGCGGCGTACGTTAAAATTGGCCTTATACATGCTTTGTATAATAATATTTTGTTCTTAATACTTAGTTTAGACTTTTTATTAAATATTGGGTAGATTTGAAACATTGATTGAGACTACTTGTTGCATACATTTCTAATATGTTTAGAAAAATTTATTCTTTGATCGATTGTAACTCCAAGATATTTTACAGAATCGGACCATTCAATTTCTTCATTTTTAGTTTTAACATTTTGAGTTACATTTGGTCGTCTTTTAGTTATTAATATTGTTTCGGTTTTGTCCGTGTTTAATTTTGTTTTCCATTTAGCGAAATGGCTGTTGATTTTAAATGCTGGCTGTATAAGCCTGTTAACAAATCGACCCATCCTACGAAGATCATCGTAACTCAATATTTAAATTTTTTGACTTGTTACCAAGATTGTAGTTTTGTGAGATACGAATTTTTTAATGGAAAGATTATATTATATTTTAATATTTAACTTTCATAATTTAAAAAATAAAAATATTGAGTTACGACAATCTTCGTAGGACGGGTCGAATTGGGTCAATTCTCCAGGATGACATGTTAACTGCAGTGTCATCCGCATAGAGGGCTAGTTCCGTATTTGCTATTTTTGGTACGTCTGTAAGAAAAATTGTGTACAAGCAAGGTCCTAGTATAGAGCCCTGGGGGACACCAGCTACAATGTTTTTTATATTTAACTGCTGATTATTAATTTTAACTATGAATTTCTTATTTTTCAAGTATGAATTGATAATATTAATGATGTAAGTCAGATAATTCAATTTTATCATTTTATATAGAAGACATGGTGTCAAAGGCCTCTTCAATATCAAATAATATTACACAAGTTTATTTATTTTTAAATTTGGATTTAAAACCATTACTCAAAAAATTCTACTATGATTTCAATTAAAACTGCTTCTTTTGTCATATTATCAGGAGCACTGTTAATTTTAACTACTGCAGTTTTCATAATTTGTATTAATTTATTGATATTAAAGTCACCTAATAATAGTTTTACCTATTTTCGCCCTATTTTACCTATTTCGCCTATTTTACCTATTTTCGCCGGTTCATAAATAGTTCTTGCTGGTCAAAATTATTGGTTTTTCATAAAGACCGCATGTTCCAAATTGCATTCCAATATCAAGTGCAATATTAACGTAATATATGGTTTGTAAGTAATAGACTATCTAGAAAATAATTTAATATAATGGTAATTTTATATTTCAAACTTTATGTATTTGATTCGCCACACTAAAAACAATCATGTTGGAAGTTAAAGAATTAATTGTCCATTTTTTAATGTATTTATTGAAACATTATTCAATTAGTCTAACAGTATCGATTATTTACAAACCATTTCATGGTAAATATTAATATTATTTTGATTTCAATTGCCTATAATAAGTTGTGAAATTAAATTTTGTTGAATATAAAATTCAAAAAGTATAAACATTATTTGAAATGCTCGCGTTGCACTATACCTAATAAGTGGAGAAGGTAATAACGGCTTTATAATATTTAGCTGTCTTTTGTGAGTTGATTGCCGTTGAATTTATATCGTTGGAATTTTATAACAGTTGGTAACTGTTACACGAGTTTCTTTACCCAGGCGATTTTTAAGCCGGAATTGATCGGAGAACAGCATGTTTGTGGGATATTTTGTGCCAAACTTAGAAAGAAAAACAATCAAAACAGCTTTTGGTGAAAATACTCTAGCAGTCGTAACACGCAAAGAGGACACACATTCAAAATTAATAATATGAAATAAAAATTATTATAAATATTTTAAAATCTAAATTACGTAAATATTGTTATAACTAATTTTTCTTTCTGTTAACTAATCCATTTTGATATTTTTTGTTAAAAAGTATATTAACTAACTATTTTTTATATCTCATTAGGTACTTAATTTGGCAATTAAATAGATTTGTCGCCATATAATACTCAAAAAAATACTGTCCCTAATCCGATTTGGGTAGTATGTTAAAAAGAAAAGCACTTCTCAGATCAACAGGAGAACTTTTTAGGTAATCACGAATAATATATATTGCTGGGTAATTCGGATATACGAAATACCTGTCAAGATGTTGTACGATGAAACAGACGTTTTCATTATTACAGTTCGGGTAATTCTTGCATATTCATTGTGATTGTAATAACTATTTATGCACCAAGGGTGTTACTAAGAGGGATGGATGTCTCTCGATGGGTGTAATCATTCAGTAACGCCAATGGTGCATAAAAAGCTATTATATGACATATTAATGTCCAATAATACGAGAGTCATGTCAAAAGTAAGTTATTACTATTATTAATTATATTACTATTTTATTTTTTTTTAATCCGTGTGATTGGTGGGAAAAATCTGGGAGCCTCAGGGAATTTGCGTCTGGGTGTAGTGGCAGCACTGTAAAATTTCTATGCTCGTGCGTCAATCGATCCGGCAGTCAGGCTCCAGCCACTATGGAGACTCCTACCGCCGATTGCGAAGTTCGTGTTATTCGTTTTTTGACGGCAAAAAATAAAAATGCTACTGAAATTCATCGCGAGTTGTGTAGTGTTTATGGTAAAGACGTTATGTCAAGGCCAATGGTTTCTCGATGGTGCCAATCAGTGTTGCCAACTTTCTTATCACCTTTTTCTCGTAATACAGGTTAAATTTCCCGTTTACAATCAAAAATTCCCTCCTCAAATATATATTTTTTTGATTGACTATATTTTCATATGAATTATTTAATTAAAGAACAACAAATACATGTTAATTTTTAAAGGAATACATACTCTTCTTCTTATGTAAAGTATGTTTGTTTGGTTTAGGCCAAATTAGATTTTCTTTTCAGTTACTTTTACAGATTAAGTGAGGCTTTTGATAATTTTGTTTAGCAAAAACCTACTTCAAACCATAAAAGAAGAACTCATGACAACTTACAAAAATTACAATTGCAGTTAGTTTCGCCTAAACGTTTGGTATAGCCTATAGTTATATGTGTTGATCTATAACGGCAGAATTTATACAAGTGTTATTTTCTTTTTGTAAATTCCTACGGAGAATACACCTTGAATTAAGTGTATTTTCACCAATTCGATACCTTTTTGTTTTGTTTTAATGGCACATTAGGCCCTAATTTTCAGCAAAATAATTTTACCGCAAAACGGGAAAATTCCCGCCAGTTTGGCAACACTGGTGGCAATCATCGCCGCACACTGCTCGTCTCAATACCTGCTTGAGAAGTTTCGATGGGATGTTTTCGCACATCCGCCTTACTCCCCTGACCTTGCACCAAGTGACTTCCACCTGTTTCCGCAGCTGAAGCAACATCTTGGGGGAAGACGCTTCACAAACGAGGATAATTTGAAACCAGTATGGCGTCAGAATAGTATGACACTGGATTGAAGAAACTTTTACCGCGGTACCAAAAATAGATTGAAAAACAAGGCGATTATGTAAAAAAAGTTTAATATGTAATATTTGAAATATACATTTTTTCTCTAATTTAAAAAAAAAAATATATTTATTTAAAAAAAAAAAATAGTGTAACTTACTTTTGAGATGACCCTCGTAATCTTTTATTTTCTAAGGAAGTGTAAGGAACGTTTTGGGTGATCATTCCTACAAAACCCTACATAAAGACGAATATTTGTGTGACGACAAAAAAATCTGGCTCCCTAACAACATACCTGCCGACCTAAAATCCTTTATTCTCTAAAATGCATAAACAATTACTTCACTATCATTTAACCTAATATGATGAAATTCCACCAATTCAATTCATATTTGTTTCTTGGGTACTCTAATATTCACAATCCCAGATTATATAATTTTATTAATAAAGTTAAAATTGCATTGTGCAATACGTTAGAAATAAATTGTATTTCTAATACCTTGTATTTTACTAACACAAATAGTAGCATTCAACATTGTAATAATTAAAATAATTAACACTATTCAAGGCAGTTTAACTTAAACAATGAAATATTTGTAAACATAATAATTTATAATGATGAATGTCTTTGTTTTGATTAATAAGTAAGAGTTTTCACATTATTTGTAGGCAGACTCTAAAACTGTAGATGTCTATATCAGATAAAAGGTTCTTAAATGAAATATTTCGTTTGACGAATATGAAGTTTCACAAATATGTTTATTTTTCGTGGTAATTGCAGTGTCGACGTTAAGTTTAATTACAATTTATTTTCAAAGCTACAATAATATTGTTACAAATTACAGGCTACCAGTGGAGTATCTTCTTCTATATATATATATATATATATATACAGGATGTTTGTTTGAAACGGGGCACCCCGAAAATCTCCTTTATTTGTAAAGATACAAAAAATCTTCAGAACAAAAGTTAAACTAGACAAAAAGACCCATCTAAAGGTTACTATAAGAATTCTGAGGCACTTCCGGTTTCACCGGAAATGATGTCAACTTTTGATCTAGCATAGGGAATCGATAATTTTATATTTTTTTTCCTAAAAGTACATTAAATTAGCTTTACAATTACTCCAAAAAGTCATATTTTTATGTTAACCATTTCAAAATGGCGACCATTTATTTACAAAATAATAATCAACATAAGTTTTACAAAGTCGAACGTAGCAAGCTTTGAAAACAATAAAAAAAGAAACAAAATATCTCTAAAATAAATTATTTGACTATTTAGAAAAAAAAAATATATATTACTTTTTACAATTATTTTACAAAAAAAAAAAAAAAAATGTTCTATCAAACCACCATTATTGTCCACACATTTTCTCATTCTTAATAAAATCTCTTCCATCGCCCTTATACGAGTACACTCTTGGTTATCCCGGATTGCACTTCTAACCCTTTCTTCTAAATCTTCTAACATAAAATGCCGATCAAACACGGCGAGGGAAGAGTTTTTATTAAGAATGAGAAAATGTGTGGACAATAATGGTGTTTTGATCGAACAATTGTATTTTTTTTTGTAAAAGTAATAGTTTTTTTTTTTTTTTCTAAATAGTCAAATAGTTTATTTTAGAGATATTTTGTTTCTTTTTTTATTGTTTTCAAAGCTTGCTACGTTCAACTTTGTAAATGTTATGTTGATTATTATTTTGTAAATAAATGGTCGCCATTTTGAAATGGTTAACATAAAAATATGATTTTTTGGTGTCGCTGTAAAGCTAATTTAATGTACTTTTAGGAAAAAAATATAAAATTATCGATTCCCTATGCTAGATCAAAAGTTGACATCATTTCCGGTGAAACCGGAAGTGCATCAGAATTCTTATAGTAACCTTTAGATGGGCCTTTTTGTCTCGTTTAACTTTTGTTCTGAAGATTTTTTGTATCTTTACAAATAAAGGAGATATTCGGGGTGCCCCGTTTCAAACAAACACCCTGTATATATATATATATATTAGGTCGTCCAGGATGAAATTTGTAGAAAAAAAGGCAAAGTTGATTGATAACTTACAAATATAAGGAATTATTTTATTCATCAAAGTATGCACCCTAATTGTCTTACACACTTTTGCCATTTAAGTGGCAGGTTGTTGTGTACCCTAGCGGACGACAGTCAATGAATTCCTGGAAGGCCAGGTTTACAGCATTGTCAGAATTAAACTGTTTTCGTTTTAAAAAGTTGTCCAAATTGCGGAAAAAGTGGTAGTCAGTGGGGACTAGGTCTGGTGAGTATGGAGGATGATAAAAAAGTTCCAACTTCAAACGAAAATTCCTGTCCTCCAGTTGCCATAGTCATTTGTGGCCACAGTCAATTTGGCGAACCAATTTGATATTGTTTGCTGCGTAGTAACACTAGAGCCAAATACACTATTAATGTTCCGCGCGGTCTGCGATGCTGCATTTCCACGTAAGAACTCATACTTCATAATAGTACGAATTTCCGACCGTTCCATTTCAACAAAATTAATTTTATTTATTTTTTTCAATATTTTTTTGAGCAAACAACGATTTCTTTACACAGGAGAGATGTGTAAATTTCCAACAAAAAAAAAGACTGAACGGTAAAATATTAAGCCAATGTCAAATAATAAGCTGTAAAAGTTGGCAATATTATTAACTACAAATTTCATCTTTGACGACCTGATATATATTATATATATAAGCCAATGTCCTGACTAATCAAAGCTCAGCTCGAACCGCTAGACCTAGAAACATGGGAAGAATATTTTTTCCATGACGTAAGCACCCAATATGAAGGCAGGTTCCCAAATTCAGCCCCTAAAAAGGTGAAACTGGAAAAATGTGATTTCGCGGATTCTTCAATATCTTTTAAGTACAATGAGAGATATCGACTTAGGTTTTGCTAACAAAGGTTACTCATACAAATTTTGAAAAACTAATTTCAGTATTTTGACCTAATCAACCCCTAAAGGAGTGAACATTCGGGGTGAATTATAGATTCCTTAGTATTTCCTGTGTTTTTTGTTATAACGTTCCTTTTTCCCACATAGATGTATTTTTAAAAACTTTAGAAATTGTTTTGACAGTTTTTTTAAATTTCAACCCTTATTCGAGAAGTATATTTTTTCCAGAACGTTAGGCCCCCTTAAGAAGGAATTTTTTAAAATTTGATCCCTAACTGGATGAGAATGGGTACAATGATTCTTTACAGATCCTACAATATCTTTTAGGTCCGATAAAATATTGACTTGGTTATTGCTTACAAAGTTTTATCATTATGGATAAGAACATTATTCAATATTTTGCCCTAATCAACCCCTAAAGGAGCAACCTAGACTCAGGGTGAATTATAGAAACGCTTCGTTTTTATAATTCACCCTTTTTCCTATAAACGAATTCATCCTTTTTTCGAATTTAAATGTAATATTTAGTCAAAAGATGACATTTTATTTTTGTTCCGTATTGTGTTTAAATATTTTATTTACAACTTAAGTCAGGATATACCACTGATAAAAACTACATTTTAGGCTAACCTAGACTGGCAACTTTACTTATCCTCTGAAGCATGCCCCATATTTCCGAATATTAATTCAGAAATATAGGTAAATATTTTAGTTTATAAAATAGATTTGGTAATCTGCAGTTGTCCGCACTTGACCTTCTATCCTTGGAGTAAGTATCAGGAAATCTGCTGATTATTGAAAAGACAACAAAACAAAGTATTAAGATAGACATTGAGAACTTCCTCATTGTAACATATTTTCCGGCGGAAACATCAATTTAATATGTAGTTATACATTGCTTGACTACATATTAAAATAACTGGAAAACAATCGAATATGATTAAGTTTTAGAATATTTTATAACGTGATTAAAAACAAATCAAGAGATAAAGCCAGCGAGGAGAAAAAGAGGAAAGAAAGATAAGACATGTTGGATATAATTCAGCAACGACAAAACTAAAAACTGTGGATTACTGTTATTTTTAACAATTTAAAAAGTTTAAAGAATTTGTGCTTAATCATTTAGATCAGTGGTTCTCAAAGTGGTCGATATAGACCTCCTGGGGGTCAATTTGACATTGTTGTGTGGTCAATTAAAGATAGGAGGTCAATGGAGAAAAGGTAGGCCTTTGTTGTCCGTGAATCGGTGGGCTGTTGATCGTGGTCAGTCCATCTGCTATTCTTTTGGATTTCTTATCTCCTCTGGTATTCACATAAAAATTGTGTTTTCCCGACTCCTGATCATCACTTGAAAATTTTGGTCCCCCCTCGGTTATCACCTTAAAAATTTGGACTCCCCCTTTTATCATTTGAAATCCTTCCGAAGATTACTTGAAAATTTTGGATTCCCCCCTCCGGTCATAACTTGAAAATGTTGGATTTTTTTACCATTAGTCATATTTAACTCGTCTCAAAACTCAGTTTATTATAGTACAGTGGCGTAGCAAGAAGTAAATGTGTCCATGTGTTAGCAGGGTAGATGCACCTTTCGGCCAAGACTTGTCATTTGTTGCCTGCATCATATCCATAGACCCTTGAGTCGTGAATACTTCGCAGTCTGCATCTCTTATTGCTATGCCACTATTACTAATTTCAGATATTTTGAAACACATTAAGCACTTCAGGATTTATTTTAAATAGTGCTATATAATTTTATCGTGTTGACGGACTAGCTTTTTCCTTTTTTAATCGATTCAATCGCGGATCGTTTACATACGTTTTTGCACACTGTCAAAATAAATAACGATTCACAGTAAAACTTTATTTAACAACCTGAACCTCCATTTTTTATACTAGAACAAAAGATTTTGTTGGCTCTAATGTTACAAACAAGCCAGAAGTTTGTTTATAATACTTTCGTAGCTTAATTCAAGCCGGCCCCCTCCTTTGATTTCTGAAATCTTAAATCGTTCAAAACTAATATAGCGTTTTAACTTATAACTAATATAACTATAATCGTTCATAAACTATCATAACCTAATCTAATGGCCTTATGCTATGGAACTACAGATTCCGGGTTGTAAAGTAAACTTGAATCGGTTTGACGTATCGTTTTTTGTGTAAGAAGTATCGTTTTTAAAGTTTTGTAGGTATGACCAAATAACCTTTATAACGTCAGTCATGAATCCGTCTGTTTGTTCATCTGTTCGGTAGAAATTTTGGCCAAACCGTTAAACATAAAAAAATTTAATTTAGCATGCTTGTAACAAGTCTTTTATCCACATATAACAAAACTATAGAGTTTTCAAAAAAATACATAGCGGGAAAAATATAAACAAATATGTATTTAATGAAAAAATAAATAATTTTATAATATTGAGTGGTAGAACAAATGAAGCCAATTAATGTATAGATAATATATCAATTTTATTTTTGAAAAATCCAATATTTTTATGGAAATTTCGACAAAAATGTGTCAAAAAGCTTTTGTCCCACACCCTATTTCCCACAGGGGTGAGTTTAAAAAGCTGATAATATTCTTAAAAATGTCCAATGATAAAAGCCGGAATAGTTCAACAGGAATTTTGTGAAAATGATCAAATTCTTATTTCGAGAAATATCGTTTTTTTGTGTCGTTGAAAAAAAATTATTTTATAAAAGGTCGTCAAGGATAGAATTTGTAGTTAATAATGTTGCCAACTTTAACAGCTTATTATTTAATATTGGCTTAATACTTAACCGTTATACCTTTGTTTTGTTGGAAAGTTACACATATCGCCTGTCTCGAAGAAATCATAATATGCTCCAAGAAATATCAAAAACTTTTTTAGGGTTTTGTAGGTATGACCAAAAAACCCTTATACCGTCATTTTGTCGTCTGTCTGTCTGTCTCTCTGTCTGTTCGGTAAAAATTGTAGCCAAACGGCTAAACCTAGAGAGTTGAAATTTGGCATGCTTATACAACTCTTTGACCCGCACATAGGAAAAATACTAAAACATATAAAAAACATATCCCCCTAAAAATATAAACAAATATGTGCTCATCGAAAAAAATATATATTTTTTTAATTCTGATCAAATTTATATTTTTGCAAAATAAATTATTTTGAAGCGATTTTTGCCAAAATTGTGCAAAAAAAATGTTGTCCCAGACCTTGTAGCCCAGATGGTTTAAACTAAAAATCTGAAAAAATTCTAAGTAATGTACATTGGTGTGAACCGCAATAGTACAACAGGAATTTTTGATCAGATTATGTTTTTGGAAAAAAAAGCATTTTTTGTGTTTTTTTGCTAATAATGTTGAAAACTTATAGTTATATAACACGCTAACAGTAACGTGCATCTTGGTGCAGTGGCTAAGATACTGGCATTCTGCCCAAGAAAATGAGTTTGAATCCTACAAGAGGACACAGTATTATTTTTTATTTTTTTTTTTGCATTTTTATATTGTTTAAATTATTTTTTCAAAATTCTAGTTACATTTTGGCAATTGTTGCATTTAATTTTTAAAAGCGTAAATTTAATAACCAGTGGAAATTGTTGAAATTATAATTTAATTCTATATTTGAATGTACACGAAATCAAAGGGGAGGAGCTATGACTAAAAACAACCAATGGAAGCCATAGGCGCAATTTTCAAAATCTTAATGAACCTTGATATATAAAAAAAATAATGTACATCTTTAGAAACTTAAATAATGGTAATAGGCATTCGAATTAAAATACATAAAAAAATATTTTGACATAAAATTTGTTTTGGCATCCCAAATAATCATCATTCAGTTACTAAATACCTGCAAAACCCTGAAATGTGTGAAATTCACACTTCAAATCAATTTTTTTATAATTAATTTCGTTGAAAATGGAACGGTCGGAAATTCGCACTATTATGAAGTATGAGTTCTTATGTGGAACTACGGCATTCGTTACCACGCGAAACATTAATAGTGTATTTGGGTCTAGTGTTACTACGCAGCAGACAATATCAAATTGGTTCCCCAAAATCCGTACAGGTAACTTAAAAGCAAAAAACAAAAAAATGACTCATCGAACACAGCAGAAATACACTGCAACCAACTGGACGCAATGATGCAAAAATTTAAAGAAAAACAGTCTAGATTGGTCAACAGATCGACTCCTATCTTATTGCATGATAACGCTAGACCACACACTGCACAAATGACTGTGGTAAAACTACAGGAATTGGAGTTGGAACTTCTTCATCATCCTTCATACTAACCAGGCCTAGCCCCCACAGACTACCACTTCTTCCACAATTTGGACAACTTTTTAATAGGAAACAGCTTAATTCCGACAATGCTATAAAACTGGCTTTCCAGGAATTCATTGACTCTCGTCCGCCAGGGTTTTATACCACTGGCCTGAACAAACTGCCGCCTAAATGGCAAAAGTGTATAGACAATATGGGTGCATACTTTGATGAATAAAATAATTCCTTATATTTGTAAGTTATCAACCAACCTTGCCTTTTTTCTACAAATTTCATTCTTGGCGACATAATATTTGTACACAAATTATTTGACATAAGTAGGAATCGATTACAAACGATTTAACGTTTGCAGCAACAGGCTTGCCTCTATTTATAAAAGCAAAAAATCTGCAAGAAAACAACTTCAACCTTGCACAGGAGAGAATGGGCAGAAAATTCACTATTCGTATTCTCAACTTCTCGTGTATATCAGATAATTACCTGAAAATTTGGTCCAGCTTTAATAGAATTAGAATAGACAGGTCACGGCCGTTGTGCGAACTCGATTCACAAATGGGACAAAGCATCATCTCCACAGGGCGATTGTGGCGTCGATATGCAAACAATCCACCACATCGGTGGGTTGTGGTGAATTATTTGGACTGATCAAACTACCGACTACCCGTGTACGACTCAAAGTGGCATTGAACATATATTTACCTTAAACGATTGGCTGTACCGAATGACAAATAAATAATTGGTTTATAGCACATACGATGACTTCCTTTTAAGTTATTAAACTAAGAAAACTATTTTTTTTTTGCACAAACTGTTTTGCTGCTTTTCAAAATATTCACCTTTAAGATTTATACACTTTTGCATGCGTTCAAACCAATACTCGAAATATTTGTTTCACTCTGAAGTTAGTATCTCAAAAACATGGTTTTCGCAGGCTTCAACGGCTTCTTGAGGTGATGAAAATAGCTGGCTACTCATATTTTGTTTGACAGGGGAACAAAAAAAAAGTGGTTAGGGGATACATCAGGTGAATACGGGCAATGAGACATTAATTCTATGTTTTTATCCTTCAAACAATCAATTGTTTGACGTGCTTTGTGGGAGCTTGCATTGTCATGATGGCGAATGATGAGAAGTTTTTGTTTGTTTTTTCTGATATAGTCGATGACTTCTGGCAAACAAATTGTTGTATACTATTCAGCATTAACTGTTCTCCGATCCTCTAAAGCATAGGTTCCCAACCTTGGGTACGCGTACCAGTACCGGTACGCGGACAGGCAACTACCGGTACGCGAATGATTTTACAATTTAAAACAAAAATCATTTGTCAAAACTTTTAGTAGTATAAACACTAGTTATGTGGGAGCATCATATTTAGCTAGTTTGCATATAGCTTATTGCGGGAAACCATATACAATTAGTGAAACATTGTTGATGCCTGCAACAAAGGATATAATTGCATCTGTCCTTGGAGAAAAAGCGGCTAAAGATATTGTGCTAAAGTATCACTGTCTAATAATACTGACAAGCGACGAATAGATGAGTTGGCATCACAGGTTGAAGATATTTTAATCTAAAGATTAAAAACAAGCCAGTTTTACTCCCTCCAACTGGATGAAAGTACCGATATTTCCAATTCGGCGCAACTACTTGTATATATTCGGTTTGATTTCAACAATGAAATACAGGAAGGATTATTATTCTGCAAACCATTAACTGCAAGAACAACTTCGCAAGAAATATTTAAAATAATTAATGATTATTTCATTAAAAATCACATAAGTTGGCTCAAATGTGTTGGAGTTTGTACCGATGGTGCTCGTTCGATGATTGGAAAATTATCAGCCGTGGTAACTAAAATTAAAGAAGTGGCACCAAAATGGTTTTGGATTTTCTGCAATGACTGCGATGAAAACCAAGTATACAGCTTGGATGGAAATTGAAACGGATCTTCGCCTTTAACTGATAAACATTGAGTCCGATATTACTTTTTTAGTTAATAATAAACAGGCAACCTTCTCACTATTTATATATTTATTTGAGTGATTATTATATTTTATGTATATGTTTAGCAATAAAAATACATCCCAACTTGTCTTTATTACAAATGTTCCCGATTGCATTTTATTCCATTTTATTTTTCAAATTGTTTACAACGTACAGATACGGTACTATAAAAAGGTTGGGAACCCCTGCTCTAAAGGAATGGTTGCGACATGTCCAGTACAACCGAAGAAACAAGCGATCATTTTCTTGGAAGTGCTTCGTGGGAACACCTTTTGAACAACTTTTGTGGGTTTCGGTTCATCTTGAACCCAAACAGTGGATTGTTGCTTAGTTCCGGGTTCATATGAATAAATCCAAGTTTCGTGGCCTATAACAATGTTGTAAACGGATTTTGTACTGCCCGGGTTAATTTTTTTTTTTTAGTATTCCCTTACACCAATCAACACGAGCATTTTTGTAAGCTTCGGTCAAATTATGCGGAATCCATCGGGAACAGATCTTTTTCACCGCTAAATGTTCATGCAAAATCGAATGTATTGCAGTCTGCGATATGCCAAAGATGCCTCTATCTCACCATAAGTCACATGCCGATCTTCTTCAATCATTTTGCGCACAGTATCGATGTTTTTTTGAATCACAACCTATTATGGTCAAAAGATTCTACAGCAACGTCACTGACTTAAAGTCAATAGCAGATGAGAGTTGGAATTTTTTTTTATAAAAGTCTTATTTTCGTTTCCGCGGTATTTCAATGTCATCCGATGAAAGATCCAAGGCTTGACGATGATAATATTGCTCTTAACCCTTAAACGATAACGAAAGGTCTCATTCAACATCTTAACGTATAAATTAAATGACAATATGAATACCATGACACCGCCGTGCTTATTGTGAAAGTCCGAAATTGTTTACAACTGTCGAATGTTTTTGCACTAAATTATGTTCGAATTGCATTTGACCCATGTTATTTTCGATTGTTTTCTCATATGGATTTAATTAGTAAATATAATATTAAAAAATAGCTAGAAAACATTGTTTAACAAAATGAAGCTACAAAATCTAACAGGGAATATTTTCATGATTTATCGGTGAACTCGAATATAAACGAAATCGTTAATTGCGAAACAGAGGATGAAGTAAATACAAATAAAATCAGTACTGAATTAGAGCAATCAGATATTGATGACTCCTAATGGTAGTAATATAAGATTATATAAGGGAAGAATGGCTACAAATGATAACATAATTGAGGCACTCCTTACTGGACCAAAAGACGAAGCTCGTAGACCGATGTTGAGGGTTAGAAATTATCTTTTGCCACAGCTGTTTGAGACATCACAGAACGCACAAAGCAAGAAACTGTTAGAAATTCAGAATTATTCAAGGTTTTCCTAAGTGCATTAAAACAATAGAAACATTATTGCAGCGCATAGTTTAAGAATTCACCAATTAATATAATTTATCGCTTTTGTTTCTTCTAATAATTTTATTGTGCTTATAAAACACTACACTGTAAATTAAAATTAATAAAATAAAGATATATATTTCTTTCAATAACATCAAGTTTTTATATGGGGTATATATGACCCATGTTGTTAAGTATGACGTCTGAGGGTTAACTCTGGTAGTGAAGATCTGATCCTATACTTGTTTTACTTCAATAGACTTGATTCTAGAATACACTATTTAGGAATATTATAACTCCATGATTCTAATTAAAGACGAAGTAAGAATTCTCACAAGTATATGGAGCTCTTCCCACTACAGCAATCACACAAAGTGAAGGCTATTAACGCAAATGTCAAATCTGTATTGCTCTGTGGTTGCGAAATATGTAAAATTACTTGTGGAATCATAAACCGTTTACAGGTGTTTTGAAATCGTTGCCTTTTTATACTCCGGTGTATTTCTTGACCCAACGTTTTTACTAAAAAAGAGCTCTACCGAAAAAAAAAACGAATAATATACGTTTATTCGTTTCCTTTTAAGAACCACCTAGCTGCTATTTCAAAAATTAACGAACTCTTTCAGTCATTGCATAACGCATCTGCAGACCATAACCTAATAATTAACCCTGCAAAATCAAAAGTTTTAATCTTTGATCCAAGGAACGATCAGAATTTAATGAAGCTAGTTTACAAACTGATGCTGACCGGGTCTACTCTGGAAATATTTGACAGCGCAAAGAATATGGGGTTGATTTTTAACAATAAATTAAAATTCCCTCAGCACATTAGTTATATAGTAAAATAACCTATTTTAAGTTGGAGATTCTCCATGCTAACAGACAATTCCTGAACCAGGCAATTAGGCTAAAACTATGCGACTCACTTGTATTGAGTCTGTTTACTTATGGTAGTGTAGTCTACGGACGTTGGCTACTTGCAGCTGAAATAAAAAAAAGATACAGAAGGTCCAAAATTCTTGTTTGCGTTTCGTTTATGGTGTACCAAGCCACACATATCACCCCATACCTACACTTGTCTACATGGCTTGACATGTACAAAAATATTTAAAAGTCCGTACTTCTAAAAGGTTCATCTTACCTTTTAATTTCATTGTTCTTTTCAGACCTAATTTTGCTGCTTTTCACACTTAAGTTAGGGAACTTTACTTACTCGCATGCTTTAATTTTGATTATGACAATTGTGTAATTGTCAATAGCAAAGAACCCTAGTTCTTTTTGTAAATTTGTGCAATATTGTTATTTACTTTCTTACTTCTTATAAGGTAATATTTTTTTTTATCGGACTCTTAAATGTATAATTACAAAAATTTATAAAACTTTCTTAGGCCCAGAAAAAACCATTGTTGACGTCTAAGCAAAAGAAAAGCAGGTTTAAATGGGCAAGAGAACATAAAATATGGAATTGTGAAAAGTGGAACAGCGTGCAATGGAGCGATGAGTCTAGGTTTGAAGTCTGTGTAGGAGACAACTGGAGCAGAGTTGTTCGTCAGAAACATGAAGCATATCATCCCGATTGCTTGAAAAGGAAGGTGAAATTTCCAGCATCTGTCATAGGGTGGGGTTCAATGTATGCAAGAGGTGTAGGAAAACTTCACTTTATCGATGGCATTGTTAACGCAGCCAAATATTTAAGTATTTTAGAGCAGTCTCTGTTGCCAACTATGGAATATGCATTAATCTCTGGGGAGGATTTTATTTTTCAATAAGATGGAGCCGCTTACCATACGTCAAAAAAATCTTTGAAATGGTTCCGTGATTATTCTATTCCACTTTTAGAGTGGGTTTCAAGTAGCCCCGACTTATCCCCCATCGAGACACTTTGGTACGAAATGAAAAAACGATTGCGTCTAACACCGGCTAGAACAATTCCAGAATTAAGACTAAAGCTTCAAGAAATATGGGTAATTTTACTCCTCGACAATGCCTAGACCTTGTAGATACTATGCCTAGAAGAATTAATGCCGTTATAAAAATGAAAGGTGACGTTACCCAGTGGTAACTTCTGAAATAGGTTTCCAAGTTAATGGCTTTCCAATGGAAATATTAGTTTTTTCTTATTAATTTACTTTAATAGTTGTAAATATTAATCGTAAATCTCTAAAATGTTTAATTGAAAATAAAATATTACCTAGATTTCATAAGCTATTCGCATTCTGTTAATTGAACACCAATAAGTAAAAATTTCGTAGCTGGGCCAACTGATAGTGGACAGGGCTCGTATATACTCATATTTATAAATTTCCTGATCCAGGATTTTAGACTTACTTTGTATTTATCCAATTTCAGTATAGCACCTAATCTCTAAACTTAGTTGGGGAATAATGTTTTTGTTATTGCTGGCCATAGCAAATAACAATTCTAGTTAAAAATAAATCACAATACAAATTAACTAATCTTTAACTAGGCGAATTTTAATTTTAAATTTTGGTAAGGCGTAATATTTAAACAATTGTATTTTAAATAATCACTTCAGAAACTATTTAATTTTCAAATTTTATTTAACCTTTTAAATGAGATACTAGTGCACCCGTAGCCAACTATGTTGGCAAACACATCATTACGTTAATGTGGATCTTGCTCGACGCCTCTGACTTCTTTCTCTAGTCATACGCCTTACTTCATGAAGTGCTTTACTTCAAGTGAACAGCATATACCAAGGCGAGTTTTACTCAATGCATTACATTTACATTTTTAAAAATAAAGGTAATGTAAAACGTTGATTGTATTTTTACATTAGTTTACCATTTTTACAAAAATGTATTCAAAAATATCTCAAATCAGTTTAAGGTATATGGGAATAAATCTGCAAAATATCATTAACATCGGTCAAAGGATATAAAAGTTTCTTGTTTATGCCTATGAAACCCTAGGCATTTGTGTTGGTAATTATATTCGTAGATTCTTAGAGAGTAAATTTGCAAAATATTGTTCGTATCGGTCAAAGGATATAGGAGTATCTAGAGTTTCTTGTTTATGCCTACAAAACTCTAAACATTTCTATGTGGTATTTTATCCACAGTTTCTTAGATAATAAATCCTCAAAATATTGTTCATATTGGTCAAAGTATATAGGAGTATCTACAGTTTCTTGTTTATGCCTACGTAACCCTAGCAATTCTATATGTAATTATATTTGTAGATTCTGAGAGACTGAATTTGCAAAATATTTCTCATATCGGTCAAAGCATATAGGGGTGTCTAGAGTTTCTTGTTTATGCTTACAAAACCCTAGGCATTTCTATATGTAATTTTATTCGCAGATTTTTAGAGAATAAATGTGCAAAATATTGTTCATATCGGTCAAAGCATATAGGGAGTATCTAGAGTTTTTTGTCCATGCCTGCGAAACCCTAGACATTTCTATATGTAATTATATTCGTAGATTTGTAGAGAATAAATCTTTAAAATATTGTTCTTATCGGTCAAAGCATAAAGGAGTGTCTAAAGGTTCTGGTTCATGCCTACGAAGCCCTAGACATTTCTATATATTATTTTATTAAATTTAGATAAATTAAATACCAGCCGCTGAAAAATACCAAATATTTTTTAGTCTAGATATAGCTGGTGACACTTCGGTAAGCTTCGGAATATTTCGTTACATTTCGGAATCTCGCTTCAAATTTGTTTTAGACGACAAGCACGCACCCACGCACCCAGCCACCCAAGGACACACGTTGGGCTATCATATTTTAGATCTTATTGCTTGGTCAAATTGATTCCACTGAATGAATGCCCTTAATAGTTACGTTTGTAAGATATGATGTTATAGGAGTAACATTTTAACTTTGCGTTTGTTGTACTGAATTTAATTCACCGTTTTATAAAGTATTCATTGATAATATCAAGATTGTTTTGCAAATCACAGACAGTTTTTTTTTTTTTTCTTCGCTCTTTTGTTAATATTGACGTATCTTTTGTAAACATGGGAATTGTTGCTTCAGTTTATACGGACAAGACGTGCACAAATATGTTAAATAAAACAGGACTCAGAATTGATCCTTGAGTCGAGTTAGGGCTTTAGTGACAGATATTTTAGAACGTTGTTTATGATAAGATCATGATCATTTGTTTTTTTAATACCAGATTTTATTAACTTCTTTGACTTCTCCAAATGTGGCTTGTTGAAAAGATTCCTTTATTTCCGATAGGGGCTGGCTTGCAACTTCATGCAGTTCTTGGAAAAAAATCCGCATTGCTTCTTGTAGTATGCTGAATATTTTGTCGGAACAACTAGCAGCAAATATTTGTTCGGTTACCTTTATCGACGCCGCTGAATTATTATTATTTAGTAATTTTATTGTTGTTCGCCGCATTGTTGGAAAATCTGATTCGTGAGCACAGTCGGATTTTTTAATAAATAGAATAACATCACCGATCGATCAAAGGCATACACAAAATAACTGACTGAGACAGACTAATACGTTATTAAAAAGTTGTTATTTAAGTTTACACACTACAATAAGTTGCAAAGTCTTTATTTAAAATTTATTATAACCTATTACGTACAAGTTTAAAATGATAAAGAACAAGTGTGCATATATAGGATTTAAAAATGCTGATCGGTGTTGTTCACACGTGATTCATAGTCAGCGTTTTGTTACACATAACTCTACCCTTCACTGTAGGACCAGTATTTCTGATTTCTCGACATTTTTCATTTCTCGAGAAATGAAAAATTATACTTATTTTCTCAAAAAATCTCGAGTAAAATAATTATTAGAATATGTATCTTTTTTTAATGTTGAAAATATTGTAGAGGATAAAAACATGTTAAAATTATAGTCAATTTTAAAGTATTAAAGTATTCATTTAAATAACATTAGAACAAATGGATAACGGGCCTTTAAAAACGATTACGAAAACTGCACGTAATTGCATATTAATTGAAAATACATAGAGAAATTTTCAAAAAATTAAGAAATTAATAATAATAGTAATAAATATCTTAGTTAACTTGTAGGTAATCTTTTACATAACAGATTTAAACTTAACAAAAAATGCAATGTAATTGATTATAATAAATAATACACTAAATTAAAATAAAATATTGTAACAATAAATGCTAATTAGCTAAATATTGTCACGTGGGTGGTTTGATTGAGACACAACTCCTGGTTTCTACATAACAAATTTATTAAACATTTATCAAATTTACAATATAATGTTTGAATTGGTCCATGGAGTTGGGGAAGTCTTCGGTCCACCCCGTGTTGGCCAAGATCGGCTTGGACCTATCTCCGAGACGGGGGCTACCCATCCGGAAGTCGAGGAGCCAGGAGAAGTCTTCTTCCACTCGCATGGTGACTGCTTGCTTGGCTTCACCTTCGTTACAAGAATTGGGCGTCAGTGTCTTGGTCGTCACCTTGTGGACGAATACGTGCAGCGGAGTTGGCTATGTTCCACTGCTTCCATATTCTGTTTCATCCAGCCTTTTTGTAACGAAAGTTTAACCCAGTTCCAATAATTCGTCATGACAAATATTTCCTCATTACGAAAATGCAGTGTCTGTATTTCGTAATCAGGCCACACACGTCAGACGCTGACGAATAGTTTTTAATCAGACAACTGACCGTCACAATGTCTAGCATCAAAATTAAATTATAATCAGTGACTCACTTAACATTATATATTTTTTAAATAGTTTTATAAAAGCACAAGCGTTTAACGTGGCGTCGTGAACAAATTTTTACATTTTTCGAGAAATGAAAAATGAGAATTATAACTTTTTATTTAGGACATTGGGGCAGACTATGTTCGATTACTTCTGCATCGGAATCGGCACGGTTTTGATTTTCTTATTGCGTCTTATATTCATCAGATGTCGAAATAAAGATCAGGATGTCGTAGATAAGTATAGTGTTAATGCTGATCTTCTGGATTTGTTTCAGTTCTTGTAAGTTCAATGTTTTCAGTTTTATAGGCTCATATTTTACTATGGTTTCTTTTGGAAAATCAGAGCTTTAATACAGGTCATGCTGAATTTATGCGG
Source organism: Liopterus haemorrhoidalis (assembly GCA_963971575.1). NCBI lineage: Eukaryota > Metazoa > Arthropoda > Insecta > Coleoptera > Dytiscidae > Liopterus > Liopterus haemorrhoidalis. The sequence goes on from OZ020611.1 coordinate 60,980,724, forward strand.
TAGATGCGTGCCAGGAGTTACAGCAAATATAGAAATTTTTGTAAATCGAATATGATTTCTGGAATTTCCAGATTCACTCTTACGCATAATTCGCGTATCTACGGTATAATAGCTATTTTCCTCTTATACACTCGTAGTCAAATAACACCTTATAAAGGGTGGCCCCTCGGGTACGCCGAATTTAAATTTCCCTCAATTTTTTTACTTGTCCGACCTTATAATATAAGGGGCAAGTATTGTAATCGCGAAAATTTTCGATGTCGAGGTTTTGACTGATGACCACGTTTCATGGCCCAGGGAATCCAAAAAACCTATTTTCGAAGTGCCGTCCGTATGTGTATGTGTCTGTGTGTGTGTGTGTGTCTGTGTGTGTGTATACACGATAACAAGAACGGTTCAACTTAGAGAATTCGTTCTGGTACTAAAAAATTTTCCTATTAAGTGGGAAGAACCCTATTGTTTTTTAGGAAGATCGGTTGACTAGAAATGGGAGTTTACTCGTGTCGATTTTAAGATTTTTGTGAATATTTAGCATCAGAAAAATATTTCGAAAAAATTTATTGAACAAAAGTTACTATAAATGCAATAACTAATAACTTTTATTTGAGACGTTTTTTGATAAAACGAAAAATTTCGAAATTTTTTTGTAAAATTATTTAAAATTTATCCAAGTCTCAATTTTTTCATACTTATATGTAACGTTTCCTTGGTCATGATGATTAATTCGTAACTAGTAAACCAAGCCTTGTACAAAAATTTGTATAGAACATAATTTGATGTATTTTTGAAGATTTATCTAAATATTTTTAAAAAAAAAAATTTTTTAATTAAATTTTTTTTTTTTTTTATTTTTTTTATGGGAGGGCAACTCTAATGTTTGACATTTGTCATCTACTGTTATTGAGGTTATTAAAAATGGATCGCTATACAAAAGAACAACATATTGTTATTCTTAAAACATTTTACAAATTTGGCAAAAGTTATGCGGAAACTGTTCGAAAAGTTTGTGGAATTCTTAGTATTCATATCTCAATTAATTAGTCCACCGTTCGAAGATTAATTAAAAAAATTGTGGAAACTGGTTCGGTTATGAACAAACAAACTCTACCGCGTTCGCGTCCTGTGCGGTCGGCCGAAAACATTACAGATGTCAGTGAGAGTATCGATGAGAATCCAGGAAAATCAACACGTCGTCGTTCTCAATAATTTAACATTAGCAGAACCAGTTTGCAACGTATTCTCACCAAAGACCTTCACCTCCACCCGTAAAAAGTTCAATTAACTCAGGAGCTCAAGCCACAAGACCATCTGCAACGGAGACAATTCGTTAATTGGCTGATGGAAAACCAAACAATGAATCACATTTTTTTTAAAAACATCATCTTTTGCGATGAAGCCCATTTTCATTTGGATGGATTTGTTAATAAGTAGAATTGTCGAATTTTGGGCAGTGAAAATCCTCGTGTAATTGGACCGTTCTTTTTTTAGAATGAGTCTAACCAAGCTGTAACTGTAAATGGAATACAATTGGACGACATGGACCTCAAACAAATGTGGTTTCAACAGATTGGTGCCACATGCTATACAGCAAAAGAAACCATCGATTTGTTAAGACAACATTTTCCTGGTTGTGTGATTTCCAGAAATGCTGACGTTAATTGGCCGGCCAGATCCTGCGACTTGACGCCATGCGATTTTTGCCTTTGGGGTTTTGTAAAGTCCAAGGTCTATGCTTACAAACCACAAACAATTCCTGAACTGAAAACAGAGATCCAACGCGTTATTTCTGAAATTGAGCCAACTGCCTTGCAAAAAGAAAATTATATCAAAAGGGTCAGGGTATGCCAGCACAGCCGAGGCGGCCCTTTGGACAACATCGTATTCCATAATTAATGTCAACATGTCTATTAGCCAACGGAGTGGCCGAGTGCATTAAGTCGTGCGGTTTTAGACTGTTAGAAACAAGCGTGACTATGCGACCGGTGGTTCGAGCCTGCTTCGTTGGTGATATTATTCGGGCGAGAATAATATGTTTACATTACTCTCATTTTCACAATCATTCACCCCTCATCCAGGTGTAGGAGCTCGCCCCCTGGCATCGGTGATTAGCCTCGTTGCAGAAATAAAGGCCGATGTAAAATAAATAATATAATAATAATAATCAACATGTCTACTTTATAAGTCAATAAAAATTTCCCAATTAAATTATAATTTACTGTGTTTCATTTCAAAATTAAATCCGGCGTAACCGATGGGCCAGCCTTTATATTGTTTTCAAATAATATTTATTTTGCATGTTAAAACGATATGAAACATACGAAAAAATATGAAAATAAATAATCTAATCTTTTATAAAAAATCAGCTGTGGCCACCACAGGACCGATCGCCAACACAAAGTACTTGTATAAAATACATTCTAGTAGCAGAGCAGAAATAACTTGGCCCAATATTTTCTAACAGATATTATTTATCATGACCATGGAAACGTTACATATAAGTATGGAAAAATAGATACTTGAAAAAAATATTCGAAAATTTTTTCAAAAATGTTTCGTTTTATCAAAAAATGTCTCAAATAAAAGTTGTTAGTTATTGCTTTTATGGCAACTTTTGTTACATAAATTTTTTCGAAATATTTTTCTGTTGTGAAATATTCGCAAAAATCTTAAAATCGACACGAGTAAACTCCCATTTCTAGTCAACCGATTTTTACCAAAAGGTCATCAACTTGTGCCATTAATGTCAGAAGCTTAAATATGAAGTTTGTGAATTTACTCTGCACCTGTACTCAGACCGACAAATAGACAGACAGACAGACGGACGGACGGATGGACGGACAGCCAGGCAGACAGACAGACCGACAGACATCATACCAAAAATAGTCAAAACGTTATGTAGGGACCTCAATTCGTGGAGATCCATCGAAATCTCGAAATGTCAAAATCGGTATGATTACAATACCTCCCTTATATATGTAGGCAATCGGTAAAAAGATATGTAATTTGTTACATAATTAAGACATAAAAACATAATAAAGTTAGCCGCATTGATCAATAAAATACGTTTTGTGTAACGAGCCGCGTTAAACAAAAGCGCGTAAATCGAGCATGACCTTTATACATGTTAGACTGTTAACAAGAGTTAACAATCAATAGTTTGTTCGTTTAATTAAATTTTAAAATCATATTTCCAAAGTGAGCTCCAGCTTTATTTTATGTTGTTGATATCAATAGCAACACTTTATAGTTTTTATATCGACTTGCATCAATGAAAACAATGGATTTAATCTTTTTTGTTCAAAATTATATGCTAAGAATAATAAAATCCACTTTCTCATACCTTAAATAAATTTTGTTGTACCAATTATAATAAAATACATTAATTTCATACTTCAATTAATGCAATTTTAATAGTGCGTGATTTTTTTAAACGTCTTACTCCCATTGCTTCATTTATTACCGTATCTTATTAATAATAATAGCCTTTATTGTAAACAGTTTAAATTATTTCTATAAAATTCAAATTTGGAAACATTCTTACTGGGAAAAACGTTTAATCAAGATAAACCCAAAAGATAAATCTATTTGGAAGCTTACTAAAACTCTGACAAAAAAGACTACTCCTGATTCACCACTATTAGAAAACAATGTCCTAATTTACAATGATGAATATAAATCAAATATCCTGGCAAATTACTTTGCTAATGTTCAGAGTCAAGATGACAACTTAAGTAGTACGTATCACTCATGCAATGTTTTTAAATACATTCAAGCTTATTTAAAAAATAATTGCAATGAAAATAATAAATATTCAGATATTCCTCTTACAAATTATAAAGAAATACATACCATAATTAAAAAATTAAAAAATAATAAAGCACCCGGCATAGACAATATTTCTAACTTGCATATCAAACATCTTCCGAAAAAAGGCATAATTTACATAGTTAAAATAATAAATGCAATATTTGTAAATCACTATTTTCCAACAGCTTGGAAATTATCAAACGTGATCGCCATACCTAAACCAGGAAAAGATAAAAAACTTCCTAGTAGTTTTGGACCAATTAGCTTGTTGCCTAATTTGAGCAAAATAGCAGAAAAAGTACTACTAAATAAAATAAACGATTTTCTTTTAGATAACAATATTCTCATTTCAGAACAATTTGGTTTCAGAAACTCACACTCTACCACTGATCAGTTGGCCCGTCTAATTGATAACGTCACAACAAATTTCTGTCTCAACAAATATACTGGTGTTGTTTTGCTTGATATACAGAAAGCTTTTGACACTGTATGGCATAATGGTCTTGTCTACAAACTTATTAAATATAACTTCCCACCATATATAATTCATTTATTGAAAACATATTTAGCAAATAGGCAATTTAAAGTACAATTAAATAATAATCTTTCTCTTAATCGAACCATAACTGCAGGTGTACCTCAAGGAAGTGTGTTAGGACCTACCCTTTTCAATATTTATGTCAATGACATACCGAAAACCGAACATGTCAATTTAAGTCTTTATGCTGACGATACAGCTTTATTCACTACATCGTTTAGATTGGATACTATTACCAACAGGTTAAATAACAATTTGCATAAAATCAATAAACATTTCAACAAATGGAGAATCAAATTAAACGCAGAAAAAACAGAATTTATAATATTAACTAAACGACGTCCCAATCTTAATAATATCTATGTTCAAATAAACAATGAAAAATTTTATCACAAACCCTTCATCAAATATCTAGGAGTAATACTAGATAAATCCCTAAATTTTACACAACATATCAAAAAAACTACCAATACTGCTAATAAAATCCTTTTTCAATTATTTAAAATATACAGTAGAAGATTTTTTTTGCTTATAATAATAAATTACTAATTTATAAATCAATAGTAAGACCAGTACTAACTTACGCCTGCCCAGTCTGGCGTATAGGTAATGTATCTAATTTAAACAAGTTACAGGTAATTCAAAATAAGTGCTTACGTATCATTGGTAAATATCCCAGATATGAAATGATCAGTAGGATGCATAAAAATATCAAAATTGAAATTATTTCCGAACATATCCACAAACTATCAACCAAATACTTTATAAGAACTAATCAACATACAAACGAACTTGTTTCGAACATCGGTAAAATTGTTTTAAAACCAAAATCTAGAAAACATAAACGTATCAAACTTGATATTTAAATCAAAACATTTTTATACAACTCCATTAAAATATTCGAAATTTTTGGGAAATTAAAATAATGTAATATAAATGTTAAGGTTTTTTTTAAAATTTTTCCTTTAAGTCATAATTGTTAAACTCTAAATTAAAATTTCTATTTGTTAAATAGAGTCAAAACCGAATTTTGTGAGGTTACACGGAACTCTGTACTGTACTTATGTGTTTTTCTCTTTTATTGTAGACATGCAAATAATTTCAATAAAGCTTTATTTTATTTTATTTATTTAAATTATTTACACCAGTTACAGTAATTACTAGCTGGAGTACCCGTATTTCGTACGGTTTTTGTAATATACATTTACGCTGTAACTTAAATGATAAGTGAGATATTTCAATTATTAAACCACTTTTGTATGTATTTTCAATGTTAGGTAAATAATAAATGAGATACTTCGATAATTCTATTTATTTATTTATTTATTTATTTATTTATTTATTTATTTATTTATTTATTTATTTATTTATTTATTTATATATTTAGGGGGCGGGCACCTACACTTGTATGAGGGGTGAATGATTGTGAAATGAGAGTAATGTAAACATATTATTCTCGCCCGAATAATATCACCAACGGAGAATCGAACTACTGACCGCACAATCCAGACTGTTATCACCAGTCCAAACTGCACGATTTAATGCGCTCGGCCATTCCGTTGGCTTCGATAATTCTTATTATGTACAGATGATTCCAATTATGAACAGCTTATAGGTCAAAGCCAGTTAAGCCTGGAACGTAGTAAAAAGTGGTTCGGAGCTAATATGTTAAGTATTAATGTAGCTAAACACAACATTTGTTTTTTTCCCTGAGGGCCCCCGACCCTGTTAACAAGTAAAGTTTTTGGGTGTTGTCATAGGCGCTAATCTCAATTGGGAGAAACATATAGAAGCAACGTCTGCAAAGCTTTGTAATTCCATATATTGTATCAAGAATTTAAAACAGAAGGTTACTCACAATGTTCTATTAACAGTATACTATGCATTATTTCAGTCTCATGTCACCTATGTCTTATTAGCCTGGGGGCATTCCTCTCATGCCGAAAGAATTTTTGGTTTGCAGCGACGTGTTGTTAGAATTGTTAGAGGTTTAGCATACAGAGATGATTCTAGAAGTTCTTTTGTCAATTTAGGTATTCTGACGTTTCCCTGTTTGTACATTTATTGCTGCTTGACGCATATCCACTTTAATTTTAAAGACAAAAAACTGCAAGAAGATATTCACAGCTACAATACCCGTGGCAAAGAACTAATCAGGCCTGTTTATACAAGACTGGCCTCAACTAGGGATAGCAAAGAAATATCGACGTTTTTAAAACATCGATATTTTGCCAGTAAAAACATCGATATTTTTAAATCGAGGTTTTGTTTCCGATATTTTTTTAACATCGACGTCCACATTCTAAATATTTCGATGTTTTCAAATTAAGATTTAAAAATAGTTTAATGCACGTAATGATTGAGTTTTTGACTTGAGTAGTTATTATTCTGTTACTTAAACTTGACTCCACCCAACCATTCGCTACAACAACAACAACGCGACACCAGATATCGGCGATACCGCACATCCATAGCAAGTTTGAGGCAAGTTTGAGGCAAGATTCGAAGATCTTCAACATGCCCATTTATTAACACTACCAATGTTTCTTGATCCGAGGTTTAAAAACATAAATTTTTCTGATCCAATGGCTTCATCCCGAACCCTTACCCAAATTAAAAAATTGGTAGCTGCAATACCAACCAACGTGCCTTCCCCAAGATCCTCATCTGCAGATTAGAACAATGACCAGGGTGGGTGTAGTTCCAATATATGGGCCCACCATAAATCACTCGCTTTAAAGTCGAACAAAAAAATGACGGATCAAAGTTTGGACCTAGATACTAAAATTTCAATGTATCTCTCCACCCCAGTGGTAGCAAATTTCAAAACCAGCCCTCTTGAATTATGGTCGGACCTCAAATTAGTTTACCCTAAATTATTTATATTGGCCCAGCAATACTTGGGCTCAGTAGCCACCTCCGTTCCAGCGGAACGGCTGTTTTCAAAAGCTGAGGCTACAATTGATCAAAAATGCAATAGATTGGCGGGAAGTCTCTTATCAAATTTATTATTTTTAAATGGCTTACCCGAAAATTATTATATGTAAATTCTACTACTAGGCTCATACGCAATATAAGTTTAGTCTTTCTACATCATATACAACTAAATCTATTTTATTAGCTTTAAATACATTTTACAAAGCAATTTTACATATAAGTAGTGATTTTATTTTTTGTTTGGTGACGATATAGTGAGGAATTTTTAAACTTCAAATAGGTATATTATTTTAACTTGAATTTATTATTATTGTAACTAATATATAACTTTTTATGTAACATGTTTATCATCATTGTACCTATATGACTGACTTAAAACTGTAAAACTGAATTGAGTCAATAAACAGTATTATTATTATTAATATAGTTTTAAAGTAAGGAAAATTAATTAATAACATGGTAAAAAAAAATCTAGAAAACATCGATACATCGATGTTTTTGGTCGATGTTTTCATCGACATTGAAAACTTGGTGGCGATGTTTCAAAACATCGATGCATCGATGTTTCAATTTATTTTGCCATCGCTAGCCTCAACTAGATACTAGATACTAGATACAAAAATGTCTGTATTTAGATACAGCTAGATACCTTTGAAAAAACACTGAAAAATGAAAATACCATATTTTTTACCAAACAAACAGTGCATGTTAATCAGTATTATACAAGCTGTTCAAAAATGACCGTGACGTCACAAAAAGCATACTAAATTCAAGGTAAAATACTATTCTACAGAATAAATTTGTATTACGTTTGTAATAGAAATTTGTATTATGTTAGCCATATGTGCTGACGTATGAGCTGCGTATTTATAAAACTAATGTTAGTCTCATAGATACGCAGCTATTTTTTTGTTAACAGGATGTTCCTATCAATCAAATTTTAGCCCTAATTGAAGAGGAATTCGTGTAATGTCACGATCATTTTTGATCACTAATAAAAAATTACTGACAAGAAATACGTGATTTTTTTTTTCTGTCATTCGATACAAATTTAATTTATATACAAAATTTTAGTATATTCTTAGACATTCTCTTGCTTACAAATTAGATTTATATGAACGTTTAATAGTTTATTAAATTTTACGTTCTTTATGAAACACACCTACTTATCTTACTGATTTCAATTAGGAAATGAACTTATATATCCACACTAGCATAGCTGGCTCTTGGGTGAGGCGGACTAGATTCAGACCTCAAGTGAAAAAATGCTTCAAAAAAATTATCAAATGTATTTTCAATCACTGGATACTTTTGAAAGGCCTTAATTTGTCTTGCCCAAAGCTTCACAAAACCACTTCCAAACCACTTCTGTGAATATAATTTTTCACATATTTTTATTAAATTGCTCATCAAAATAACAACAATAGTTACAGATACAGATACATATTTCAAAAAGTATCTAATTTGTATCGCTATACTTGTAACTAGACAGATTACAACACTGCTTACTACATACACACGAAAATCTAATATATTGTTCGATTTCACCTAGTCGCGTTACAAAACGTTCAAGTGTGTAATTTACTTTTAATAATATTTAATATATACTGAAATATTAATTCACCAGCAGGTTCTATCAATTGGCACACAAATTTAACATATTAAAAAAGTAAGTATCTTCGATAATTCTATGCAAATCTGTTAGGAATACAAATAATTGTTTAAGAAACTTCTATATTTCCTTTAAACGTGTTTAACTGTTTGTTTACAATGCGAAAAACTGTTAGGTAATCATGAGTAACTCTTCACGGTTCTGTGATTTCTTTAAAAACAATAATCACATACGCGTAATAGCTTTTATAACCGTGAATATTGTTTAACAGTTTTGTTTATTATATTTCATAAGTGTGAATAAGAATTGCAATTATTTATAACAACCGCTATTTATTGCTCATGGTTATTTAGTTAAATAAATAGTATAGTATATCTTGGATATTGTTGGTTAATGAGGATATTTAATTTTTAATTACACAGAAAGACAGAAAAATTGTTTACCTACGACCAGCAAATAATTAATGTATTATGTGTCCAACTGTAAACACACAATGCTGTTCATATTGCAACAAGCGTAATAAAATGTGAAGCGTATGCGTTCTCACCCCGAAAAATTTATATTTTTTACACTGCAACTTTTTATTTAGTAACTTACTTAGATAGTTTACTTATTTTATTTTATTTATTTAGCGAAATATAAAATACTCTAATATGTACATTAAAGATAATTAAAATTAAAATATATGGGCCAAGAATCTTAATGTATCACAAAAGAACAAAGTACTTGGTGGTGAAAATATTCGATATTCTCCAAACCCGTTCGTGCAATCTCAACTTTTCTTTAAATTAGTTATAATTTTTTTGCAATCCGCACATGCTCAAGTCATCTTAGCGCGCATATTTCCCATCCCTTTAATAAAATAGTCCATTTTATCCCATTTTACCAATCTTTAATATATTTTAAATAAGCATAATATAATTAAGCATAAACTAATTTAAGTAATTTCTTTATCACTTGAAACAACAAGTCACTTGATGACCGTAAATTTAATTAGAAAATCTGTTAAAGACTTGAAGAAAGACGCTATCTCTCATGTATAGTCCTATATATTTCTTTAGCCACCATACAACGTATTATGAGTTTTAACAGTGCATAATATAATAACAATTTAATCATATAAACTATAACCAATAGCAATAAAACAAAAATAATAATATACAAATATCATAAAAATATAAATTAGTAATACAAAGAAAAATTAAACAAATGAAACCGAAAAAAATAACAATGTATAATAAACATTATACAATTATAAAAGAGTGAAGAACAATATTAATAAAACAATACAAAAAACAGACTTCATTAGCTGTGTAAAATAGAATCGATAGTGGACTGAGAAATATCACAACCAGAAATTAAGATGTTTCTTAAACGTTAATTTAGAGAAATTAAATGGTTAGATTTAATATTTACAGGAAATATACATACAGATACATTTCGATGTATTTACACAATGATTACAAAAACTTTTATGCAATAAAAGAGTTGATATTTTCGGAAATGAGTTAGAACAGCATGAAAATGGGATGATAGAAGATTTTTTAAGTTTAGGGTTAGCAAATTTATATCTAGCCAGTCACTAATTATTGCCATATTACTTGCAATAAGACTACAGTCTCCCAACTGTCACCACTTACATAATAAACCGTGTCATCTGCGTAAGAAATAATTTTACCATGAATGTTAAGAGACAAAATGTCATTAATGTAAACTAAGAATAACAACGGATCCAGGACAGTACCTTGTGGTACTTCGCAACTAACTATTCCAGGGCTTCTAGGAACACCACCTATAGACGTATATTGTATTCTATCTCTTAAGTAGCATTTTAGAAGTTTACGAATATTATCTCTAAAACCATAGGCCTCAAGTTTTTCAAATAGACGGTTATGATTAACGGTGTTGAAAGCTTTACACAATTCAAGAAATACAGTAGCACACGGTTTAGAAAGATCTAGATCCCTGTGTACATTGGAGATCAGTGAAGCAATTGCATCATGAGTAAATAAGTTACTACGAAATCCAAGTTGATTATTCGACAAGATATGCAGTTCTAAAAACGAATCCATTTTAAATTTTATAATCTTTTCAAAAACTTTAAAAAAATTCGACACTAGTGAAATCGGTCGATAGTTTTCCATCAAAATTTTTAGACCAGCTGTAGGTATCACTTTAACTACAGATATTTTAAATATGATGGGATAATTACCAGATGTAATACATTTATTAAAAATATCAGCAAGAGGCAAACATATGATTTCTCTTATGTTTTTAATTAGTAATCCCATCGAAACCACAGGAATGATTACCTTTCATAGAGGTAATAACTGTTAGGATATCAGAAGCATCTATGGGACTAATATAGAAAGTTTCAGGATTAAAAGTTATTGAAAATTTATGGTTAACATTAGTAGGTATATTTTGCGCCATTCTACTAGCTATATTTAAAAAGTGTTTACTAAAATTATTTGAAATTTCTAAATTATCCGATGTAGCCACGTTATTTAGATTTAATATAGAATTAACTGTACACCTCGGTTTTTTAATATTTGCAGCTTCCTTAGCTATATTCCATATCTTTCTGCTACCATTGCTTGCGAGATCAATCTTATTTTTGAATTAATTCTATTTCGCCTTTTTGATTGTAGTATTAAATTTATTTCTAAACTTATGGAATTTAATTTTGTATTCCTGATTATCACGATGCAAAACAAGGAAAGTCCTAGAAGATCAGCAAATTTAAAAAAATAAGTTCTTAATAATAAGGCTTACATACGTCCCGGATTGACCGGGATTGTCCCGGTATGAAGGTATGGTTCCGGCGTCCAGGCCAGTTTGTCATTTTGTAAAAATGAAAAAGTGCAAAATATACACGCAGTACAAAAAGTGCAGCCTCGGAAAATGGCGATTAGACAACTAGAGGCTATTCCAAACGTTTAGGCGGAACTAGATTTTGAAATCTAGTAATTTTTATCTATTAATTCGGACTTTTAGTCATTTTTTTTAAGGTTTGTAAATCATATTCACATTGCAAATTCTAGCTTAAATTGATTGTCATTATAAAATGTCCTTTTCTTTGCATTTGAATTTTTTGTCATTCTTAATAAAAATTTCCCATTTATTTATTTTTTTGCCTTCAAAATGGAAAAATGTATTAAAATTTTTGACATATGTCATTCGTTTCCTTGGTTTCACTGTTGGATTTATAAATTTTCACGCACCAAACGTGAAACATGAAGTAACTCAAGCAAGGTCCCTTCTCGTGACAACCGAAAAGAACGAAATATCCATTTAGTTCCGCCTAATCGTTAGGTATAGCTTATAATTAAAAATAACAACGAATGTTTAAAGAAATTTCACGCTAGTGATAAATATTAATAATTTTTTAATAATAAGTTATGTTCAATTAAGAGTAATTAAAAACGATTACTACGTAAATATTGATTTTTATTAACCACTGCGTTATTTATCCATTTTAATCATAAGTACTAGGCGTTACTTTCTGTTTTTATCAAAATCTCAAAATTGTCCCGGTTTGAAAAAAAAATATTATGGTAAGTCTATTAATAATAAAACTAAATTCTTAAATTCATCGTATTATAAAAAGATGAAAGTTATATGACGATTTTAAGAATTTTAAGATATTTTTATTTTTTTAAATTTGATATGAGCTTCTATGTTTTTAAATGTGGCAAATTACCATGGTTAATTTTTACTAATATTTCCAAAAATGCAAAATAAATCGATACATAATTATTTTTAAATTAATAAACGCAATAAATCCAAAGAAATTGTTGTATCTACGACTGTTATATAAACTCTACTTTATTTAACTATTTAAGTAAGATTAAAGTAGGTTTTTATGAGAAGAGTAAAAAAAATTAAAAGTGCCGTAACATATTATTTCACTCTTGCCATAAGCACAATACAAATGCCAGCGATAAGTTCATTTTTAGAATTCTAAACGCGTCTTCCGTAGGAAGAGGCGTCCAACCGAATATTTTATGTTCACGCGGATATTGCGGATCGGATGCGGATAATATGCATCCGATCCGCATCCGCACGATTCAAATGGTAATTTATTCGCATCCGCAGAAAAATAGTGGATATCCGCGGATCTGCAGAGCTCCACTCATGACAACTTAGAAAACTGAAAATTCCAGTTAGTTCTGCTTAAACGTTTGGAATAGGCTATAGGAAGTTGACTTTAAAATTAACTGCATGTATTCCAAATAAATTTCCAATATTTTTCACTGTCGTGAATTTGATGGATGCATTGTTTATTTTTAGTTTCGAGTTTTGAAGTTATTTGTTGTGTAACTGAATTAGAAAAAGATCAAATGTCAATATTCTGTGAACATTTAAATACTGTTGCTAATATTAGTGAGCAATAAAGTATAATCTGTGATTTATTTTCCAATTTTCTATTTAAAATACAATTTAAAACAAAAGCTGTAAAAATAATTTTCTTTATCAATGATTTACAATAATAAAACGTTTAATAAAACCATAATTTTATTTTACCATATATTCATTGGATATTACATACTCTACAAATAATAAAACAATGATTTTGTTTCGGTTATTTAAGATCGTATATTATCTTTTATTTAAAAAATCGTGGGAATTTAACGACCACTTTCACACAGTTATTATCTAACAAGGTCTTGGTTTCTGTATTTATTGTTACATGTTTTTAGATTTTATTTACATACCAACATACGACATTGCACGAAACTGCAATACTTTCTTTTTCCGGGGCTGTTACGTTCTTAAATTCAGGGCCTTTTAAAGGGGTTCACGATGGTACGTATATTCTTTAATTAACACGAGTTACATGCAAGAAAAGCAAAATTTTTGTTAATTTCAAATAAAATACTTATTACGATCCACGGTTTTCGTGAGCCGCCAATTTTAGTGATTATTTCACTGGTGTATTCTTAGCTAGTAGTCAACCAGCGTCCATCTAACTTTTTTTTTTTTAGGAATATAAGTAGGGCTTATAATATTATGTTTATGTATACTTATATAATCTATTTACCTGTTTATTCATACCATTTAAAAAAGTAATATCTTGATTATATCATGCAGCGTTGCCAGATGTACAATAATTATCGATTTTGTACGACAATTTTACAGTGGATACGATGTACGATAATGCATGTACGATAATGCTCAAATGAACGATAATTTGATTTTTTTTTTTGTAATATGACCATTGATTAAAGAATTGTATAAAGATACCTAAGTGCACCATCTAAGAACGGGTACGGCAAAACGTACAAAACGCATATACGCATTACATTTTTGTGCTAGCGAAGCCTGCAAAAAATTACCAAGGAGATGTGAAGATTTGGCGAGAAATATATATAGTTTCTTTAAAAATAGCGCTAAGAGGCCATGCTAAAGGAGTTTCAGATTTTTTGTAATGTAGATCCACAAAAAATTCTTCGACCTACACAGACTAGGTGGTTATCTTTATTATCCGTAGTCAGGCGAATTTTGGAACAATGGGAACTACTAAAATTATTTTTTACTAATATAGTACTTATTATACTTAAAAACTATATGGAGCACCGTCTTCTTGCAAGTGAAGAAATTTATAATGCCCTTCATAATACCGAAATAAAATAGTTTTTTAAGTTTTTGGAATGGGTCTTACCGAAATTTGTGGATGCAAATAAATATTTCCAAAGTGATAGGGTAATAATATTAAATTTACATGAAACCATGACTGAAACATACACAGACTTACTACTAGCTTACATGGAACCTAATTATATAAGACAAACAGATAAAGAGAAAATTGATCCCACAAACAGTTACAAATTTATTCGGCGTGAAAACATATATTTAGGAGTTAATGTTTTACAGAATATTAATTCTATAACTGATGCGACAGCAAAACTAGATTTCTATGAAAGATGCAGGCGTCTTTTAATAACAGCGTGTGTCGAAATTCGAAAAAGATACGATGTTAATAATGCTATATTTAGTAAAATAAACATGTTATCTAAAAAGAACATTGAGAAATATGACATTACCGTTAATCACTACTGTTCTTCTTATTTGTGATCCAAAAAACATACAAGTGCTTCAAATAATAGATGATCAATGGAGAAATTTGAAAAAAAATGTAATTCTTCCCGAAACAGAAGAAATTGATAAATTTTATTGCGAAATAAAAAGAATAACAGGATTTACTGGAGAACCACTGTTCCCTGACTTAAGTAGATTTGCAACGAATATATTGTCGTTACCACATTCGAGTGCCAGTTGTGAGCGTGTTTTCTCGAAAGTAAATTTAATAAAAACTAAATCAAGAAACAAACTCTTAACAAGTACACTTAATGGAATTTTACTTTCGTTCCAACATGTTAATTTAGAAAATGGTTGTTATAATTTAAACCCTTCAAAAAAAAAAGTTAAGATCGATGACACCAGCGAATTTATATACCTCAGGACAAACGCAAGAAGTGCACATTATTGCGTTTGAAGAAGAAGAAGATTCGCTTGTATCGATATCTATCTATAGTTTGTATTTAATATTGTGAATTTCTGAATAAATTTAGAATATATGTAAATAATTGTAAATAAATCATTTAAATAACTGTTGTTCTTAAATCAGTAATCGATTTTTTATGTAGATACGATAAAAATTGTACGGTAGTCCATCTGGCAACGCTGATATCATGTATGTGGGACATATAACCTACTACAACCACACAATCCCAAATCCGAAACCCTTAGAACTAGCAATTTCGGTATTCGGAATTTTTCGGATTTCAAAATGGTAGTATATTTTTATACCATATTGAGTAGTGGTTAATAAGTAGAAAGGTAAGTCAGATTGCAGTGGCGTATACAGAACCCATGGTTATGGGGGACACTTAAAATGCCTATTTGTAGACGGGTGAGGGTGTCAAACTGAGGCTCTCTTGTAAATAGACGTTGTAATAAATGTTCTGGTAAAGGTAGCTTTTAGCTGGCTATAATACGCATACTGTACTGCGCAGAGCCAGGGTCAGTGATTCACCTTAAAAGCACTATCTTAGGTTATTGTTGACAACATTTTATTTATTTTGTTTATAACCCACCTAAAAATAAATTGTATTTTAAAGTGAATTGAAACATAGAAACAGTGCAAACAGAGCAAAAGTGGAAACTCGTAATATAGGCAGCTAAAAGTTACTTTTACCAATGTTTGTTAGTGTCGAAAGATAAAATGACAGAAAGATTGTCAGTTGTAAAAATAAAATAAGTTTGTGGATATTGATATGTCAATATTGGCTCACAAGAACTTTTAAAATGGAAAACACAAGTGCTATATTACAATTAAATTGTAAAAAGAAAATAACTCAAAAACGTTGAGCAGCCATATTTAATTTGCAGTCAAATTTAAATGAAGCTGTGAGGACGCGGCAAGATCAGGACGGCCGTGCTAGGATCAGAACTAGTTGTTGGTCGCCCCTTGTGGTATGGAACGATATAATGTTATGACATATGTCTGACAGATTGTATATAGACGTTGTAATAAATGCTCGTTTGTGCTTGGATCTGTATGTATTAATTGATATTATTACAAACGCTAGAAAGCGTTTACATGTATATAGTGTGAAAATAAAGGGTGTTTTTTTTAGAGGTATAGAACTTTAAATTGCAATAAAACAACGATGGATTATTCGATTGACATGAATTTTTTTTTATTCGAAAGATAATCTTGTGGCATTACATTTTAAATATGATTTCTGGCATATGACCGCCACGGCTGGCTCGGATGTAGTCCAATCTGGACGTCCAATTTTCGATGACTTTTTCCAACATTTGTGGCCGTATATCGGCAATAACACGGCGAATGTTGTCTTCCAAATGGTCAAGCGTTTGTGGCTTATCCGCATAGACCAATGACTTTACATAGCCCCACAGAAAGTAGTCCAGCGGTGTTAAATCACAAGATCTTGGAGGCCAATTCACAGGTCCAAAACGTGAAATTAGGCGGTCACCAAACGTGTCTTTTGAATTTAAATTTTAAAATTGCACTATTTGCAAGCGTTGTTCAGGCGTGAGTCTATTCATGATGAATTGCCAAACCAAACTGAGAATAAATCACTTGACAGCTGTTAAATCGGTCGCCATCTTGAACAGTAATGCCAACTTAAAGTTCTATACCTCTAAAAAAAACACCCGTTAGTTTAGGTATTAAACCATGCTCCGCCAAGTATTGCACTTAAGGCTTACAGAAGGTAGGACGTCATACGCGTATACCTGATGGGGTTTTATTTTCTTAAATAAAAAATTGTCCTGGCTAATAGCCACAGCAGCAAAGGCCAAAAAAAAAAAAAGTATAAACTTTGGCCTGGACTTGCCACGCCGTCTGTAGGCACATTTAGACACTTACTTATAGTATTTTAATCAAACAGGTGTGTGTCACAATGTCAGAATCCTGACCTAGGGATACCTTTGTGACACTATTTCAAAAACTAAAAGTGATAGAGAATTTTGGTAGTTTTATTTAAATAATTAGGTACTGAAATGATTTTTTTCATGTAACAATTTGATTTTCTATAGTTTTTTCAAAATTTCCATAAATCTGATTTCAAAAACGGTAAAGATAAAGATCTGCAGAGTGAATATTTCAAATCCTCTTACCCTGATTGAGGCCTTAATAGCTAAGAAAAATAACACTTGATATTAGTCAAAAAACGAGAAAACTTTATGGGGTTATACTTTGTAAAGAATTTCAGCTATACGAAACGTTTCGGATATCAGATTGATTCTCCATCTGCGACTAAGCTACTCTCGGGAGAGCTGATCAATTCTCTGAGGTTCTTTTACGACATTATACAATAAGAATTTTACTCTCGAGAGCTACTCTCGATATTTTTACTAGCAAATGTGCATGTAGCTTAAGGCAGTGCACAACCCTATAGTTCTCAATAGTTTCTTATACAGAACTTATAATCGGAAATGAAATTAATAACAATCTGTATATCAAAATTTACAGAGAATTTTTATCTATTTAATAGGATATATTTAAATGTAGAAAAAACTGTTATGTAATTGTAAATAAGCAAAATGCATTATAAACGCTTGTAAACCAATCTTGTAAACCAATCGACACATATTTACGTACGATGCGGCAAATTGTAGCTAAAGCTTTATTCGACAAATAGGTTTAAGCCTATTTTGTTCTATTGTGAAAACTACTTATAGTTATTGTACTTGGTAGTCTATTTTTGCCACCATCTTGAATCTACCGCGGTTCGCAAAATAGGTGGTATGGGTAAAAATTATTTAATTTTCGTGAAGAATACATGTACTAAGTGGCATTCCATTATAATCAAGTATAATATTTTTCGATGAAGGTTCTGAACTATAAATAATCAAAAAATGTTGAAGTACTATTTGAACATTTCTACACAAAACTATATAAATATAAAAGTTAATTGAAACGCACAAATAGATTTAAAAAATTACAGAACAATGTCACCAATGTCTATTTTTAAGTTATTGGGCGATAATATTTTTACAATAAATCTTCCTATAATTAAAAATATCCTATTAGATAGATAAAAATACGGTACAAAATTTGATGTACAGATTGATATTAATTTTATTTCAGATTGTTAATTATGTATAAGAAACTGGTAATTTCTGGAGGTTATACGCAACGTTAAGTCTATATCTGGAGAGAGGCATAATAATACGTTACGATTTTTTCATTCTGCTGTATTGTGTGGATGCCTGGACTATGTCTGAAGCCATAGAAAAGATAGTTCAGCCCTTAGAAATGTGGATTTACAGGCGCATACTCAGAATCTTCTCGACGAGGGTCGACTAAGTGGTCGCTTTTATATCAGGTCGTCAAGGATGAAATTTGTAGTTAATAATATTGCCTTTAACAGCTTATTATTTGACATTGGCTTAATATTTTACCGTTCTGTTTTTTTTTTTTTTTTGTTGGAAAGTTACACATTTTGCCTGTTTAAACAAATCATTGTATGCTCAAAAAAATTCAAAAACTTTGAATAAAAATTAATTTTGTTGAAAAAGGAACGGTCGGAAATTCGCACTATTATGAAGTATGAGTTAACTATGGGATTGCAAACCCGTGCGAAACATTAATAGTGTATTTGGCTCTAGTGTTACTACGCAGCAGACAATATCAAATTGGTTCGCCAAATTTCATACAGGTAACTTAGAAACAAAAAAAAAAACTGGCTCATTGATCACAACAGAAATATATGCAATCAACTGGACGAAATGATGCAAAAACTAAAAGAAAAACAGCCTAGATTGGTCAACAGATCGACTTCTATCTTATTGCATGATAAAGCTAGACCAGTGTTTCTCAACCAAAAACGCACCGCGGACCAGTAAGATATATAATTTTCTAACGCGGACCACTAGTAATAATTGTTGATGCATTTTTTGCAAGAAAATAAATATATTTAATGTGCTAACTAAATACATTTATTTTATTTGTAGAAAATCACAGAAAGATTACAGAAAATAAAAAATATATAAATTATTTATTCAAAAATGTGCATAAAAATAACAAAAAAACTGCAAAAAATACACATGAAAACTTCGCGGACCACTAAATTTTTTCTGCGGACCACCTATTGAGAAACACTGCGCTAGACCACACACTGCACAAATGACTAAATTTAATAAATTAAACAAATGTAATAAACTTATTTATTTTAAAAAAAAATTATATTAAAAAAAGGTTTTTATTAGGTACTATATATATTTTTTAAATTTATTTTTACATGTATTTAATCTTTATTTATTTGTTTAATATAATATTATTTTATGCGAAAATATATTATTATAAAAATACAATACTATATTGAACGTTACATGAAATATAACTTATATATAAGGCGGACTCTCGTCCGCCAGGGTTTTATACCACCAGCCTGAACAACCTGCCGCTTAAATGGCAAAAGTGTATAGACAATATGGTTGCATACTTTGATGAATAAAATAATTCCTTATATTTGTAAGTTATCAAAAAACTTTGCCTTTTTTTCTACAAATTTCATCCTTGACAACCTAATAATATACATGACACACGAAGTTTTCTCTTGTGGCGTACATACCAGTGTTTCGCGAGCAACGTTTTAAAAAACTGCTATAAATTTACGGAAGGAAACAATTGGGTATGTTATAAAAATACAAATTAAACTATCTATCTATTCTTTACTGATATCTACACATATGATACATATCTGCACGTAATTTTTACAGCTAGTTAGTCATTGAAGTGATATTATCTCAATACAACATGCAACGGTTTTCAAGAACACTTATGTATGAAATGAATTTGAGAATGAAGTATAAAATTTTATAACTTATATTCACATAACTGAATGAATGAATGAATTCTGATAATAGCTAATGTTATATGTATGTTCGATCATTTGAAGAAGGAATTTATACTAAGTTAAAAAATTAGTTCGTTTATATCAGGACTAGCCAAACTTTAGGACGTTGGGGGCGACTTTTTTGGTGAAGGAGTTCCCGCGGGCGACTACGTTTTTTTTTTTGGAAGACGAATTGGTGACGTTTTTAGACGATACTTACGAACTGATGACGAAGACATTTGACTATGATTGCTATTAAATTACATATAATAACTATTTTCTAGAACTGATCCTGAATTTTTTTAAATTTAAGAAATGTAGGGAAAAAAGAAATTATTGTTTTACAATATTATTAAAATAAATTAGGAGCTAATTTAAAAAAAAAAAATGGAATTTTTTTAATTTGATGACACTTGATATTGCACAGTATCGACAAGTTTGTCAAAATTTTACTCGTATGAACTTAATTCACTAATTAACTAATTCTTAAACACGATTACAAATGTAAATCCGATAATTGTGACCTGTTTAGTTTTTGCCGCATTCATTCAGGAAAATGCTAATTCTCATAAATATGTTGAACCAAAAAAGGCATTGAAATATGCAACAACTCTCCAAATATTTGGATATTTATCCCTGCTTATTAAATTCTAGAAGCTCACATTTTAAGCCATTGATTTTAAATGTACATCGCATTTAATATTAACTGAAATACACCTATCCCTCGATTTACACGGTAGATAGGTTTTTGAGGAAAACGTGTAAATCGAAAATTTAACTTTTTGAATGTAAAACCGTGTAAATCGAAAAGTATGCAAAAAAAAACGCATAATTTCGTAGTTTATTAATTATGAATTTTTTTATTTATTTATTTATTTTTGTACATAAATCAAACAAAAATACTTAATAAATAAAAGCAACAAAATATACATATTCTTTTATTAATTAAATATAAAGTACCGAGGAAAAAAAATAAAATCCAAGATTCATAAAAAAATTATTGCCAAGGTTGGAGGCAGTTATTATCATTCATCACTATCATAAATCACTGTCAATCTCTTCTTCGTGACTGGTTCGAAGTCACTTTCATCACTCGAAATTATTTGTGCCGATTCGATGTTTGAAGTAGAAACATTTACACCCCGAGGAGATTTGGTAATGAAATCCGTTATTAAAATTTGCTTCGAATTTCTTGTTAGATCTTTATAGACCTCATCATATTGAGCCAAGGCTCAATATCGCCCATTAATATCACGTTCAAATCGAAGAGCGCGTTCAACATTTGAGTCATTTTGTACAAATTGATACCTAATTTTCTTCCCAAATCGAGTCCTTCGCGGATGATTTTAGCTGTAAATGCAACTGGTTCAAATTCTTCTTTATCAGAATGATTGTCACAATCACTAGTTTCATCAGAAATGTTAATTAAATCATCTTCACTTAGTTCTTTATCAGCCACTAGGTCTGCAGTATCTCCTTCAGTAAGATCGTCGAAACCTTCTCCACCCAAGGAATGCGCTTATTGTAACAAAAACAAATAAAACTGGCGAAAACATTTAGTTTTAACTTTTTTTTTAAAATCATGAAAAGCGAAAAAGTGTAAAAAAAGTACCGTGTAAAACGAGAGACAGGTGCAATTCTTTTTAGCTGTGTTTTCTGCAGAAATAAGTTGCTATTGAAAATATTTTTAAGTAAATCTATTAATTGCAGAGAATAATTTTGAATTTTTACTTTTTTATTATTATTTTTTTACGTACGCTCTGAATTTATCACTATGATTTGTCAATGTTCAAGTCAGTTTCACGGGCGACTTGCAGAGGCCTTGCGGGTGACCGCGGTCGACGCTTTGGCTATCCCTGGTTTATATGTACGTGTGTTAAATCAAAACTAAAGAACAGCACCACAGATTTAAAAAAATATTAAGGGTTGCTGGAAAGAAATCTATTCATTTAGACTACAAAATAATATATATTTTTTCCCCCAGTAAGTTTTATTATTTATAATTACAATATAATTTCAATCATTATTTATTACAGCTTACCAACGTTGTGCTAATTTTTCGATACCTTCTCTATATAAGTTTTCTGGTTTTTGACTTAAAATAACTGATCAGGTGATTTTCTACGTCGATGATATTTCGAAATTTTTTATCTCTGAGTGTATGTTCAATAGATCTAAATAGGTGAAAATCGAAAACGCGAGATCGGATAAATACGACGGATTTGGAATAATTTCCCATTTCAAGTCCAGAATTTTTTCGCGGGTTGTTTTTGCTGAGTGATGACGTGCATTGTCCTGATTAAAAATTATTCCATTTCGGGTAAATAAATTTAGACGTTTTTTTCTTTAGTCTCTGATTTAGTCTCACCAATTAGATAAAATAAATCTAAATATTCACCTAAATAAAAAATATATAGAAAAAATCAGCTGTGGCCACCACAGGATCGACCGCCATCACAAAGTACTTGTATAAAATACATTCTAGCAGCATAGTAGAAATAACTTGTCCTAATATTTTCTACACAGAGATATTATTTATCATAACCATGGAAACGTTACATAAAATTATGAAAAAATAGATATTTTTTCAAAAAAAATCGTTTTATCTAAAAATGTCTCAAATAAAAGTTGTTAGTTATTGTTTTTATAACTCTTGTTAAATACATATTTTTCGATATATTTTTCTGTTGTTAAATATTCGCAAAAATCTTAAAATCGACACGAGTAAACTAAAATAATTTTAGCGATTTTTATCAAAAGTTGATCAAGTCGTGTTGATGTCAAAAGCTTAAATATGAAGTTTCATAAAAATCCTTTTATCCGAATTTGCTCTGCACGTGTACACAGACAGACGGACGGACAGACAGAGATACAGACAGACAGATGGACGGACAGACGGACAGACGAACAGACAGACCGATAGACATCATGCTAAAAATAGTCGAAACGTTATGTAGGGACCTCAATTCGTGGAGATCCATCGAAATCTCGTAATATCAATATCAGTATGTAAAAGGTCGGTAAAAAGAAGATTTTTTACCTATTGTAAACAATTTTTGTCACATACGATTGTTATGTCGTCAATAACAAGTGTTATTTCTAGATTTTAATGTTAGGGTCCCCCAGCAACTCATTCATCCATCGAAAAAATGAATTAAACGCAAAATATGTGTTTTCGTATTATAAATAATTTGTATCGTTTATTTATTATTATGTTTAGTCAATAATAAGGAAGATATACGAGATTAAGATTTTATTTAACAGTTTTAATTCGGAAACATACCCTTAGAATGATAATTTTGAGATACCATATAACCTATGTTCGAATCCTGGTTTTCCTCTGTCATCCTACCGAATGTGAAAATATTCCGTTACTGTTTGAAAGTCAGACAAGCAGACAAACAGAAATTGATTTTTTGCGGATATCGTTTTATAATCATCTGAAACGTATATGACCAAATAAGAGGACGAAAAAAAAGATATAGTCTTCAATCTTTTCGCGGGTAAGTTCTTTAGGCGATACCGTGCATTATTATGATGAAAAATTATTCCTTTTCGGTTAAATAAATTTGGAAGTTTTTCTTTTAGTTTCTGATTTAGTTGCAACAATTACTTTTACCTATCATTCAAGAGTCCCGGGCAGTATGTTGAATAACACTACTGTACAAGATGAAGTAAATAGGAAATTTAGCCACGGTTCAAACAGTATAGTTGTTCAAGTTTTTTTTTTTTTTTTTTTTTAATTTTTGGTCTTACGCACTGATATTACAACCAGTATATCTTTATTTTAATTTTGGATAAATTAGTAATTTTTAATGGCTACCAGTCAAACACGCTGACCACAATACCATAGCGACCAACTTGTTCAGCACGAGCCAACCTCACGTATTTTCATAACAAGGTTACTATCCATAATATTTACGTATAATATTTTAGCATTTTGCCCACGGAGCACAGGACCCCGGGTTAAAATACCTCCACTCCTTCGGATTTTTATCTACCAATATTGTGCAGCTCTGGGGTCGACTTAGCGTTAAGTATTTAATACTTAAAATGAGTGTCTATTTACATAGGGATAAAGGACTATTCGAAACGTCACACTGACCACGTGGATTTCATATCTATGGCCGGCAGTCCAGAAACGGAGAACTTACCTTCTCTGCCCCTATATGCCTATCTATGCGTTTGGGAATCCATTATTTATTTATGCATTACATAATTTTTCCACAAGTTAGGCGCCAAAACTTTTTAACCTAATAAATTTGCTTACTAACAGTGAGAGACTTAACAACAAAACAGAATTGACAAATCAAGATATAGCGCAAAATACAGTAAAATATAAAAGATAGGACAATCAAGATATTTAACAGCAGACGGGAAACATAAAAAAATAATTGCAAAATGAATCCGCTGCGGAAATAAAGAAAACATAAACAACTTCTGGATAAGTGACGTAGAAAAACTGTGCAAGTTTTGTTGAGAGGCACTGTAAATATAGAACATCTAAGAAAATGTAAGGAGGCGGAACCGGAAACGAGGAAGCAAGAGCAGTTGTGGGATGACGAAGAAGGGCTGGTAGAGAGGATGAAGAAGTTTAAGAAAAGAAGAGTTCGGCTTAACAATAGTAGCCAAAGGACCTGAAAAAAATGTACCAGAATGTATTATACATTATATGATTATTTTTTATTTATATTGTTAGTTTATATACTTACTCTATTCGAAGCCGCATGGCTTGAATAAAACTTGTACAGTTAGGGTGCGGCAGTGGAAACGCATCTTTTTCAAATAACAATAATAAAGTAGATTTTCAAGTTAAACAAAATTTAATTACACAGAAATAATGCTTGTATAATGCAGATTTAGTTGACAATTTCTGAATTACCTCTTATAAATATCATGACCGACAAATGACGACCTTTTGTCATCTCCCGTTTTGGTGATATCCACTGGCCGCCCCGCTCACCTGACTTGCCTGTGTGCGATTATTTTTTGTGGGGTTATCTAAAAGCAAAGGTCTACATAAACAAACCTCGCAACATCCAGGAACTGAAAGATTCCATTCGCCTAGAAATCGCTAATCTGGAGGGGAAAATGTTGAGAAGAGCAATGCTTATGCCGGTTTTACATTGGTAGAGTAAAAGAGCTAGTAACTTGCGTAAGTACTACATGCTTTACTCTACTATCTTATTTTTGGGATAGTAGGTGTTCGTACACAATTGGCATACTATCTTATTTTCTAGATAGTAAGTCTCAAAACACATTTGACATCTTCACTGTGATTTTGTTGTGCAATTATCTTTCATCAATTATAGTTTATGAATATGAATATACATCGTCGCCGGCGTGATGCAATTAAAAAAATGGTATTTTGTATTACATCATTTTTGTGGAGGAAATAACTGATTGTCTTATTGAGAAAAACGGTACCGAATATAGGCCTAAACGAAAATGGGTTAAAAAATGGATTGATAGACAAGCTACCCATGGCCAGTGATGGGCGTTTACACGTAAACTGTAATTGTTTACGTTTACGTGTAAACTTATGTAAACAATTGGTAAACTTGTCAACAATGTAAACAATATAAATTTTTTAAACTGTCAAATAATGAGGTTAGTTTTAGTTATTTAATACGAATAATATAGGGTTAATGAACAAGTATATTCAGTCCAAAACAATAAATTTATTTAAAAAATGGTGGGAACCGAAGGAATAGTTCTGAAGAACTAGGTTTTGTTTTAATTAAAGAAAATGAAAGAAAATATAGGGCGTTATGCAAAATTTGCAATGAATCTTTTCGTTATTAAAAAATATAGGCTGATTTTCTTAAAGGGGAAAATTAATGTATTTTGTTATTAAAAAAAATAGATTGAATTTTTTAAAGAAACAAGTTTTTTATTTTTCATATTCATATTTACTAATTTGTATGTAACACCTGTATAAAGATACTTATTCATTTAAAATCGTTTCATTAAAATTTTATTATTTATAAAAATATATTGAAAATGAGGTTCTGTAATTCAAAACAAGTGCGCATGTCTAAATCATTGTTTACAATGTTTACATTGTTTACAAGAGTTTTTGTGTTTACTTTACATCATTGTTTACGCGTCAACAATGAGGTAACTTACATCATGTAACTTACGCGCCCATCACTGCCCATGGCGCATCAGACCTTCTGTTTCGTGAATTAGCTGTGGAAGATCAAAAAGAGTTCAGACTGTGTTTAAGAATGACACCAGATGATTTTAATAGGCTATTAAATTTAGTTAGTCCATTAATACAACGAACTAATTCACTAATGAGGGATGCGATTCCAGCAAGAATAAATTGGAATTAACGCTTTATTTGAAAATAAATCATCAATTAATAAATCGATGTTACGCAATTTATGTAAATAAATTATATCTTACCTGATTTCTATTTGTTATGACCGGTTGCCGCCAATTTGAAATCAGTCAATTTTGCGTAGTGGGGGAAAAGATAGTAGCTAGTAAATACGTCGATGAGCTAGCTGCTATCCTAGCCCAACTACTAGAAGCTAGTGATCTCCTAGTCACAATGTCAACTGTTTACACAGGGATAGTAACTAGTTTCTAGTTACTTGCACTAGTTAGTAGCTCTTTTACTCTACCAATGTAAACCCATCATTAATTTCGAGGTGGCGAGAGTGCATACAAAAGGAGGTCGTCACTTGTCAGATGTTATTTATAAGAGGTATAACACAACCAGCGAACCGTGGCGTACAAAATTTGGATGCGCGTTGCTTTAACAGAAAAGTAGTAGTGGGGACGCATTTCGTGTCTTTCTCTTTCGCTTTCTCTCTCTGCACAGACCTTCTCCCATCCCCCACGGGCCGCTGGTTGAGGTATAATTCAAAAATTGTCCACTAAGACTGCACTGTACGAGTATTATTTCTGTGTAATTAAATTTTGTTTAACTGAAAATCTACTTTATTATTGTTATTTGAAAAACGTGTGTATTCTCTGCCACATCCTGTATATAAAGAATCTTCCTAGATGACAAAAATAAAACGACAGCAGTATTTTTGGACCTTTGCTGTAACAACCAGAAAAAAGATCTGGAGTCCATCTTCACGGTTTAAAACTAAGGTACTCTATGAAAATTCGGCAGAGGAATGCAAAGGTATCCCAGCGAGCAAGATCAATACAACGAATTATCTAGGATCTCTTATTATTTGTAAGGAATCTTAATGATCAACTTCAAGGACAAAAATACGATAGTGAACAGAGAATTTAAAAATATAGAATCTATTAAAATATTATTAAAACTTATGCTAACAATTCATAAAATATTCTAATTGAACAAAAAACTACCATTATTACTTTTCTATGCTATTTGCAAACGGCAAAATAATCATTATGATAGTATATATATTTTTTTATTGTCTTGTATATTTACAATCTGTTTATAAAATATTAATTAAATGAGTTGTAAAATGAGTATTTTTAAATAAGAATTTCTTAAATTACTTTATGTACAATATAGTTTATAATTCCAATAGTACAAAAACTATCACGCCACTTGAAATCCATGGCCAGCTCCATGTCCTCCATACTCAACCCCCACTCCATACCCTCCGAAGTGTTTCCTGTACACACTGACTTCCGGATGCACAGCGACCGGATGTAACAAAACAGCATGAACCTCATGTACCGCATGGGTCACAAGAAGTGCATGTTCCGGCACTATAACATGCTGAATATGTCCAGGTATGAATGCATGATTGACCACGTGACCTGGTACCCAGTGATCGTTTGAATGTGGAACTAACACGTGGTGTTTTAGGTTATGTTGCATAAGATTTGTGAGGTTATGTTGAACATGTGATACGGCGGCTGGCACGTGTATTGTTAAGTCCGGATGAATGCTGTGATGCGGGTGATGGGAACCAACTGTGAATTGAACGTAACCTATCTCTAAAGGGGATCTTTTTGGTTTCGGTGGCTTCTGGTTTGAATCATGTAGAAGGATGGTCAGCAATCCCAGATGCATCTGTAATAAAATAATACAAATTAAAAATAGGAATCAAATCTCTTAGAGTAAAAGATTAATTAATGACATATATGTATAAAATATATTTAAGACCATTAAACAATAAATGCATTATATTAGGGGGATCGGAAAAAATCCATTATTTTAGCCTAGAAAATATTTTTATTATTTTTTCAGAAAGTTTATTATGTATAATCACAAAATATAATTTCCAACATTATTTATAATGCTGCGTTCAGAACCACTCAATTAGGAATTAGAATTAGTACTTAGAATTAACGTAAATGTTTGTTATACGTAACTGTACGTTACCGTTCACAACCTTCAAAATTAATACTTATACTTATAAATTAAAATTAGATGTTTGTAGATTGCAAACCCTTACGTTAATTTATAATTGACGCATGCGCAGTAAGCACTTGTCAACCTAAAAATTTCTATGACCATATTTTTTTGCTTCTATCCACATCTTTGTGTTTTCTATGTGTATAAATATAAATTTTTCCTCTATTTCAACTCTTTTCAGAACCATGAAACACTCAAAAACTCATTAGCAAATGTAAACAGCTGCCAAATATCTATCGATAAAGTAGAAATCGATAAAAATATCTGTCAGTGGCTTAATTTCTTAATTTTTATTGTGAATGCTGCTTAATTTCTATGTAGAAAATTTATGTTAAGTACTAATTTCACGTTAATTCTAATTTATAATTTGGAGGTTCTGAACGAAGCATTACAGCTTGCCAACGTTGTACTAATTTTTCGATACCCTTTCTGTAGGAGTTTCCTGGTTGTGACCAGTGGCGGCTGGTGCAGGGAGGGCAACGGGGCAATGCCCTCCCAATTATTTTGTTTTGAAAAAGAAGAAAATCTTTGATATAAAATAATAATAGTAACATGTATTATTTTCATTTTACCCATTTTAAATTAATATTTAGTTATATTGAAATGTTTATAACTTAAATTTGTATCGCGCCGCGTTTCGCTTCCTAAAACAAATGTTGTTAGAATGGACATACGCCAGGCGGGGCAAAGGAGCAAATGTATCCTATCTTTGTATGAGTGTAGGTGCAGGGTACAAGCGGAGGTGAAGGACGTTCAATAGTATGTAACCTGTAGCAGCCATTGCAAGGGGGTCAAAACATATTTTGTCCGTAGTTTTAATTATCAGTCGGAGTGCTTTATTTTGACATTTGTTTGTAGTTCTGTGTTATTAGAAGGTTATGTATGTTGGATGTTTTAATAATTACATTATTAAAATAGTATTTTATTAGTGTATTTGATAATAATTTACTATCTACATTTTCTTAAGTTAATGTGATTGTGTTAAATGTAAGTGACGAATTTTGAAAAAAAAATAATTATAATAAATAAATACTATATATATTTTTTTAAAATGAATGAGAATGAAAATAGCGTGATTTCAATTTTAGAACTGGTTTCCAAAAATAATTTAACCTATGATATAAAAATTAGACTTAAATCTTGAAACCACTTAAATCTGTGAACCACCAAGACAGGAATTAATTTTAAAGACTTCCCAAGAAAATAAAAAAAAAAAAATACAGTTCCAAGTAAATTTTATTCAAAAACTTTGATAAGCTTTTGCCTTCAAAAAGCTTTTTGCCCCACCAGAAAATAATGTCACGAGCCGCCACTGGTTACGACTTAAAATAACCGGTCAGGTGATTTTCGAGATCGGTGATATTTCGAAATTTTTTATCTCTGAGTATATGTTCTATAGACTTAATAGACAAAAAATGGAAGGTGTAAGATCGGGTGAATACGGTGGATGTGGAATAATTTCCCAGTTAAAATCCTGAATGTTTTCGCGATTTTTTTTTTGATGATTGAGGACGTGCATTGTCATAATGAAAAATTATTCCTTTTCGGTTAAATAAATTTGGACATTTTTCCTTTAGTTTTTGATTTAGAATCTAAATATTGAAACTTTAATTGTTTATAACGTTGCTTATGAGCGAAAATGGACAAATAAAAAACTTGTGCATTTAATA
The DNA here is from genome assembly GCA_963971575.1 of Liopterus haemorrhoidalis. NCBI lineage: Eukaryota > Metazoa > Arthropoda > Insecta > Coleoptera > Dytiscidae > Liopterus > Liopterus haemorrhoidalis. The sequence continues at coordinate 61,011,022 of OZ020611.1, forward strand.
AAGTACATGATCAAAATCATCCAGAAAGCCTCTTTAAAATAAATCTTTATATTTATAAAATATTATGCACGCAATATCACTGTCTAGTATAATTTGATTATTTATTGGCATTTAATATCAGATTTTGAGGTTATATTTTAATCAAACATATATTTGCAATTGTAATATAATTAAAATCTACATTTTATGATATAAAGCAGGTAAAGGAAATTAATGCTCAAAATGATTTCCTTCATTTGTTAACGATACTAAATATATTGTGATCCTGGTCAAATATTTTGTTTCAAAGTTAGTTCAAGCTCAAACTGTCAGACACAAATATGCATGAAAAATAGTAAATAATACACGAAAATAATAAAGAGCAAAGGTATTGCCAACACAACTTTTTTAAACATAAAATTCATAGTATGTTAGAGTCTAACAGTTAGACCATTGCCAGTGTTGTAATATATCTAGTTACAAGTATCTAGATACTTTTTGAAATATGTATCTGTATCTATTTTTATACTATGATACCGAGCTGATATAATAGTTTAATTATAAATTGTCATTATAAATATTTTATTTTTAATATAAACAAAATTCAGAAAACAATTGAAATTCTGACGTTTACAAATTAAATTTATATGGAATGTAAAAAAAAACTCGTTTTTCGTAGCTTTTGACCACAGTAGTAGGTAGAACACTTAAGGAAAATGAGTCATTATTAATGAAAACTAAGTTTTTGAATAACTATTGTTGCTATTTTTTTACGAGCAATTTACTAAAAACATATGAAAAATTATATCCACACCAGTGGTTTGAGAGTAGACCGTGGTTTTGTTAAGTCTTGGGCAAGACAAATTAAGGCCCTTCAAAAGTATCCAGTGATTGAAAATACACTTTGATAATTTTTTTTGAGGCATTTCTTCACTTGAGTTCTAGATTTAGCCCGCCTCACCCAAGGGCCGGCCATGCTAGTGTGGATATTTAGTGGTATTTTCTAAAGGAAGTAAAATTGAATAAAATATTAAAAGTTCATATAAATTTAATTTGTAAGCGTGAGAATGTCAACTGAACTTTTGTTTATAAATTAAATTTGTATGGAATGAGAAAATAATCATATATTTCTTTTCGACATTTTCGACATTACAAGAATTCCACTTCAATTAGGGCTAAAATGTGATTGAACGGAACATCCACTTAACAAGAACATAATTAGAATGTCATAATTAGAAATCTATAAGACTAACATTAGTCTTATAGTATAAATTTATTTCGTAGAATAGTGTTTTACCTTGAATTTAGTGGGCTTTTTGTGACATCACGGTCATTGTGACGAACGGCCTATATAATAATGATTAACATGCACTGTTTGTTTGGTAAAAAATATTTTATTTTTATTTTTCAGTGTTTTTTCAAAAGTATCTAGCTGTATCTAGATACAAACATTTTTGGCATGTATCTTTATCTAGATATTTTTTATAATTCTGTATCTGTATCTGCAGCTAGATACAATTTTTCTTAGGTATCTGTGTATCTAAATATATTTTTTAATGTATCTATTACAACACTGACGATTGATTTATCGATCATATTGTTTGAGAATATATTAAAATGAGAATAATATGTATTAATAAACCAATTAATGCTACTACATAAAAAAATCAAGCACAATTTTATTCAGTACTAGCTAAAGTACCCGTACTTCGTACGGTTTTTGTTGACAAGTGATTATGATAATTTAGATATTTGATGTGTATATGCAGCTCTCCACATAACCCCACCCCCCCATAATAATTTTATTAAAAACTACTAGTAGAAAGTAATTTAACGTCCAAATTTTGAATATAGGTAGAAGTAGGAAATAATTTCACTCAGCTTTTTGGACAAGAAGCGTTTATTTTAACAAAACACAACGTTTCGCCAACAACATTGTTGGCTTCTTCAGGTGCTATAACAATAACATCATGATAGAAAACAATATTGTACAATTAATAACAAAATTTACCTATGTTAGTTAAACGTAGTCAGAACAGACTGTACATCAATCATCTCCAAGGATGGTGAAATTGCAGAATACATAGACATTAATGTGTACTTGAAGAAAACAGACCATAGGAAAAAACAGGAGTAAATTTCAATTAAATATTGAAATATATTGATCAAAAATTAGAAACTATTGTTTAAATTTAACAGTGCAAAATGAGACAAATAAACTATATAACTGTCCAATATTAACTTATACATAAATACAATGATAACAAGTTTTATCGATGCATCAATATGACAGGCTGCGACACTATCCCCCCTAACTACCTGGTACGCACAAATCGACAGAGTTGACAGTGTCCCACCCTGTACAACATAATGCAACGATAACCCCCGGAATCATGAAATTTTCACCACTATCAACTCAGTGGAAAGAACCAAAATGAATTAATTGAGTTTTGGAGCAATCATACAATTCAACGTACCAATCCCTCAAAACAATGGTACGTACAAAGTAATGAGATAAAGGTACCTCAAACGGCATATCAAGTCCAAACCCCAAAAAACCCTTAAGGATCCCTACATCCAATTTTAAATACAATATGAATTGCAAAAATAATAAATTTTAAACCGGTACAGACACCGGAAAACCCTAACAGTAACAGTTGGAAACCCAGAAAGATATAGAGTATTAGATCTTAATATATAAATATATTTCAATATTTAATTGAAATTTACTCCTGTTTTTTCCTATGGTCTGTTTTCTTCAAGTACACATTAATGTCTATGTATTCTGCAATTTCACCATCCTTGGAGATGATTGATGTACAGTCTGTTATGACTACGTTAAACTAACATAGGTAAATTTTGTTATTAATTGTACAATATTGTTTTCTATCATGATGTTATTGTTATAGCACCTGAAGAAGCCAACAATGTTGTTGGCGAAACGTTGTGTTTTGTTAAAATAAACGCTTCTTGTCCAAAAAGCTGAGTGAAATTATTTCCTACTTCTACCTATATTAAAAACTACATTGAATAGAAAAGAATCATTACTTCTTTGTAAACTACATTCCTCATATATATTTTAGTAGTTGAGGATATCATAAATGAGATATTTCAAATTCATAGGTAATACTCCCCTTAGCCACCTAAATAATCTTCTTATTAAAAACTGTATTGAGGAAAAAAAAGGTTCTTCATTCTAAACAATTTTTTATATATATTTTTTTGATGTTAAGTAAATAATAAGTGAAATATTTCAATATTTTAGTTTTAGGGTGTCCCCCCGCAGTTCACTTCGTCCTCATCCACTTGAAAAAATTAATGCACCAAAAATATTTGTTTTGTTATTATAAATAATTTTTCTCATATTATATATATATATATATATATATATATTTACTCTTAAGTCAATAATAAGGAAGATATTTAAAAATTTTAGTTTTAACTTTAATATGTGGAATGAGACATGGAAAATAATGCACGACAACATTTTTAAACAAGAAATATATTGAAAAAATTAAATTAAAATGTTCAAAAATTAGTATGTTTTAACTTATTTATTCTTAATTATTTGCATAATTATTCGCATATTTCTATAATTCTTTATAACAGTGGTGCTCATAAGATCAATCGCAATCGACTTGTCGATCGCATAATGATTTAAAGTCAATCGCCAGTGAAAAAGTATATATATATATATATATATATATATATATATATATATATATATATATATATATATATATATAAAACAATGTGTTCCGGAAAATATGCGAACTTATTTCTAAAATTCTAGGCGCGAAGAGTTTCGAACAAACAGAATATCCAGTATTCTCTGTTAGGGTTAGGGTAGATCGCGGTTAAGTTCGTATTTTAAAAGAAGATGCCGTGGAAAAATTGGTGAGCACCACTGCTTTATAAGATACCTAAGTCATTTAGAACCATAGTCAAAGAAGTATCGACCAGAGACTGGGAGATAGAAGGACAAAAAAATATTAGCAAAATTGAAGCGTCAAATTGCAAAAAAATTATAAAGAAATACACAGTCTCGGGGCACCTATTTATTTAAAAATAATGAAAAGCCGACATGAGCAGAAACTAATGGCCAGATTCTGAGCAGGGAACGAAGAAGAGGCAAACAAATACTGGAAAGAGCTGGAGAAAAGAGTATGCCGGTTCTGCAAAGAAGAAGAGGACTTAGTGGAGCACTGGCTGACGAACTGGCCTTAATTCAAAACAGACTCGTGAAACGTAGCAGAGATCCTAAATGAGAACGGAGAGGGTCTGGACTGGCTCAAATAAATTTTGAGAAAAAGAAAGGTCATGGGAATAACTGGGAAAATATAAAAATAAATAAAAATGTAAAAATGTTTTGTATTTCTAGTTCATCATTTTTCTGTCTGTTTATATAGAGAATTTTAAATGTATTTGAATAATTAGAACGAATAATGTAATAATAGTATATTCTGTAACAAGGTTGGAAAGAGAAAATTCGATGCGAGTGGAACATTCCGAGAGCGAGCCACAGGCGAGCGTGAGGAACCACGAGCAACGAATTTTCTCATTCCAACCGAGTCACAGACTCTACTTTCTCCACGACCACCAAAAAGAAAAATAAATTAACAAATAATTATTTTAACAAACATTTTATCTTAACAAATAATTTATTTTACATAACAAATTAATCAATTAATTAAACTATTTTTTTTTTTTATTTATTATTTGTTTAATTTTAATTTAATTTGCTGCACATCGGCAACTATTTTAGGTTAGGAAGTTATGTTACATTTATTTAATGTAAAATTTGCATATATCTTAATGTAACCCTACAAAAACAAGAGACAACAAGCATGGAATAGTTATTCCATAACAAGTGATGGAATGAAATTCACGCAAAATCCATAAGAAGATAAGTGCTTTAGAATAACATTCCAACTCTTGTGTTAGAATATTAACTTTCTGTAGTCAAAATTGGTTTTAGAATTGTTAAATTCTATAGTGGTCGTGGAGAAAATATATTCTGTGTACACCATATGGTCACAATAAATGAATTTATCTATTTATCATTTGGAAAATATTTTAGACATGATGTTCCTAATAAAGTTATTAGACAGTTATTAAATAAGTTATTTGCCTAGCAGTTATTAGTAACTTTATAAGGAAGTAGATATGTCGGTAATAAGGCATTAAAGTCACAAAAAAAAAAAAAAAACCTCGCTTCTCTGAGAAATTCATCATCCTGTTCATGAGCGCCTGACATTCTTGAACTACCCGCTATCATTTACACTGTGAAGCACTGATATCTACTACACGTGTCTCACCAATAAGTTCGGAAGGGATCTCTTCTTGATCCACTAATAAGTGCTCCAGAATTACAAACCAAATCGAAATAGATGTCAAATGTAAAAATGATGTTATAATACTGTATTGTTCTCTAACCTATTGTTCTTGAAATTAAATTATTTATAAAACTAGAATGTAAAGAACCATGAAGATATGAACAAACAATGGAAATTGAACCATAAAATAAATAAAACTTAAAGCTTTTCCCAATACCTCACAGTTTGGTCAACAAATTGCAACTATTTCTTCCCAATAGAAAGATTTTCTTGTTTAATCAATGTTTGTAATTTAACTTTTTCTGATTTTAGTTCCATTTATTATTCAAAACCTTTCGTCTATCTCTATCTATAATACTTTAGGTAATTTTTGAAATAACAATTCGTATTTTGAAGATTTGGACGTATTTCAGTATCATACAGTATCATCAGTATCATAACAGTATCATGCATGCCTTAATATAGTGCCAAATATGGAATACTTTTTACTTATTTAGCCAAAATTCGTTATTAAATTACCCAAGAAAAATAAAAAAAAATTGTGAAGATACATATAAATGAGGATACATTTATTGTACCTAATATATAAAATATAGAGTTGAAAACTAAAAGATTTTCAATATATTATGTTGACTGAAATGTTTTATTTCATAGTAGGTAGATAATAAACCAGGTAGAATATTAAAATTATAATGAAAATCAGATTTATTATTTATTGACCACCTCATGGCCATTTTACCAGACCGCATGGCTACTTTTATTTCTTCTGTGCTACAGCACACATACGGTAATGAAGGTGACGCAGCGACTGGTATTGGAGATGATGCAGCGGCTGGTGTTGAAGATTATCTAGCAGTTGAACTTCAACCAGGACTTAGCATATCATCATTTTGCGTAAGCCCAAGAGCTCTTGTTCCTTTGCCCAGATCCAACATATCTAAACGACAAACTACTCGCAAGAAAGGTAAAGCAGCAGTTACAAGTCTCTCTTCAAGTACAACTTCCAGCCCTTACAAGTTAGAGCTTTCACAGGAAAAAGCAAAAAAAAACAAATATGAGAAAGAGAGAAGCTAGAAAAGCAAAGATAGAAGAAAACTAAAAAAAAAAGGAAAAAAAGCTAATGAAAGTCTTTTAAGAGGAGAATTTTAGTAGAAGAATTTGAAGAAGATAAGGCAGATAATGATGACACCGAATGCTTTTATTGCAATGAAGCATATTCGAAGTCAAAAACCAACGAAGGATGGATAAGGTGTTGTGGATGTCATCAGTGGGTCCATGAGGAGTGTATTTGCTATGAAGAGTGGCCATTTTGTATAGTTCGTGAAAAAAAAAACATATATATGTATGTATATATATATATATATATCAAAAATCATTTTAGCTTAAGGTTGCCTCTTTACCCTGCCCTCCCGTAGATATATATATTCAAGTGGGTACGACTTGAACGTGATTAATTTTTAATTATATTTATTTTTATTATGCTCCAAGCTACAGGCAAATCAGCTTCAAGCTCAGAAGCCGCTGCGAATTTATCAAAATAGAATGGACTTTGTATACTTATAAATAAATATACTTTTCTTTCAAGTCGTTATAGAAAATACAATCTTTCGTATACTGCAAAAGATATATTTAAAAATATTTAAGTAAAATTTGTTTCTTTTTAAAAATTCTGTCCAAAAATACCCAACACGACATACGTTCCCATCTGAAAAATCAAAGTTGTCCCGGAGACCATGTACTTCTAGTTTGTTCCGGAAAATTTTAATACTACCGTTCGGGGTAAACTTTTGTCAATTTTTTTTTTTTTTTTCTAACTTGTACGTTGTGTTTTCGAAGGATATCGTGTTCTATCTTGATAAACCCTGCATATATACCGCCCTCGAATAGTGCAAAAAATGATAATTTTTCAAAACATTTCTGGGAATTTTCTAGCTGGAAACACTGGTCTGCATTCATTTTTCCCAGAGCATGCATTGATTATATATTATATCAAAGATTATTATGTACTTACCGAAATAGGCCGTATATGAAATAAATATATTTGTTATTATTATTTTAGGTTTTATGAAGTGGATCAGGTATAATAATCATAAATATACGTATTTAAATTAAAATATATATTGTAGCATAAATTGCATTGTAATAAGATTACAGGTCTTATTACAATGCAATTTATATATAAGTTTTTTATTAAATGTAGCATTTAGAAATTATTTTTTTCAAAATAACGAATTTTATTATATTAAATTTTCATTTTTAGGTGATATTCTAAATCATCATCATTATGATGTTGATGATGTTAATAAAATTGGACGCTGTTTTTCTATTTTTTCGTCCTTATATTTGGTTTTAATACGTGTCAGGTGATTATAAGGTTACATCAAAGCAAAAATCAGTTGGTGTCTCTCTGTTTCTCTGAGATTCACGCAAAAATGGCTGGACATATTTTAACGAAATTTAGCATGATGAGAGAGTAGAATCACAATTCAAATATAGGCTATATGGCATCTCACAATTCTCATTCTAAGTGGGGGTTTAGAGGCGACGTCAGATAAAAAATGAATATGAAATATTTCATATATAATTTAGGCAAATCAGCTAGTATGTATATATATATATTAAGATGACCATTCGTACTGGTTTTACCAGTACTGTAGTGTTTTTTAGGTCATTGGTCCCGGTTAGTTGTGAAATATAACCAGTGCAGTTTAGGGACACAAAATCAAAAATTATTAATTTTTCAAAAGATCGAGTAACCGTTCCATCTTTCAGTACGCGCGTAAATTTAAACACAAAATACGGCTCAGCAGTGTAGCGGCCTTTTCAAAATTACTTTCTTAATCTACAATATAAATAAAAGAAGTACATTTTATTTTTTCACTAAAAGACAAAAAAACTAAGCTTACTCTGCAATATTTTTTTAATATATATTCTACGATAGCCACTTTTCTTCATGCTGACTGAGCAGGCTCACTCCTAGAAAAATAAACTGAGAGGGGGTAGGATTTGTTTTTTATCAACAAAAGAGATGATTTTATTTTCAGTAGCTTATTTTTATTAAGTATATGATTTTTTAGTTCCTGGGGGGGGTCAGGACCCAAGGACCCCTGTCCTATTGCACGCGCCTGTACTTGGGTTATTTTAAATGTCCTGGTTTTATATGTGACAAAAAATGGTCACCTTAATATATATATATATATATATATATATATATATATATATATATATATATATGATAAACGCTATCCAGCGGGTTAGGATCAGGGCTAGTTGCTGACCATCCCTTGTAACATGTAACGATAGTAACCATAATATGATAATTATTTTTATTTAATTATATCATAATTTCTCGATGTGCTATTAGATGACACTAATATCGCACAGAATACATACAGCGCCACAGTTTCGATATTCAGCCACTTGAGTTTTGAATTACGAGTGTGGTTTTAGTTTTGAACTGTTTTTTAATTCCGAGACAGTTAATTGATATAGAATCACACTAATAAAGTCTATTAGTGTGATTTTTTCAGTGGTCTTGATATACAATTAGGTGTACTGTTCTCTCATTATCCTTGAGCGTACCATTGATTTTGAGGGAGTAGTATGCTGATTTGTATGATTTTCCATCGTGGAATTGCATTTTGTAGTTCGCACTGTTGAGTTCTGAACTTTACTCTTATTTGGTATTTTAACTTGTCGTTTTATTAGACTTTAATGGTTGCAATGTGTTGTACAGCAGTTAGCGCTTCAATCTCTGGGGTTTTTGCGTACCAGATTCTAGGGAGCGTAGAACTACGTGGTGTCATAATATTGTAATTACTTATTGTATTGTATTTTTATATTTGGATATTTCGGTCATCCTCCGATGTTGGACATAGATTTTGGTTTATTGTAATTTAAATTCATGTAACATTCCGTTAAACTAATTTAAAACTATTCTTGTTTTCCTATTGCCTATCTTCTAAGATTGTCAATCCCTTATAGTTTAATGGTTAGTCATTACAACCGCCCTATCTTCTGTGATGGATGATGTTTATGATGCTAGTTTAACGTAACATTAGAATAGATAATATTACAACAGATTATTATATGATTTAGTTTACTAAGATCATTGTTCTTTATAGCACCTGAGGAAGCTAACAATGGTTTAGCGAAACCTAGTGTTTCTAAAATATACGTATTGTCCTAAAAGCTGAGTGACTCTTATTTTTTCTCTTACCATTTAATTATTTAGACGTAAAACATTTTCTATTGTAATTTTTTTCTTGTACTTCTGCTCTCCCTTATGGCGATTTTTAGAATTTTTGTCCCCCCTTGCCCCTAACTTATTTTCTGAATTTTCACCTCCCCCATCCTTCACCTCCTCCATCCATAAATAAAATTACTTGAGTTTTATTTTTGTACTTCTGCCGTCCCTTAAAGTTATTTTTAGAATTTATGTCTCCCCTGCCCCCAGATTATTCTCTGAATTTTTACCTCCTCCACCCTCAAGTAATTTTTTTGTACTTCTGCCCACCTTTCAAATGATTTGTAAAAATGTTGCCCCACACCCCCTCTTAATATTCTCATAATATTCTGATAAGCACCCTCCGGGGCTAATAAACCGGGGCGCTTTATTTTCTAAATTTAAATTTTTACATCCCCCGTTCTCAAGTAATTTTTAGAATTTTTGCTCAACGTGATTTTATTCAATAAAATAATTTTTCTATAAGGATTTTTATTGCTTACTACTTTTTTTATGTAATCTATAGTAGAATATGCAGTCAGATGCGTTATTTGATAAAGATTGATGAAATTTTAATCATATTATAACTTCGAATCTAAAATTTTAGAGGTTAGAATATGTTAATGTCTCAACGCTGCGTTACATTTGGCGTCAAGACACTCTAACTTTCAGCGTTATGTATCATTTTCATTCTGGTGTTGGAAGCGTGGAACAATAAATTCAACCAATAGGATCGCACTATTTTCAAAAAACCCGAACCATGGTGTAGTAGGTGTTACAAGCGCGGTGTCGCAAGTTCAGAAATTTCAACTCTAGCGCTGGCCGCACCGTCGAAATCATAGAAACAGATATATTTTTTCGGAATGGTGAGATCTTTAGCGAGACACTTATATTAATTTCCTAAAGAAAAAAATTAAAAAAATGTAAATTGATGTAGAGAAATAGCGACTTTTACAATGTTGTCGCCAGTCATAAAGTTTATTATTATGGATTCGGTTTCAAATATCTGGTCTACGGATATGTAATGCAGTGGGTATACTAATAATACACCCCCAAGCAGGGGCCAACAGAATCTTCATTCTAATTGTGATGTCAAGTAAAAAAGATTGTGTATTAAATTCTTTTCTTGTAATTGAAGTAACTGTCTGTGTTTTTTGTTTGTCATTTCTTGTAACAAGTTAAAATAATCTCCATGTTGCCTTCTGTTTCTATGTATATATGGGCCGTACCCTTCATATCGCAATAAGTCTAAATATACATAAAAAGAGCTAGACGTCTCCTTCGATTTGACAACATATTTAATGAAATTGGATAACCGTTTACTTTGTATACAATTTATAGTTTATACAAACAATTGTATAAACTTTTAGGTTAGATTTGGCTTAGATACAAATGTTGTCAAAACCGAAAACGCGCACTTATCATGCCTCCAACTCCACCATGAAATTCGAACTTGTAAATATAACACCACGCCTCTCACCCCTGTCGCGCCTTTGACATTACCATGAAAATGATGCATTAATGTGCAAGGAAACTTTCGTTCAAAATCGCAATTCGACAAAAACCGCCGTGACCTAACGTTAACCCTTATAGTGACTTAACGCGAACTTTCAGATTCCCACTGAATATTTGTATTATTAATTAAAAACTTTCGCTCTGATACAATAGATGCTTTCTTTTTACCAGAATACTTACTTTACCTAAGTTATTCTAAGTCTTTACCTAAGTTGCAAGAGCGTTACATTTATAAGACTACAAAAGATCCTCCCCCTTGCCCTTTCTAAGGCACTTGTCCAACTTATAAGCTTAGCTTAGTATTTTTACTTGTAAAAGGAAAGCACCTAATATATTGTATACTACTGTTTAAAATGGGTTATAGCTCAGAAATAATTTTTTAAATTACCTAGGTTAAAATATATAATAAATTAAATTCATTATATTTTTCCTAAACTTGAATTTCTCGACATGTTATATTGTAATTTCCCGAAAATATAGAAATTTTAAAATATCTTGAGAAATTTTCGATGATTACTTCTTGAGAAGAGACACTAGTCGCACATATAAACAGACCGCGGAAAAGGTGTCGGTGAGACCACAAACAAGCATACTAGACGCGCACCCCAGATTTATTTCTTGGGGGGGGGCTTAGTAGCCAAAATTTTTTCTTAGAGGTGCGCAGTAGCCCTACTTTTTTCTTGGGGCGGGCTCACATTTTGTTACAAGACAACTGTGTCCATGTTGTGCTCAAACACATGTTTCTAAGTGATAAGGGGGGGGGGTCACAAGCCCATGAGCCTCCCCCATGGGTGCGCGCCTGAAGTATACCGGTGTCCCGACACATGAACATACGAGAGATTAACATGCAACACGTTAGCATGGACAGATTAACATGCTACAAATGAAGATAGACACTTTTTAACACACGACACATTTCATTTGTATTTTTATTTATTATTGGTTTTATTTTTATTTTAACAATGTTTGTAATTATTTTATGTGGTGTATATGTAAACGCTTTTCATTATTTTATTGTTCCAATGTACCTATAATCGCTTCACAAATAAACTTATTAGAACGAAATCATTCTTTTTAACTTCGGACATCGGACATAAGATTGTTTAAAATAACCAAAAAGATCCAGATATACCAAGTTATCTCATATATCAAAACAAAAATATAAAAAAAATCTCAAAAATTACCAAACATAATTTTTCTCATAATTATTTGATTTTGAAAATCTATATAAATAAATCTGAAGTCTGTAATTTGCCGCTGTCCACCGATGACAACCGCTGACCAATCGCTGACTAAACGATGACCAACCAATGACCAACCATTGACCAACCGCTGAACTTATATGCTAGGATAAATAAAAAATAAAAATGAAATGTGAGATCAAATGTCGTGTGTTCAATTGACTTATGTTCATCTGTCGCTATGATAATATGTCACAGTGTTCATTAGTCGTGTGTTAAAATGTGTCTATGTTCATCTGTCGCATGTTAATCTGTCCATGTTAAAGTATCGCATGTTATCTATCGTATGTTCAAATGTCGTGGAACTAAGTATACCACGTTATTTTAAACCAAACCAACGGTAGGAGTAGATTACTAAAAAAAAAGAATTTATTAAAACTATTATTTTCTGAAATCTGAAATTAAAGTAGTTTTAAATTTGGGATGTAAAACGGTCATTAAGATATGAACAAACAATGGAAATTAAACAAAAAAAAACTATATTAAAAAAATTGAAATATTCTCAAAACAAATAGTTTTTGAAAACAAATTATCCAAATCGAAATTGATAATTAATCTAGGAGTTATAAAATAATTATGATATACGCACACGATAATAATTGATAAGTTAAGTAATGAGAATGAAAGAATACATATTGGTATCAATAGTGAAATTTCGGCTCAGTTTGCGGAACCGGATCAGTGGAGATCTTTCAGTGTGCTGAGCCGGCTCATTGATCCGGCTCAGTGATCCGGTTAAGTAAACAGGTTCCCGCGACACAGGTCGGTCAGTTGTCGGTCGTTCGTTCAATATGGTTGTTGGTTTGCAATATGTAGGTAGAACGTCGGTCAGCCGGCTCTTGCATTGTATGAACTGTAAACATGTTCCCGAGACACAGGTCGGTCAGTTGTCGGTCGTTTGCTCAATATGGTTGTTGGTTTGCAATATGTAGGTAGAACGTCAGCCGGCTCTTGCATTCCATGAATAAGTTAAATAAATAAAAATCTATAGAAGTGAATTATCTAACATTTTTTCCGGGTTAATAGTAAACAAACAATTCACTTTATGTACCTACTGTATTTTAAACCAGATATGTTAAGTTTATGGCGATGTTCATTGCCCTTATAAATCGGACATCTGGGATTTGGGCAATATTTTTAATATTTTTATATAGTACGGTTGTAATAAAGTACAGACTAAGCCTATTAGTAGCCCTACAAATTGATGACAAAATACACTTTATGATAATACATTACAAGCCGAGTTCTCGCGAAGTTCAACATGACATCGATCCAGAACGAGATCACTCCGGTCACTGCTCACAATCGCCCGATCAATCGTATCCTTGAAACTTAACACTATGCAGTGAGCCGTGAGCCGGCTCATTTCAATTTGGTGAACCGTGTCACTTCGGTCAGTGTACTGAGCCGGCTCAGTGAGCCCGTTCGTTCATGAATGACCCATCTCTAGTATCAATATCTGGGAATGGAGGCTAAATATCAATTGACCAGTGGCGTGGTGTTCATGGAAGCAAGGGATCACTGCATCTCGTGCTCAATCAGATGGATTTTTTTTTTTTTTTGTGAAATATCTTTAGTTGAAAAATAATTTATTAATTTGTTTCTTATTTGTTATAATAGAATATGGTTATAATAATTACCCTAAATTAGTCGAATGTATAAAGTATATATTATAGCAGGGGTGTCAAACGCATTTCAGGCCCCAGGCCATTTTTCTTATTAGTAAAATTCACGTTGGCCGCATGATATGTATTTATATTGTTACTCATTCTGTTTTTCATTTTCCACAATTTTTCTGAATATGTATTTGAATAAAGTAAAAAAATAACATTAAAATAATAATTATATTTTACCACAATATTATTTTCTTTATCGAACAACAAAACAAAAACTGGTCGAAATCAGTGTACTGGTATTGTACACAGCAGTTGCACCTATTCAGCTCAACAATTACCGACGGGCGCGCTGTTATCGCTGTAAATCAGCTGATAGAAATGAGTGATGTGAAAGTTTTCCTTATTTTTTTATTTATTTACTTTTTTATATAAGAGTATTTAACGGGTGCCTCAACTTCAATGGTTTATTGGCCCCCGGACACATTTGATTTACATATACATTTTTTACATTATTATATATTGCACTATTATATACCTATTACATTATACATTATTGTTTAATATTTTATTATGTAATTTATATTGGGGTGGGTTTTGGTGCAATCTTATATTTGTGTGTATATATTTATGTCTTTAAGGTATTGTTATATATTATAATGTGTATTGTATTAGAATGTCTTTTAATGTGTTAGGTAGTGAATTTTTGATGCGTTCATTTGGGTATTGTGTGTATTGCAGACATATATTATGATCGACAGATATTTTTATCGACAGATCACAGTTCGTGTCTTCTTTTATGCCTCGCATTTGGTTTGTGTTTAGTGTGGCGTTTTCTTTAATATTTCTTCTCAGTAAACTCTTCAAATCGTCAACTGGTATTTTTATATCTGTTAATTGATCATGGATGGCGTCTTTAGCTAGTTGATCTGCAGATTCATTTCCCACTATACCAACATGGGTTGGTATCCACATAATGGTAATGTTTTTCCCGTCTGTCATGGCTTCATGGATATTTCCTTGAATTCTTTTTATGACTGGATTCATGGGTACTCTTGCTGAACACTCTGTATGGCACTTAGTGAGTCGCTGTGGATGATGTATTTGCTCAGGCCCTGTTGGTTCTTGATAATTATTTCAGTTGCCTGAAGTATGCAGAAAGCTTCTACCGTGAACACACTTGTCTCGTCAGGTAGGTGGAATTTGTATTTCTTATCATCAAATACAAGTCCGGCTCCAGTTTGACTTTCGATCCTCGATTCGTCTGTGTAAATGGCATGGAATAGTTCGGTTCGGTTGGTAATATTATAGTAAGACTTTCTATATGTTTCAGAATTAGTGTTTGGTTTATTATATCGGGTTAGGGAGAGTTCAAAAGAGATTTGTTTTTTGTATCCACGGAGGGAATTTGGATTGATAGTCTTCCATTATATTCGGAAATGCAATACTTAGATCTTGGAATTCCTGGATAAGTTTTTCTTGTAGTGGTGAATCGTTTGTTATTGAGATTTCTTTGATAGATTTTTTAAAGACCCGTTGGAATGTAGGGGGTGTTAGGTTTACTTGCTAAGTTTGCTTGATAGCTTAAGGATATCTGCGTTCTTCGATATGCCAGTGGTATTTGGTTGGATTCAAGTTGTATGCTGTTTATTGGACCTGTGCGCATAGCTCCTGTGGAAATTCTAATGGCAGAATTTTGAATTGGTTCTAATAGTTGCATGTGGCTGTGTTTGGCATTTATGAAAGCTTTCTATAGATTTCCACCAAGACAACGCCCCGTGGGACGATGAAAACGATGATTAAATTGAATGAATTACGCTTCAAATTGCTTCCTCACCCACTGTACTCTCCAGATCTAGCCCCCAGCGACTACTGGCTTTTTGCAGACCTCAAAAAGATGCTTCAGGGAAAGAAATTTTACTCAAATGAAGAACTGATTGCCGAAACCGAGGTCTATTTTAAGTGCAAAGACAAATCGTTCTACAAAGAAGACATCTAAAAGTTAGAGGAGCGTTGGAATGAATGTATCACTCTTGAAGGAGAGTATGTTCACGAATAAAGTCGAATTTCTAAAAAAAAAATTGTTTTTCTTAGTTAGACAGGAGACTTATTGAGCGACGTGTATTGTATTAATTAATGAATAGGTCTGTACGTTTCGCTACTTGGCGCCTACGGTTTACGGCGGCGTCAATTTTTTTTGTACCTTTGAATTGGCAGTTTTTCAGCACACTGTCACTAAATCCTGTTCGTTTAGTTAAACGTCTTACAGCTGGTAGCTGTAAGACGCCGCGTCAAGAAATCTTACAGCTACTTAAATGGAAGCTTACTGAGCCAGTTAAATGGAAACAAATCGGCACTAAATTGAAAATAATTGTAGTTATTATGGACACTGCACATATGAATGACTATGCAAACAATGTGTATTCAGACATATCCAAATAAATAAACTTAGATATCGAAGTTGAAAAAAAAATGTTATCTTTCAAAAAAGAACGTTTCCGCTCTTTTCGGTGTAAAATAGCTTTAATTGAGATCGGCATATCTTGTTTTTTTACTAAGCCGGACTTGAACTACTGGAACAAAATAAAAAAGCTTGAAAGAAAACATGATAAAAAGCAATGAATAATTTTTAATTCTTTTTAAAGGCTTTTTAATTTCAAAACTAAATTCGTTTTATATTTTTATTGCGGGCTTCCGGTTAAGAACCAATGTTATAAATTCTAAAACAACTGATAAGAAATCTGGAGCAAATTCTAAGACAAATGTCAATCCAGATTGGAATGTGAGCAAATTACAAAAGGTATATGGTCCCGGCAATGTTTTGTATTTCAAAAATGTTAATAACTTTCCCATAAAAAAATCATTTAACACGTACGATAACTCTTGACATTGACAAATAAAATTATCCAAGTCAATAAATAATAATTTAGCGTAAAAGCCATTTATTCACGCTTGTATTTGAATTATAATTGAAATTTCACAGAAAATGTACTTATAAATTGCTATAAAACTTTAAACATCGTTTTAAGCTATAAAAAAATAAACAATAATGATTCAAAAGTATGTAACCTGAAATCTCCGTTAAATTTTTTTAAATTCGTAAGTATAACAATAATATATATTTATTTATTTATTTAATTAATTCGGCCACGTGACTAGCCCAATAGCAATGTGGCACTGTTTACATATAAAATATTTAATTTAAATTATGCCAGTGACATAATATTTCATATCAGCATCTTAGAGGTAAACTGTATCAAGTCACATTTTTATCAGAAATGACATTTTAATGCCAAGTGACTAAATACTTTATAGTCCGTCGATTGGAAAATAATTTGGAACTATAGCTCTAGCCAGTTTCAATTTACGTTGCTTTAAAACTGTATCAAGTCGATCAACACAAGGAAGTAAACAATCTTAAATCGTCTTTTCTGAGCTGTTTATCATTTGTGACTTAATATAAGTTACCTCTGAGGTGCTGATATATATTCAGAATATGCATAAAATAGAATCATAAAATACAAATATGTGATTTTCGCCAATAATATTTCGAAAAAACCTTTGTTTCCCACCTTATTTCCCAGAATTTTTGTGTCGAAATAATTATCTTTTAGATTTTATTGTGTGGTATAAATAGTAAGACTTTAAAGCCGCATTCAGAGCTCTTAAATCAATAGCTGTACACTGTAGCTTGAAGTTTGTCATATGATAAGACGTGAAACCGTTTAGATCTCTAAATTTAATACGTTGTTCGTTGTGGATTGTGGATAATTTTCTAAACTTATAGCTAATGAGATGTTATAATGAGACAGACATAGAAACACAATGGCTATTTCAGTCTATCAGTGACACTGTAGTTATCGTATGCCTTTACATAACCTAACATAATGTCATCATTAACAAATCTTGCTCAAAATTACAAAGACGGACAGTAAATATGATCAATTTAAGTAATTAGGTTAGGGTTAGTTAGTTAAAATCTAAGACAACAGAATTATAAAAATGATAATACATAGAAAACATTTTACGAAGACATGTAGTTGGTTTAAAGACACACAGATGTCGGACTATTCGTAACAAAGGACATGTTTTTTTTTTAATTTAATGGCCTTTGCTTCTGTGGCAATTAGCCAGGATAATTTTTATGTGAGAAAATTTCCATGCCTGAACGGGATTCGCAACGCAGAGCACATGTATTACCACTACGCTACGCCGGTCGGCCAGAATATGTTAACACAGAGCATAGAACATTAAAACAATGCACAGAAACATAACTTACAGCGTAACAACGAACAGTCTATAACGTGTTAATTTAAAGAGCTCTGAATGCGGCTTTACACGTAGATTAAAAATTAGAAAGTATTTTTTTAAAATTTCTTTATTTTAAAATGATTTTTTTCAAAAATTTACTAAAAAAATTACTGTCTCGTAGATTTTTACCCGAAGGGGTTAAACTAAAAATCTAAATCCGTTCTAAGATATGTACATTGATCAGATTAGGTTTTTGGTAAATATTACAGTTTTTATATTTTTGACAAAATTATTTAATAATAATAATAGTAATAAAAATAATAATACTTTATTAGGTGAGATTATTACAAAATAATTTACCATTGTCAAAAGCAACGATATGCGTTTATAGATACATACATATATAGGTAAATACATACATTATATACATATACATAAAAATAAACACATAACCTATTGTTTTTTTTTAAATTATTTTAGTTTTTTGTTTTTAAGGTATCTCAAAATTGATAACAATGTGAAATACGTTTCTGAAATTGAAAAAATGAAGCTGTTTATTAATATATTTCTTGTTAACTGAATGAAGACTTAGATTTGAAGCAAATAAAGAAAAAATCGGTGTGATATTTTAATTTAAATTTTATTGTGACGAAATTTTTGCAGATTATTTCATTTAGTTAAAAATAAATAAAAAAGTTCTTCTTGATACACAAATAACGAATAAAAATGATTATAAAAAACAGTTGATTTTTGATGTGATTATAGAAGAAATAAATTTCTAGACATCCAGCATTCTGTTGGATTCTCAAACTTATAAATACTTTTAAAACCCTGAAATGTTTGAAAATTCAGGCTTCATATCAATTTTTATTTTTATTGAAACTTGTGCAAGAAGACTTTTTTTGACCATGTGTATTTATAGTAATGATTTTTTGTTACAACATATAGAAAAAAGTTCCGAAACGCCTTCCGTCTCTACAAAAAAAGATCGGAACCTCGTTCCGTTGAGTTTCGTCTCAAATACACTACGGCTTGGCCACAATTTCTATCAAACAGACCCATGAGTGACGGCATAAGGGGTTCTTGGTCATAGCTACGAAATCGTTAGAATAATTTATTATGATAATGGCCAGGATCGTTCCTGGATTGGTGATCACCCAGGTTCAAAAACAATATCGCTGTTCTTGTTAATTAAATATTATTTAATTAAAAAATTGATATGTAATGTTTACTTTTACAGTCTATTCCAAATGATTAGGCGAAAATAACCGGAATTTTCATTTTTGTAAGTTGTCATTAGCTATTTTTTTATATATTAAAGTTGTCTTTTCCTGAACAAAATGATCAAAAGCTTCAATCAATCGGTAAATTAACTAGAATTGAAAAACTAGTCCCGCCTAAACCAAAGGAACAGACTTTATGTCTATAAAGGCTATTCCAAATGATTAGGCGGAACCAACTGGAATTTTCATTTTTGTAAATTGTCATTAGCAATTTTTTTAGAAATTGAAGTTGGCTTTTCCTGAACAAAAAGATCAAAAGCTTCAATCAATCTGTAAAAATTAATATATTTGAAAATATAGTTCCACCTAATCGTTTGGAATAGACTTTATATATAGTATATAAAGTTTTAAATATTTATCATGCAAAATAAATATATTCTCATTTTTATTTTCATAAAATAAAATAAAGATCATTAAAAATAATTGGTTTTATTTAAGATACATATTTTATTTAATGTATAAATACAAAACTATTACTAAATAGCAAAGACAACTATTAGTATTAAATATATTGAAAGTGGAGTAAATTATTTTTGACTAATCCAATTTCTCCCAAATATCTTTTTTTATTTACAATAATGCAACATTAGTTAGCCTTTCCTGTGACATCAAGGACCTAAGAAGTGGCGGCGCTAGCTCTTAAAATATGGGGGGCCAGAAAATTTTTTAGTAAAATTTGGAGGAGCAAATAAAAGTGATGACCTAAAAAAAAGGTCCTCACTTCTAAAATACATTTTTCTCCAAACAATTCTGGGAGGGCAACGGGTGGCCAGACCAATTTTTAGGAGTGCGGGCTCCCCGAACCCCCTGTGTCTGGTGTCGCCGCTGTTTATTACCTGAGGTAATTTTTGATTAAATTTAAATTAGAAAAACTCCTTTCCACTGACGTTACATTTGCAGGAGGATTAAAAAAAATCTTAAAGCTATAGAAAAATTAAGAATTGAAAATATTAATTCAATGTATCTTATGTGCTTCACAGTAATTAAGGGTTTTGTAGATGTGGGAAATATTTCTTTAAAACTTAATATTTCGTTAAATAATTCAAGCCCATTCAGATTTGTCTCAACACAAACGATCTGCAGCCGACCACTCCTGGGTGCGGCCACCCAGGTGCCGTCTGCCAATGATAGACAAAAATATATTTAAAATATGTTGTCATAGTTATCCAGCCTATGAAGTAGAGCCCTGCAAACCCGCGGATATCCGCCATTTTTTGCAGATGCGTATAAAATATCATATTCGGTTATGCGGATAAACGAATAATAATATCCGTGTGAACATATAATCTTCGGTTAG
Organism: Liopterus haemorrhoidalis; assembly: GCA_963971575.1. Classification (NCBI taxonomy): domain Eukaryota; kingdom Metazoa; phylum Arthropoda; class Insecta; order Coleoptera; family Dytiscidae; genus Liopterus; species Liopterus haemorrhoidalis. Next base: position 61,031,762 of record OZ020611.1, read on the forward strand.
ACGCCTCGTCCCACTGAAGTCGCATTTTGAATCCCAAAAATGTATCGCTGGCATTAATATTGTGCTACTGGCCAATAGTGAAATAATGTTCTATGAAATAGTGAAAAAATAACCTTCATTTAAGTGCTTCAGCTACGGGGCTATTAGAACTTGAGTACAGGCTAGTATTTTGGATTACATATATAATTTTACATAGGCATATGACACAATACATTTTTAGAATAATAATATTATATACATGTATATAAGTTACAATTATAGGTAGTAAGTATTAAAAAATTAGGAGTATTTAAACATTGAGTAAATAAAGAAATAGGTGAACATATATTATATGAGGTGGGGGATGTTGATGTCTCTAAGGAATTAAAGCGTCTGATTTTCTGAAGTCTTGGTTGGAGCCAGTGTTTGTTTTAGTGTTGTCGGTAAATTATTTTTAATTCTCTCAGCGTTATATTTTGGACAGGAGATTATGATGTGTACTACTGTTAGGCGTACTTGGCGGTCAGTATAAGTGCTGTGGTCAGATTTTTCAAATATGTACTTATGGGTCAGCAAGGTGTGTCCATGTCGCAGTCTTGTCAATATTGTTTGGTCCTTTCTGTTTTGTCTAAATTCCCACAACTTGGCCTCTTCTTTGATGGTTCTAAGGTGGTTGTTTTGGATGTTCCTCCATTCTTCCTTCCATTTTGCAAGAATGTCCTTTTTCAGTTGCGACTTTGTGTCTACGAGATGCATCTGCACTTGCACTATCTCTTCTGTTGTTGATTCTTTTGCTGCCTTATTTTCTTTCTCGTTACCATCAATGCCCACATGGGATGGAATTACTGAAAAGATTATTATTATTTTTATGCCCATATTAACTATGTCGTGGATGTTGTCTTTGATTCTGATGATGATGAGGTTTCGAGGGAGTTGTTGAAGGCTTTGGATGATGCTCATAGAATCGATGAAAATTACGTATTTTGTGTGCCCCTGGCTGTTGGATCGGATGCATGCGGTAGCTTCTAGTATAGCGTAGGTTTCTGCGGTAAATTAGTTTGGGTGGTCCGGTAGATGGTATTTGTTTATTTTATCGTTAACCACTATAGCGACACCTGTTCTATTGTTTATTGTTGACGCGTCAGTGAAAATAGCGTGGTATTCTTTGTGGTCTTGTTGGATTTTTCGGTACAAGGATCGGTATGTTTCGAGATTAGTGAAATCTTTGGGATATTGGGTTAGGGGTAGGTTGTAAGACCTACTTTACACTTACTTAAATATAATAGAGTTTATATTAACAGTCGTAGGTACAACAATTCCTTTGGATTTATTGCCAGTTTATTAATTAAAAAATAATTACGTATGCATGGTCTTATATTGTATTTTTTGAAATATTAGTAAAAATTAATCATCGTAATTTACCATATTTAAAAACATGAAGTTCATATCGAATTTTAAAAATATCCTAAAATTCTTGAAATCGTCATACAACTTTCATCTTTTAATAATTGCATGAATTTAAGAATTTAGTTTTATTATTATTAAGAACTCATTTTTTCAATTTAGCTGATCTTATATGTCTTTTCTTGTTATTTATTGGGCATAAATGTGATAAATTAATCTGTTTAATTATTTCTAAATATCGGTGCTCTAAGGCAATAGTGAGATATCTTAAAAATATAATTTTCTGAGATATTGCTGTTTTACATTTTACATAAACTTGGTTTAAGACAGAGTCGAATAATTGTAATTTACATCCTTATTTTTTAATCTATATAATCTCAGTACGACGTTAGATAAAAAACAAATTAAGGGACCAAGTAATATGTAATGTGATAAAATTTAAAAAATTTCTGTACTGTTTTAGAACAGCGATATGTCAAATAATGCGAAACATGTTAGTTATTTCCAAACAGACAGCTAATTTTATTGTGCGTATATTTTTACAGATATGGATCGGATTAGGATCGGATGTGGATACTTATATTTACAAAGCCTGCGGATGCGGATACAGAAAAACGTATCAACGCAGGGCTCTACCTATGAGTCCATTCTGAACTTATTAAAATCCTACGAAAGCCTGAAATTATGAGAATTCACCTTACATAACATTTCTTTCAACTTCAAACCAATTAAAATGAGAAGATACAAGTCAATTATCTAAAAGCTGCAACCCAGTTAGCAGAATCGTTTGGCGGGTTGCACACACTCACTAAGTTGGTTATTAACTAAAGTACTTTCTAAATGGTTAAAGGTTTCATAATAGACGCCCCAGAGCTGTTTTTAAAGCACATATTAAGACCATGAAATATATATATATATATGAGTTCAACCACATTATTAGCCTAAAAATTTGTATTTTAAATTAACATTTAGTTTTTATTACACTATTTCACAATTATCTATAAATAGACTAAACCAGTCTATACAAAACGCTGCTGTAATATTCAATGCTATTACAAATAAAACAATTGATGTGAAGTGTGAATTTACACACAATTCAGGGTTTTGTACGTATTTAGTGAGTGATGAGTGACAAATTTTGGATACATATTAAAAATCATAAATTTCGATAACTTTTGAAAACTAAACTACATGCTTCCATCTAGAGACTTACAAACTAGAGGTGGGAAATGCGAATATTTTTAAAGATTCATTCAGTATTCAGTACTCTTAAAAGATTCGTCCTTATGGAACGAATCGTTGGCGTACGACAAATCTAGTGTTTTTTGTCTATGTCATGCTGTACTTGGATTTGTTATTGCATAGTTGTATACTGGGAGCTGAGAACAGTAGAGATGCATCGCCCGTGAACGTTAGACAGTCGCTAGTAGTTCGCGAACGGCAAACGTGTCAGTACGCGTAGTACGTGTAAGTATCACGTACGTATCACGTACCTGTACACACATTGTAATGCGCAGTGTCTCGAGTCTGCCGTTAAGCTTTCGCTCGTGCCATATTCTAAGTTCGCCCATCCAGAATCAGCCTACATACCAGACTACACACATAGATGTACGTGTGTTCCACACTACACAGCCACCAGCCTGAGCTGTGTGCTCGACTCTTGTTCCGTTCCGTTCCATATCGAGCCACACTCGGCACTCGCTAGCATTGGTTCGTGAGTTCAAATACTAATAGATTCGAATTTCAAGATAGCTTTTTTTCAGGATTACGTAGGCTTTCGGGTATTCTAATGTTTTAGTTTGTCACCAAGATAGAATTTGTGACCAAACAGCAAATTCTATAGAGTTGAATTTTGGGATGCATATACAGAACCCTGAAACGATTTCTATTCCATTTATAACATTGACAAAGAAAATTCGGAACAAAAATGAATCGAAAAAGAAAAACATTTCATTGTAGGCCCCTCCCTACGAATTATTAAAAATGCATCCAAATATATTTAAATTCCATTTTTATATATCATAAATTTCATATTTGACCACCTGTACCGTTCAAAATTATTAATTACTTCACTTTGACACCGTCAAAATATTTGTGAAACACTGACCTAGATCAATAAAATGTATATTTGTCCCAAATTATAAATAACGTAAAATAGTAACTTTTAAAATATGCAAATGTTTGCATCGGAATTTGATAATTAGTGTTGCAATTACTGGAATAGAAACATTTTCAATACCAGTTAACAATGTCAAATTTGTCTATGTTACAATAATGCACCGCAAAACTCTAATTAAACTGTATTATAGGTTATTTATATGTTTCATATTATTCTAATAACACTGTATTATATAACAAAGCACATTCATATCAGCTCACGAATTGTAATTCTGCTTTTTCAGTTCTAAAATTGTAGGATTACAACTGTGCACTCCTACCTTCACGGAGTTTTTGGAGTTAAATAAAAAGTATTAATTGGTTGGAAGAAATAAAAATAATGGAGTAGAGAGGTTGTGGTTAAAGAACATGGTGGTAAAGTAAAGGAGCCGCTATAACAAGCTGTCGTTAATATATTTTCCGTTATTCGAGGTACTCCTGTATTGAATTCTTGGTCAATTATGTGCAATCCGTAACGCGTTGAATGAATTTTTGTAGGCAATCTATAGGCGATACGGGTACCTATACGCAATCGGTTGAATCGGCGTTTCCGTAATATTTACATGCAACGCTACGGCTGCGAGCAGATTCAACCAATTGTCTATAGATCAGGGGTCCCCAAACTTTTTTGACCGTCGACTCCCAGAAGAGTTTCTCGACTTCTTATCGACACCCTCCATTTCACAATTACGTTATTATAATAGAACAAGCAAAAAATACGCTTATGTGATTTCTTATATTGTTTATTGTACAGTATTTTATGTATATTACATTTATCTAATATAATTATATCTAATCAGATGCAATACAATAATATTATTAAATAAAATTTACTGTCATTGTCAATGTGACGGGTGTGGTTGGTGATTCTTTGCAAGTTAGCAATGTCGGGTTCAAAATGATTTAATTTCAGCCTTAAACCGCCACGCAATTCTACATCTAACTTTTATCTCTGTTTTGCCAGGATGGAATTAACATGCGTAAAACTAGCCTCAACCATATACGAGTTTGGAAATGCTAGCAAAAAGTGAACTACCATTTCCAAAAGTTTTGGATATTTCTGTATAACATTTACATTTGTCCAAAAGTAACTTAAAATAACATTTTTAAAAAGCGTTTTAGCTTCAAGATCAACCAACAATTCAATAAGTTTATCTTGTATGGGAATTTCGATGTTTTCAACTTCTGCAGAAAAGGGCGCGATAATATAATCTGGGATGTGCATTTTCTCTAAATCTTCAAAACGTAAATTAAAATCCACGCTCAATTTTTGCAGGTGCTTTGTGTATATTTCCAAGTCTTCACTTTTACTTCCAACTGTCGCAAATTCGAAAAATACAGAAAATTTCTTCGTAACTATGAAGATCTAAATAAATCTAATTTAACTTCACTTACATTTATATATAATTGTGTAATTATTATACTAGTAGTTTTTAACGTTTTTCCATCGACCCCCAATTGACCCCCGAGCCAGAATCGTCCCCTAACAATGTCATATCGACCCCCGGGGGTCGATATCGACCACTTTGGGGACCCCTGCTATAGATACTTGCAACGCCTAAAGATTGTTTACGGAATGCCTTACGTGTTACATAGAACTGACTCATAAGTCAATGATGGCGTAATTTCAATAACGGAAAATCGATTAACGACAACTTGTTATAGTGGACCTTTTACATTACGATCATTTTCTTCCAGCACACCCTGTCTACGTCTTTATTTTGAGTTCTGTCTTCATCTCATACGTATTGTCGTATCTATTCAGTTTTTATTGTACCTCTATATACAGAGTGTTTGTTTGAAACGGGGCACCCCAAAAATCTCCTTTATTTGTAAAGATTTAAAAAAATCTTCAGAACAAAAGTTAAACTAGACAAAAAGGCCCATCTAAAGGTTACTATAAGAATTCTGAGGCACTTCCGGTTTCACCGGAAATGATGTCAACTTTTGATCTAGCATAGGGAATTGATAATTTTATATTTTTTTTCTAAAAGTACATTAAATTAGCTTTACAATGACACCAAAAAGTCATATTTTTATGTTAACCATTTCAAAATGGCGACCATTTATTTACAAAATAATAATCAACATAAGTTTTACAAAGTTGAACGTAGCAAGCTTTGAAAACAATAAAAAAAGAAACAAAATATCTTTAAAATAAACTGTTATAATTAGTTATTATATGAAATAACATGAAATAACTTAAATTTTAATTTTTCAATTAAATCTTTTAGAAATAACAAGAGTTTAATAGTTTATTTTGCTTATTTTTATTGGAAAAAAAAATTGTATTAATTGGTGGTTTGGTCGAACATTTATATATTTTTTTTTTTTTTTGTAAAAAAAATAGTTTTTTTTTTAGAGATATTTTGTTTCTTTCTTTATTGTTTTCAAAGCTTGCTACGTTCAACTTTGTAAAACTCATGTTGATTATTATCATGTAAATAAAAATATGATTTTTTGGTGTCATTGTAAAGCTAATTTAATGTACTTTTAGGAAAAAAATAAAAAATTATCGATTCCTTATGCTAGATCAAAAGTTAACATCATTTCCGGTGAAAGCGGAAGTTCCTCAGAATTCTTATAGTAACCTTTAGATGGGCCTTTTTGTCTAGTTTAACTTTTGTCCTGAAGATTTTTTGTATCTTTACAAATAAAGGAGATTTTCGGGGTGCCCCGTTTCAAACAAACACCCTGTATACGAGGGCTATCTTTTAAGTTTTTACAAAAACTAAGAACGAAAATTTTTTTTGTGAACAAACTGTTTTTTTGCTTTTCAAAATATTCCCTCTTAAGATTTATATACTTTTGCCAGAGTCCAAACCAATTCACGAAAAAAAAAAAAAATCCACTCTGGATCTCAAAAGTTGGTATCTCAAAAACATGGTTTTCGAAGGCTTCAACAGTTTCTTGAGGTGATGAAAATCGCTGTCCACGCAATTTATTTATTTTTTTTTTTCATTGGGAAACAAAAAAAATTCGTTAGGGGATAAATCAGTTGAATACGGGCAATGCGACATTAATTCGATGTTTTTCTCCTTCAAATAATCAATTGTTTAACGTGCTGTGTGGGAGCTTGCATTCTCATGATGAAGAATTATGCGACGTTTTTGGTTGTTTATCCTGATTTTGTCGATGACTTCTGGCAAACAAATTGTTGTATACCATTCAGCATTAACTGATCTCCGATCTTCTAAAGGAATGGTTGTGACATGTCCAGTAAAACCGAAGAAATAAGCGATCATTTTCTTGGAAGTGCTTCGTGAACGAACAACTTTTATGGGTTCTGGTTCATCTTGGAAAACCCAAACAGTGGATTCGTAGCTTAGTTTCCGGTTCATATGATAAATCCAAGTTTCGTCACCTGTAACGATGTTGTATACGGATTTTGCGGTGCCTAGGTTGAATTTTTTTAGCATTCCCTTACACCAATCAACACGAGCCTTTTTTAAGCTTCGGTCAAATTATGCGGAATCCATCGGGAACAGATCTTTTTCACAGCTAAATGTTCATGCTAAATCTAATGTATTGCAGTCTGCGATATGCCACAGTATGCCTCTATAGCACGGTAAGTCACATGCCGATCTTCTTCAATCATTTTGCGCACAGCATCGATGTTTTTTTAAATCACAATCGATTTTGGTCGACCTTCACGAGATTCATCACTGACGGACGCAGGACCACGACGAAATCTGCAAACCATTTGTAAACAGTCTTTTCGGATGGTGCTTCAGTACCAAAAGTTGAACGAAGAGAATCTATGCATTGTTTTTGAGTTAGGCCTTTACTAAAATCGTAAAAACAAACGAAAACCTTCACGAGTAATGTCCATAGTTTCACAAACTTGTTTTTTTTAACGCTCACTGTCAACAAACTACTCGGTAAATGTATAAGCTGCCACTGATTTCATAATAACAAATGTCAAATTTTACGAATATAGTAACGACACATTTCAATATTTCCATCTACTAGTCGTTTGTAAAAACATAAAAGGTAACCCTTGTATTACAAACACAAATTTTAAACATATTTTAGATATTATTGTAATTTTATAAACTTAGGATTTTTTACGAACCATATAAAGAAATTATCAAATAAAAACTACAGGCGCTAAAGATTAGTTATCGTATTATTAGTAAGAGTCTTAAAATAAAGATTAATTAAAAACTGTGCACAATAAAATAAAAAAACATTCCTGAAGTGTTAGTTATCGTGAAACTCAAATTTTGTAAATGTAGGTAAGCAAAATAATAGAATTCAGTGTGTCTTCTGTGCAAATATATGTGTGGTAGAAAGCAAAACAGAGGTACATTACCATTATTTAACATAACCTAGAACCTACAATAATACTTACAAACGTAACTTTAACTTGTCTTCAAACATATCCAAATGGGATAAATCCTGTCGCCGGAAGCAAACCGCAAACCAACCATTACTAATCATTAAATTTAGGAATTATATGTATGTTCATGGACTAAAGCAGGCTTTCTCAACCTATTGTCTAGCACAAAATTTACAGAACTTCCAAAATTAAGTTATAGTGGTTATATAATTTTAAATAAAATTAAGCCCAGTCTGACGGCAAAGGAAATAACTACTAGCATTATTTTGTCATTATTTTAACAAGCTTAAAAATTAATGTTACGTAAAAACCTATAAAGTGTGATTCAAAAAAAGTACGTCGAAGCAAGCCGTGGAAAAGAAAGACAACAGTATAAATGGTTTGCATTGCTTGATAATCGAGTAATAACAAACACAAATACTGTTTTTTTTTCGCTTTTGTTTGTTGGTTTTAGCAGTTTTGGCTATTAGCCACGTAACAAATACTGTTTATTACTCTCATTTTGACAATTTAGCAAGTTAAAAGAATTTGCCTTTAATCATTTGGATCAGGGGTCGGAACCGGTGGTCCATGGGACGAATGGGGCCCACCGAACGATTTTATGCGGCCCATCAATAAGAAAACATAATATTTGCTATTTTTATCCAGCGTAGCCGACACATTACTCCCGAGCTGCTTTAGACGTCTTACACTCTAATCGTATTTATACCAGGGATACGAATCCAAATTTATTTCGTTCCGGTTTACGGTTACGTTCCAATGAAATGTTTCGGTTTCTGTTCGTCTAAAAATTCTGGTTCAGTTCCGGTTCGGTTCCGGTTCGAATAACAATTTAAAACGAGTCTGACATCAAATGCCTACCGGTATAAATTTTGGTTTAATTTTATTTACCCAATTCCCTTCTTATTCTTTTTTAGGGTTTTGTAGGTATGACCAAAAAACCCTTATACCGTCATTTTGTCGTCTGTCTGTCTGTCTGTCTCTCTGTTGGTCTGTCTGTCTGTCTGTCTGTCTGTCTGTCTGTCGATCTGTCTGTCTGTCTGTCTGTTCGATAAAAATTGTAGCCAAACGGCTAAACCTAGAGAGTTGAAATTTGGCATGCTTATACAACTCTTTGACCCGCACATAGGAAAAATACTAAAACATCTAAAAAAACATTTCCCCCTAAAAATATAAACAAATATGAACTCATCGAAAAAAAAAATATATTTTTTAAATTCTGAGTAGGGTATCAAATGAAAGCCCTTTAGTAGATAAACTGGGGGGATTCCCGCTCAAGATGCCTACGAAACCTGAAAAAAGAAAAAATCCGCTAGATAGAGTGGTAACGCCATCTGTCAGGCTACCCGCAATACCATATCGTAGGCTTGGTTGCATAAGTTAAGGGGCTGACTATACCATGCATTGTATGTTATTTCGTGACATGAAATACAAACGTACAACATACCGTGCACCTACGCATAAAAATCGGGCATTCAGCAAAAACACGTCCACACACACACACACACACACACACACACACACACACACACACACACACACACACACACACAAACTCGGGGATTCACACACGCGCTCTTCTTCGCGCAAACGTTGCACATTTCGCACGCGCCCACACGCATATGGGATTTGCAGAGTCAGCCCGGCTAGCCTGGCAAGACACGGCGGAGGCCGCGCCCGAGGCTAGTTCCCACCCCCACCGCCGCTGCGCCTAGTTAAGCTTAGAAAAGCCTAGCTAAGCCTAGCAAAGCCTAGCTTGGGGAGACTCCCTAGTTTTTATCTTTTTCCATTACGCAATTCAACACCCTCCATCTTACTCAAAATTTATTGTTTAGAAAAAAAATTGGTAAAAAAAATAGTTAAGAACGCTTCTTTTAAGCATATTTTATTTTTTTTATTTCATGATAATAATTCGTTTTTACATATAAAACTTAAATAATGTTTTTACATTATATAATTAATAACAATCTCATTGGGAAATTGTTTTAGCGCAAACTTTTGTGTATACAATAAACATGAACTCTTTTATCACAACCACGTGTTAACAGTGTGTAGCATTCCTTTACGATAGATAAAAAAGACAAAACGAGCTGTCATCAAATATTATAAATTGTTTGTGTGTCCCTCAAAATACATTGTCTAATTTATTGGTATATCAAAAAGTCAAGACGTTATCAAATATTGATATGTTTTTAAAGTTCTAATCTAATAGAAATTAAGCTTAACTGGCAGACTACTGACACATTTACCCTATAATGATTAAAATCAAGAAACTGAAGTTAGTTTTACAGTATAACGGATCTTACTAAATGACATTTCAGTCTTATCGTAAACATTTTTATATAAAATAAATTACTGTACAAAAAAATATGAATATTATCTGGCTCATTTTGTAATACGTAACTAACAGGGAAAGTTCATCTTTTATGTTGTATATTGACAATACATTTATAATATTATCATAGTATTAGTTCACACGGATACGCCAAACTCTGTTTACACCATAAAAGTCACCAAAGTAACCAGATCTAGTTTCGTATTACATATTGAGACGGATTATACAAAATTTTTAATAAACAAAGAATCAACATCATATATTTTCTAGTATATTTATTTCTTATTTTTTATTTCGTACTGTTATGTTGGCAGTACTATTTTTTAGACTAACTTACACTATTGTAATATGGTAACAATTGTAACATAAAATATTACTTTTGTAAGAAAATTGTTTCCCTAGCTTTACAGATTCAAAAAATTGAATTTTATAGAATGATTAAAATGAAAAAATCTGAAGTCTGTTTTACGGTATTACAGATCTTATTAAATAACATTTAAAAGTCAAGTAATACAATATAAAAGTAACCAAAAATAACCAGATAAGAAAACATCGTGAATGAATTATAAACAACGTCAACGTCATAATTTTTGTATAATGTTTTCACTTCTGTATGGACCAACCAAATCTAGTTATTTTGGTTACTTTTATATTGTATTGCTTGACTTTAAATGTCATTTTGGCCCGGTGTTTCCAACCATAGATAAAATTGACTATCTAGGGCAGCGTTTCTCAACCTGTGGTACGCGTACCACTGGATGGAACGGGTTGCTGGTTGGTGGTACTGAGTTGCTGGTTGATGGTACACGAAAAATAATCAATAATGGCGGACACAAGAAATAAAAAAAATTAAATAATAAAAATTCATAAAAATATGTACAGTCGATGATCGAAAATCTGACAATCAATATCGTTTTTTTTTTTTTGGAGTGCACTTTTAAATTTAGCACAATCTAATTAATTTTTGGTTAAACATTGATAAAGAATAAAATCAACTTTCTGAGAAAGCTTTTAAATTATTATTACCGTATACTAGTACTGAATTAGTAGAAAGAGCTTTTTCTTCATATATTTTTTTAAATAGTAATCGAATAAAAATAAAATAAGTATCGAAATTGATTGAACGCAGCTGTGGACTTAAGGGTATACCCGCCTCTTTTGAACCAAATTTAAAAAAATTATGTTTTTCGAAACAAGCACAAGGATCTCATTAAATTTATTTTATAAAAATATTTGATTATAATAATAATGATTATAATAATAAAAATATAGAAAATATATTAATTGGTTTTTTATAATTCTGTGTTTTTATTAAAACCATTTATTAGCAAACGAAATATGACAAAATAGTAGAATCTACTATTTTGTCATATTTCGTTTCTATCTACTATTATATCTACTAACTAAATAAATATCCGAAATACAATCATTTTTCGAAGTGATACAATTTAGCGTGATATACTACCAAGTGGTACGCGAGCTAAAAAAGTTTGGGGAACGCTGATCAGGGGAAGTTGTTATCAAGAGAATAAACGAGTTTTTTCGTATTTCCAATTATTTATCCATAGAGTAAATAAGTTATTCACACCGTGTAGGTACTGATAAATGTTATCCACTGGATAAAAATTACTTTGACAGATGGGTGTCAAAAAACATTTTATTGATAAATATATGTACATAATATAAGCATTTATACGTAAAATATATAATATAACAGGTATTATGTACATATTAGACATATCTACACTTTATATACATATTACATACACCTGTTTCCATTATGTGTATTAGCTGTTCACTTTTGTAAGAACACACTAGATCTGGTTATTTTGGTTACTTTTATGGTGTGTTACTGACTTTAAATGTCAATTAAAAATATTCCTTACGCTGTAAAACCGACTTCAGGTTGATAAGGTTATGATCCTTATAAGATATCATTTTTCAATATGACATATGTCAAATGGATCGATATTTTAAAAAAGTGACATTTTTTAATACCAATCTGACATACAGCTTCAAAGGTGCAAACTATTGAAAACAAAATTCCCTCTTAGTTTATTCTTACAAAAGTGAACTGCTTATACTATTTGATTGTGTAATTACCTATCCAGAGCCGGCGCAAACGGGCATGCAAGGCATGCGGTGAATGCGGGCGCTACTTCGAGGGGGGGCGCTGACGTGAGATTCGAAAGGGCGCTTAATAAAAGTAATGTAGTGAAATGTAATTTTAGAAGTGAGGACCTTTTTTTAGATCTTCACTTCAAATTTAGAAGGGAAAATCTCGAAAAAAGCTAATTGCGCCCTACTTAGGGGCGCTCAATTTATCTTGCCTACGGGCGCCGCAGACCTTTTCACCGGCTCTGCCTATATCAAAATAAATTAAAAATAATTTATTATATTTCTCATTTTGTAATACGAAACTAAGAGGGAAAATTCAATTTTTATGTTGTATATTTAAAATATCATCTTAGGGTGGTAATTCTGAAATGATACCTTTCAAAATATTTGACAATTCATAATTGACATTAAATTATATGTCAACTTACTAACACAAATTGTATAAAACACAAATTGACAATTATTTGAAATATATTTTATACAACCAGAACAGAAAATATGAATAAGCGAAATAAGATGAAATAAATATTTGTATATAATTCAAAATATTAGACATGTCAGTCACAATTTTGACATGTCATTTTGGTATCTGACATGTAGTTTTTGAGTGAATATAACCTCATTATAAAGAAACTTCACCAAAAATTTAAAAGCCAGATTTACAAGTTCACAAAAGTCTATTTAAACCACAATAGTCACCAAAGTAACCAGATCTAGTTTCGTATTACAAAATGACACATATAATAGAAATCTACTTTAATTTATACTAAAATAAAAAATAATATTATCGATTATTTATAGATAATTTACATTTTTTTTAGAGAAAGAAATCATGGATTCTGATTTAGAAGATTTGCTAGCAGACGATGATGAAGAAATTGTAGAGTATTTAGAATGCCCATACATAGTCCATGTTAGAACAAATCATATGCACCATTGGGATGAGAAAGAATTTATTAATCGATTTCGCTTAGCGAAAAATGCCTTTAATAACCTGCTCCACCAAATACAACACCAATTAAAAAAAAGAAATTATACGGTCGTATTTAATTTTCAGTGTTTTTGCATTTCTATTCTGTCTACAGGATGCATTGAACATTATACATTTTTTTCCCCAGGCCCCTTATTTATCTTTTAGATTTACAGCGCCAGTAGCTTTATTTTCTATAACATTTTTACATTTTAACAAAAGACTTACAAGTTGCCTTGTTTCGGAAATATTGAAATTTGCGCTTCTTGGGCGTTTATTGCACATTTTGCTGTACAAAACTTTGACAGTTGTCATTTATTTTGATAATTGTATATATCTCTCTTTTATTCGTGCGAGTCGCGTATATGTCTCTCTTTGTTTAACATAACGCTACTAATACCAACATAAAAAAAAACACTGCAAACCATTATTATCAATCATGCAGTTCAGGACATATGGAGTAGTTCTTTTTCATACTCTCTAATTTATACAATGATGCTATCCTCTCCTTGCTTGTCGACGTTGCTAGCTCTAAAACGCGCTGATCTGTGAAGATGCAGTATTCTACATATGGGCATTTGTTTTTGTTGAGTGTTATTTTGAGTTTTATAAGAGTTGATTTTTGTAAATCATACGAGTTTTTCATATTATTATAAGTGACACATTTGACACTTTTACAACATTTGACAACACCGCTCCCATTTGCCATAAGAGCAATACTGCATTCTCACCTTTGAACGGACTATATCTATGGGATAACTAGAGTTGGAAATACAGAAATCAATTTGTCCTAGTGAATATCAGGAGGATAATATTATCCTATTGATAGTTATTCTTATAGATAAAAGAAAGGCGGAAATCCTGGGACTTATAAGATCCGTTATACTGTAAAACATATTATTTAACATATGTATTTAACATATTATTTTCCAATATGACATGTCAAATGTTATGACATATTAATAATGTGACATTTTAAAACATTTTTGTATTACTTATATGACATACAATTTTAAGGTTGCAAACTATAAAAGTAAAATTTCCTCTTAGTTTATTTTGCAAAAGTGAAAACAATATACATTGTTTACACTTTTGTAAGAACAAACCAGATCTGGTTATTTTGTTTATTTTATATTACTGACTTTTAAATATTATTAAAAAATCGCTTACTGTAAAACTGACTTAAGATTTTTTGGTTATGATCATTATAAATTAGATATTAATTTTCAATATGACATGTTAAATGGTATGACATATTAATAATGTGACATTTTAAATCATTTTTGTAATACCAATATGACACAATTTTAAAGTTGCAAACTTAATGAGTAATTATCAGTGTTTTAATTATGTATATTGATTTGATATTAGGCAAATTTAACTCTTTATATAGTTTTTCTGTTTGGTAGTAATATTTTTTTCAAGATTAATTTTAAAATTATTTTAAATCATTAAATTAATTGTTGAAATACGTTAAAACAGTGTTCCTAGCGCCATTGGTGGAAGTTTTAGCTATAATAAACGCAACTAAAGTTTGTCTAGCGAAAGATTTCCATCAAGGACGAATACATGCGGAGATAAATCAAATGATGATTTTACACATGTCACACACGAACAATTTGTTAGAAAGTAATAGAACATTAAACGTAAGTCTAAATCTAACAAAGTAAGAGAAAAGAACAGACATAACTAAAGCCTGGGTTATAATAACTCCATAACATAATCGCATATGCATTGAACAATGAATTTGACGCTTCAAAACATCTGTTTGTAATAAACAGAACAAAGAGAGTAGTGTAATTTTTATGCTTATGTTCCATAGATTATCTATTATAAACCAGGCTTTTAGTCTAGCTTATTTTCTATTTTTGATAAAATTACTCGATACGTGTAGGTACTGATAAATGTTAATACAAAACTAAGAGGGAAATTTCATTTTTTATGTTGTTGTATATTTAAAATATCATGTCAAGCATATTTTTGACATGTGAATCGCAATTTTGACATGTCCATTTGGTATCTGACATGTAGTTTTTGAGTGAATATAACCTTGATATAAAGAAACTTAACCAAAAATTTAAAAAGCCAGATTTACAAGTTCACATGTTTCCATAAAAGTCTATTTACACCACAACAGGCACTAAAGTAACCAGATCTAGTTAAAATAACATCTACAGTCTGTTCCAAACGGTTAAGCGGAACTAAATTTTGCAATCTAGTTACTTTCATCGTTTAAATCGTGCTTTTCGACCGTTTTGTTTAAGCTTTGTAAATCATACTTACAATACACATTTTTTGTTAAGGTTAATATCATTTTAAATTGTCATTTTCTTTATATTTTGATTTTTTTTGTCATTCTTAATACAAATTTCCCATTTATTAATTTTTTTGTCATTAAAATATATTAAAAAAATAATTTAATTTTGACATAGGTAATTCGTTTCCATGGTTTCATTGTTGTAATTTTAAATTTTAACATTGCAACGTGAAAAATGAAATAACCCAAGCAAGGTCCCTTGTCTTGACAACCTAAAAGAACGAAATTCCCATTTAGTTCCGCCTAAGCGTTTGAAACAGACTGTACAACAAGTTCATCAACAGTAGCAACAACCAAGGAAACCAAGGAAAACAACGAAAACGTCTCATCTTTTGTAGTTTTCATTGTTTTCCTTGGTTTCCTGGGTTGTTGCTACTGTTGATGAACTTGTTATAGATGGTATTGTAACAGGCCCCTCCCCATATAAAGATTGGTTCGCATTTATATTATCTTAATGGATATTCAATTGAAGAGCGCAATAAATTTTGAGTCATAATATGGGTTAATGTCACAATCAGTACATTATCAGAATATTATTACAAATAATACAATATTTTGAAATGAATATCCATTAAGATAATATAAATGCGAACCAATATTTTATATGGGGAGGGGCCTATTACAATAACATCTACAATAGTTCATCAGCAGTAGCAACAACCTAGGAAACCAAGGAAACCAAGGAAAACAACGAAAACTACAAAAGATGAGACGTTTTCGTTGTTTTTCTTGGTTTCCTTGGTTGTTGCTACTGTTGATGAACTTGTTGCAGATGTTATTTTAACTAGATCTGGTTACTTTAGTGCCTGTTGTGGTGTAAATAGACTTTTATGGAAACATGTGAACTTGTAAATCTGGCTTTTTAAATTTTTGGTTAAGTTTCTTTATATCAAGGTTATATTCACTCAAAAACTACATGTCAGATACCAAATGGACATGTCAAAATTGCGATTCACATGTCAAAAATATGCTTGACATGATATTTTAAATATACAACAACATAAAAAATGAAATTTCCCTCTTAGTTTTGTATTAACATTTATCAGTACCTACACGTATCGAGTAATTTTATCAAAAATAGAAAATAAGCTAGACTAAAAGCCTGGTTTATAATAGATAATCTATGGAACATAAGCATAAAATTTACACTACTCTCTTTGTTCTGTTTATTACAAACAGATGTTTTGAAGCGTCAAATTCATTGTTCAATGCATATGCGATTATGTTATGGAGTTATTATAACCCAGGCTTTAGTTATGTCTGTTCTTTTCTCTTACTTTGTTAGCTTTAGACTTACGTTTAATGTTCTATTACTTTCTAACAAATTGTTCGTGTGTGACATGTGTGAAATCATCATTTGATTTATCTCTGCATGTATTCGTCCTTGATGGAAATCTTTCGCTAGACAAACTTTAGTTGCGTTTATTATAGCTAACAAAACTTCCACCAATGGTGCTAGGAACACTGTTTTTAACGTATTTCAACAATTAATTTAATGATTTAAAATAATTTTAAAATTAATCTCGAAAAGAATATTACTTACAAACAGAAAAACTATATAAAGAGTTAAATTTACCTTATATCAAATCAATATACATAATTAAAACACTGATAATTACTCATTAAGTTTGCAACTTTAAAATTGTATGTCGTATTGGTATTACAAAAGTGATTTTAAAATATCACATTATTAATATGTCATACCATTTTACATGTCATATTGAAAAATAATATCAAATTTATAATGATCATAACCAAAAAATCTTAAGTATGTTCTACAGTAAGCGATTTTTTAATAATATTTAAAAGTCAGTAATATTATCTGTCTCATTTTGTAATACGAAACTAAAACAGAAATTTCATTATTTAGGTTTTATATTTAAAATATCATCTTAGGGTGGTAATTCTGAAGTGGCACTTTTCCAAATATTTGACATGTCTATCACAATTTTGACATGACAATCGCAATTTTGACATGTCAATTTGTTATCTGACATACATAGTTTTTGAGTGAATAAAACCTCGATATAATAAAACTTAACCAAATAATTAAAAGCTAGGTTTACAAGTTCACATGTTTCCTTAAAAGTCTATTTACACCACAACAATCATCAAAGTAACCAGATCTAGTTTCGTATTACAAAATAAGACAGATTATACAATATAAAATAAACAAAATAACCAGATCTGGTTTGTTCTTACAAAAGTGTAAACAATGTATACTGTTTTCACTTTTGCAAAATAAACTAAGAGGAAATTTTACTTTTATAGTTTGCAACTTTAAAATTGTATGTCATATAAGTAATACAAAAATGTTTTAAAATGTCACATTATTAATATTTCATAACATTTGATATGTCATATTGGAAAATAATATGTTAAATACATATGTTAAGTAATATGTTTTACAGTATAAGGGATCTTATAAGTCCCAGTATTTCCGCCTTTCTGTTATCTATAAGAATAATTATCAATTGGATAATATTATCCTCCTAATATTCACTAGGACAAATTGATTTCTGTATTTCCAACTCTAGTTATCCCATAGATATAGTCCGTTCAAAGGTGAGAATGCAGTATTGCTCTTATGGCAAATGGGAGCGGTGTTGTCAAATGTTGTAAAAGTGTCAAATGGGTCACTTATAATACCATGAAAAACTCGTATGATTTACAAAAATCAACTCTTATAAAACTCAAAATAACTCTCAACAAAAACAAATGACCATTTGTAGAATACTGCATCTTCACAGATCAGCGCGTTTTAGAGCTGACAACGTCGACAATCAAGAAAAGGATAGCATCATTGTATAAACCCATTAGAGAGTATGAAAAAGAACTACTCCATATGTCCTGTACTGCATACTCACCTTTGAACGGACTATATCTATTCTGATTGATAATGATATTTTACAATTTTTTTTTTTTATGTTGGTATTAGTAGCGTTGTGGTAAACAAAGAGGGGCATATACGGGACTCGCACGAATAAAAGAGAGATAGATACAACTATCAAAATAAATGACAATTGTTAAAATTTTGGACAGAACAATGTGCGATAAAAGTCCAAGAAACGCAAATTTCAATATTTCCGAGACAAGGTAACTTGTAAATCCTGTAGACAGAATAGAAATGCAAAAACACTGAAAATTAAATACCACCGTTTAATTTTTTATTTTATTTTTTTAATTTGTGTAGTATTTGATGGAGCAGGATATTAAAAGCATTTTTCGCTAAGCGAAATAGATTAATAAATTCTTTTTCACCCCAATGGTTCATATGATTTGGTCTAACATGAACTATATATGGGCATTCTAAATACTCTACAATTTCTTCATCATCGTCTGCTAGCAAATCTTCTAAAGCAGAATCCATGATTTCCTTCTTTAAAAATAAACATAAATTATCTAAAAATAATCGAAAATATATATTTTTTTATTTCTGTATAAATTAAAGTAGATTACTTAATTATTTTGTATTTATTTTGATATAGGTAATTACACAATAAAATAGTACACATAATGGAAACAGGTATATGTAATATGTATATAAAGTGTATGTATGTCTAATATGTACATAATACCTGTTATATTATATACTTTACGTATATATGCTTATATTTTGTACATATATTTATCAATAAAATGTTTTTTGATACCTGTCTGTCAAAATCCGTCATTTTTATCCAATGGATAACATTTATCAGTAGCTAAACGTATCGAGTAATTTTATCAAAAATAGAAAATAAGCTAGACTAAAAGCCTGGTTTATAATAGATATTCTATGGAACATAAGCATAAAAATTACACTACTTTCCTTGTTCTGCTTATTACAAACAGATGTTTTGAAGGATCAAATTAATTGTTCAATGCAAATGCGATTATGTTATGGAGTTATTATAACCCAGGCTTTAGGTATGTCTGTTCTTTACTCTTACTTTGTTAGATTTCGACTTGCGTTTAATGTTCTATTTCTTTCTAACAAATTGTTCGTGTGTGACATATGTAAAATCATATTTTGATTTATCTCTGCATGTATTCGTCCTTGATGGAAATCTTTCGCTAGACGAACTCTAGTTATGTTTATTGTAGTTAATAAAACTAGCACCAAAGGCGCTAAGAACACTATTTTAACGTATTTCAACAATTAATTAAATGATTTAAATGAATTTTAAAATTAATCCCGAAAAAAAAATTACTACCAAACAGAAAAACTATACAAAGAATTAATTTACCTGATATCATATCAATATACATAATTAAAACACTGATAATTATTCATTAAGTTTGCAACTTTAAAATTGTATGTCATATTGGTATTACAAAAATGATTTAAAATGTCACATTATTAATATGTCATACCATTTGACATGTCATATTGAAAAATAATATCTTATTTATAATGATCATAACCAAAAAATCTGTGTAAAATCATCATTTGATTTATCTCTGCATACATTCGTCCTTGATGGAAATCTTTCGCTAGACAAACTTTAGTTGCGTTTATTATAGCTAACAAAACTACCACCAATGGCGCTAGGAATACTGTTTTTAACGCATTTCAACAATTAATTAAATGATTTTAAAAAACCAATTTTAAAATTAATCTCAAAAAAATATATTACTATCAAACAGAAAAACTATGCAAAGAATTAAATTTACAAGATATCAAATCAATATACATAATTGAAACACTGATAATTTACTCATGAAAATTTAAATCCTGAAAATTCAATAAACCATAGTTATAGAACCAGAAAGAAAAAAATGATAAACACTTAAAATCAGAAAAATTTCATAATAGAATTGGTCAAAAAACTATAACATTTATCGGACCCAAAATCTAGAATGTACTGCCCATAAATATTCGTCAAATTACAAATATAAAGAAGTGCGCAAAGGACATAAAATTGTTCGTACAACTCAATAGCAATAAAATGAAGGAATTAGTTACAATATAAATAAACAATTTTTTATTTCAGTATAAATTAAAGTAGAGTACTATATTATTTTGTTTTTATTTTACACTACTCTTACACTACTCTCTTTGTTCTCTCTTGTTACACTACCCTCTTTGTTCTGTTTATTACAAACAGATATTTTGAAAGATCAAATTCATTGTTTAATGCATATGCGATTATGTTATGAAGTTATTATAACCCAGGCTTTAGGTATGTCTGTTCTTTTCTCTTAATTTGTTATATTTGTTATATTTGATATATGTGATATCGTAGTTAGTAAAACTACCACCAATGGCGCTAAGAACACTGTTTTTAACGTATTTCAACAATTAATTAAATGATTTAAAAGAATTTTAAAATTAATCTCGAAAAAAAATATTACTACCAAACAGAAAAACTATACAAAGAGTTAAATTTACCTGATATCAAATCAGTATACTTAATTAAAACACTGATAATTATTCATTAAGTTTGCAACTTTAAAATTGTCATATTGGTATTACAAAAATGATTTAAAATGACATATTATTAATATGTCTTACCATTTGACATGTCATATTGAAAAATAACATCTTATTTATAATGATCATAATCAAAAAATCTGAAGTCTGTTTTACAATAAGCGATTTTTTAATAATATTTAAAAGTCAGTAATACAATATAAAATAAACAAAATAACCAGATCTGGTTTGTTCTTACAAAAGTGTAAACAATGTATACTGTTTTCACTTTTGTAAAATACAAAGAGGAAATTTTCACTTTTATAGTTTGCAACTTTAAAATTGCGTGTCATATTGGTATTAGAAAAATGTTTTAAAATGTCACATTATTAATATGTCATAACATTTGACATGTCATATTGAAAAATAATATGTTACAGTCTGTTTCAAATGCTTAGGCGGAACTAAATGGGAATTTCGTTCTTTTAGGTTGTCACGACAAAGGACCTTGCTTGGGTTATTTCATTTTTCACGTTGCAATGTCAAAATTTAAAATTACAACAATGAAACCATGGAAACGAATGACCTATGTCAAAATTAAATTATTTTTTTAATGTATTTTAATGACAAAAAAATTAATAAATGGGAAATTTGTATTAAGAATGACACAAAAAATCAAAATATAAAGAAAATGACAATTTAAAATGATATTAACCTTAACAAAAAATGTGTATTGTAAGTATGATTTACAAAGCTTAAACAAAACGGTCGAAAAGCACGATTTAAACGATGAAAGTAACTAGATTGCAAAATTTAGTTCCGCTTAACCGTTTGGAACAGACTGTAAATACATATGTTAAATAATATGTTTTACAGTATAACGGATCTGATAAGGCCCGGTATTTCCGCCGTACTGTTATCTATAAGAATAACTATCAATACGATAATATTATCCTCCTTATATTCACTAGGACAAATTGATTTCTATATTTCCAACTCTAGTTATCCCATAGATAGCTATTCTGATTGATTATAATGTTTTACAATGTTTTTTTTTATGTTGGTGTTAGTAGCGTTATGTTAAACAAAGATAGACATATACGCGACTCGCAGGAATAAAAGAGAGATATATACAACTATCAAAATAATTGACATCTGTCAAAGTTTTGTACAGAAAAATGTGCAATAAACGCCCAAGAAGCGCAAATTTCAATATTTCCGAAACAAGGCAACTTGTAAATCTTTTGTTAAAATGTAAAAATGTTATAGAAAATATAGCAACTGGCGCTGTAAATCTAAAAGATAAACAAGGGGCCTGAGAAGAAAAAATGTATAATGTTCAATGCATCCTGTAGACAGAATAGAAATGCAAAAACACTGAAAATTAAATACGACCGTATAATTATTTTTTTAATTGGTGTAGTATTTGGTTGAACAGGATATTAAAGGCATTTTTCGCTAAGCGAAATCGATTAATAAATTATTTCTCATTACAATGGTTCATGTGATTTGTTCTAACATGGACTATATATGGGCATTCTAAATACTCTACAATTTCTTCATCATCGTCTGCTAGCAAATCTTCTAAATCAGAATCCATGATTTCTTTCTTTAAAGATAAATGTAAATT
The DNA here is from genome assembly GCA_963971575.1 of Liopterus haemorrhoidalis. Classification (NCBI taxonomy): domain Eukaryota; kingdom Metazoa; phylum Arthropoda; class Insecta; order Coleoptera; family Dytiscidae; genus Liopterus; species Liopterus haemorrhoidalis. The sequence continues at coordinate 61,054,409 of OZ020611.1, forward strand.
ATCTTAAAATAATCGACAATATTATTTTTTATTTTAGTATAAATTAAAGTAGATTACTATTATCTGTGTCATTTCGTAATACGAAACTAGATCTGGTTATTTTGGTGACTATTGTGGTGTAGATAGACTTTTGTGAACTTGTAAATCTGGCTTTTAAATTTTTGGTGAAGTTTCATTATACTCAGGTTATATTCACTAAAAACTATATGTCAAAATTGTGACTGACATGTCTAATATTTTGAATTACAGTCTGTTCCAAACGGTTAAGCGGAACTAGATTTTGCAATCTAGTTACTTTCATCGCTTAAATCGTGCTTTTCGGTCGTTTTGTTTAAGCTTTGTAAATCATACTTACAATTAACATTTTTTGGTTAAGGTTAATATCATTTTAAAATGTCATTTTCTTTATATTTTGATATTTTGTGCATTCTTAATACAAATTTCCCATTTATTTATTTTTTTTGTCATTAAAATTTGTAAAAAAAAAATAATTTAATTTTGACATGTCATTCGTTTCTATGGTTTCATTGTTGGAATTTTAAATTTTGACATTCCAACGTGAAAAATGAAATAACCCCAGCAAGGTCCCTTCTCGTGACAACCTAAAAGAACGAAAATCCCATTTAGTTCCGCTTAACCGTTTGGAACAGACTGTATATACAAATATTTATTTCATCTTATTTCGCTTATTCATATTTTCTGTTCTGGTTGTATAAAAATATATTTCAAATAATTGTCAATTTGTGTTTTATACAATTTGTGTTAGTAAGTTGACATATAATTTAATGTCAATATTTTGAAAGGTGTCATTTCAGAATTACCACCCTAAGATGATATTTTAAATATATTATCTGTCTCATTTTGTAATACGTAACTAACAGGTAAAGTTCATTTTTTATGTAGTATATTGACAATACATTTATAATATTATCATAGTATTGGTTCACACGGATACGCCAAAGTCTGTTTACACCACAACAGTCACCAAAGTAACCAGATCTAGATTCGTATTACAAATTGAGACAGATTATACAACATAAAAAATGAATTTTCCCTCTTAGTTTCGTATTACAAAATGAGACAGATAATAAATTATTTTGAATTTATTTTGATATAGGTAATTATACAATTAAATAGTACACATAATGAAAACAGGTGTATGTAATATGTATATAAAGTGTAGGTATGTCTAATATGTACATAATACCTGTTATATTATATACTTTACGTATATATGCTTATATTATGTATATATATTTATCAATAAAATGTTTTTTGACACCCATCTGTCAAAGTAATTTTTATCCAGTGGATAACATTTATCAGTACCTACACGGTGTGAATAACTTATCCTATAAATAACTTAGTTACTCTATGAATAAATAATTGGAAATACAAAATATCGTTTATTCCCTTGATAACAACTTAACCCCTAGATAGTCAATTTTATCTATGGTTGGAAATACCGGGCCAAAATGACATTTAAAGTCAAGTAATACAATATAAAAGTAACCAAAATAACTAGATTTGGTTTTTCCATACAGAAGTGAAAACATTATACAAAAATTGCACGTGCACTCCAAAAAAAAAAAAACGATATTGATTGTCAGATTTTCGATCATCGACTGTACATATTTTTATGAATTTTTATTATTTAATTTTTTTTATTTCTTGTGTCCGCCATTATTGATTATTTTTCGTGTACCATCAACCAGCAACTCAGTACCACCAACCAGCAACCCGTTCCATCCAGTGGTACGCGTACCACAGGTTGAGAAACGCTGCCCTAGATAGTCAATTTTATCTATGGTTGGAAACACCGGGCCAAAATGACATTTAAAGTCAAGCAATACAATATAAAAGTAACCAAAATAACTAGATTTGGTTGGTCCATACAGAAGTGAAAACATTATACAAAAATTATGACGTTGACGTTGTTTATAATTCATTCACGATGTTTTCTTATCTGGTTATTTTTGGTTACTTTTATATTGTATTACTTGACTTTTAAATGTTATTTAATAAGATCTGTAATACCGTAAAACAGACTTCAGATTTTTCATTTTAATCATTCTATAAAATTCAATTTATTGAATCTGTAAAGCTAGGGAAACAATTTTCTTACAAAAGTAATATTTTATGTTACAATTGTTACCATATTACAATAGTGTAAGTTAGTCTAAAAAATAGTACTGCCAACATAACAGTACGAAATAAAAAATAAGAAATAAATATACTTGAAAATATATGATGTTGATTCTTTGTTTATTAAAAATTTTGTATAATCCGTCTCAATATGTAATACGAAACTAGATCTGGTTACTTTGGTGACTTTTATGGTGTAAACAGAGTTTGGCGTATCCGTGTGAACTAATACTATGATAATATTATAAATGTATTGTCAATATACAACATAAAATATGAACTTTCCCTGTTAGTTACGTATTACAAAATGAGCCAGATAATATTCATATTTTTTTGTACAGTAATTTATTTTATATAAAAATGTTTACGATAAGACTGAAATGTCATTTAGTAAGATCCGTTATACTGTAAAACTAACTTCAGTTTCTTGATTTTAATCATTATAGGGTAAATGTGTCAGTAGTCTGCCAGTTAAGCTTAATTTCTATTAGATTAGAACTTTAAAAACATATCAATATTTGATAACGTCTTGACTTTTTGATATACCAATAAATTAGACAATGTATTTTGAGGGGACACACAAACAATTTATAATATTTGATGACAGCTCGTTTTGTCTTTTTTATCTATCGTAAAGGAATGCTACACACTGTTAACACGTGGTTGTGATAAAAGAGTTCATGTTTATTGTATACACAAAAGTTTGCGCTAAAACAATTTCCCAATGAGATTGTTATTAATTATATAATGTAAAAACATTATTTAAGTTTTATATGTAAAAACGAATTATTATCATGAAATAAAAAAAATAAAATATGCTTAAAAGAAGCGTTCTTAACTATTTTTTTTACCAATTTTTTTTCTAAACAATAAATTTTGAGTAAGATGGAGGGTGTTGAATTGCGTAATGGAAAAAGATAAAAACTAGGGAGTCTCCCCAAGCTAGGCTTTGCTAGGCTTTGCTAGGCTTAGCTAGGCTTTTCTAAGCTTAACTAGGCGCAGCGGCGGTGGGGGTGGGAACTAGCCTCGGGCGCGGCCTCCGCCGTGTCTTGCCAGGCTAGCCGGGCTGACTCTGCAAATCCCATATGCGTGTGGGCGCGTGCGAAATGTGCAACGTTTGCGCGAAGAAGAGCGCGTGTGTGAATCCCCGAGTTTGTGTGTGTGTGTGTGTGTGTGTGGACGTGTTTTTGCTGAATGCCCGATTTTTATGCGTAGGTGCACGGTATGTTGTACGTTTGTATTTCATGTCACGAAATAACATACAATGCATGGTATAGTCAGCCCCTTAACTTATGCAACCAAGCCTACGATATGGTATTGCGGGTAGCCTGACAGATGGCGTTACCACTCTATCTAGCGGATTTTTTCTTTTTTCAGGTTTCGTAGGCATCTTGAGCGGGAATCCCCCCAGTTTATCTACTCCCTTTGTACGTGAATTAACGATCAAAATTTTATTTTTGCAAAATAAATAATTTTGACGCGATTTTAGCCAAAATTGTGCAAAAAAAAATTGTCCCACACCTGTAGCCCAGATAGTTTAAACTAAAAATCTGAAATAATTCTAAGTAATGTACATCGGTGTGAACCAGAATTTTTGATCAGATTATGTTTTCGGAAAATAACGCATTTTTGTGCTTTTAACTAAAATATGTTAAATATTTAATTTGCAATGTAACACACCAGATCAGTAGCTCTAGTAGCGTAGTTGGTTTTGTCGTGCGCTTTGTAATTTGCAAACTAGAGTTCGAATCTTGTTAATTTTATTTTTTCTATTTGTTTTTTTTGCATTTTTATTTTGTTTAAATTATTTTGTCCAAATTCTAGTTATATTTTGGTAAATGTTGCATTTAATTTTTAAAAGCGTAAATTTAATAACCAGTGGGAAGTTTTGAAATTATAATTTAATTCTATGTTTGAATGTATACGAAATCAGAGGGCGGGGCTTATGATTTAAGCAACCAATAGAAGTCATAGGCGCAATTTTCAAAATCTTAATAAACCTTGCTATATAAAAAAAGTACTGCACTGAAACTTAAATAATGGTATTAGGCATTCGAATTAAAGTTTATAAAAAAAAATATTTTGACATAAAATTTGTTTTGGCATCCCAAATAATCATCATTCAGTTACTAAATACCTGCAAAACCCTGAAATGTGTGAAAATTCACACTTCACATCAATTTTTTTCAATTATAAAATTCAAAATACAAAAGAAATAGAACTTAACTATTGTAAACTAAAAATGAATTATTTTGTTGTCAAAAACGAAAACAAAATACAATTTAGGAACATAAAAATGAAAATACAAAAACATATTGCACTTAAATAAAATAAAATTCTTACAAATTAGGAGGAAATTATAAATAATTTTTGTAATTTCAATATAATAAGACACAGGGCTGGATTAAGGAGGAGTCAAGACAGTCAGTTGCCTAAGGCGTCAGAAGCAAGAATTGCTGAAAATTTTAGTTGAAGACTTGTTTTTTGTTCCACAAATATTTATGACAGCAATGAACAACTTAATTTTCAGCGCCCCTAAAAATTTGGATTCAGCTGGTTAGTTTTTACGTAATTATGCACATCTGGGGACGTCATTAAGAGTCTGCCCGGTGTGATAAATAATAATAAATAATATGAACTTTTCTCTTACAAAAAAAAAAGAAATTTAATCGCAGTTCATTCAGTTGAAAAAATAATATTTGCAATTTGAAATGAAAATAAAATTAAAAATCAATTTTTAATCGACACATTAATATGTTCTTCAAATTTACTTCTGATAGATTCATTCTTTTATTAGTCAATATAAGTTTTAGTAGTAAAAAAAGATTGATGAATTAATTAAACGGAAAAAAAAATTAGAACCGAAATTAACCGTTATTAACATTTCGTTCCGGTTTCGATTTCAGTTTTTAAATTGAGCAATTTTACGTTCCGATTGCGGTTCTGTTAAAAATTTCGGTTAATTTCGGTTTTCGGTTCGGTTCTGGTTCGACTGATTTATACCGACGTAAATACGTGTGAACAGGCGTAAAAAAGAACTTAAGATAATAAAATATAGAAATTACAAAAGAAACATTGGTCCCCCAAAAAAATTTGTTACTAAATGTGGCCCGCGATGTTAAAATTAAAAAAATTATGTGAAGTGTGCATTTCCACACATTGCAGGGTTTCGCAGGTATATAAGTGAAGGCGGCATGCTGAGTGTGTAGGACAAATTTTGTAGTAACCACGGCAAAATGAACGATCTTTTTAAAATAATTTATCATCTGTTAATCTAAGAACTATAAAAACAAATTTTATGTTAAAATATTTTTTTGTTAATTTTAATTCGAATGCCTAATATCATTATTTAGGTTTCTAAATAAGTGCAGTATTTTTTTATATAACAAGGTTCATTAAGGTTTTGAAAATTGCGCCTATGGCTTTCATTGGTTGTTTTAAATCATACGCTCCGCCCCTCTGGTTTCGTATAAATGACACATAGAATGAAAATATAATTCCAGTTGGTTATTAAATTTACGCTCTTGAAAATTAAATTCAAAATTTGCTAAAATATAACTGTTCAGGTTTTGAATACCGCGCCGAGCTGGCGTAGTTCAGTTAACTGCCACCGGACAAGGCAAGTGCTGGCGGACAACACTACTAACGTAGTGGCAGCATCATGTACTAACGAGTCACGTGAATTGTTTTGTAGAATTTACGTTTATCTGTATCTGTATTATTCATCCACATATTTTCTCACTAAACTATTGCATAGTGTTGATCAGTTTATTTATTTAACCCTTAAATCCACCATCCGTCGCAATAATAACTAGAATTTTAACAAATTAATCTAAACAAAATGAAAATTAAAAAAAAAAAACAAAAAAAAATTGACTCCACAAGCCAGGAACGAACCTGCGTAGTGTATAACAAATCTGTATAGTTAGCGCGCAACGGAGCCACTAGACCACCATACGCTTAACAACTCAGCGTGTTATATGAGTATAAGCTTTATGCATCGTTAACAAAAAAATGCGTTATTTTCCGAAAACATAATCTGATCAAAAATTTCTGTTGTACTATTCCGGTTCACACCAATGTACATTACTTAGAATTTTTTCAGATTTTTAGTTTAAACCATCTGGGCTACAGGCTGTGGGACAAATATTTTTTGCACAATTTTGGCAAAAATCGCGTCAAAATAATTTATTTTGCAAAAATAAAATTTTGATCGTTAATCCACGTACTAAGGGCTTTCATTTGAAACCTTACTCAGAATTAAAAAAAAATATTTTTTTATTCGATGACCACATATTTGTTTATATTTTTAGAGGGATATGTTTTTTAGATGTTTTAGTATTTTTCCTATGTGCGGATCAAAGAGTTGTATAATCATGCCGAATTTCAACTCTCTAGGTTTAGCCGTTTGGCTACAATTTTTACCGAACAGACAGACAGACAGACAGACGACAAAATGGCGGTATAACGGTTTTTTGGTCATACCTACAAAACCCTAAAAAGAATTACTGAATGGAACCCGCCGCGAAATAATGGTTTATAATCCCTGATTTTGATCAATTAATAGAAGAATTATGGTTGTGGTTATGTGAGTAGTTCTATGTACCAAATATAAATTTGAATAATCAAACATTAAAATAAAAAACATACGTTATTTTTTTCTCGACCTGCTTGGATTTTTTTTTTTTTTAATTCTCTTTAACCACTAAAATTCCAATCACACTATATATTTCGATTCACGTATATGTACAATACTTTTTTTTTCAAATAAATATATTTTGTTGAAAAAACAAACTAATAATTAAAAAAATGATATAGTAGGTATTAAATGACTGTAAGAAGCCAATAGCTGGATGTCTAGGACAATGTTTCCTATAATCACATCATTGTCAAATGTTTTTTATAACCATTTTAATTAGTTTCTTGAGTACTTAGAAATAAACTACCTTAGCCACAAATACAAATCTATAACATTATCAACCATAATTTAGCCTTAAATTAAAAAATAATTCATTTTGTCAAAAACACAAAAACTGTAATATTTTCCCAAAACACAATCTGATCAAAATTTCCCCCTATACGTTTTCAGTTCAGAACAATGTAAATTGTTTAAAATTTTTTCAGATTTTTAGTTTAACCTCTTCGGGTTAAAGGGTTGAAATAAAAAAAAAGAAAAACTACTTTACGTTCCTTAATATATGTCTTAAGAGCTTTTTTTAATACCACACAGTAAATTTTAAAAATATAATTATTTTTTTCAACATTACAAAAAAATCGATATTTTTTGAAAAACTAATCTAAAAAATTCCTATTTCGGTTCCCATCTATGTATAATATGGAGAGTTTTTTCAGTTTTTTAAATCAACCCCTCTTGGAGATTGTGTAAGAGACAAAAGTTTTTTATCATGTTTTTAGCGAAAATTGTATTAAAATAAATAAATATAAAAAAACTACTTTTCGTTCTTTAATCTATGCGCTCTCCTTAATCTTAAAAGATTTCTTTTGATACCACACGATAATTCGTTATTTTTCTAAAAACTAATCTGATCTAAAATTTGTATTGAAATATTCGGCTCCCATCAGTATACAATACTGAGATTTTTTCCGATTGTTATACCAACCCCTCTGGAAAATAAGGTGTGAGACAAAAGCTTTTTTACACATTTTTTCGAAATAAGTAAAATATTTGTTTTTTCAAAAATAAAATTTTTCTTGTTTATTTATGTTTTAAAAGGTTGTATTTGATAACCTACTCAAAATTAAATTAAAAAATATTTAGTTTTGCGATCAATACAAATTTGTTTTTCGGGCGATTTGTTTTCCCCAGGATCTTTCCTATATGCAGTTCTAAGAATTGTATATGCATGCCAAATTTTTCTCTGTCAACTCCCAAGTCAGGGTCTCTAAGTCAGGGGTTCCCAAAATGGTCGATATTCGAGACCGAATGGGCTCCATTCGGTGTCGGAGATCGATTGGGAGTCGGAAAAAGCCGGACCTTTGTTGTCCGAGAGCCGCTGTGGTTGTGTTCGATCCGCAGTAAGCGCATTTTCTATTCCTTTGGATTTATCCTCTCCTCTAGTCATCATTTGAAAATTTTGGAATCCAACACCCTGGTTATCACTTGAAGATTTTAGATTCCTCCCCTCCGATCATAACTTGAATATTTCGGATTTCTCACCCCCCTCTGTTGCCACTATTTTAAACCCGGTTGTGGCCTTGCATATACCAGGTCTACAAGTATGAAATGCGGATTTTTTTCAAACTTGCAGCGCAAACAGAATGTATAGTTTAAAGTTTCAACACATATGGCGTTTTGTTAAGTTATCATTAAGTGTCAAATGCGTATAGGTTATAATTTGAAAAGTGATCATAAAAGTGATCATAGTTTTGTTTTACTGTGTTAAAAATGTCAAATTTTTTGCCAAATAAAGATCATTCGCGGACAGTACTACTGTTTTGTTTTCATTTCAAAAAAACTGCTGTTGAATCATACCGACTGCTTCGAGAAGCTTATGGTGAATATGCTCCATCGCAAAATTCGTGTGAACGATGGTTTCGGCGTTTCAAAAGTGGTGACTTTGATCTTACAGACAAAGAACATGGAAAACCTCCAAAAAAATATGAAGATACAAAATTGGAAACATTGCTACAGCAAGACGATAGTCAATCACAAAAACAACTAGCAGAGCAGTTAGGTGTTAGTCAACAAGCTGTTCCTACGAGAGATGTGTAAGATCCAGAAAGTCGGCAGATGGGTTCTATATGCATTGAATGAGAGGCAGAGTGAAAAACGCAAAAACACTTGTGAAATTTTGCTTGCACGATACAAAAGAAAGTCTTTTTTGCATCGTATCATTACTGGCGATGAAAAATGGATTTATTTTGAAAATCCCAAACGCAAAAAATCATGGGTGAACCCAGGCTCACCATCCACATCAACTGCAAGACCAAATCGCTTTGGCAAAAAGACAATGCTCTGTACTTGGTGGGACCAAAAGGGTGTGGTCTATTATGAATTGTTTAAACTTGGTGAAACAGTTTATACCCAACGCTATCAACAACAACTGATCAAATTGAACCATTCGCTGCTCATAAAACGACTAGAATACGAAAGCAGACAGCACAAGCTAATCTTTCTTCACGATAACGCTCCATCATATAAGGCAAAAGCAGTTTGCAACACATTGGAGGCACTTAAGTGGGAAGTGCTACCCCATGCCGCTTACTCACCAGACTTGGCCCCTTCAGATTACCACTTGTTCGCATCGATGGGTCACGCACTTGCCGAGCAGCACTTTTGTTCATATGAAAGTGTGAAAGAATGGCTAGATGAATGGTTTGCGGGGAAAGGGGAAGAGTTCTACTGGCGAGGTATTCACATATTGCCTGAAAGATGGGAAAAATGTATAACTTCTAATGGAGCATACTTTGAATAAATAAACTTTTACTGTTCTTTTGAGTATAATGTGTTTTATTTCTTAAAAAAATCCGCATTTCATACTTGTAGACCTGGTACATTTTTATTTATTTTTTAGTAGGGGGGTCGATAAAATCGTTCAAAAAAGTTTGAGAACTCCAGCTCTAGGTCTGGTCGTTTCTTAATAGTTTCTTAATACGGCAGAGGTTTCTAGCGTGCAGATAGACATGTACATGACAAGATAAGGGATTTTTGGTCATACCTACAAAACCATAAAAATTATAGTTTTATGTTATTGAATTCAGCGGATTCAAGCCGGCTGGGAGGTGCCGAAGCCCCTTTGACCGTGAACCACCGTGAAGCCACTGATTTTGACACGATTGTTTGCAAAAAAGATTTTTAGCATTTGGGCCCTCTGTAGGCTACCTCAGAACCGTAACTAGCTTTTTCTGGGCCCCTTGCAAGGTTGCTCAAAAAGGTTATCCACAGTCTGACTTGGCCTTCTATTGACGATTATCGGGCCCCCTTTCGACTTGGGCCCTGTGCCGGTGCACCTGTTGCACATGCCTAGTTACGGCACTGGGCTACCCTTACTTACTGTATACCTACAAAATGCTAAAATCTTCACACTTCGCATTCACTGCTAATTTTTTGCTATTATTGGTTTCGTTTACCGTATTTTAAAATTATTTATTACACTATTAGTTATAAAAACTGCAATGTACCGTGAAATAATTTTTGAATACCACTGTAAAAAGAGATGAGTCACGTGGACATAGTCCTAGAAACACTATCCTGTACCGTTACAATATAATATCTGACGGCATCCTCAACGGTACTGGAAAGTTCAAGGTCATTCGTAACAACTCCGGTGTTCATAACGTTCACTTTCATCTTATTAAATGGAAACAACCTTCAGCGTTGTCCGAACCTAGTAATTCGTATTCCTTGGCGTGTTTCTGCGCTCGGCTTAAACTCCTATCATTGCAATGGCGGCTCGTGTTTACCGTCAAATTGTAAATTTAAAAACATGCTAGAGAAAATTTTTTTAAGCCAATATGCTGAAAAGTCATTGAATTTTGACTACAGCTTGTACTCTGTTAACTGTCACTAACAAGTTTGTCATATGGTAAGTTTGTCGTGGTTTGTCGTATGGTAAGACCGTTCAGATCTCTAAATTTAATTCGTTGGTCTTTGTCGTTTGTGGATAATTTTCTAAACTTATAGCTTGTGAGTTGTTTTAATGAGACAGACATATAAACACATTGAATATCTCAGTCTAATGGAGAGACCGTAGATATTGTATGCCTTTACATAACCTAACAAAATGTCATCATTAACAAATCTTGCTGAAAATTACAAAGACAAACTGTAAATATGAACAATTAGGTAATTAGGTTAGGTTTAGTTAGTTAAAATCTAGAACAGCAGAATTTTATAATCGATAATAGATAATAAACATTTTACGAAGCCATCGTAGTTGGTTTAAAGACACACAGATGTCACACTATTCGTAGCCCACTAATTTCCAAAAGCTTTAAACGCTACGTCGAACAATAAAATAATGCATTAAAACATATGCACAACGACGTACACTACAGTCTAGAGCAGTGATGGCGAACTTTTGAGCTCGGAGTGTCAAAATTGGGTAAAATCCTAGCTTAACTCAGGGACCATTCTAGGAATATCCATAATTTTGTGATATGCGCAGCCCTAGTAAAATAGTTATATTTTTGATGTATTTATTTGTTAGAAACACAAAAACAAATAATTCTTTACATTAGTGACTTTTTTGTTGCTGATTTGCATTTGCTAAATTCAATTGAAGGTTGGTATTTCGTGCACTTCAATACCCAATCAAGACCTACTAACTTCATCTATCAGTCGGTTTCTTTTATTGGTTTTAATATTATTTAACGCCATGAATAAGATCTCACAAAAGTACGTAGATGGAAAAATTGTGAATAAAGCCATCGCTAGATTTTTCAGTGCTAAAGTGTCCGGTAATCGGTTTCAAGCAGTCCAAATTTCCTGTTCGTAGTAGCACTCTTTTTCATTCTCCAACCGATTTCTCTCCAGATTCTCAAGTTTGGACCTCAAGTCGACAAACACTTGAGCCCAGATGCGTTTATTGTTCTTGGCCGATGACCGTCCGTAAACGATGCGTGTCACCTAAAATGTTTTGGCGTGTCACCCGTGACACGCGGGTCGTAGGTTCGCCATCACTGGTCTAGAGTCTATTAATTTAAAGAGCTCTGAATGCAGCTTAATAGATCACTTAGATAAATGTTAGTCATAGTGTACTACACAGGACCGTATTTACTTACATTGAGACCCGAGGCGCAAGTGGTTTCTGAGATCCTACCTAATTAATAAAATAATTTAAAAAATTGGTTGGATAAGAAAAGGAATTTGTTTTTTGCAAATATTTTTTCTTTTAGTTCAAAAATGTCTTCAAAAAAGTGTAATTGTTAATAACACAATAATTATTGCTAGAGGATTACAGAAGCGACCATGTAATAACATTTTTTGTTATCTGAAAGGCGCGTCATAAGATCACGATTGAGAAGAATCGAGAGAACGGACAAAAATCGTTTCGTCATTCTTAAAAAATCTCTTATATTCATGTCTGCTATTAAGTAAATGATAAATGAAATATTTCAGCTTTATGGGTAACACTACCCTTAGTCCCCTAAATAATCTTCTTATTAAAAACTGCATTGAACAGAAAAAAAATATTTCCTTGTTTTAAACACATGTTTTCATATGCATTTGAAAAATAGATATGCAAAGAAAAATAAATAATAAGTGTAATAATTCAAATTTTTAAATTTAGGGTGACCCCCCGTAACTCCCTAAATACTTATGGAATTGAAAAAAAGTATAGAACAAAAATTGATGTGAAGTGTTAATTTTCACACATTTCAGGGTTTTGCAGGTATTTATTAAATGAATGATGATTATTTGGGATGTCAAAATAAATTTTATGTCAAAATATTTTTTTTACGAATTTTAATTCGAATGCCTAACACCATTATTTAAGTTTCTAAATATGTGCAGTATTTTTTTTTTTTTATATATAGGAAGGTTCATTAAGATTTTGAAAATTGCGCCTATGGCTTCCATTGGTTGTTTAAATAATAAGCCCCGCTCTCTGATTTCGTCTACATTCAAACATAGAATTAAATTATAATTTCAACACTTTCCACTGGTTATTAAATTTACGCTTTTAAAAATTAAATGCAACATTTGCCAAAATATAACTAGAATTTTGAAAAAATAATTTGAACAAAATAAAATGCAAAAAAAAAACAAACAAAAATTCTATCTCCTCTCGCAGGGTTCGAACTGATTTGGAAGAGTGATATGCCAGCGCCATAACCATTACACCAGGATGCATCTTCCAATCTAGCGTGTTACATAAGTATAACATATGTACATTAATAGCAAAAAACACAAAAAATGCGTTTTTTTCCAAAAATATAATCTAATCAAAAATTCCTGTTGTACTATTCCGGTTCACACCAATGTACATTACTTAGAATTTTTTCAGATTTTTAGTTTAAACCATCTGGGCTACAGGGTGTGGGACAAAATTATATAGCACAATTTTGGCAAAAATCGCTTCAAAATAATTTATTTTGCAAAAATAAAAATTTGATCGTTAATCCAGGTACCAAGGGCTTTCATATGATACCCTACTCAGAATTAAAAAAAACGCCATTTGGCTACAATTTTTACCGAACAGACAGCCAGACAGACAGACAGACAGACAGACAGACGACAAAATGATGGTATAAGGGTTTTTTGGTCATACCTACAAAACCCTAAAAAAGAGTTTTCTTATTAAAAACAATTATTGTCATATGCGGTATTGCTGTTAAGTTAATAATAGATGGACATTTCTAAAGTTTATTTTTGGGTCTCCCCTCTTAACTCCCCAAATATTCATCCAATTGTAAAAATGCATTGAATAAGAACAATTTGTCTTCTTGCTATAAACAATTTTATTTTTTATATACTTTTATGTTAACTCAATAATAATAAGCAAGATATGGTAACCATTTTTTTAGTACTGTTTTAACTACAAAAAAAATCATTAGAATGCCTTGTAGAGAAATTTTGAGATGCCTTGTAGCCTCTGTTCGAATGCTGGTTTTACTCTATCATCCTACCAAATTACATGATATGTATATGTCCAGCCATTTTTACGTGAATCTTGTACAGACCGGCAACCAGACAGACAAACAGAAATTTATATTTTTGCGGATACTTCTTATAATCAAGGCCCGCGCCGTACATAAGTGCATGGTTGTGCAGAGTACAACGGTGCGGCGCCAAGGCACCAAAGGCGCCAAAACTCCAAGAAAAAGATAATATGCTTGCTTTCTCAATTATAAACAAAAACTCGTTCCTTACAATAAAAAAGAGTGTACTTTTATTACTCTCCCAATGATACGGTATATCTAAGGATACGGGGAATCCCCAATATGTATATCTTTAGGATAGACTAGGAATAACGAGACGGCCACACCTCTACTCAAGCCAAGTCGGGGAAGTCCCGATCTAATAACAGTTATAAAATGGTCTTAGGGAATAGAGTCGTGGTTAGGCATTCTTCGTAGTCAAATAGTAGTCATTCTTGTGACCAGTCGTCAGTCCACATCACGCTACGAAAGGACCAGCCCAGCTGTTGAAGTCGCCAAGACAAGATGTGAGTGTCGTCTACAGAGCTTCTCCACGTGTTCGCCTCGTGCGGATACCGGGGGTGGTTCGACCGATCCCGGAGAAGCCGGGATGATGTAAGTCTCGTTGACTTACATCATCTTCTAGCGGACAACACCAGCAGCAATTTTGACCAACATTTGTATTCTGATGTAAATTAATATCTATAATATAATACCCCAACCTGTGTCCCTGGCTGTCTGGGTGCGTGGAAATCTAAAACAATTGAAGCGAAGTTCTTATTATATAGTAGTATTAATTTATGTATTGGACAGTAGTGTGCTGTGAATTTTAGTTTTCAGTGTTGACAATAAATTAGTAAAAATGACAGTTGTGTTTTTCATTAAAAAATCACTTCACAGTTATTAATTTAGTTGTGAAATACACGGATCGGTTTTTTTTACGAAACAAAACACAGAAAAACGTTATCCTTCCGTGATATTCGACATTTTTGATTAAAATTATTATTAGCAGAAAAATATTTATTTTAAAAAATATTTGGTTTGATGAAAGTAAGTAAGAAAAATGTGACTTTTTTTTCTTTATTATTATTTTTTCAATACTTTATTATTTTTATATTTCTACGATTTCTAATTATTTAAATAGTGATTATTTTATCTGTCTATTAGTTTTTGGCGTTCTTGCTTCTTTTTTATAATAAATTAATATATTTCACTAAAAATAGTAGCAGCAAGATTCCGACATGTAACGCAACTTACCGAAGTTTACCGAATTATTATTTTTTCAATGCTTTATTATTTTTTTATTTCTACGATTTCTAATTATTTAAATAGTGATTATTTTATCTGTCTATTAGTTTTTGGCGTTCTTGCTTCTTTTTTATAATAAATTAATATATTTCACTAAAAATAGTAGCAGCAAGATTCCGACATGTAACGTAAAATTTTCTTAAAATTTCATTCCATTTGATATATGTCATAAAGATAAATGATATCTTAGTTATAATGATCATAACCAACAAACATGAAGTAGGTTTTACAGCGTAAGGAATATTTTGAAATGACAAATTTACATTTAAAAGTCAGTACTACACTATAAAAGTAAACGGGCAAGCAATTAAATTTTACTTTTTATTAGTTTCTCACGATATATTTCAAACTGATTTGAGATAAAGTGTAAGTACGCTTTTTTCTGTGTGTGTATTTTGTCATTTGCGCTTTTTTCCGTGTGCGTATTTTTATATTATGTAAGTAATTGGAAAATTTATTTTAATAAATATATTTTAAATTTAACGTCTCAAATCATTTTCAGTTTTATTATTATAAAGGTAATGCACGAGTGAAAATGAAACGTTTTCCCATCTTAAAAAGTTAATGAATAAATAATTCGGAATAATACTCATATTTTGTCCAGTTTTTAATAATGTGCGAAGAGTTGATTCAATTTGAATTAGATGAAGTTAGGCGTATGGCTAGAGAAAGAAGTATGAGGTATCGAGCAAGTTCCACATTAAGGTAATGATTTGTTTGCCTACACAGTTGGCAACGGATCCACTAGTTATATAATAAATATTGTAGAAAATATTCTATAAAAAAGCAACTAATGAGAATTATAACTTTTTTTTGAGATATTCTCGAAAAGAAACGCTAGTAGCAGTATTGTGAATTTCGTAGATCTGAAAAGAATATTTTACTATTTATACATTAGGTGAAGAAAATAATTTTTATATCATGACAGACAATTTTGCAATATGAAGGACAGCCGAATAAATTTAATTAATAAAAAGTAATTTTTTTGTCGCCTCACCTATTGCCAACCCCTCCTCACCTATTTCCAACAGCCTCCACTGTATCATTGATCTTACTTACTCTCACTGAATGCGATTGTCGATTGCGTTATATACACGCCCACGCTCCACGAAAAGACTGCTTATATCGCTAATGTTACGGTGAAACTTGAATAATAAAGAAAGTATTAAATTCGAAAAGAAATTATGTTTCAAAAGAAACAAAATTTTGTACAGAATTTTAAATAGCAGGGAATATTTAATATGGTTTAAAATGTATTTGTATTTAAAATTTTGTAGTGTAATGTGGCAGTAGGAATTAAAGCTGTTCGTGATCAGTATTTTATGGGATATTTATTCATAGTGATTTAAATACCATAATCATTCAAATACCTAAGCGTCACCTTGTCAAATAGAGGGAAGAGTGAAGATGAAGAATGAATAATAGAATAGGGCAAGGAAAGAGCATAATCAGGCAACTAAACCAGTTATTGTGGAAAAACAATATAACCAAGAAGACAAAAACGGTTATCTACAAGACTATTGTCGTAAGTATCTGTACCTATGGTTCAAGAACATGATAGCTACCAAAAAGATATAAATCCCGATTGAGCGCCGTGGTAATGGCCTTTTGGAGAAGGAGTTGCGGTATCTCCAAACTTGAGTACGTTCATAATGATACAATAAGCAATTATGAACATTGAAAACATCATCATACAACAGAATCGGTAGAGAACAAAGAGCTTTATAGTATGAACCTCCAGCGTATGCAAGATGGCCAATGACCAAGAAGATTTGGGAGTGGATTCCTGCGCGCAAAGAAGACCAGGGCGACAGGCAAGGACTCTGCTTAGGTTGTGCGGGAAACGATGAAGGCAATAAGTCTCCAAGAAGACGACTGGCTAGACGGGATCGCCCGGCGAAGAGGAAGCCACTTGCTATACCTCAGGGGTCTGGGAAAAAGTTCGTGGTGTTTTTGTAGTAAAATTCAACTGGTTTTGTTATAGTGTGAAAATTAATTTATTTAAACCAAATATGCTCCATTATTATCGATAATGTTTCGCCATTTTTCGGGTAGAGCCATGATGCCATCGGTGTAGAACATCTGTGGTTTCTGGTTGAAAAACTGAATCAAGTGGTTTTCACAGGCTTCTTTTGAAACCAGCTTAATTCCATTGAGAGAATTCTGCAGAGCTCGAAATAGGTGATAGTCAGAGCGTGCTATGTCTGGACTATACGGTGGATGCAACTAAATTTTCCAACCAAGCTCTCGCAATTTTTGACGGGACATCAAAGAAGTGTGTGGTCTTGCGTTGTGTTGATGAAAGACAACACCTTTCTTATTATTCAATTCGGGCCGTTCTCTTTCAATTGCCTAGCGTAATTTCTCTAGTTGTCCACAGTAGAGTTGAGAATCAATCGTCTGACCAACTGGAAGTAGCTCATGGTGGAAGATTCTCTTCCAGTCCCACCACACACACAGCATCACCTTGTGCGGTGTCAATTTTACGCTTCCAATTGTCGTACGTGATCCATTTTTCATCACCGGTGATGACACAATTCAGAAATGACTCGATTTCATAGCGTTTCAGCAGCGTATCGCAGATGTTAATTCGGTCTATCATGTTTTTCACGCTCAACTCATGAGGAACCCATATATCGAATTTCCTTTTGTAGCCAGCTTTCCGTAAATGATTCAAAACAGTTTTGTGGTCAATGCCTAGCTCCGTACCAATATCGACAATGCAGATATACCTATCTTGCTGGACTTTTTCAAGAATTTCATTGCTTTTCTCCATTTTCAAACGTAAACAACTTTTCAACCACTACACAAATTTTGATGTTTAGACACTCAAAGTAACGCTCGAACTGTCACCTTTCCAACGAGCACTTAGTGGTATTGCTGCGATCTGTGTTTCCTGAGGTATTTGCAATTGGCGCCGTCTATCGGCAAAAACACCACGAACTTTTTCCCAGACCATATATTTATAGTCTCTACTTCAATAAATTTCCCTTTATCTCTCTCTTCTTGAGAGTTTATCGATATAGATATTTGTGCACAAAAAATGAAAACTAAAAAGAAATACCATTAATTTTGTAATAATTTTTCATTTTATGCAATAAATATCAAAAATTATCATTATATTATTCATAAAAAACTAAATCCATGACTACCAGCCAGGACAAGAAGCACCACAGCATAAATATAGAAGGAACAGAGATCAAACAAGTACAATCCTTCAAATGCCTCCCTCCTTAAGTGTTCAATCCATCGGTTGGTTTGCAGCATTTCTCCATACTTCCCTGTTCTCAGTTAGTCTTTTTAGTTCCACGTATGTCTTACAATTCATGTATTCCATTATCTGTTTCATGTACTCTAGCCTTGGGCTACCCCTACTGTTTTTACCCTCGACTGTTCCTTCCAGTATCGACTAGAAAGACTGAAAACAATATCGGTAGGATTTAAAAAGGTAAAAAAAAAACATATAGAAAGGGCAGCTAAGGTGGCTTGGACACACGATGAGAATATGGAAAGAAGTATAGCTTATGCAGCAATAAATTACCGTGAAAAAGAACAGCCGGAAGGCCAAAAATCATGGCAAGAAGGGAATGAAACATGCAACGGAAGAGAAGGGTATTAAACGGAACCAAGTGAAATATTTTACGCAGGAGAGGAACAGGTGGAAAAACATCTGGAAAATTAATTCATAATCGCATACGTGACTATAATAAAAACATAAACTCGTACAAGCCGCACACCTATCAATTGTAGACCCTTATATCGAGCTTAAATTTATTTACGTGAATTTACGTTTGACTCAATGTTCTATGGTTTGGAGGTGAAGAATTCATCAAACCCAACGACTTATGCATCACCCCGGTACGTTCTATACTAGGATTCGGCAACCTCTTTTTACTTCGCGGACTGCACTCATCAACAAAATTTTTGGTGGGCCATACTTTCTTTTCTAATTTATTTTTTTTACAAACTTGTATTTTTGTTTACTTCAGTTTACACGTATTTACGTAGACATGTGTGTAAGAAATGTGTAAGAAGTCGAAAGCAGCGCGACAATAATGTTTTAGCTACGCTAAATAAGAAAAGTAAACATAATGGGCCAAGTTCATAATCTTTTACTAAATGTTAGTAGCACAACTACCGAATGCAACTAGGCACTACTAAATATCTGCTGCTCATAATACGAAATTAGTGTTGATAGAGCCTAATATTTCTTAGTGAAAACAAAGTTAGTAGTGAGTATTTAGTAGTACTTGGGGTTATATTATCACTGATATTAAGCATATTAAAAAATCAAAATTTTAACCAATATTAGGAAGTATAATATGGGCCAAAGAGAAAATGGAGATGGATTGAAATGCGCGAATCAAGGGACTTGCCTCGAAAAATATATATAAACTAGAAAAAACCCATTGGTTATATTAAACTACAGAATTAAATATATATATAGTTAAATTGTTGTTCGAAAAATGAAAAAACGAAAAATGTAGGAGGAAATAAAAATTCTTGAATACTCCAAAATACTACAAAAGTTTATTTATAAAATATCAAGAGACGTTTCGACTGGTGTCTTGATATTTTATAAATAAAATTTTGACGAGTACTCAAGAATTTTTATTTCCTTATATATATATATATATCTTTTACAAAAACAGTGTAGAAAATATATAATCGTTATTAAACATATCAACAAGAGATGGGTAAATACCTAGTTAATTTAAAAATAAACCTTCTAACATAACTTAACTTTGCATATAATATAACCTAACGAAAAGTTAGGTTATATTATATGCAAACTGGCCCAAACATTGTGTGCACGCATAGAGAACAGTAACTCTGGTTACACCAATAAATCATGCGTCTCGCTTTGACACAGTAACTGAACGATATTTCGCACTCTCTTCATATAGGTCAAATTTAGTAAAACAGTATTATCACATACTATTTTATAATTAACTAAAATAAGCTACCTAATAGTGACATTATGGGAACAAAAATAATAATATTATACTAGCCTATTTTACTAAGTGAAGCTTAGTTGTTGAATTAAGTGAATGATTAGGAGCATGGCCCTATATTTTTTTAATGGTGGGCCGCATAAAATCGTTCGGGTTGCCGCATTCTTCCCACGGGCCTCCGGTTGTTAACCCCTGTTTTATACAAAATAAAGACTTTAAAATAAGACAAAATAAAGTGCCACTTACAACAACTATATTTCTATTTGTTACATCAATATAAAATAAGTTAGGCTTTGAGAAATAATAGCACAAAAAACCTTTTGGGTTATTTTTCATAAATAATTATTTTTTACAAGGTATAATATTGTGTTTCGTACATTTTTCAGGAATATAATATCAATTTAACACATTGAATAATAATGTAACTTTATTGTAATCGTAATCAATTATTTAAACGACGTTTAATTTTATGCAATATTTATTAAACGTTAATTAGTTGTTTAGAATCAACATTTAAATTGGCTCATGTGTATCATTAAAAATTTAACACTTTCGTTAGCACAAAAGATTACTATAATTAAACACAAAATGCTGCTTCTGTTGAAGTGAAAGGTATTTTTGCAAGACATTTTAATTGAGCAGGTATTGTAAGATATTGTAAGATGTACAATCTCACTAAATGGTTCATAATATTATACAGTGAAACATAGATGCATCGTCACCGTTATTATATTTTTTTAAATGATTTCGCAGATGAGACCAAGAAAGATTATCGTCAGTCATGTGCAGTGATGTGCAAGGGATGCAGTGAAAACAAATTCATGTGGGCAAAAATATTCTTGCGAATGTCATGGGTCGAGTGTACTCCAGTTTTTTAATCTCAGGTTTTATGGTTCAGGTTAAGGTCGACTTTTGTCAATAATTTTTTTTTTTTTTGCATAATTTATAGCAGCAAAAGAAGTTTTTGTTAAGTCATTTCTGAAACCCCGAAATTTATAAATACGTATAAAAACTATTTTTTATTCGAATTCGGAGATCCGACATTAAAGAAAATAAATACATAAAAACTCAAAAATAACCAGTACGTGCGTAAAAAACGCTTCTTAGCGACGGTAAACTGCTGCGCTGCGTAAAATGCAGAATACACTGAGACGCACCCAGGCAGCTATAAGCACCGCCGGTAACCTGAAATATGCTGATTTTCAATATGCATCCAAACTGTCTTATATCACATGCACTGGCGTTGCTGCGTACTCGATCTAACCCGCTCTAGTGTGGAAACGCTCGGATAGGAACACGCAATAAGACAGGGAGACTTATTGCACACAATAGGGCTACATACAGCAGTTTTTTATCTGCGTCTTTTTAATATTCGACATATCTTATACTACTATTTATACTTTATACATACGCCTTATTTAAAGTAATTATTATCATATATTAAGGCTGCCAACCGTCCCGTATTAGGCGGGACAGTCCCGGATTAGCGACCCATGTCCCGCTTTACTATTGATACTTAAATTCGTCCCGGAAAATTATTAGTTCTCCCGCATGTCCCGCTTTCGGAAATATAGCATTTATTCTAAAATAATAATATTGCTATTATAAAAATTTTAACTAAATATTAACGGTTTATATATTATTATTATTTTTTTTAATCCAAAATTTAACATTTATTTTTTATGCATCTTAATATCTTCATGCTGTTAACAGTTAGCAGAAGATTCCCCTTAATATAATATTAACTATTCATTCAGTATGTGTTTTGTCTACTTGGAACAAATGGAGCCACAGAGCGAGTGTTCTCCCTTGTAAAAAAATGGCGTTTAAAATTGAGACTGTTCATGCAATGTTGCAAGTAAAATTTAATATGGGAAAATGTGAGAGCTTTTATGAAATTTTGACTGAAAATTCGAAAAATGTGCAAAAATATGATTTTAAAATACAGTGAGATATAAAATAACTTAATATAATTTTAATATAATAATAATAAAATTTTAATATTTTCGTATGAAGTGCTTTCTAATTGTTTGTAAACATATTGTGAATTATATGCCTCATTGATAAAATTCGAAGAAAATCTTGGGATATACCTACACAGATAAAAATGGTCAGCAGATATTTCTTTAGGGGGGGGAGGGTATAAAAATGTCCCGCATTTAGTTCGTAAAAAGTTGGCAGCCTTATCATATATCCATATTCTACTATAACAAATACGAAATAAATTAATAAATTATTGGTTTGACAGGTTCATGTTCACCGCCAGAATTAAATTAAAGTTGAAGCAGTAGAGCGATCAGCAGGTGGTAGGTTGGATGTTAAAGTAAAAAAAAATGATGTGAAGTGTGAATATTCACACATTTCAGGGTTTCGTAGGTTTATAATAAGTGAAGGCGGTATGCTGAGTGTGTAGGACAAATTTTACTTTGTAGTAATCACGGCAAAATGAACGATATTTTTAAAATAATTTATCATCTGTTAATCATATAATAAGATTGGTTATTAAATTTACGCTCTTAAAAATTAAATGCATCATTTGTCAAAATATAACTAGAACTTTGACAAAATAATTTCAACATAATAAAAATGCAAAAAAAAACAGAAAAAATAAAATTCACTCCGTACTCGAACTCGAAACCCTTCGTTTCACACCAGCGCTCTAACCCATTTCGCTATCGCACGTCTTGCATGTGACTGTCTTACATTGGTATAACTTTTGTACTTTGTGAACTAAAAATCACAAAAAATGCGTTATTTTCCGAAAACATAATCTGATCAAAAATTCCTGTTGTACTATTTCGATTCACACCAATATACATTACTTAGAATTTTTTTAGATTTTTAGTTATAACCATCTACAGGGTGTGGGACAAAATGTTTTTTGCACAATTTTGGCAAAAATCACATCAAAATAATTTATTTTGCAAAAATAAAAATTTGATCGTTAATCCACGTACTAAGGGCTTCCATTAGATACCCAACTCAGAATTAAAAAAAAAAAAAATTGTTTTCGATGAGCACATTTTTGTTTATATTTTTAGGGGGATATGTTTTTTAGATGTTTTAGTATTTTTCCTATGTGCGGGTCAAGGAGTTGTATAAGCATGCCAAATTTTAACTCTCTAGGTTTAGCCGTTGGCTACAATTTTTACCGAACAGACAGACAGACAGACAGACAGACAGACAGACAGACAGACGACAAAATGACGATATAAGGGTTTTTGGTCATACCTACAAAACCCTAAAAACAATATTTGTGTTTCGACTAGTTTCGTGGGTTAAACCTCTCATCATCAGGAATATTATTTTCTACAAGTTTAAAAAATACAATTCGTCACATTATGTGTAAGAAAACTTGTTAAACTTGTAGAAAATAATATTTCTGATGATGTGAGGTTTAACCCACGAAACTAATCGAAACACAAATATTGTTTTTTTAATTTAACATCCAACCTACCACCAGCTGATCGCTCTACAGCTTCAACTTTAATAAATTATTTTTTAGATAAAGATATTTTACAAAAAAATATTTCCGTCTGACTCAGCAAGAAATGCAGTGCAGAAGATGTAATTTGTTAAAGTACAGTAAAGTAAGTTATAATATGTATATATTAAAATATGTATCTAACATGTCGGATACTAATAGATGAAGTAGTTGAAGAATCTCAAAATAAAGGAATTTAAAAAAGAAGTCCGCTCGCGTGATTTCTTTGCAGACCCGGTCCACCGCGGATCAAATCGGACAAAAGATCAGTTCGCATATGCTTGACTAGTGGAAGCATACGGTCCAGATCCGTCGGTCTTAATTTAATGGGAGGACTGCTGTAATTTAATGGGAGGGCATAGTATAAAAGAACTGAATCGCCGTTTTCCACACACGAGTGATTTTTTTTTTTTTGCAGACCCAGTCCACCGCGGGTCAAATCCGACAAAACGTACGCTTGGGTAGGCTTGACGAATAGAAGCATACGGGCCAGATCTGTCGAGATACGACTGCATTCATTTACTTGGAGAGCGTAATATAAAGGCTCGCGCACACTATTGCCGAATCGGGCCTCAGCGCATCGCATCGCAAAAATGTTGTAACGCACCTATTTCACACAATTCTATATAAGCTACCAATAACATATTTGAACTACTCGTATCAACGTATGTCCATAATTTCTAAAATCGTTCGTTATATTTGAAGATATTCAGTTAAAAGTATGTACCCACTTTTTTGTACATGCAGTGCTGCTACGGTAGCAGTGACAAGAGCAACTGAAACACAGCCATATTTTATCCTCAATTTACACACGAATGGCATCATTTATTTTTGATAATTTCCTCGGTTGAACCATATGCTCTTTCCCGTCACTGGCCAACGTTGACAAACTAATTTCTCCTCAACTATACTTTATGTTTCCAACCGATACATCTTGCTACTGTGTTTAAAATAGATAGTGTGGATGAAAAACTTTATCTAATTCACCTGTTGTTTGAAGAAGAAATAACAAAAATGATATAAACTGTTTAAAAAGAAAGAGTTTTGGAGAATTCCATCCTCTTCTTAAAGAAATGTTTCTAAACGAGAATTTTTTTCCAATATTTGCAACAGTTTCCTTCAAATAGGTTCACACAATTCCGCTTGCCATCGCACACTGTGCTGCGGTGGGTCCGGCCCCAGCGGGTTACGTGCAAGAATACGTCTGCCAAGAGATCAGTCAATGCGCCCCTCTGCGATCCAACGCGCCCTGTCAATAATGTACGATGTCTCATATAAAGTGTATGAAACCAATCCGTGTGGACTTTTGTAATGCAATGCGATGCGCTGGATGCGTCTTAATGTGCGCAAGCCTTAAAGGAACTAGACTCGCCGCTTTCCACACACTTGTGAATTTTTTTGCTAAGCGGGCCACCGCTCAAATCCTGCAAATTTTAGTCCGTTAAATAATATTTAAGAAATACAGCATTGGAGCACATGTATGGAGCGCTCTACGTTTGATTGAATTTTAGGATTATTACAGGAAAAATGGTAAATGAAATAATACATACAGCTTTTAATCACAACTTTAATCAAAATTATTAAAATTTTGAGGCATCTCCTTGTGCCTTAATTACCGCACGTACCCTTTTAGGCATACTGTCCACAAGTTTTTTACGTACATCAGATTGTACCATTCGTCTACAATAATTTTCTTCAATTCATCTTTTGATTTGCATTTGTAAAGAGACACCTTGTTTATCAGAATCGACCATAAATTTTCAGTTTGCGATAAATCTGGTGACTGTGGGGCCGCACAAAAAGTGGCACATTGTTTTTGGAAATCCATTCATTTGTTGCTTTGGCTTTGTGACAGGGGGCATTATTTTGTTGAAAAACATATTCTGGATTGTCTTTCTCAAATAATTTTAATATTAATGGCTCCAAAACTTCAATAAGCATGGTAATATTACGAGCAAAACAATGCGTCCCTCGCACAAAAACATTTCGCCTAAGCCACTGACAGACATGCGCCCCCAGATCATGTTACTACTACCACCAAATTTGACCATAGGGATAATGCTGTCAGGATGAAAAGCTTCACCCAGCGTACGTCTTACAAAGATGGCTCCAGGTTGTCCAAAAAGCTGATCCACAAAAGAATAAAATAAACATTATTATCGTAAATTTGTAGTAAATTAAATTTTATATTGTTAGTGCAATAATTGCAAAATTCGTAAGTACATTAAACCATTACAATGCTTACTTCTATGTTGGACTCATCAGATTAAATGATTTTCACTCATTCATCAGGTGTCCAATTTAAATGTCTTTTGGCCCACTCAAGGCGAAGTTTTTTGTGTCGCTTGGTCAACAGTTGTTTTCGGCGAGCTCTTCTTCCATACAAATTAGATTCTACTAGACGTCTTCTAATTTTTCTAGAAGATAAATAGTAAATAATACACTTGGTTATACTCACAAAATATTTTATTAAAACTTAATATATTTCGGCTTTGTAGGCCATCTTCAGAAGAATGAATGTACTAGAAATGCTGATAATATTACCTAAATATATAGGTTAACTATTACGAACAAATAGGTGTGAGAAGGGTTTAGGAAATACCATTGACCATAGTCCTGAGAATGGGAGATTCCAACAGATCCAATATATTAAGTTTTAATAAAATATTTTGTGGAATATAACCAAGTGTATTATTTACTATTTATTCATAATGTTCCATCGAGAGTAAACGGCTACATCTACCAATATTATTCTAGAAGATACTTTAACTTCCCTATGCTCCCACCGATCAGCAGCCAGCTCTTTTGACGATATTGAGCGTTTACGAAGAGCACTTCTCTTAATAAAACGATCATCTCTGAAAGGGGTTACACGTTTTCTTCCGGTTTTTTGTCCGTTTTCATGAGTATCAGTCTCTTAGAACTTTTTGATGGTAATTTGCACGGCTTTTAAGGAACACTCCATTTTTTTTTTAAATTATCACCTGCGACTGTCCTTATGAATGGAGCAATACAATTTGACTCCTTTCTGCCAGAGTGAGTTCACGTTTTCTAATCATAATATAATTAAAAATATTCACTTGAACTCAATAAAACATGAAAAAGACAGTGTTTACTTCAAACGCATCTGTAATAATGATCCAAGCCCTAGTTGTTTATTTTTATGTAAACAAAACTTAACAGATCTGAGCCTATAGTTATTTGTATTTCAATATTTATCATAACTCTGTTTACATTTTCGGTTATCTGATTAGACGTATGTCTTTTAGAATGTGTCAATGATATTTTAAAAACATTTTGTCAAATATATGCAAGTACAATGTACATAAATTTAGATGTTATATTATAACTGCATGGGTGCTCCATACATTTGTCTAAGGCTGTATTTCTGTTCTTAGCAACTTTACACTATAAAACTGAATCAAATCTGTTTTATAAAAATTATAATATAATGAAACATGTTTACTACAAAAATTACCTAGTCTAGCGTATTATTCTAATTACTAAATAATAGGAATGGCTAGGTTTGTCCGGTCATCGTGGTGTCAGGCAGGAGCTATGTAGGTATGCACAAATTTGCTTATTTAAATTTGTAACTTAATTTATTCAAATTGAAATTTATTATACATGTATTCTTATACAAGCGCAGATTGTGTAACACTAAAATACAATGGGTAATATATTATATTCCATCAGTCTCAGCCACAACTGTAACATTTATAAGCTTATTTAAATAAAACGCTTTAGAAGACGATAATAATAATGTTGGAAATTTAATTAAATCTTTTTAATTTTGCGAATTTACTACTTAATTTTTAAAACAAAAGAAATGTATAAAATATATAATAATCTATATAAAATATAATCTTATTTTAATCTTAGAACAATACAAATTGTACGAACCGTACAAAACAATTAATTGAAATAAAAATAATAAAGAAATAGCGGATTATAAAAATTTGTGGATTCTGGAAGTGCGGAACAAAATGCAAGGAGTTCTACGACACCTTGACGGCGTTTGGACGGCGCTATCTGTCAGTGCGAAGTTAAAATCGAACTGTAGTACGCAAGTGCACAGAATGAGCAACGTTTGAACGGCGTTCCACGCTATTGATATTGAATGTTCGTCAACTTCCTACTTTTGACGCCGTTGAACGTTGACGTAGAACACCTAACCTTAAAACCTAAAGTTTTTACTGAATGGTAAAGTGTTTGTATGTATAAATAACTTGCATACAACATAAATAACATCACACACAAGTCTTCATCATCCATTATAATTTTAATAAAAGAAAGCGCTTTCCCTGAGAGGAACAAGACCAAGAAAACAAGGAGGAGATTGACAAGGACGAGATATTGGTCATACTACATTATGAACCTTTTAATGCTTAGATGTTACTATCAAGTACAAAGTGAAAAACTGGTGAGAAACAATAATGCACGTTAGAATTCAACCTCAGAACTCACGGGCTTCAACCTCCCCCCCTCTCAAACACTGGGCGCTGCTTTTCAAAGAAGCGTTATTTTTAAAATTGAGCAATTCTTTAAAAATTACCGCTCTTTTTTCTGAGAGGCGCTATAATTCAATGAAACGATGTTTTGCTGAGAGATTCTCTTGTTTCAGAGGGGAGATCTTTTTTAAGATTGCCGCCATGTTTTAGGGTTAATGCGCTTTTTTCGGCTAGGCGCTTTAACATAAATGAGCGATAAAAAGAAATAGAATTCAAAACTATGAAGCTATTAATGATGATATCTTAACCTTTGACTGGTCTTTAAATTTGCAACATCTTAACGCTGATGATGGTTCTAATAAATTTTATGTCGTGATTTTCAATCCTAATTAATATGCGCATACTTCTCAATACAAATAGAAATAAAAGTTTCCCTCATTGGTTTTCTCCTCGTTTAATTCATTTAATAAAACAAAAGGAAAAGCTTAGACGTAAATATAAAATATACAGTCAAATCTCGGATAAAAAAAGTTTAATTTACGTAGAAATTATATTAAGAAAGAAATTAAAATTTGTAAAAAAAAAATTCTTGTAAATTCCGAAAATAATATTAATAATAATCCCACACAATTTTGGACATATGCTAAAAATAATAAAACCAATAACGGTATACCACAGACTTTACATTTTAATAAATTAACTTCTAAGGATTCTAAATCAACCGCTGATCTGTTTGCTAAATACTTTGAATCACTTTATGACACTGGTACCGTGACACATTCTAATAATTATATTTACGAGCATCTCTTGTCTAATTTAGAAACAATATTAATAAGTCAAGTTGAAATTGAAATAGCTATAAATAAACTTAATCAAGATAAATCACGTGGTCCGGATGGGATTGATGCCTTTTTTATTAAACAGTGCTGTCATAGTATATCATCCATTGTATTTAATTTACAATAAATCCCTGCAAAGTGGTATTTTCCCACATATTTGGAAAGAAGCTTACCTCACCCCAATATTTAAAGATAGCGATAAATATAATGTTGTTAATTATAGCCCTAATTCAAAATTATCATTTATTTATTTATTTATTTTACATCGGCCTATTTCTGCAACAAGGCTAATCGCCGATGCCGGAAGGCGAGCTCCTACACCTGAATGAGGGGTGAATGATTGTGAAATGGGAGTAATGTAAACATATTATTCTCGCCCGAATAATATCACCATCGAAGAATGGAACTACTGATCGCACAATCCAGACTGTATTCACCAGTCAAAACTGCACGACTTAATGCGCTCGGCCACTCCGTTGGCTCAAAATTATCAATATCTGGCAAAATACTCGAAATCATTTGTAAATAAGGCTATTTAAAATCCTATTTCTCCTGCAATTTCACTGAACCAACACGGATTTTTCCCAGGTAGATCAACATTTACAAACTTACTAAGATATACTGAACTTGTGAATAGAACCCTTGCCGCGGGGTCTCAAGTTGACTCAGTGTATGCCGATTTTTGTAAGGGATTTGACAAGGTCAGTCATATACTATTGTTGGAAAAACTTGAGAAGTTTTGCATTAGTGGTGCTGCTCTTAAATGGATCAAGGTATATCTTAGTAATAGGTCTTGTAAAATAATGGTCACTTTGGGTGTTCCTCAAGGGTCGCAGATCTTGCCCTACTTTGTTTCTAAATTTTATAAATGATTTGTTTAAAATCCTAGAAAGCGATTTCCTTTTATATGCCGACGACCTAAACATTTTTCGTCAAATAAACAACATCTTTGACTGCATATTGTTGCAAAAAGATCTTGACGGATTACACGATTGGTGTGTATTGAATAATTTGTTCCTCAATATAAAAAAGTGTTTTTCAGTTACGTTTTCTAGATGCCGTTTCAAAATAGAATATTCGTATAACATTGGTTCTCAATTATTAAAGAGAGTGTCTGAAATTAAAGATTTGGGAGTTATATTTGACGAAAAACTCAGTTTTAATAATTATATTGATTATATCGTAAAAAGGCAAATAAAATGCTCGGGTTTAATTCAAGAATTAGTAGAGGTTTTGCAAATTCCTCTCTTTTCAAAACTATTTACTTGACTTATGTCAGATCCCACCTGGAATACTGCAGTACAATTTTGTTCACTTATGTTCACTGTGAAAGAATCGAGGCTGTGCAAAAACGCTTCATCAAACATGTATGCTACCGTGTTAGCGTGGATAGAACTGGCGATTATTATAATAAATTGAAAATCTTTAATTTATTAAGTCTAAAGCAGAGGAAATGGCTGATCTCAAACAATATGTATGACGATATATATTTAATTGATTATTTAAATTTCAATGTCCCTCAATACTATACCAGGACTAATTATACTTTCAGCGTAAACCTCTCCACTGCAAATCCTCGGCTGAAAATAATAAGGTTGTATGTGACATTTTTTGTCAAATGCACTTTTCAATACTGTAGAGTTGTATGTCACGTAACCTACTTGTTCCAATAATTTTCATAAGATAGCATTACCGGTGTCGGAGAAAAAAGCAGAAAACCATAGTTGTATGTCTTAAAAAATAAAAAACTTACAAAACATAGTTAATAAAACAATTAAAATACAAGGGCGTATGTTTTAACATACGCCCTTGTATTTTAATTGTTTTTTTTTTTTAATTCATAATTTATCGTTGTATGTTTGACATACAATATCTTTTATGTTAAATATAAAACATCTTTTTCGGGCACCTGGGTTATAAAAAATATTAAAAAGAATAAAACAAGGTCTTGAAGACTTGTTAAATATATTTAGAGACATTAAGGTCTCTACAAATAAAAATCCGTTACCACAAAACAAGGTAATCGCTTTAAAATCTATGCTGGATTGGACGCCTACTATGGATAAATCTTATTATGGAACAATATTGCCAAGAAAATAAATCTCAAGAAAATAATAAAAATACAATTTATTTCGTTAAATTTGTTTTATTTCGGATGTTTCAGTTTCAGTTCAAATTATCTTAATTTATCTTAATTTTTTGTAAGATTAATGTTTAATTTGTTATTATTTTGCAAGCATATTGTTTAATTTGTGTTATTTAATCAAATAAAAATTTAATACGTGACTAACATTTCTTTTACCTTTTCTGGTACCTTTTTAACAATTTTCAGAAACCTAAAAACTGAAGCTTTACCTATAAACTGAATTTCCCCCCGATATTACACTAGACTCTCGCAAATCCGGCTATTCCTTGCACAAAAAACGAACGGATTACTGAGCGAGCCTGGATTACTGAGAGTTTATTTGGTAATCCGACACACTCAGTAATCCGGCCGTCAACATGTGACAAGACCAGAAATTCCTTTAAATTTTTATGTTTTATTGTATATGTATTTTATTTTTATGTTTCTTTTTTTTGTAATACATTTTTAATACAATTAATACTAAGAAATTTGTTTGAAAAAAGATAGGGATCCCCCTATCTAACAGGGGGATTCCCGAGTCAGACGCCAGGGTACGCCGGACTGTTGAGTCAAGGCCGGATTCGCGAATTTTATGCAGTTCGCTAATCCGGCTTTAACTCAACAGTCCGGCGTACCCTGGCGTAGACCATCGTGGTGGGGGTACGACGGACTATTGAGAGGCCGAACTAATAAGTGCCGGATTAGCGAGAGTCTAGTGTACTTTGAACTACAAAGCTGTATGTAACGTTAAGGTACTAAGTTTCGTGTTTTTCTTAATCACAAAGTTCATTTTTCAAATTGTTAAAATGGTATTATTCAAAAAAAATTTTTTTTTCAAAATGATGCGTTATTGACAATAACATATCAATATATAGTTATTAAAAAAATTTCTTCCTTGTATTGTAACCTTATATTGGTTTTTCCATGTCAAAATTTTTGAAGCTTGTTTTCTCAAATGTAATACACTTCGACATACAACCTTATTATTTTCAGCCGACGAAATTACAATCAAAATTCGCCCATCAATCGTGTCAGTAGATCGTATAATTCCATTAGTACTGAAGTTGAATTAGATCTTTTTAACTTTTCCCTCAATTTTTATACTCAAAAACTAAAAAATTATCTACTCTCCAAAGATTAATTTGTATTACGATTATTAAACATTATTGTATAAATTATTGTTACATTATACATTATTGTTATGCCATACTTGTTACACTATTGTTACTTGTACTGTACTTTTTGTAATTATTTAGTGTCTGCCTGTAATTGGATGTGGTAATTCACTTCTGTTGGTAGCCCCAATAAAATAAATAAATAAAAACCTCATATTCTTACAAAATTTAAGATCTTCTTTATGTAAAATAATGCTGTCACAAAACAATTAATAAAATATGTGTATATAGTAAGTTAAATTTAAGATAATGATTATCTTTACCTATTTTTTTAAGGTGTGCGGGCTATAAGTCTCTAGTGCAAGCCTTAGTTTTAGTATCCGCTTTAATTAGGTGCCCGGCAGGGTGTCCGTTCATCCGCCCCTTAAGCTGACATTGCATATAGCCTATTTTTAAATTCCATTGTTTGTCTGTCATTTTACAAATTATCGTAAAAATATACGAGGTGTGTTTGTACAATTCTTGAAATTACCGCGCTACATTTGTCGATTTGATAAACTTTTTTGTAGTCATGTTGATTAACCTGTTTTTGACAACTGTCTCAATTAGCAGCCATATTGGATGTGAATTTTAGATTTGACAGCTAATTAAAAAAGTTGTGTTTCTGTATATTCGACGATTTTTTATTTTTCACAATGTGGGATCAAAGAATATGCATTAAATTTTGCGTAAAAAAATAAATCAAGTGCTGTAAAGTAGCGGAAATGTTTCAGAAGTTATTTGGTGAGTCGAATATGAATGAACGAGCGATTTATAAAATGATATAAACGCTTTCAAGATGGCCGTCAGTCAGTTGAAGATGATGATAAAATTGGGAGACCCAGCACTTCAATAACCGGGAAAAACGTGGAAGAAGTTAGGAAAAAAATCTTGATAACCGTCGAATTACAATTAGAGAGGTTGCTGAAGAAGTTGGTACATCGTATGGTTCATGCGAAGAAATTTGCACTAATGTTTTGGGCTCGAGGAGAGTGGCAACAAAATTTGTTCTGAAATTGTTAAATTTTGAACAAAAATTGTATCTTAAAGAAGTCGCTCAGGAAATGAAAGATGATGTCCTCAATGACTCAATATTACTTGTCATCCCTCATGATTAACGGGTGACGAGACGTAAGTGTACGGTTATGACATCAAAACAAAGACTCGGTCATCTCAATGGAAGCTTCCAAATTAACCAAGACCCAAAAAAAGCACACCAAGTTCGTTTTTCTTAGTTTTTTTTTTTTTTTTTTTCGATTATCGTGGTATTGTGTACCATGAATTTTTACCAGAATGTGTAACAGTTACTAAATAATACTATTTGAGCTTGTTGCGTCAGCTCAGTGGCGGATTTAGAGGGGGGGCTGACTGGGCTACAGCCAGGGGCCTCCGATATTTAGGGGCCCGCAAATAATATAATAAAAAAAATACGAGAGTTGACAAGTTAATACTGAAAATAATTTATATGCAATTGAATGAAGAACTGAATTTGTAACATTATGACGATGTTCGACCAGCCTGTTCTCAGTGGCTCTACTGTATTTCGTCGACTGCACTTACTGCGTCGCTGGGCTGTGCATTGCAAGGTCACATTTGCAATGTTACAAATACGAACGTAACATTTAGTCACTGATATCCAAATTGCTGTTGATATGTGTGTCAAATACAAAAAAATTTGAGGTTTCCAATTTTATTTACACTTTATGTGGTGGTAATTTGTGGTTTTGGATTTAGATGACCTAAAAAGGTATGTTTTTGATTTATATTACTAGAATTTGTGTAGTAGAAAAAGAAATAGCTTTGGGTCTTTTTAAATTGTTTACTTTTAAAATTACGTTTTTTGATTTTTTTTTTCAGTCACTTTATGTCGGTAGTAGCAGAGCCGCAGTAAGGAAAACTTGCGCTAGGGGCAGAGCCGTGTTTTGGCGCCCTTGGTAAATAAAAACAAGGTTCTTACCTCCCAAAATTCAAGTGATGAGCAAAAAAAAAACCTCAAAAGGTCCTGATCTTCACAATGGCGCCCCTTAGCAAGCCCGTCAGCGCCCTTTTTCTTAGTGCGCTAGGGGCCGTCACCAGATATGGCCCCATGTGACTTTTTTCTTGATACAAAAAACAATGAAGACAACGTTTTACGACCATTGAAAAAATAAAAGCAAAATCGCTGGAGGAGCTGAATACTATATCAAAATCTGCGTTTCGGATGTGTTTTGAAAACCGGAAGAAATGGTGGCATAAGTGCATTATATCTGATGGGGGCTGTTTTGAAGGGGACAATATAAAAATTTATGAATAAATACATAAATATTGTTTTGTAAATTTAAATATTACAAGAACATTTTAACTACACCTCGTACGTGAAATAGAAACTCGGACCAACAGACCAATTACACTATGCAAAACTAAAAAATTCACCAATATTTCGAATAGTAATTCGTATTAGGTATACCTAGTAAGCAAAAATATATATATATATATATATATATATATATATATATATATATATATATATACGTTTGGAATAGTTGGGAAAAGAAGATATTGTGTCGATAGTAACCACAATTATTTCATTAAGGCCTATATTTCGTTAGCCATTCGCTAACTTTATTCAAGGTCTACAAACAAACATTAAACGCAGTTAGATTTATGTATACATAACCCTAGTTTTATGTTACTTACTGAAATACTTAAGTGAGACACATGGATGTAAAATAACTAGATGTTATGTAGAACTGAACCGAAAGTGAACAAAAAAACTTCATAGTTGTAAACTTTTAGAAATGAAACATATTTAAGAAACTAGCGAAAACCAAAAACTAAGTAACATTAAAGATGACGCCATTTTGTATGTAACAAGGTGGCGGAAGTTAGAAATCAAATCAAGTGTAGAGGGATAATCACTTGACTATTTATGGGAAATTAATAACTGCGCAGGCGCAGCAGATTTCAATGTTAAATTTTGAAAAAGAAAAAAAGAGAGGATGAGCGGGAAACACATATTATATATAAATGAGAATATTATGAAAGAAAGGTTATTAAAGACCTGATAATTATGCATACTATCTCACCGATCACCACTAAATTCCATTCCCGAACTGAGAATTTTTTATATTTTTAAACGTAAGCAAAAAGGAATAGATTGAATGCAATTTCTCCGTGTCGGTTTTAGAATTCAGTGTATGTTCGTAATGATTAATGTAGCACATTTCTTTAAAGAATCTACTAGAATCATGGGAAAACCGATCCAGAATCTTAGGATTATCAAAATTTACCACATGTTTGGTACTATTAATGTGAGCGCCCAAAGTACATTTTTTGGGGTTAACCTCCGCGTCAGAACGGTGTTGAATAATCCTGTTTTTTAGTTTTTGTACCGTGCTTCCAATATATATTTTGTTACATTGGCATTCTAATTTATAAATACACTTTTTAGTGCTTGTGACATTATATTTAAATTTTAAAGTTGTATTAAGAGAGGAAAGTTTCAACAATGGTTTATCCGCAACCACTAAGTTCTTCAACTTAAGTACCTTTTTAAGGCTATTGGACATATGTCCCAAATATGAGAGAGACCTGTACTTGACAGGTTCTGCCACATGTGAAGTCCTATAAGTCATCTTTAATGTGACTTAGTTTTTGGTTTTCGCTAGTTTCTTAAATATGTTTCATTTCTAAAAGTTTACAACTATGAAGTTTTTTTGTTCACTTTCGGTTCAGTTCTACATAACATCTAGTTATTTTACATCCATGTGTCTCACTTAAGTATTTCAGTAAGTAACATAAAACTAGGGTTATGTATACATAAATCTAACTGCGTTTAATGTTTGTTTGTAGACCTTGAATAAAGTTAGCGAATGGCTAACGAAATATAGGCCTTAATGAAATAATTGTGGTTACTATCGACACAATATCTTCTTTTCCCAACTATTCCAAACGTATATACTTTGTTTCAACGAGAAGAAAGAAATTCTCCGTATATATATATATATATATATATATATATATATATATATATATATATATATATATATATATATATATATATATATATATATTTAGATATCACGTTTCAAAACATAGATAAGTAAAATCTTAATTTGTTTATTCTTGACGAAACTTGTTTGAGCCTATTCATAAAAATATATCTTTGCTGTGTACAAAAGTCATCAAAATATTTAGATTAGTCATAAATCTACAAAATGCCGTGCGTTTGTGTTAATTCTCCTAACTTATTTTGTTATATTTGTGGTCAATTTACTCCTAAAAGTGAAAAAAGCCAATTTCTCCATTGCTTGAGAAGTGTTATCAAGCTTATTTTAAGAGTGTAATTAAAAATCAAGACAAATCATGGGTGCCCCAAGTGTGTTGTTTAAAATGTTATAAATATTTGACGGGTGGGTACAATGGTACTATAAAAGTGATGCCTTTTGGTGTACCAATGCAGTGGCGTGAACCCAAAAACCACATAGACGACTGTTATTTCTGTTTGACAAAAGTGAAGGGTTTTTCTAAAAAATAAAAACATTTAGTTAAATATGCCAATGTACCATCAGTATCAATACCGCTACCCTTTTCTCCAGACATTCCAGTACCAAAACGATTTTCAAGTTCATCAAGTTCATCGAGTTCTATGGAAGAAGAGTTTGAGAAGCGTTATCAAGGTAGATGGGAACCAGCCATGCTTGCAGACTACTGTTAGTGCCTTCAGAGGGATACCGCGATAACTGACTACGAGAGGAAAGCTAATCGCACAAAAAAATATAAGTTTTTTAATAAAAAATAAAGTTTTGTGTCGCTAATTTATATAATTTTTAAAAAATCAATAAATGCTTTACTCTATGGAACCTGACGTGATGTGACAATTTTATTTATAAACCTCAATTGATTTTAAGGTGGGAAATCATAATTACATACTGTAAACCAGTGGAAAAAAAAATTATTTAATTTGTTGCATAGTGTTATTTTTCTTGTGTGTATCGTCTTACAATCACTTGACACTTGTACATACGAATTATGAGAGCAAAAAAGAGATGTAGCCTCCTATTTGCTTTTATGGATTTAAGAAAAGAAAATACTATTAAATTATGTCGCTAAACCTATCGAAATGCGAAAACCACAAAATATAGACAATAATATCCACAATACCGTCAATACTTCTCTAACCTCGTAATTGTTC
The DNA here is from genome assembly GCA_963971575.1 of Liopterus haemorrhoidalis. Taxonomy (NCBI): domain Eukaryota; kingdom Metazoa; phylum Arthropoda; class Insecta; order Coleoptera; family Dytiscidae; genus Liopterus; species Liopterus haemorrhoidalis. The sequence goes on from OZ020611.1 coordinate 61,091,647, forward strand.
AATAAACATTAATTAGACTTTCGAATTAAATTGTTAGTTTTGTTTGAAATGACAGTTACAAGACAACTTTTATAAAATTCTGAACACTATCTATAGATTGGAATGTAGCACAAATGTAAGAAGTATTTTTAATGAACTGGGGTATTACAAAATATTTTTTAACACCTTGACAACTTCATGCATTATAAATCATCGTATATTTACAAAAAGAAACTTGTAGGTAAATTATTTAATAAGTTTTACTTTCTCTCAACGATATTCATCATGATTAAATTATTTGAACTTGAAATTTTGAAGAGCTACGTCATTTATTAATAATAGATCAATGAATATTAAATTAATGTTGATATTAGAAGTTACAAATTTATTAAATTATTGAAAAGGATATATTTATTCAATTTCGTGATTTTTTAAAGAATAATAATATTTATATTGTATAAATTTCAAATGGTGCAAGCCTGTGCGAGAATTAAATCGTTTGTACCTGCTGCTTGACCACTAGCAAGGGTATGAACGTAAGTTCAACTCCTGCCTATGTCTAATAATTTAGGTAAAAAATATAAAAAATTACAGTTTCTACTTGGCCGTTTACAGCCGGCTATACACTGTAGGTGCCCTTTTGTGTACGCTAAAAATTGGCAAAATACTGACCATATTACACCTGAATGTACATAGATTGAAAATATGATCACAAAACCTAGTAATTAGAGACCTAAGCATATCTCGAGCTGTCGCGCCTATGATGATGCAATTTCAAATACAGTGACATATTCAATAGAATGAAAAAAAAATCTAAGTGTGAATTTTCATATATTTCAGGGTTTCGTATTTCGTAGATATTTAGTAACTGAAAGAGACCAATAGAGGACCTAAATACTGGATGTCTTGAGATAATAGTTTAAACCAGCGCTGTCCAACTGGCGGCCCGCGAAACTCTTTTTGAGGCCCAATATTGCACATTTTACATCAAATTCGGTCCACTTCTATTTGTCTTATATGTAAATGACAAGTTTCATCTATTCGCAGATGATACAATCATTTATCACAGTGGTGATGATTTACAAAATGTGATTGGTCTAATTAACATAGAGTTAAATGCATTAAATTATTGGTTTTGTGGTAACAAATTAAAACTAAATGTAAAAAAGACTAAAGCCATGGTAATGTGCAATAGTAATTTATATAGTGTTTTTGGAGATAGTCAATTGAAAATAAAAATTAATGAAGAAGTAATAGATGTTGTAGATGAGATAAAATATTTAGGAATCATAGTTGACAGGAAGCTAAAATTTAAGGGGCATGTGGACTATATTTGTAAAAAGATAGCAAAAAAATTGTCTCTGTTGTATAGAATAGGAACTTCTTTATCTTTATATTCCCGAAAATTGGTTTTTAACACTATAATATTACCACATTTTTATTATTGTGCGACTGTTTTGTATTTAAGTAACGAGACTGACCTTAATAGATTACAAAAATTACAAAATCGAGCAATGCGAATTATACTGCATTGTAACAGACGAAAATAGATGCTATGTTGACAACATTGAACTGGTTAAATATTAAAGATCTAATTGAATACCAAACTCTTGTTTTTTTACACAAAATTAAATTGGGCTTGATGCCATCATATTTTGAAAATATTTTAACTGAGTGCAATGTAATTCATAACTATAACACTCGTAATAAGAACGACTTTTATATTGAATGTAAAAAGAAAAATGTAGCATATAATTCGATATTTATTAAAGGTATAATAAAATACAACGAACTGGACAGTGATATTAAGCACAGTATGAATATTGCACTATTTAAAAGAAAAAGAAAATTTATGTATATGTAGATTACTTTTTTTTTTCTCTCTATTTTTTGTATACTAATATTGTATTATTTTGTAAATATTAACATTTTTTTTTTATAGAACATTTGTATAATTAGATTTATTGTTTGAAATTGTAATTACTAGCATTTAGCTAAATAAATATATTATTATTAAATTTGAAATAAATATCAAATTGAGCTGAGTATTAATTTATTCAGCGATCCATTCAATATCGATATTAGCTCCGCTGATCCTAAATATCAAATGGAATTATGCGAAAGTCAAAATATAGAAACAACTTGAAAGATTCCACTCTTGAAAATATAATTAGACTTGCCACAACAAATATTGATATGGACATAAAAGAAATTGTTGCTCAACAACTACGGCCACAATGCTCCCGTTAAATACCTTGGTAATATTCTGACTGTGTTTTTATTATGCTAGTTATGTCTAGTTATATTTTTAGTTAGGTATTATTTTTGTCTTTATTTTTTTCGTATAAATAAAATAACTTTTGAATTGATATGAACTGATTTTTTTGCCCCCGAAATGACTGCTAAAAAAAATTACCCGTGGGCTAAGATAAGTTAGACAGCGCTGGTTTAAATCATATTTGAAAAAAAATCAACAATTTTTTAAAATCAGTTCCATCCGTTAATTTAAATACTAAGTAACTTTGGTTTTATATCCTATTATATATTTAAACAAGTGGCGAAGGGAAAGATATGCTAGACTTGCCCTCCCATAAAAAAAATAAAATAAAAAAAAAATTTTAATTTAATTTTTTTTTGTTTAAATATTTAGATAAATCTTCAAAAATACATCAAATTATGTTCTATACAAATTTTTGTCCAAGGCTTGGTTTACTAGTTACGAATTAATTATCAGAACCATGGAAACGTTACATATAAGTATGAGAAAATTGAGACTTTTTTTTTTTTTTTTTAATTTTTAATGGCCTATGCTACTGTGGCAATTAGCCAGGACAATTTTTGTTTGAGAAAATTTCCATGCCATAACCGGGATTTGAACCCGAGCCCCCATGGTTGGTAGTCAAATGAGCTGACCACTACGCCATAGCGACCGGCAAAAAATTGAGACTTGGAAAAATTTTAAACAATTTTACAAAAAAATTTCGAAAATTTTTCGTTTTATCAAAAAACGTCTCAAATAAAAGTTATTACTTATTGCATTTATAGCAACTTTTGTTCAATAAATTTTTTCGAAGTATTTTTCTGTTGCTAAATATTCGCAAAAATCTTAAAATCGACACGAGTAAACTCCCATTTCTAGTCAAGCGATCTTCATAAAAACAATAGGGTTCTTCCCATTTAATAGGAGAATTTTTTAGTACCAGAACGAATTCTCTAAGTTAAACCGTTCTTGAGTTATCGTGTATACACACAGACACACACACACACATACGGACGGCACTTCGAAAATAGGTTTTTTAGAGTCCCTGGACCATGAAGCGTGGTCATCAGTCAAAATCTCGACATCGAAAATTGTCGCGATTACAATACTTGCCCCTTATATATTAAGGTCGGGCAAGTAAAAATTGTTGTGAAGTGCAATTATTAACACATTTCAGGATTTTTTAGTAATTTAGCAAGTAATAATAAATTGTGGGTACACACTGAAAATCATAAATTTCGACAACTTGTGAAAGAATAATTCCCGTACTTCCACATAGAGAACTTTCGATTTGTATCCTCGAAGTGCTCCGAGAGTGTTCTTAAAGCAAAAAACGTTTTCGATTTGGAGCAGATGAAGCGCTCTCAAATTCATTTTCCATTTAGTTTGAAGTAACATTGGATGCGGAAACGTGCGATTTTTTTAACGCACGAGAACTGACAACAAAACAAACACACGAAGTTAAATGAGCATGGTTACACTTGCGTACGGTAACTTGCGACGATGCACAAATATATTTGTTTTTCTATGCGTCCAGCAGGCCAGAAATATGAGTTTTCATCCAAAGACTTTTTTTTACAAAATTAGAAGAAGAATAGAATTGTCAATATGCTGCTGCATAACAATGGAGATTTTTTATTTCGTTATTTATCTGTTTATTTATTTATTTTGTTTTCTTAATTTCTTTGAAGTTCTACAGAAACAAATATGTAGGTTAGTTTCTGTCCGAAAAAATCAACAAAAAAATAATTTCTGTCTGTCTTTTTTTTCCGAGATTCACATAAAAATTATTATTCATCCAGATGAACAAGTCTTCGGACAATAATTTTTGTTTTTTTTTTCTAAACAGTTTTTGTCATACACGTTATTGCTGCTAACAATAATGAAGATGTTTTAAGATAAACCCCGTAAGTCCCCAAATATTCATCTAAATATGCATATAACAAAAATAATTTGTTTTATTACTATAAGGAATGTTGTTTTATATGTTTTTGCTGTTCAGTAACAGATATGTAAAATAAAATAGTTTAATTTGTATGAAACCGCACGCAAGTCGCACGTATGTACTGAAACCACCTATCCGCGGATCAGGACAAGAACGTTCAGTGTAAACTCTCGTTACCGCACGCACGGATCAGTGCATCCCTAGCCTGACTCAGTCGATCATAACGTGTTTTCGTTAACGTGAAAATTATGTGAAAAATGTTGTGTATAATTACACTGACAATCAGGTAAACGAACAGATATACTCTCTACCAGATCGCTCTAATACAGAACGTGACATCACAGATTGATTTTAAAGTGATTTCAGGGCAATCTCAGATCAAATCTCTACTTACAAATCGAAAACGCTATAACAAGCGTACTTGAGATGTGTTCGTGTCAAAACCCAGCTATAGCTACCCAGTTCTCTAGTCATTCTGATAAGCACGGAGCTGCAAAAAAATCGATAACTTTTGAAATAATTATCAAATCAAAAATTCTTGTGGTACTATTTCCGTTGACACCAATGTGAATTACTTAGGATTTTTTTCAGATTTTCTTATAAAATATCAAGAAATTACATATTTTTGAGGTTATACCAAGTTATAGTACGTCCCGTACTTATGTATGGATCCAAAACAAAGCGAGATCAACACCTCATAGTTTTCGGAAATAAAATATTACGCCGAATCTTTGGCTTATTCAAATTAATGGTGAATGGAGAATCCGTAAGAACAAAGATATCCTAGAACTGTACTCAAGTCCGAGTATCACACAAGAACTGAGATGTAGACGATTGCAGTGGATAGGACACGCTATGAGGATGAGGGAGAACAGAATGGTTAGGAAGTTATGGAGAGGAAGATTGAATACCCATTGATCAGTGGGAAGACCTCGCAAGAGATGGAGAGATCAGGTAACCGAAAATCTAACGAATATTGGTATATAGTGCACATGGAAAGACCTGACAAAGAACAGATCAATCACACGGACTTATGTGAGTGAGGCCAAAAGTTAGCCCGACTGAAAGTGCCCAAAGAAGAAGAAGAAGTACATATATTTATCATCAAAAATTCCATTACTCTGATTTTTTCATAATTTAAAACATCTTGGAAAATAGGGTAAGGAGAAAAAGTTTTTGGCAAATATTTGACAAAATTCGCGTTAAATTAGAAAGACTTTTAAAAACTAATTTTTGTTCCTTAATAATCACTTCAACAATACATAAAATTTGACAACTTTATAAAAAATAATCTAATGAATAATTCCATGTGTACTATGTACAGGGCCGCGCGAAGCGGTGGTGTTAGGGGTACCTAGCACCCCAGCGGCAAGCCCTAAGCAACGACAACCTATAAAAAATTATTTGTTAAATTTGGCTTTTTAGAGGTGGCAACCCTGGCGCCATTGTACTGACTATATACAGTCTGTTTCAAACGCTTAGGCGGAACTAAATGGGAATTTCGTTCTTTTAGGTTGTCACGACAAGGGACCTTGCTTGGGTTATTTCATTTTTCACGTTGCAATGTCAAAATTTAAAATTACAACAATGAAACCATGGAAACGAATGACCTATGTCAAAATTAAATTATTTTTTTAATGTATTTTAATGACAAAAAAATCAGTAAATGGGAAATTTGTATTAAGAATGACACAAAAAATCAAAATATAAAGAAAATGACAATTTAAAATGATATTAACCTTAACAAAAAATGTGTATTGTAAGTATGATTTACAAAGCTTAAACAAAACGGTCGAAAAGCACGATTTAAACGATGAAAGTAACTAGATTGCAAAATTTAGTTCCGCTTAACCGTTTGGAACAGACTGTAGTTGTAGATACTATTCCGGATCACACCAATGTGCATTAATTTGAGTTTCGCCAGGTTTTTAAACCAATCCCTCTGGGAAATAAGGCGAGGAACAAAATAAAAATGTCCAAACAAATATTTTTAAAAATTAACTTTTGTTCCTTAATCTAATCATTAAGACATTTCAATTAATAGCCCATATTTTTTTTTAATAATTATTTTTTTGAATTGAAAACGATATTTTCAAAATAAAAATAATGTGATCAATAACTCCAAACCTTCTATTTACATTAATTTAATAATTACTCCCTCCGTTCCAAAATAAGTGTCCGATTTAGGAATTTTATTTGTTCCAAAATAAGTGTCCAATTTCATAAAAAAAAAAATATGCAAAGGGATATATAACGTATATTGTCACAAATAAACTAAATGTGAGGAAGCTTGTAATCGTTGCCTCCTCTTTGAAGCATGGTCAATTCCATACACTTCTGCAGTGTAATGAAAATATTGTCTAGTTTTTCCGCGGTTATTTCATCTCATGTTTTATGAACGGCCGCAATGAGTTCATTAATACTGGCGTGAAAGAAACCCAAATCGAGGACTAATTTAAATAAATAACTTCGGATACATTTAATTTAATTATTTCAATAATCCATTAAAAAAACTAAAATCGGACACACAGGTATTTTGGAAAGGAGGGAGTAATAAAGAGTAACGAATTCAAATATGCAACTAAAGCCGCAAATAATAATCTATGGTCTTTGCATATATTTTTGTTCGATTTTGATCAAATGAATAACATGGGAAAAATTGTGCGCCAGAAATTTTGAAGCATATGTAATAACAAGTTTCTACCTATACTCTTCAAGTGATCAAAATTAAAGATTTGTTTTTAATTCGTTTTACTGTATTAATTATTACACATCAATGACTTCTTTATTTAAACAGTGCAGGGTCGTCTTAAGGGTTAAGTAAATAATTACAATACTTTCCTAATATTCCAATTAGAAAGTAAATCAAACCCCAGTAATAAAAAAATGCAACAAAAAAATACTAAACAACAGAAACTGGGGGGCGACGAAGTCGCCTCACATTGCAAAACCAAATATTAATTAAGTTATATTAATAAATATGAAAAGTATTGATTATTACCATTATAAATCAAATACCAATGATTAGTAATATAATTTCGCAGCAAGAATTTCACTAGGAAACCAGTAATTAAAACGTATACATAATTAATCATTTATAATTATAAGCGGGTCAATATACAAACATAACAACAATGTTTAATAATTATTAATAATTGTAAATAAACCAATAAATAATAAATGATAACGTGTTTACTGTTGAGAATGTTTCAATTGTTGCGAGACAAAAGACAAACCGCAGCGTCATTTTTTTGTTTGTTTTTGGATATTGTCTTATAAACTTTGATTCATAGAGCAGCGTTAAATTAATTAAACCGAATCTAAATTCACTAATTAAAATTATTTGTTGGCATCAAATGAATTGGAAAGTGTTAAATCTACATTGTTGTAATGTTTTGTAATTAATTAAAGTATAAAAACAGAGTGTTTGATTAGAATTGGTCAATAACTTACCAGAACCGTCGCTCGACACATGTTTCCTCTCGAGTGTGCCACTTTACTAAAACGTGAATAACCTTACTAAGTGATCTGGACCTGTTATTTTATCTGACAGTTGTTGTTTCCATTCTGCAACTCCGTAAATAGTTGATAAATATGTAGCAAGCATTTTTAAAAGGCTAGACCTACATTGCAATAGAAATCGGTATGTCCAGCCAACTATAAATTATAAATTATTGACAGATTTTAACATATATCTCTTTAAAATACCAATAAAGTTCCTTGTAATTTTAATTTTATCGCGTATAAATGCAGTAAAATGACTAAATTAAAATAATATTTTTGCAATGATATAATTAGATATTTGTATATTTGGCGCTTCAGGCATTTTAGTTCAACGTGCGGTGCAAGATATTCGGTAATTCTCGTGTTTCCAATTGCTTGATTTCACGACAATTCCCGAACAAATCTAGCGCTGTTCTATTCAATGTAGCCAACAGTAAATATATAAAATTGTTCACAAATTGGTATTATTAAGTTGTCAAACTTTTTTCTGTAAACTGACAAGTGTATATGATTTGAGGTTATTTATTTAAACTTACACATTTCTCCTTATTATTTAAAAATATATCAAGGTAACTATTTATAATTATTTAGTATTTATATTTATCACTTCATGCTGGTTTTATTTTGTTCTTTTAATTTATACAAAATGATTCCATACAATATTTAATTTTCATAGTTACATGCTAGAGGTTATTAAAATTATAAGAATTACTTGTAGGAGTCTATAAACTAGATATTGTAGTTTAGAACAAGCACTTGATTTAATACCCGAAGTGTTATTGATTACGATTACATTTAAGCATTATTATTATCAATAAATTTTTTTAACTTGTCAAGAGGATTGTTGTATCGATTTATTATGTAGTTGATTATTAAGTAGAGTGTTTAAGTATCATTTTTTTTTTTTACAGAAATATGAACTTCTTAACACAGAGGTTAGGTTTCGTAGTGAATGCTGCAAGGAGTACTTTACGAACAAATGCTGTTGAAGATTTATGTAGTCGATTAACATCTTTTTCATTGCAAGGTAATATATTCTTCATATATTTCCCTAATATAATTTGGAACAAGTTTAATTTAGTTAAAAACAATTATTATTCAGTCACAAAATAAACCCGTTTGTGTTCACATATATTTGATATGCTTGTATTAAATATATGTGTTAACCTCATGAAATAATTTTCGCGCTGCTTAATGTTGTTTAATTAGGGGTATGTCGATTAATACTAGCTAAGTTTATTCAAGAAACTTATACGGTCACTCAGTTAGCAAGCCTGTAGCTGCAAACGTTAAGTCGTTTGTATCTGCCATTAGACTGCTAAGCAAGGGCACCGATGTGAGTTCAATTCCTGCTTATGTCAAATAATTTGTATAAAAATATTTATGCAAATTACAGTGTAGGTGGCTTTCTGTGTACACTAAAAAATGGACGTAATACTGACCATATTACTCCTGAATGTACATAGTTTGAAAAAATGGTCATGAAACCTAGAAACAGGAGGCCTAGGCTCACCTCGGGCTGCCGCGCCAGTGATGATACGGTTACTCATGTATGTTTGTACGGTTAAAATTGTATTTGGGCCTAAAGTGTTAAAATTTGACATGCATGTACAGATCTTTAACCTGCATAAACGTAAAATATTAAGATTACAAAAACTTTCGTTCCTCAACCTATTTCCCACAGGAACTGATTTAAAAATCAGAGTAATGCGTATAATGTACACCAAAAGAGTAGGCTCAGAAATTTTAATCATATTATTTGAAAATTATCGAGTATTTTGTATTGTTCAAATTATTTTTATTATTTATGTTAAATTAATTTTTAAAAATCGTTTAAATTTTCTCTATTTTAGTGTCAAAAAATGTTTTATTTCAGCCTATCGCTCAGAGGAATTTGGAAAAACTAGAACAACTAGATTTTGAATTCCAGTAACTGTTAACGTTTGATTGAAGATTAAGCTCATTTTGTTTAGCAAAATGCAACTTCAGTCATTAAAAAATTAGCTACTGACAACTTAAGAAAATTAAAATTTCATTTGGTTCCGCTTAAACATTTGGAATAGCCTATAGTGTATATTGCATGTTAACCAAAATAGTACAAACCAAATTTGTGATCTGTTCTTGTTTTTGGAAAATATCGAAGTTTTTGTATTTTTAATTATTTTTTGTATTTCATTCAGGGTATTAAATAAAAGCTCTTAAGGGTGCGCACAACTGTATAGTTTGTTATACAAAACTAACAATCTGAAATAAAGTTAGTAACAACCTATGCATCAAAATTTTCAGCGAATTTTTTTCTATCTAATAGGATATTTTTAATTGTAAAAAGAACTGTCATGTAATTGTAAATAAACAAATTGCATTATAGACGCCATCTTGTAAACCAATCGACGCATATTTGTGTATCATGCGGTAAATTGTAGCCAAAGCTTCATTCTACAAATATATTTCATGATATTTTGTTCTATTGTGAAAACTACTTATAGTTATTGTACTTGGTAATCTACTTTTGCCGCCACCTCGAATCTGTCGCGGTTCTCAATATAGATTCTACGGATAAAAATTATTTATTAGGTGTAAAGAATACTTGTACTAAGTTACATTTCATTATCTTCAAGTATAATATTTTTCGACGAAGGTTCTAAACTATAAACAATCATGTCGAAAAAAATGTTGACGTATTATTTGAATATTTCTACGCATACCTATATAAATATAAAACTTATTTGAAACCCACAAATATATTTAAAAAATTACAGTACATTGTTGTGTGATACCTATTATTTAGTTATTGAGCAATAACATTGTTACAATAATTTTTTCTGCAATCAAAAATGGCCAGTTAGATAGAAAAAAATTTTGTGCAAAGTTTAATGCTTAGATTGTCACTAATTTATTGCAGATTGCTAGTTTTGTATAAGAAACTAATAACCTCTGGGGGTTGTACGTAGCGTTAATACTTAGATTAACAGACAATAAATTATTTTAAATATATTGTTCATCTAGATGTAATTTCCACAAAATATATTGTCCTAGAAATTCCCCAAGATTCCCATACAAGATCCTGCAATCAGGGGTGTATTATGATAGTATGCGAACCTAATTTTGAAACAAAAATTTTATTATCAAGTTGCTACTCTCACTTTGGTGTAATTTATTACAAATATACTGTATACACATTTTTATTGTCTGCACATGTAATTTTTTATAGTTGCTTCGAATTTTTGCAGTCTAGTTTTAGAGGCACACATTTCTTCTTTTCACTGCTTACATACTTTGCTCTAAAAATGCATTTGTGAATGAGTAAGTTCAACAATTCCCTTGTTATATATATTTATTTTTTCTGAAATAGTCAGTAAAGTTCCGCCAAATCGGTATTAAAGTAGACCATTTTGGTGCATTTTAATAATTTGTTTAATTTAATAATATTCAATAATTAAAATCTATTCCAAATGATTAGGCGGAACTAGATTTGCAAATCTAGTAATTTTTACAGATTGATTGAAGCTTTTGATCATTTTGTTCGGAAAAGCCAATTTCATAAAAAAAAATAGTTAATGACAATTTACAAAAATGAAAATTCCAGTTAGGACCGCCTAATCGTTTGGAATAGCCTGTAATAATATATTTAATAGATTTTTTAGATAATAATTCTTGTTAAAATAAATTTTTACAATGATATTCATTAATTATTTATGAAGTATTTAGTCTAACCTAAATATTACTAATTTTATATAATTTTTAATGTGCAAATTGGCACTAAAGTACTCTTTAGGGTTTTGCAGGTATGACCAAAAAACCCTTCCATGTGTCTGTCTGTTCGGTAGAAATTGTAGCCAAATGACTGAATATACTAAGTTAAAATGACATGCTTGTACAACTCTGACCCACATATAGGAAAACTATGATCATCATCATCATTCTTCAGCTGTTCCCATCAACTGCTGGATATAGGCCTCCCTTAAGCATTTCTAGTATCCTCTATTTTGAGTTTCTTGTAGTCAGTTCGTTGATACGCTTTAGGTCATCAGTCCAGCGAGTAGACGGTCTTCTTTAGCTACGTTTATCTGCCCATGCTCATCACTGGAGAATCTGTTTGGTCCATCTGTCGTCTGTGGTACTAGCTAGACGTTAGATGACGACAGAGTACTCATGGACGGGCTGATTATTTTCCTGAGAGAATCGAACTTATTGTTTTATTTGTGAAGTTTTGCACCTTATCTTAAAGTGTTTTATTATTAACCTGTGATATTCGATGATAATTGGCCCCTTTACAGCCTCTTACCATCACCCTGCGTCTGTTCATTTTTTCGAACAGACTATTTATATTATTTATTTGTATTGGTCCGTGCAGGATTTCTTTTATTTGGGTATAGGTTTATTTTAATGATTTTATTTATTTATTTAATGTCTAATTTATTGTTTTTAATATGTTGTGTGATGTGCGTTAGGCGCAAATAGCCCTTGTTGCTGTGCGCCAAAAATGTTAACTAACTAACTTATACTAGCTAGAAGGCCTGCCCATTTCTTTTTCATGGTAACTACTTTTACAAGGATGTCGGTTAGCTTCTGTTGATAAATTTCAGCATTTGGTATTTTATCCCTCAACGTTATACCGATCATGGTTCAATTGGTTCAATGGTTTTTTGGGTTACTTGCAGCTTTCTAGCAGAAGCTTTAATCTGTGTTAATGTTTACGCACCAAAGGTTAAGACGGGCCTAATACGTAGTTCGAAATATTTATTTTTAAGACACACCAGGATATCATTTTAGAACATTTTTCGTAATTTACCAATTGCTGCCCATCTTTATGATATTCTCTTGATGATTTCCGACGTTTCATTTGTCTCCGTTAATTCGTATTTCGTGCCCAACAACTTGCAAGCATCGATTTGTTCAATGTTGGCATCATTTTGGTTTTGTGTTTATTTATCTGGAGCCTTATATTTTTAGCTGCCTCATTGAGTTCCTACAGTATTTGAAATACATCCTGTACACATTCTGAGACGAAAGCAATATTATCGTTGAATCTCAAGTGATTTAGCCTCATACCATTAATTTGATTACTCTTGTTTCCCCAAGACTTTTGAACAGGTACTCGAAAACTGTGGCAAACAGTTTCGGAGAAATCGTCTTGTTGTCTTACTCCTCGTCCAATCTTGACTATTTTTTATGTGTTCTGAAGTACAATACTAGCTGGTGATTTAGTTATGATTTATTTTATTATTTGGTTGTTGTAATAATATATGCTACAATCATTTAGGGCCGGTTTCTGAAAGCTTAGCCGAGTTTAATCTTTTGGTTAAACTCGGTTACAATATATCAATCCCATAAGTAACCATAGCAACCATTTTCTAACTATTTGGTTATAGTTAACTAGGCTTTCAGAAACCAGTCCTTAATGTTGCCGGTATTAACCATAGTTTAAGAGTATCCAAAACATTTTCGATGAATATCAGTAGTAGTGGTTTATTATATTCAATACATTTTTCAATTAGGATCTTGACCGTTTGGGTTGTGATCGTTTAAGCTTGTTCCACAGGTTGGTAGAAATCTAATTTCGTTGTAAGCCTGTTTGTAAGGACTTTTATGAATAGTTTATGCAAGTGGCTCAATAGGCTGATAGGCCTGTAATTACTCAGTTGAGAGGTGTCTGTCTCCTTTATTATGTAATAGAATTGTTAACGCCTCATTCCATTGGTCCGGTACATAACCTATTTGAAGATATGTATTGGACAAGCTTTTTCTGGCTTCAAGCAGTTTATCGCCGCCTAGTTTTATTGTTTCCACTGTCAAGTCGTCTTTTCTGAGTAATGCACATCAATGAGAACCGGAATAGTACAAAAGGAATTTTTGATCTGATAATTATTTCGAAACTTTTTTCACACCTTGCTTACAATATTTATCTGACTGACTAGAGAACTGGGTATATTTAGCTATTCTTGATGTTAGCGCATCTCTTGTACGCATGTAAGTCTCTAGATGGAAGCACGTGTATTATTCTTTCAAAAGTTTTTGAAATTTATGATTTTTAATATACTTGTTATCACTTACTAAATACCTACAAATCCTGAAATGTGTGGAAATTCATAATTCACATTACCTTTTTATCACTGTTTTGGATATTTGCGTCAGATCGCGGTTCTGTAATCCTTGCTAGAAAAAATGTAGCAATGTATCTCATATGTTAGTCTAAAAAAAGGACAGGTTAAAACCAACAAGACATTCAGAAACTTGGAACCTGAAAAAATACTGGATACGCCTCTATCTACGGTGTATCTTTACACACTCTACTGACAATGAAATTGATCAGGATCAAATTACTTATTTGAAGTTTTTAAACAATATTTGTTTGTCAAATTGGCCAATTAATTAGTTTACTGGACAAATATTACATACAGCCTTGGACAAGTGTATAGAGCACCCATGCAGTTATAATATAACATCTAAATTTATGTACATTGTAACTTGTATATATTTGACAAAATGTTTTTAAAATATCATTATTTTATATATATTCAGATAACCGAAAATGTAAACAGAGTTATGATAAATGTTGAAATACAAATAAATATAAGCTCAGATCTGTTATGTTTTGTTTACATAAAAATGACCAACTAGGGCTTGGATCATTATTACATATGCGTTTGAAGTGAACACTGTCTTTTTCATGTTTTATTGAGTTCAAGTGAATATTTTAAATTATATTAGGGCTAAAAAACTTGAACTCACTGTGGCAGAAAAGATTAAAATTGTATTGCTCCATTCACAAGGACTGTCACAGGTGATAATTTGAAAAAATGGAGTGTTCAAGAAAAGCAGTGCAAATTACCATCAAAAGATTCCAAGAGATTGATACTTATGAAAACAGACCAAAAACTGGAAGAAAACGTGCAATCACTTCCAGAGATGATCGTTTTATAAAGAGAAGTGCTCTTCGTAAATGCTCAATATCGTCAAAAGAGCTGGCTGGTGATCCGTTGGAGCATAGAGAAGTTAAAGTTTCTTCTAGAACAATTCGAAGACTTCTAGTGGAATCTAATTTGCATGGAAGAAGAGCTCGCCAAAAACATCTGTAGACCAAGCGAGACAAAAAACTTCGCCTTGAGTGTGCTAAAAGACATTCAAATTGGACACCTAATGAATGAGCGAAAATCATTTGATCTGATGAGTCCGATATAGAAGTAAGCAATGTAATGGTTTAATGTACTTACGAATTTAGCAGAAAAATAATTTTCTAAGCAATTATTGCACTAACAATATAAAATTTTATTTATTATAAATTTACGAATTTAAGGTTGTTTTTTTCTTTTGTGGATCTGCTTTTTAGACAATCTGGAGCCATCTTTGTAAGATGTAGGCCGGGTGAAGCTTTTCATCCTGACAGCATCATCCCTACGGTCAAATTTGGTGGTAGTAGCATTATGATCTGGAGGTGCATGTCCACCAGTGACTAAAGCGAAATCTTTTTGTGCGAGGGTCACATTATTCCGTTCGATAAATTATCATGTTTAATGAAGTTTTGGAGCCATCAATACTAAAATTATTTGACGACAATCCAGAATATGTTTTTCAACAAAATAATGCCCCCTGTCACACAGCCAAAGCAACAAATGAATGGATTTTCAAAAACAATGTGCGTCTTTTTGCATGTCCCCCCCAGTCACCAGATTTATCGCGAATTGAAAATGTATGGCCGATTCTGATAAACAAGGTGTCTCTTTACAAATTCAAATCAAAAGAAGAATTGAAAAAATATTGTGGACGACTGGTTCAATGTACAATCCGATGTACGTAAAAAACTTGTGGAGAGTATGCCTAAAAGGGTACGTGTGGTAATTAAAGCACGAGGTGGTACCACAAAATATTAATAATTTTGATTAAAGTTTATTTTATTTATTTATTTTATTTTATTTTGTTCGGAACACAAATGTTGTCATTAAAAGCTGTATGTATTATTTAATTTACCATTTTTTCTGTAATAATCCTAAAATTGTAGGGTGCTCCATACATTTGTCCAAGGCTGTATATCACAGGATTCATAAGATTCAAGTAATCTATAATTAAATAAACCTACACATATGATTTCATTACCCACTTTAACAAAAAATCATGATAGTGTATTAATTGGTGCCCTGATGGATATGCAACCAACTTATGACGTGTGTTAGAGAGGTTGCCCGTATTGCGGGCGTTATTTGTTTCTATACTATTTAACAAATTTACTGTTTAAATTGAACAAGTTCATTTAGCACCATTTTCTACTTAACCAATCAATGTTGGTGCGGTTCAAACATTATTTATATATTTGTCAGTTTTAATTGCGGTTCTAATAAACGGGAACAAATAATTGTATTCATCATTTATGGGATAAATAATGATCATTTATTTCACCAGTTACATTAATACTAATGTTTTATTGGGAAGTTTTAATGTACTGTTTAATGTTCGAAAATTAGATAATTAATCAAATATAAGATAATGAAAATGGACAGTTTAGCACACTGGAATATTGGAAATATACTCTGTGTTTGTTTTATAAGTGCTTATAAAAATAAAAGAATAGTTTAATGCTTTGAATTTCGTGGTGCGCACTATCATTAGCTACGGGTATCATTTAAATTAAAGATGGCAAATTCCTAAGCTTTTTTTTAATTTTATTTTTTAACTTCACAAAAAATCGTATTATTACAAAATTTGCCTGTAGTATTCTGGCATGCATCAATGTATACAGTCTAGTGCAGCGTTTCTCAACCTTTTTGAATGGCGGACCGGCAAGCAACCTAGAAGAAATTTGCGGACCGGCAAGTTTAGAAAGTAATGTGTATCGCAAAATTATTACAAGTGATGAGCAAAAAAAAATGTCTTCACCTCCAAAATATAAATGATGAGCAAAAAAAAAAAGTCTTCACCTCCAAAATGTAAGTGATGAGCAAAAAAAAAAGGTCTTCACCTCCTAAATGTAAATGATGAGCAAAAAAAGAAGATCCTGCCTTCCAAACTACAAACCCTGAGATTTTGTAACAAAACCTCGCGGACCGGCAAAAAAATCTCACGGACGGTGCCGGTGCTGGTCCAAGGACCTGTGCTTGGGAAACGCTGGTCTAGTGTCTACGTCGAAAGATACTGCACTTGATGATAATGGAACGCCATTTAGCACACGCGTTTTTTTTATAAAAATTGGGGAAAGATGGCGGCGAAAAAAGCCTGCTACGATATAGCAAAATAGCTAAATATGTATGTGTAGAATGGACGTTTAGCTACAAATTTCTGAGTTGTACGCGAATATCCGTCACTTGGTTTACAGGACATCGACCATAATTTATTCTGTAACTCAAAAAAGTGATTTCCGAAATTTCTAATGATTTTTATATGCAATAGGTCATTCATGAAATGGCGAAAAATTTTGATTTTGATGCATTTTTTTCCTAATTCCGAGACACGATGATTTACTACGTGACTGCAAATTTACGTTTATTAACATTTTTATTCGATCATTTCTAGATTTTTAGGGCATATCCTTGGCTACAAGAATATGTGGGGAATTTTTCTTTAAGTGCCCTTTAATAAAAATCTTGGCCGTTTCAACTGTAGGCTCACTCAACCTTCGTTACGATAAGCGGTTTTCCTATCCGCGGCATATTGATAGAACGTACGAGGAGCAGTTGAAAAGTAATCGGCCTAGGCAAGAAAATACAACGTTTTCGGCAAAACCGAATTTATTTCTCAACATAGTCTCCTTTTCGTACTGTACACTTCCTATATGTACAGTACTTCCTACTGTACACTTCCAACTATTCTCCAATTTTTCGATGCCATCCGAATAATACGATTTCTCGAAGCCCTGAAAATAGGCCTCTTATTTTCAGGGCTTTTCAGTTGAATTTCAGCGATGACCTCCTCATTCGACCCAAATCTCTTACCACCGAGCCATTTCTTCAAGTTTGAAAATAAATAATATTCGTAGGGGGCAAATCTGGCGAATATGGTGGTTGAGGATCCAATTCGGAGCGCAATTAATGGAGTTTTACCATTAAGAGTGCACACTTGGTCATCGGTGCGTTCTCCTGGAGGAACAGCACTTTTGTCTTCGCTAAATGCGACCGCTTTCGCCTCAAATTGGCGTCGAACAACTCTGCATAATATACGCCTGTGATCGTTTTGCACTTTTCCAGGTAGTCGATGTGAATGATACCGTACGCATCCCAAAAAACGGTGGCCATGACTTTGTTGGCCGATAGACCCACCTTGGCCTTCTTCGGCATCTATTCGCCAGGAGCAGTCCACTGTTTTGACTGTTCCTTGACCTCTGGTGTGTTTGGATGGATCCATGTTTCATCCACAGTTACGAAACTGCGCTAAAAGTCCTTCTTATCGCAGTTGAACATCGCCAAACATTCCTCCGAAATGGTCAGTCGATCGCGTTTGTTGTCGACTGAGAGAGCTTCCTCATTCCCAAATATGTATGCAAAATGTTGAGCAGCCGTTTAGTTGAGATGCCCGCAGCCTCAGCTATCTCGCACCTAGTCGATTGTCGATTATCATTCCAAGGATTTTATCGACCATTTCTGGCGTGGGGACCTCTTTTGAACGTCCTGAACGCTCATCATCAAAATGCTCTTACGACCGCGTTTAAATTCAGCTGTCCAGTATTTAATTGTTGATATCGAAGGTGCAGAGTCCCCATAAACATCGTTCAATTCGATGTTGATCTCATCGTTCGTTTTCTTTTTCAAAACAAGTATCTAATCTCTGCACGATGTTAGATTTTATTCATTTTTGTAAAAATGCAAGCTTTCAATGACTGTCAAACACAAACTAAATGACGCAGCTGATTGAAAATTTTACAGTAATCATTTGAAGGTTAGGATTTACAAAAAACAACATTTATTTGATACTGGTGTGCCATCTCTTTCTAGGCCGATTTTTTTTTCAACAGTTACGAGAGACTATTGAAAAAAATTCCGCGGAAAACGAAAGATTAGAACCCTCGTCTATATCTCGGGTGATAAACTTCATTCTCGTGAAATAGAGCTCTTATTATATGCTTGTTAAATAAAATATTACTTTCGTGAATTTCGTTTTTGACGTGAATTGTATTAAAAACTGACAAAATTTGATTAATTTACTTAACGTTTAATTTTTATAACTGCTCGTTTGAATAAATTACTGCCAGTTTTTTATTTAATTACTGACATGTCTTTAAATTAAATACTTTCAAAAGAGGGAATAAAATACTGACAGTTTTAAAAAATTACTGACCCAAAAAAATATTAAACCATTTTTTTCAAATTTACTTCGTTTTCATGAAAGATTTTATCTTATAAGAAGTTCTATGTGCCAGGCAAAGATGGACGAACAATAATTGAGGCGAATGTAAACAGACAGTATTGTCGAGATGTGTAAGGAAGTATTTAAAATTATTGTAATTGTATAACAAGTTCGAATTTTGGGAATTTAGATGTCATCTTTTCTAAAGCTGAAAAGAAGAGCTTACCTCTTTAAGCTTGTCTATTGTGATTTTAAGAAAAGAGCAAACAAAAATTCGCGCCTTTTTTTTCAGTTCATTCATGGACTAAACACTATTATATTTTAGCTTTACTTTACAAATATATAATAAGGGGCTTAAAATTTTGTTCTTAAATCCTTTTTAGATCTGAAGAAATACAGTTTTCAATTAGTTTTATTAATTTAGCAACTGCTGCAATTTCAGTGACAAATGTTGAAAGTTTTCAGGGAATTGGAAAAGTTTCACCAATTTTATCTAGGATTAATTGTTTTACTATGTACAAATGCTGTATCTGTACTTGGACAATTTCGCTACTTAGGGCCGCTTTTAAAATGCCTTTTCATTCTCGGATAGTTATCCATGGTTTTATTATAAATAAAATAAAGTTGGTATTGTTCGACACATAAACTGACATATTAGAAAAGTCATATTTTAAATTGACATTACTATTAACAACATCTTTGAGCATGTTTGGGGATATATTGGTTGATGTCGAAATATTCGACTCATAAAACCGCAGTAGAATCGAGCCCAAATACCGCCCATAATTAAATTTTCATAAAATAACCCTCTGCTAGTAGAATTCTATTTAGAATCTATGGCAAATGCTGTCCCTTTAATGACCCGCTCGTGTGCGGTGCAGACTATTCACAACCGCACGTGGTGTCACTGTTGTGGTTCATATTTATGTACTGTAATCTCTTGTCACTGCGGTGCTTACGTTCCACTAACATACTGCGGACAAAAAAACGCGAATAATAATATTAAGTGTATACATATTATGTACAGCGGTGGACAGCCAGAATTGTAACAAACAGTTCTCTCAGAAGGAAAATTACACTGGTTAATAACAGGAGTATTTTTGCACTGTATAACAACATTAACGACCAGGTCGCATTTTGGAAAATTTATATCCCAGCACTGCATGGGCATGTTTCTAAATTCAGCTAACAATTTAGTGCTAACTTCTAGCGCTAGATGTTCGCTGTGATGCTAGATTAATGCGCTAAATACAAAATTTCAAAAATAAAGAAAAGTCTTGCTGGACTGTTGCTAGGTTTCAAGGAGGTTATGTAGTTGTTAGTAAATATGACATTTTATGACGACTTCTTCAATCATCATCAAGTTCAGAAGAAGAAAGTGATGAAGAACACTTTACTAAAGATTTAGAAGAATTAGAATTTTTATATAATCTGTCTAAAAAGATAAAAAGGGTGAAAATAATGAATTTTGCGAAAAATATAGTAAAAAATTATAACGATATGGATTTTCACATTCGCCGTCATTAGTGTATCGTTATATTGAAGCGTGTACAATACCAAATTATTGTTAAGAATTGCCATATATACAAATTTGAGATAAAAAGGGCGTGACAGTAGAAAACTATTACGTCAAATGTCAAATTCTAGCAGCTATGTCGGATTGCTGATAAGTGACTGTTCGTTGCTACAAGTATCGATATTCAATACTATATGCTTTCTCTGTCTATATCATTATAATTATTTGCATACCCATAGTAACGTATAGTGACGCAAGTTGACAACTAACCTTCCAAATTATTTGAATAAAAAACAAAACATTAGAAAGAAATGGCAAGATTCGTAGATATCTTTACTAATTAGTGCGCGAAAATAAATTTACAGCAGTACTCAAACAAACAAAATTATTAATTTTAAGGTTATAATTATAAATAAGGAAAAAATTATAATCATACGTAAATTTTGGATTATAATTTGTTGTTTATTCCAGCAGATTTAAAATTAAAGTTTGTGAATTTGATAATTGGCCGCAAGCCGTATTTTAATTAATATTTATTACCAGACACTGACAGTTAACACAAATAACAAAAAACATTTTTAAAATCGCTGAAAAATGGTAACTAGATTATTATATGAAAGCACTACTTGATACATACATGTAACAGTCACCTATCAGCAATCCGACTATAGCAGCCTTATTAACCGCTAGATTCGTTGTCTAGCGCTAGTACCTAGCGGACATTTAGTGCTGTAATAAGAAACAGCCTGCTAGAATTTTACGCTGAATTAAGAAACATGCCCCATACATACATAAACAAAAACAGTCATTATGTGTACATAGTATGGAAGGGGTGATAGTGGTCAGTTAGATTCGAAACGCTCAAAGTGCTAGGAGCATATTCCAGCGGTAATCGGCTGCTACTGTTAATTGCTACGCTATTAAAAAATAAATAAAATTATTATTTCACAACTGTGTATAATCAAAACTGCTGAACAAATTATGGATAACCAGGGATTACTGTACTATTATTATTTCGTATAGCAATTTCTACGTTGTCAACGGAGTGGCCGAGCGCATTAAGTCGTGCGGTTTTAGACTGGTAGAAACAGTCGAAGGT
Source organism: Liopterus haemorrhoidalis (assembly GCA_963971575.1). Lineage (NCBI taxonomy): Eukaryota > Metazoa > Arthropoda > Insecta > Coleoptera > Dytiscidae > Liopterus > Liopterus haemorrhoidalis. Next base: position 61,113,221 of record OZ020611.1, read on the forward strand.
CTGGGCGGTCGATGGTTCGAGCCTCCTTCGATATTATTCGGGCGAAAATAATATGTTTACATTACTCTCATTTTCACAATCATTCACTCCTCATCCAGGTGTAGGAGCTCGCCCCCTGGCATCGGCGATTAGCTTCGTTGCAGAAATAGGCCGATGTAAAATAAATAAAATTCTAGGTTGTAGAGATTTTCAAGTCGCGACTAGCGTCCTCTGACATGACCTAACGATTACTTTTTACAGTAGCCAAGATCACCGGTTTTACGTGCCTTGTGAAGCATGCCCCATATTTCCGAAAATTACAGAGATACAGCACTCATTGTGAAGAATCTGAGCCTCTATGGTTGCAATAACCAAGTTTTTTTTTTTTTTTACTTTTGCCCATCCTATTTCGATCTCATGATTCCACACTTTCAAAGCAAGGGATTTAACTACTACGCTGCTGCAACCACAATTATATAACTGTAATAAAAATTCAAATAAAACGTTATAATGTGACATTTACCATATGTCAATTTAATTTTTTTACTGTTGCTGAGTAATAAATAGTTAGTCACCTATCAGAGCAAGGGAATAACTTATATTGCCCTTTATCTGAAGTGCCGTTGGCCGGATAAGATATTCTGGTGTTTATTCCGATGTTTATCCTATCCGAGCATTGTAAAAGCGATTTTTTGACTTTATACCGGGAATAGCGTTTTTCGAGCTTTATCCAACAATTGTAAAAGTGGCCACAAGATTCAAATGTTTACCAGACGTTTTTATACTTCTGTGTAAAAATCGTAGGAATTTCCTTCAAATTAAAAGATTGGATTTACAGTTTTTATTTTTACATGTTTCAGGGTTTTGTTGGTATTTAATAAGTGATAACAAAATGTGGCTACATATTAAAGATCTTAAATTTTGATCTTTTGAAAGAAATTTTCACGTGCTATCATCTAGAGATTTACAAGCGTACTTGAGATGCACTCGCATCAGAACCCAGCTTACAGCTACCCAGCTCTCCAGTACGTCAAATAAATATTGTAAACACAGTGTTGCAAAAAATTCGATGAGTTTCGAAATAATTATCAGATCAAAAATTCCGGTTGTATTTAGACATTATTTCTGCCAAAATTGTTCAAAAAAAATTTTGTCCCACACCCTGTAGCCCAGATGGTTTAAACTAAAAATCTGAAAAAATTCTAAGTAATGTACATTTATGTGAACCAGAATAGTTCAACAGGAATTTTTGATCAGATTATGTTTTCGGAAAATAGCGCATTTTTTGTGTTTTTTGCGTAACCATGTAAAATATTTAATGATATTATGTAGCACAGTAGACAGAGCGCTTCGATGGTGTAATGGTTACTATACAAGCGTTCTAATCTGCAAACTCGAGTTCAAATCGGCCGCGAGGCAATTCATTTTTTCTGTTTTTTTATGCATTTTTATTTTGTTTAAATTACTTTTTCAATATTATAGTTATATTTGGGCAAATATTGCATTTAATTTTTTAAAGCGTAAATTTAATAACCAGTGCAAATTGTTGAAATTGATTACTATTGGACTTACAACCAAGTAACTTAAAATATAACGTAACTATAAATATATAATACCATGGATACAAGTTAAAAAGAATGAAATATATAAAATATATGTTATGTCATGTGTCAGGGCCGCCCCTAGCATTTGCGGGGCCTGGGGCAAAACTGGAGTTGCGGGGCCCCAAAACTGGATTTGCGGGGCCCCATCTATATACATATTGAATAACGATATTTTCTTTAATATTATTAACTATTAACAAAGTACACCTACTTATATTCAATGAAAATATAATTTTTTTCCAACTATTTATAAAACTTGGAATAATATTTTCAATGTATTTTATTATTTTATTACTTGACGGTCAAAGCGCGGGGCCTGGGGCAGGTGCCCCACTTGCCCCCGCCTAGGGGCGGCTCTGTCATGTGTTATAATGTCTGTATCATATTAGTGCCTAAATATATTACTGCTATACTGCTATTTATATTCCTACAAATAGACGAAAACAGAAGGGCGGAGCTTATGACTAAAACAACCAATGGAAGCCATAGGCGCAATTTTCAAAATCTTATTAAACCTTGTTATATAAAAAAAATACTGCACATATTTAGAAACCTACATAATGGTATTAGGCATTCGAATTAAAATTAACAAAAAAAATATATTTTAACATAAAATTGGTTTTGGCATCCCAAATAATCATCATTCACTTACTAAATACCTGCAAAACCCTGAAATGTGTGAAAATTCACACTTCACATCAATTTTTTCAATTCGATGTAAGGTGTTGTAAGGAGAATTTTGAAGTGATTATATAAGGAAATACAGTGGTACCTCGGGTCACGAACTTAATTCGTTCTTTGACTCCGTTCGCGAGCTGAAATGTTCGCGAACCGAAACAATTTTTCCCATTGAAATTAATGTAAATACAATTAATCCGTTCGCCCGCCCCCAGAAACATATTGCTTGTTGACTTTTTTATGGATTTATGTATGACAAAAATTTATAATATAAAACATACAGTACTATAACTTTACCTTTGTGGTTGATAGTTACTGGCACAGGTACATAGATGGTAGAGGAAGACTACTCCTTCGAAGGAGAGTTCCATTCTATAATAACGTCGGACAGTGTAGGTACAGTGTAGGTATTTCTGATGTTTTTTCTCGTGTTTGTAACCTGGGAAGTGGTTCTAGCTGGGTCGGTGTCTGGTGTTTTCACAAATAATGATCCAGAGACATTTGTCTTTTTCTTAGTTGGATAATTTTCCGAAAATAAGACATCACATTTTCATTTAAAATGTCCACAGCTCGGCTGGTCACAGTTTTGTTAGGGTGATGTTTCTCAATGAAAACCTGCTCTTCACTCCACTTGCTAAAAATTTCTTTGATCTCAGCACTTGAAACATGTACACTCTCTACCTTCTCCTTTCCTGAGGCCTCCTCCTGCATAACTTTCATTTGTTCACGTTGCAACTCAACAAGTTCTTCTGTGTTGAGTTCTTGTCTGTGATCCTCCACCAGATCCACCACATCCTCCTCGTTGATCTCCAAGCCCAAACTCGTGCCAATGGTCACAATCTCGTTTACTAGATTTACAGCTGTCTCCTCAAAGTCGCTATGAGGCACACAACCTGGCCAAAGTCTCCTCCAGGCAGATTGCAACGTGTGGTTAGACGTGTGGTTGTTTGTGCGTTCGTGCGCCAAGACATTGTACGCGGGTCGAATCAAAATTTGTTCGGAAATTGTCAGGATTTATTCATGACTAGAGACGTTCGTGACCCGAGGTACCACTGTAATTGCATCTGTAAATAATTCAAAAAGGAGTAACGAATGAAAATAATAATAATAATAATAGAACTTAAACATGGGTTATGTTTGATTTTGATCTATTGAATCTAAATTTGATTAAAATTGAAATGACAATTGTTCTAGAATCTATCTTTAAATATGTTAACAGATGACAAATGATTTTCAAGTTGACGAGAAATATTCATTTTGACGAGATTATTTAAACCTTCACTTGCTTAAATATCTACGATACCCTGAAATGTGTGAATATTCGCATCAAGTTTTGAACATTGACCAAAAGTATTGTAATAAATATATAGTCGAAAATAAGGAGTGGCAATATCCTGACTTGAAACTCTTAAATACTGAAAAACTAAAACTGAAAAGTTAATATATCGTTAATCAATGTTGGGCTATTTATCTTATAAATAATTTTTGTTAAACCCTAATATCCATCATAGTTGATATATATATATATATATATATATTTGATGTTGTTCTTATATTTATGATTATCGTGATATTGGTTTCGGTGCTTACATTAGGTCCTTTTTTGTGCGTGTTCTCTTATACTTCCGTCGTTACAGTAATGTTGTTTATGATTTTATCCATTTTATCTCGATGTCTGCTGATTCCCTGGCGTCTTTCTATCTGTTTTTTGATTTTACCCTATTGAGACAAGCCCATTTTCTTAAAATGGTTTCATTTCTTTTCAATTTTCTTATATTACAAAAACATACATTTTCTTTTATACATTATTATTATAGGACGGTTTTGTAAAAAAAAAAATATTAGGATAACATTGATTTGATCATTTATCATTTGACGTAGAACATTTTTTTTTTTTTATAATTATGTTATAACAAAATGAAGACTATTATTTTAGATTTCGCACATTTCATCCCATTATAAGGTAAAAATATATTATACACGCATGCTTTGAGATGATTCAATTACATTTCGTTCATAAATTGATTCGATAAATACGTTCGTTTTAAATGAATGCACCAGTATCTAACAACTGCCTCTGCTAATACAATAGTTTTATGTGCTTACTTTGAGACTACAGTAAGGTAAAAAAACTTGAATTAAATTTATTTTAAATATATGACGGGCACTCGTTGAATACGGCCGATGATGACAACGCCTGACAGAATTGCGCCGTTAATTGGTAACTAATCGCGTAAAAAACGACGATTCTTGATTGACACCGGCGCCGACGTTTGTGATTTTCCTAAAAAGGCGACCATGAACAAACCTGAAAAGACAACTTACGAGTTGGCATCAACAAATGCATCTTCCATAGTTACCTACAGGTTATTAAGCTACGTTTGAACCTCTGTCTTCGACGCGACTTTACGAGGTCTTTTATCATAGCTGACGTCTCAAAACCCATATAGTACTTCCTGTCACATTATGGGCTTCTTGTTGATATTAGAAACCGACGCATAATCGACGCTTATTCGACAGTGAATGGACGCTGACAGCACCAGGCCAGCGAACGACGATGAAAAGCAGCAAAGACCGTCAGCGTGCCCAGAAGACTTGGACAACTCCTGCCGTCACTTGCGGCAATAACCAAACCCACAGGCGCGCATCAAACTGCGCCAATACATTCAGTCGCGCATCTTATGCGAACGCAGATTACACCTGATCGTCTGAAGGTCGCTCGTCGTGAGATGCTATGGTCAATCCTGGTATCGCGCATCCATCTGATAGCCCTAGGTCCTCACCTTTACATAAGGTGCCGAAGAAGGACAACGACGAGTGGCGCCATGCGGTGGCTACCACGCACGGTTCCTGACCGTTACCCCGTGCCGCACATTCAAGATTTCTCACTTGGACTCGTTTTCGGAAAAATATTTTTTATATAAATATTTTGCCTATAGACCTGGTGCAAGCCTGTAGTGAACTACCCTTAAATTCGGAGAATGTGCGCTTAAACAGCGATCACATCGTGATCACCACTTTGGTGCAACACAAGGTGAAATAGAAATAGTAAGGAAAATATAACACAAATCAGAATTAATAAATGTATATATTTCTGAGAAAGTATTTGGTTACATAGCTTGCTGAGGTGTGTTTTTATAATAATTTAATATTGTGTAAGTGTAATATGTTAGTGCCTAGCTACATATATATTAAAAATTATATATTTATGTCAGTTATGTACTCATCTTCGAACGTCGATTCATGTGTCCAAAGAACTTTCCGCTCTTCTGTTGGTTTAATATCAATATAGTTGCGTGCACTGGAATTGTTTTGCACTGTTACCCCTACGAAGCAATGATTTGAGCAATTGGTTGACATCAAATGTTCTCTTAAATTATGAGAAATGTAGTTTCATAAAATTTTCTAAAAGTAAATTGAATGACGATGTTAGCCAGTTGATAAAAATAAGAAATATGTTATTTAAGTTGCATCTGCGAAACTTCTGGGTATTCATCTGGACTAACATCTTACTTGGGATACTCAAATTGACTTTTTATGCAAAAGGATGTCCCAAGAATGTTGAAAACTAAAAATTATATCCAAGACACGTAGTACAGAAGTAGTCAGAACCTATTACTTTGCAAATTTATATTCTATACTATCATATGGTATACTTTGTTAGGGTACAGGTTCAGAACTCATCAGCTTATTTCGGCTACAAAAACGTATTCTACGCAATATGTTTGGTTGCAGCCAAAGAATATCCTGTGTTAATATTTTTAAAAATCTGAAGATATTGATTTTACCAAGTACGTATGTGTTTCAAGCAGCGGCGGTCGGTAAAGCATGTTTGGGAGGGCAATCAGCATGACTGGACACGCTCGTGCCTTGTCGTTGCTATACTACTGTTGAGCGATATAGTACCGAACTTGTCCGATCATACCAATTACCCTCCCAAACATGCTTCACCGACCGCCACTGGTATCAAGCCTGTGTATATGTACGACAAAATTTGTCAGATTATGAAAGAAGGTCATATATACATGCATACAACACGAGGCACAAGCATATTTACAAGTACCTAAAACTAAATTTTCTATTACGTCTAAAAACCCGACTATATTACAAATAAAAAAAAATATATATATATATTACAACAATCTGCCGCAACATCTCAAAGATTATGGATCACTTAAAACATTTAAATGTTAGCTTGTTGACTTCTTAATAAAAAAAGTATTACAATAATCTTAATGAGTGTCTTTTACAACGTCATTAAAACAGACTAATTCATGTATTGAATTTTAAAAATATTTTACTTTTAATTTTATTTATTTTTATTTTTTTAATTTATTTATAGATTTATTTATTATATTTATTTTATATTTGACAAAAACTGTTTTATCAGTAATTTTTTATTGAAGGACGAAATTAATAAATTGATTATTTGATTTATTAATTAATTAAATACTAACGTCTAATGGTATTTCTATTAGTAACGGAATTAGAATAAGTAATAAGAAACAACTGATAAGTTTTCTATGACAACTGCACTGATGCAAGATTTTGTATATATTAAAAATATTTTCTGTTTTTTTTTTATCTTGTAGGAATCTTAAACTGTTTTGACCATAATAATAGTCAAATGTTTTTACATATGAAAAATAATTACTTGTCCAATATTAAGTATGTATATAATTTTCTGGACTAATAAAATTATTATTATATCTTTTACAATAACGTATTAAATACTTGAGGTTGAGTTGACCCCAAAGCTGACTGCACAATATCTGAAAATAAAAATTCGAACGAGGTTGGTGGTCCGAACCCGCGTCCCTGTGCTCCGTAGACAACAGATTTACCACGGAGCCACGGCAACTCTCTAAGAAAAATAACATATTCGATTCTTTAATTGTCATTATTGGCATACAATAATCAACCTACCAAAAATGTTAATTCTCGTTTTAAGCATTCAGCATGATAAAATAAAAATACAAATGAAACAAAGAAAACAATTTGAATTTCTATAAAACCAAAAATCTTATAAATTCCCATCCTTAAATCTAGAAAATAATCATCCCCTAACAAAAGCCACTTGAAAATGTGTTATTGTTCTCCTACTACATGATTTAAAATAACATCCGGCGTGTGCCCAGCGATAATATTAATCCCGTCCCGGGTTACTGTCTGACAAACTGACCATCGCAAGGCAGGTGACCATAACTCTGGTGGTCACTGGGAAAGACGTCACATAAAAGTACCACAGTGACAGATGAATAGAACCAGTAACAATGCCTTTGCTCACATCATGCCGTATTAGGCAGAGAAATGAAAAAATATGCCAACCAAAGGATTATGAAATTACCAAAATGCTGGTTGCAGGAAGAAAATGTCTCTTCAATTTTGTATAACCATGTCTAATAGTTTTGTCACTGATTGAAAGAAAGATTTTATTTTTTGAATTCTGTTCAGATTACGTTTTTAGATTAGTATGGAATATGAGCAATATGTTGAGGACAATAGGTAAAATGCAAGCGTTAAATGGTTTTAGATAAAAGAACGGATTTTTAAATGTTAATAGTTTATCAAATGCGTGCAAAAGTTTCTTCGCTTTACATTTATGATATTAAAATACAGAGCGTTTATTAATGATTGATAGCCGTTTGAATTTAGAGCGTTGTCATGCGAGTAATTTTCATCCCTAGTTGTACCTAACGTATTTGATCATAATCATAGATACGGTTGAAATTGTACACTGACACTTTTCTGACATTGGTAATTTGCAGTAGAGGAGAAGGCCCGAATATGGGCCCTTCTTTTGTTTTTTCTCGATAATTTTTTAAGTTTTCGTAGAAATGATCTTAGAATTGGCATACATCTAGGTGCCCAAAGACATTTATTTAGCCCAAAGACATGTATACAATATTAAAAATTGCATTGTTTCGAAAAATAGAAAATTAACTTGATTCAAAGCCAACTATGAAATGGCAATTAAAGATAGCAGCATTAAATGTTTAGAAAAATATAATTTACTATCCACTTCCCAATTTGGTTTTAGATCTGGGAGCTCCACATTAAGGCTGCATTTAAATTTGTATTAGATGTAATGACTAGCATTGAAGAAGGTATGCACGTGGCCGCCACATTTTGCGATCTCTTCAAGGCTTTTGATTGTGTCTCACATGACATATTAGCTGATAAATTAGAACATTTTGGTATTAGGGGCACAGCTAATAAATTGGTACGTAATTTTCTAACAGGTAGGTACCAGTGCGTCAAAGTAAATAATAGTTTCTCAGATAATTTGAAGATAAACCATGGGATTCCACAGGATTCCATTTTGGGGCTATTACTGTTCCTAATTTACATTAACGACTTACCCGATTTCATTACTGCCAATACTTTTATGTTTACGGATGACAGTACATTTTTAAATAAAAATTTGGACTACAGGAGAATTCCAGACCTTATGGAAACGTTCCTAAAGCAGGCTTTGGAACGGTTTGCAGCCAACAATTTGAGCCTGAACATAGAGAAGACCAATGAAATGGTTTTTAGTTTAAATAGACATTTTTCAGAAAATCTAATACAATATATTAACAATAATGTTAAATTTCTACGTTTTTTTGGATTCCCAGTTAACTTGGAAGTTACACATAAATACGCTAGAAAATAAAATAAACATCGCCTTGTTTATGTTAAAAAAGTGGTGAATTACGTATCACTTAGTGCGGCCAAAACGGTATGCTTCGCGCGCGTTCATAACCTAATATCGTATGGCATCATTTTATGGGGAAATTCTGTAAACTGGAAAAGGAATTTTATTCTATAAAAAAAAAAAAAATAGAATAATTACGAATAGTGCTTGGCGGGATTCGTGTAGACCATTATTTAGGTCCAGCAACATCCTTACTCTCCCGTGCCTGTACATACTGGCAGCCAGTAGCGGACTGGCAATATTTTCCGGCCCTGGAAAATTATAATAAATGGCCCCATAGGATCAAGAGCCGGCTACATTGAATCAGAAATCGGCCCCATAGATCCAAGAATTGATCCTAATAGTCCCGGCCTACCGGGAAATTGCCCGGTGTCCCGGCGGGTCAGTCCGGCACTTCTGGAAGCGCTCACATTGATCAGAGAAAGCAATGGAGAGATGGCAATATGTGGGAATTGTCATGATCATAACACCAGAGGGCACCATAATATATTTAAACCCCGTCTTAAGTATAAAAAAACCCTCATGTTTTTGTAATAATGTAGGCATGGACATGTTTAATAAATTGCCGTTAGCAGTAAGGAATAACAGTATGCGTAAATTCAGATCTACCATGAAAGCTTACCTCCTTGATAATGCTTTCTATAGTATACGAGAATATCTGGACCATAATTTATATTAGGTATTGTAATATTATTGTACTAATATTATATGTTATTTTGTCTTTGTTTGACTGGAATTATATACATATGTATCAAATGTTTCAATAAATAAATCTATCTATCTATCTATCTATCTATCTATCTATGAAAATTTGTAAAATGTTCGAATCAGGATTGAGTGTATGAAATATGGGACCCCTTTAAAAATTGGGTAGTTTGAAATAAAATATATTTTTGTTTAATATACAAACTCAAAGTAACTGTTAAACAATTGATTACTGACAAAAATCACATTCATATAAATCTTTTCCTGTCCCGGAGCATTCATTGTTCGTGAGCCCTTATATTGCACATTAGGCACCGAACCCAAATCTCGCTCCTTTGATCCTGTAAAAAACAACCATCACAAAACATGCAAGCATCATCTTCATCATCGTCCTTACTTCATCAACGTCCATCTCGTCGTCAGCTGGAAAAAATTGTTGAATATGACACATATTTGACACATAAATTGACATATCAGAAAAATCATAATTATAAACTAACATTACTAGTAACAAGATCGTTTGGGGAAATATTAGGTGATGTCGAAGTATTTGACGCAAATCATACTTTTATTGGGATTCATGCTTATATTTTGTAATATCCCATTATCCGCGGAGGTTTAGTTTCACCAACATGCCGTGGAAAGGAAAACCATAGATAATAAGATTAACTATATACTTATATATAAACAGCCATTATGAGTAAATAGCGCGGAAGGGGTGACAGTGGCCAGTCAGATGCAAGGCCCTCAAATTGTTAGGAGCACATTCCAACTGCAATTGGCTGCTACTGTTCTTTGATTCGCTATAGGTTACCACACTTTTAAGATTGCATCAAAGTGGCAAAATCGAAACTAAACTAATAGACAACAACTTTTTGATGCATTGTAATTTGACATCTATTTTTGATGCAAGGTATTTAACTATAATTTTTCTTTTCAATGTCTTGAAAATTGTCGAATCTTTGTCTCTTAAATTAGTTCAACACGATACCGCCAGATGGAGCCTCTCTTATGACCAATTGCCTATAAGAAAATAAATAAAATAGTAATTCCATAACTGCGAATAACCAAAATTTTTGAAAAAATACGCGGATAACGAGAGGTTCTTGTACTATTAGCGCCTTCTGATATGACCAAAAGATTACTTTTTATAGCCTTGACCGCCGACCTTACATGCTGTCTGAAGCGTGTCGCATATTCCAGATTATTTATTCAGATTTACAGGTTTTCATTGTAAAAAATCCTGACTGAGCCTACGATTGCTACAGCCAAGCTTTTTTTTAGTGCCGTTTTCCGGATATGATATTTTGATGGGTATCCTATCCGAGCTTTATCTGAGCATTATAAAATCGATTTTTTGACTTTATATCTGAAAATGCGTTATCCGAGGTTCATCCATTGATTGTTAAAGCGGCCCTTAGTGAAGAAAAAATTACTATAAGGGCCTATTGTCTGATAGTTATAAAGTTTTTTGCATGATAAAAAAAAGTTAACAAATGATATATAACATTTATTTTTTTAAATTCAAATTGTGTTTTTATTTATTTTTGTTTTAATACACTAATTAATTTTAAAAATATGTTCATATTTTTTCTTGTTTTGGTTTCCCAAAAACAAATATCATGTCTTGTTTGTATTAAATGTTATCATAAAAGAAACAAAATAAACCAGTCTGGTTAAACCATTTTATAAATAGGCGTTTTGTTATTATAACTATTGGAGTTTTACGTAATTTCTAAATTATATTAATTAACTAGCTGGCGTGCCTGTACTTCGTAGAAACTACATCTGGATGTTGCGAAAAACGATGGATATATATATGCAATCATCATTTATATATCCGATCCAGATGTCTGGTTGGTCGCTGCTATATACACTTACTTGGACTCATGGTGTACGGTGATTTCGGGCGCAAGAGATTTTTTTTATCAATGAAAATATAGTAGCATAAACAGTCCGGATTTAAAACTGATAGAACACCTTTGGGATTACATAGAAAAGATTTACGTCGTAGTGGTCTACGACCTAAAAGTTGCTTTTTAAGTTGATTTCAAATGACTTGAAAGTGTTAGCTATTTTATTATGAATGAAGAATGAGAATTAATACCTCAACAAATAATCAGAAATTTGTTCGAAAGTTTTTATGAAACTCATGCTTAATCTTGACAATGATGTATTCTTTTGAAGAAAGAGTGTTTATTATAAAAACGTTTGACACTGTTGATAGTTAATGAGCCGTTTAATAGCCAAATTTGATAATACTGGAAGCCTGTCTGATAAAGTTATCCAGGTAATTTTATTAATAGATATTTTTTTAAATCATCTTGTTGGTATTTCGCAGCAAATTTTAAAGACGCAGAGGTATCTCCCTATAAAATGCAATGCCATCAAGAATTATTAACATTTGATGACGATAGTAAACAAATATTGTGTGAAGACATACAAGAACGTTCTAATCGCGACAGAAATTTTCTTAATTTATTTTACAGATGAACGTACATTTAGTTTAAATAATTAACCAAATGTAGATATTGGGCTCTACAACATCCTCGCATTAGTTTAAACACTAGAACGCAATAAATTAATATCTGGGTTGATATTTTTGGCTACTGTATTATTGGTCCTCTCAAACTTAGATCTTTTATACTCTATCTCAGAAAGACTGATAGTAATAAAATTTATTATTTGTAAAAAGTTATTGTTTTTTCACACAGAAGCGGAAAAACAAAAGCGACAAAATATGAATAGTTGACGAAATATTGTTAAAAAAAACTGAGTGTGCCGCACATATTATATGGGAATACGAACTAGGGTTAGACAACAATAGAACACAATAGATCATAAAAATTTGACCCTAAAATTTTGAGGAAAAATATGGTCACAGGGGTGTGTTTAACACGTTCGCGGACAGTACGGCTATAGCCGTCCTACTTTTTTATTCAAATATACAAATGACGGCTGTGGCAGGTTTTAATTCCATTTAAGTATATGAAAACTAGTATAAACTGTCCTATCAGGAACATACCAAACACAGTAAATGTCCTATTATAAACAAAAATCTAAAAAAGTGACATTTTGCAAATCTCATTGTACAAAACTGTCCGCGAACGTGTTAATGATATGATAAATGTGGTCACAGGCGTGCGTTTTTATAAAATGATAAATAGTAATATATACACAAAACCAATTCAAACGTGTTTAAAATGTGTACGCCACTGGTAACTGCCTGACAAAATGATTTATTACTATCAGTCTCTCTGAGATAGTGTATAGTCACTAAGATTGACCCGTCAATTGGCTTTTTTTAGTACTTCAAACCAGATCAACATTCAAATTATGTTCTACATGGTTGTTATGGTATTATAAATTAGCGTAAGATTCTCGACAGGCTCATTGTCGCTATAGTAATTAGATATTTGCTGTTTCATAATTATGTTTTGTTCGTAATAACTACTTATATGGTTAAAGTTCTTACAATTTATATTGTCGTTATATTTTATAGTAACTACTAAGTGTCATGCAATTGACTAAATAGCAGGTGAAAATTAGGAGGTCTGGTTTCAACATGACGGGTGTCCAGCGCATTTTGGAAGTGATATAAGGAAATATTTAGATCACTTGTTTCAGATGATCGAGGTGGCGCAATAAATTGGTCTGCCAGATCTCCTGATTTGGCACCGTATTATTTGTTTTTGTGTAGTCACCTCAAAAGCAAAATTCGTAAAACGTGGCTCCCAAATATTAATTCTTTAAGGAACCCAATTTATACAATATGCGCCTCTATAACATATAGGTAACTACCCAATTTACGTAATTCTTTTTATAACCTAGTGGGATATTGTTTATTACCGAAAGGTGACTTATTTGATTATTTTTTATAATAAAAATAAGTAAATAAAAATTTATATTAAAATTAACAATTGTTTAAATTCAATAAAATAAATTATCTAATGTTAATTTGTTAAATAATTCTAAAAGGTGTAGGAATGTTTGATAAAGTTTTCGATTGATAGGTAAAATTATATTGTTTTGTTTTACTAGTCAAATTCATGGCGATGGGCGAATATTTAAAAAATAAATGTTAAAACCATTGTAAAGAAAAATATAAGAAATAGTTGGAATAGTCAACGGACAGAAATAGATGAAGCCAGTAACCACCTCCGGTAAATAGAAACCAACACCACCCTATGGCGCGGAAGAAAGAATAGAAAGGAAGAAGTAGTAATTACGCGACTTAGGATTGGACACATCTTACTCGCCCACAATAATTTATTCGAATATACAGAACCAACAAAATGCGACACTTGTGACACGACACTTACAGCCAGACACATCCTAGCAGAATTCCCAAAATACACCACACAACGAACAAACAACAAAATTGCAGACCGGTCAGTAAAAGACATTTTAGGCAACAACCCAGATACAATAAATAATATCATTTCATATTTAAAAAACATTGATGTACATAATAAAATATAATTGTTGTACAGTGGTACCTCGGTTTCGTTGACTTCAGTTATCGTCGGTTTCGGTTTTAGTCGATTTTTTCGCGAAAAATTTGTCTCGGTTGTCGTCGGTTGCCTCGGATTTCTTCGGCGTACCGCGACTCTCGCGCTACGCAGAGTTGCGTTGTTTCTCGTTGTGTGAGCATCTAGCCCGCCCTTCTAGCCAAACAATTCCATTGCTTTCCAGTGTTAGTGTTTTTGTGCTTTTTTTATTGATGGCGAGTTAATTTTATTATAATTGCTTCGGATTTCAACGATTGTTTTCGGACGGATTATCGACGAAAACCGAGGTACCACTGTACTTTGTATTATATAGTCTTATAAAATATATATATGTACACACTTTGTAATAATTAAGATTTGTGGGTGCTAATGGCCTAAGCAGCTGAAGCCTCCCTAAATAAACATTAAATGAAAAAGAAGAAAAACAAATAAATTGTGCATTTTCCCACATTTCGTAGTATAAGAAATAAAAAAACTAAATATATCAAAATCGATTAGAAAAGTTTTCAGAATTATTAAAAGCGGATAAAAATTATCTTTCAATTAATACCTATGAAGCTTGTAAGTTAATATGGGGAGGAGCGATCGTACAAAATGTAGATTTCAATGTTATTCTCCTAAGTTCCAGGGTAAAAATAGCCACCCGGTATGTTAAAAGTTTTTGTTCAGTTGTAGAAAATGCCAAATAACAAAATATCCTCTAATTAATTTTGAGTAGTGCATATCCCCTGCTAAATTTTATTTCTTTTCCGATACTATATATTTTGTTATATTCATAATTATGTTACATTTAATCATTTTGATAATGTTTCTAAGAGTATTTTTTTGTTTCAGCTAGAAGTATGGCATCACTGAATCAAATGCATAGATCCGGTCCTCACATCAAAAACAGACCTTCAAGAAATCCCTTGGACGGTAAACCTTTTGCCAAGGGCATCGTATTGAAAACTCTTATTAAAAAACCAAAGAAGCCCAACTCTGCTAACAGGAAGTGTGTGCTTGTCAGGTTATCCAACGGCAAGGAGATGGTCTCTTATGTTCCTGGTATAGGACACAATTTACAGGAGCATAATATAGTTCTGGTTAGAGTCGGTAGAGTGCAGGATTGTCCTGGTGTTAAGTTGAAGTGTGTTAGAGGCAAATATGACTTGTCACATGTTATTAAAAAGTAATTTTTGTTTTTTATTAGGTTGTACATAGTGTTTAATAAATTTTTTTAAACAATTTTTTTCCTTAATTTTCTTCCGCAATTTAGCAATATATCCATGGCCAGACGAATTCTTTTTCTGAGGAAATTACGATGTATTATTGTGTTTCATGTGAACTATTATAACTACAAAGGCTTTATTTACAACAGTGGCGATTTACGGGTCAACATTTTTGTTTGGTCGAGCCAGAAAATAGCGGAGCAAACGTACAGATTGTGTATCTTGTAAAAATTAGTGAACATACACTCTTTTACCTGTTTTTAAAGACAATATAGTGTTATAAACTATCACTAACAAATAGCCTCAACCAAAGTATACTAAGGTATTTGAACTAATATAATCCGTCATCATATCTATAAAATGTCAAAAGTGTCATCAGCAAAATAAATTAAATTTTCTGTGTTCATCATAAATATGAACACTATAGTCGGATTGCTGATAGGTGACTGTTCGTTGCTACAAGTATCGATATACAATACTATATGCTTTCTCTGTCTATATCATTATAATTATTTGCATACCCATAGTAACGTATAGTGACGCAAGTTGACAACTAACCTTCCAAATTATTATAATAAAAAACAGCATTAGAAAGAAACGGCATGGTTCGTAGATATCTTTACTAATTAGAGCACGAAAATAAATTCACAGCAGTACTCAAACAAACAAAATTATTAATTTTAAGGTAATAATTATAAATAAGGAAAAACTTATACTCATACGTAAATTTTGGATTATTATTTGTTGTTTAATTAAATTAAATTTTTATGTTTCCCCCAAGTACTAAGTAAAAATATATTTATTCATATAATATATTGCTACAAGATGTATTTAAATGTTTATTTTTATTTTTTTTTTAAATTAGTCACTGTAATGCATGATATCGTCGTCATCTGAACTATCGCTGTCATTTCTTGTATTTATTATTATTGGATTAATATCATCAACAATCCTTTCCCACCATTCATTTATTAAATTTTCGATTTTTTAACAGATTTTGCCCAAGTTTCACAACTAATTTGATCACAGGCTACTTGGCACATTTTCAAAACTTCGTTATCACTATATCCGTTTTGACCAATATGTCATCATAATAATTTTTTGTTATACCCCAAATAAGTTCAATGGGGTTAAACTGGCAGTGATAAGGAGGTAATCTTAGTACTTAATGACCATACGTTTGTGCCAATGTATCAATAAAATAAACTGGGTCAGATTTTAATTTCCTTCGTTTTCTCGTGATTTTGTTAGTGAGAAGTTCAGATTTATTACATTTTATAATTCTACGAACTGTTGATTCCGAAATCTTTAAGTCAGCTGCTACTCTTTGATGGACACAAGATAGAGGAATAAGTGACCCATTGTTATCTTTTTCGGAATTAAAATATTCCAGCAGATTTAAAATTAAAGTTTGTGAATTTAATAATTGACCGCAAGCTCTACTAATTAATACTACTATTTATTACCAGATACTGACAGCTAAGACAAATAACAAAAAAAAAAAAAAAAAAACGCTGAAAAATGGTAACTAGATTATTATATGAATGCACTACTTGATACATACATGTAACAATCCGACTATAGTAATTAAACGAATAAACATTTGTTTAGTTATTATTTCATATTTGTTAAGTTAATACCAAGAAAATGTATTAAATCATTATAAGTTCACAAAGGTAAGAATTTATTTAATATATCTTAGTAATATTTTCACTTTAAAGCTTTCATTTAACTTTTTTTACATTTAACATTTAATAGGGTCATACATAAATTTAAGATCGTAGCACCGTGGTGGTCAATTCTGAAAAGTAGGTAGAGGGTGTTTAATGTTATTGCAACATATAAGTAAATTTAAAATTATAGGAATAAATATATCTTGTGAACCTATTTTTTCTATTTTATCAACAAGTTAGTATATACAAATGTTTATAAAGCCAATTTTTTGCATGACACGTCTCTAAAAAAAAAATAAAAACTATATTTCGTGATTGTTGTAGATTATGCCGATAAAATTTCCTGTAGTTGATAATTTCAAATATCGGCATTTCCAGATAAGAGAGATTCTAAGTGGTGAATGTTTAATGACTTACTTTAAAGTAGAAGTCATTGGCGTTATTCATACTGTTTACCAGGTCTACAATTATGAAATGCGGACTTTTTTTTTTTCAATAAAACACATTAAACCTAAAAGAACAGTAAAAGTTTATTTATTCAAAGTATGCTCCATTAGAAGTTATACATTTTTCCCATCTTTCAGGCAATTTGTGAATACCTCGCCAGTAGAACTCTTTTTTCCCATTTTCATATGAACAAAAGTGCTGCTCGGGAAGTGCGTGACCTATCGATGCGAACAAGTGGTAATCTGAAGGGGCCAAGTCTGGTGAGTAAGCGGCATGGGGTAGCACTTCCCACTTGAGTGCCTCCAATGTGTTGCAAACTGCTTTTGCCTTATGTGATGGAGCGGTATCGTGAAAAATGATTACCTTGAGCTGTCTTCTTTGGTATTCTGGTCGTTTTATGAGCAGCGAATGGTTCAATTCGATCAGTTGTTGTTGGTAGCGTTGGGTATTAACTGTTTGACCAGGTTTTAACAATTCATAATAGACCACACCCTTTTGGTCCCACCAAGTACAGAGCATTGTCTTTTTGCCAAAGCGATTCGGTCTTGCAGTTGATGTGGATGGTGAGCCTGGGTTCACCCATGATTTTTTGCGTTTGGGATTTTCAAAATAAATCCATTTTTCATCGCCAGTAATGATACGATGCAAAAAAGACTTTCTTTTGTATCGTGCAAGCAAAATTTCACAAGGGTTTTTGCGTTTTTCCATCTGCCTCTCATTCAATGCATGTGGAACCCATCTGCCGACTTTCTGGATCTTACCCATCTCTCGTAGGCGATTGGAAACAGCTTGTTGACTAACGCCTAACTGCTCTGCTAGTTGTTTTTGTGATTGACATTCGTCTTCCTGTAGCAATGTTTCCAATTTTGTATCTTCATATTTTTTTGGAGGTTTTCCATGTTCTTTGTCTATAAGATCAAAGTCACCACTTTTGAAACGCCGAAACCATCGTTCACACGTATCTTGCGATGGAGCATACTCACCATAAGCTTCTCGAAGCAGTCGGTATGATTCAGCAGCAGTTTTTTTCAAATGAAAACAAAACAGTAGTACTGTCCGCGAATGCTCTTTATTTGGCACAAAATTTGACATTTTTAACACAGTAAAACAACACTATATGTTCACTTTTCAAATTATAACCTATATGCATTTGACACTTAATGATAACTTAACAAAACGCCATATGTGTTGAAACTTTGAACTATACAGTCTGTTTGCGCGGCAAGTTTGAAAAAAAATCCGCATTTCATACTTGTAGACCTGGTAAGTTTGTTTATGTCGATTTGTTTTTGCGAAGTCCACAAAAATGGTTAAATCTCATTGTTGTGTACCTATCTTCAAGTCAACGAAAAACAGAAACCCTGAATTATCTTTCCACAGATTTCCAACTACTTCAGACAATGTTTAATTTATTAACAAAACTTGGAATCGAGGAAGTTGTAAATTGTAAAGCTTGGATTAGAAAAGTAAAATTTGGAAAAAAAGTAGGCCATTGGTTGAAAATTTGTTTACACTTCCTCTCCTTCATATACAACGCGTGAATGTTTATTTCCATCTATATACTTGAAATAATCCACTATACAAAATTGTATCACCATAACCTACTTTACAAAATATAGTTTTTTTTTTAGAGTCGTGTCATCCAAATAAATGGCCTTATAAACATTTTTACATATTTAATTGTTGCGAATATAGTAAAAACAGGTTCACAAAATATTGTAAAGTATATTTATTCCCATAATTTTACTTTCACAGCTATGTTACAATAACATTAAACACCCTCTACCTACGTTTCAAAATTGACCACCGCGGCGCCACGATCTTAAATTTATTTCCCAATAGATTTTCAAACATATTGCTAGGGTTGCGTTTACTCTCAGCACAAGGAAAATTTGAAAATTTGTTGTAGATTTCAAGTTTTTTTTTTTATCAATATTATTTTAATCTTTTAGTCCTACTTCTTTCCTAAAAAAATGAGTTCCCTTTAAGTCCCAAATTAAACGTTTTCAACAAAAAACCAGTGGCGTAGGGAGACCTCCGCTAGACTTGCCCTCCCATAAAAAAAATAATAATAAAAAAAAGATATATAGTTTTTTAAATTTAAAAGAAGATTTAGGTAAATCTTCAAAAATACATCAAATTATGTCCTATACAAATTTTTGTCCAAGGCTTGGTTTACTAGTTACGAATTTTTTTAAAGTTTAATAACTTCCGATTTCGGATTTTAATAAAAATCAATAGGGTTCTTCCCAATTATTAGGAGAATTTTTTAGTACCAGAACGAACTCTTTAAGTTAAACCGTTTTTGAGTTATCGTGTATACACACAGACACGCACACATACGGACGGCACTTTGAAAATAGGTTTTTTGGATTCCCTGGACCATGAATCGTGGTCATCAGTCAAAATCTCGACATCGAAAATTTTCGCAATTACAATACTTGCCCCTTATATATTAAGGTCGGGCAAGTAAAAAGATTAATTCATGTTATTAAGTTAAAATATAAAATTAATATTAATAAATTTATTATTACATATTTTAAGCGCCCTACTTAAAACCAGCAGTACAATTTACGTCAATATTTATGGATAGACGAGATAGAATCATTGACCTTAACTTAAAAATTTGGGAAAGTATAGAAAAGTGAAATTATAATACCTAAAATCCTTGATCGACCTGAGCACTTCCGATCCCCAGGGCGATATTTGCACTTCGATAGAAACTTTTTAATGCCGTAAAATTCTTTTGCTAAGCTGCAAAACATATAACGGATGTTTTTTTTAGAGGTATAGAACTTTAAATTGCAATAAAACAACGATGGATTATTCGATTGACATGAATTTTTTTTTATTCGAAATTAATCTTGTGGCATTACATTAAATCATACCAACAAGACGGCGCAACATGTCACACAGCTCGTGCCACAATCGATTTATTGAAAGACACGTTTGGTGACCGCCTAATTTCACGTTTTGGACCTGTGAATTGGCCTCCAAGATCTTGTGATTTAACACCGCTGGACTACTTTCTGTGGGGCTATGTAAAGTCATTGGTCTATGCAGATAAGCCACAAACGCTTGACCATTTGGAAGACAACATTCGCCGTGTTATTGCCGATATACGGCCACAAATGTTGGAAAAAGTCATCGAAAATTGGACGTCCACATTGGACTACATCCGAGCCAGCCGTGGCGGTCATATGCCAGAAATCATATTTAAAATGTAATGCCACAAGATTATCTTTCGAATAAAAAAAAATTCATGTCAATCGAATAATCCATCGTTGTTTTATTGCAATTTAAAGTTCTATACCTCTAAAAAAAACACCCATTACAACTGCAAAAGTTAAACCTTACTTTTTTTTTAATTCATTTTACATCGGCCTATTTCTGAAACAATGCTAATTGCCGATGCCAGGGGGCGAGCTTCTACACCTGGATGAAGGGTGAATGAATGCGAAAATGGGAGTAATGTTAACATATTATTCTCACCCAAATAATATCACCAATGGGGACTTAAACCAGCTACGTCACAATTCAGACTGTTTTACTAGTCAGAACTGCGTGATTTAACGAACTGGGCCATTCCGTTGGCTAAAATATTACTTCTCTGTGCAAAAGGGCGTCATCGTGAAGATCTTATTACGATGTTTAAAATAATGCGTGGTGATTTTAAATGTGATTTGTCGAAACTCTACACCCTGAATACAGATCCTAGGTTAAGAGGCCATTGTTTAAAGTTAAATCGTCAAAAATTCAAGAACAATGTGTGTGGAAATTTTTTAACCAACAATATTTTTTAATCCTGTAACAATTTTCTGAAAAACTAATCTGATCAAAAATTCTTGCTGAACTAATCCGGAACCCATCAATGTACATTATTGAAATTTTTTGTCAATCCCTCCGAGAATTAGGGTAGAGGACAAAAGTTTTTTGACACATTTTTTGCGGAAATCCCAGAAGAAAATAGATTTTGCATAAATAATAATTTGCTAATTTATCCTAAGGGTTTCATTTGATACCCCACATTTTTTTTTTTAATAATATTTATTGTTATTGTCGTACACAAATTTGTTTACATTTCCCCAGTGTGTTTTTTGAACTCTATAATTTTCCTGTATGTGGGTGACAAAGTTGTAAAAGCACGCCAAATTTCAACTTTCTAGGTCCAGCCGTTTGGTCACAATTTCTACCGTACAGACATGACTGACGTGTGACATGTGTTTTTGTTGTTGTCATACATAAGAAGACCAGTAACCCTAGAACCATTGACAATAAAATAATATAATATGTAGGAGTCCCTTCTTTGACGATGCAGGCCATGTTGAAAAACCACCGAAAAACTGACAAATGTTTTAATATAAAGAGCATAGGAAAACCGTCGATTTAGCGGAATACCGAAAAGCGGTATTTCTCAAATCCATAAGCATACTCAGTGGAGTAACTTTTTATGTCCCCCCCCCCCCCGCAGGATTTTCTTTGGGCCCCCTAATGGGTGTGTGAACTTTGTTTTGGGAGAACAAGCAAATAAAACAAACAAAATTATATGGTGTGAATTATAACACATTTCAGGGTTTTATAGGTATTTACCAGTGGCGCAGCCAAGGGGGGGCCGACGGACCTGGGCCCCTCCCACGACCAGCAAATTACACTGCGCTGCTCGAAGAGTTGAAGATAAAATTTGTTAGCCACAACAGTAGTTCATTTTTAAATTACTTCATTGTAAACAATATTGGCATTTTTTATTTATTTATTTTTTTTTTTATAAATAAATTTTTTGTTAAGATTGCCTACTCTTGATAGGGGCCGTTATTGTTCAAGTGAAAATACATCACTTTCCAAATATGCTCCAATGAATTATATGAAGGGGAGCGTTGATCCTTTTTCCCCCTGACACATCGACTAAAACATTCGCCCAGTCAAATGACAAAACTGTTTTAAGCAACTAATTACTCGATTCAGATAAGATAAAGTGGAAATCAGACTTCGGTATAACCTTCACACGAGTCTGTTCGTTCGGTACAAATTGTGGCCAAGCTGCTGATTTAGAGAACTGAACATAAGTAAGAAAAATATTGTGACTTCAAAAATATATCTCGCGAAAAATATAAATAAATACTACTATGTATTTATCGAAGAAAAAGTCAAGTGAAAGTTTTTGATACATGGATTAACAATTACATTTTTTTATCAACAAATAATGGAAATATTTGCTGATACGCCACTGGTATTTAATAAGTGTAAGAAGCCAACAGAATGCTGGATGTTTAGGAATATTTTTTCTATAATCACATCAAATACAATAGTTTTTTGATAATCGTTTTTATTCTTTATTGGAGTAAAAAATTCCTCACAATAAAATTTAAATTAAAATATGCCAGCAATTTTTTCTGCATTTGCTTCGTATACAAGTCTTCATGAAATTAATAAGAAATATGTTTATAAATGGCTTCTTTTTGAATTTCAGAAACGTATTTCTCACTATTAACAATGTGTTATTAGATTTAATATCTATAACAATATTTTCCAAAAACAAAATATGATCAAAAATACCTCTCATACGTTTCCGGTTTACATCAATGTACATTACTTCGATTGTTGCAGATTTTTAGTTTATACCCTTTGCGTTACAGTAACTTCTTTAGTACATTTTAGGAAAAAAGGTATTAATTTAAAAAAAAAAAATAACAACTACTTTTCGTTCCTTAATCTACGTCTTAGCTTTCTTCTATTACCACAAAATAATTATTTTTTTTTAAATAATTATTTTTTTCAACGATACAAAAACGATACAAAATCGATAGGTTTCGAAAAACTTAACTGATCAAAAATTCCTGTTGAACTATTCTGTTGCCTTCAATGTACATTATGGAGATTTTTCTCTGATTTTTTGACTAACCTCTGTAGGAAATAGGGTTGGGGAGAAATGTTTTTGGACATATTTTTAGCAAAAATCCCATAAATATATATATATATATATTTTTTTTTTTTGTTTGCCAACGCATCAAGAGGTTTCATTTGATACCCCAATCAAAATTTAAAACGAAAAATATATATATTTATTACATACATATTTCTTTATATTTATCCCGTGTTTATATTTTTGAACTTTCTATATTTTCCTTTATGTGGGTCAAAGACGTGTTTAACAAGCAGGCCAAATTTCAACTTTCTATGTTCAGCCGTGTGGCTATAATTCTTACTGTCACATGACCTACTAAACCCTAAACTAATTTCATAAAAAAAAAGTTTAAATTTCGGCGTTTAAAATAAATCTAGTTGGAAATGAAAGAAAATTCGGTGGCATTTTCAACTTTCTATGTTCAGCCGTTTGGCTACAATTTCTACCGTACAGACACATGAGTGATATTATAAGGGTTTTTTGTTGGTCGTTCCTACAAAACCCTAAAAAACGACTTCTCCCTGCGGTTTCAGGCGTAGCGGTCGCATTGTTACGCCATTGATCATTATGTATCCATTCTTTTGCGTTTAGCAGATTGCGTGAGGTAAATGGAGACTTGAAAGATCAATTTGTAAGATATTAATGACCAAGAGATTATAAGAATACATTATTGAAAAATAAAAATGCAACTTCATGTTACTATTGTTAAGTAGCATCTTAACAAATTTCCCAAAGTTCAATAAAGAACAAGAAATGACATTGCAAAAACTAAAAGTCTGTCAAACCATGTAACTCAATCCCGTTATTGACCAACGTCCATTCTTAAGCTGTTCTGTACATATTTGTAGTTCCATATTTCAAAAAAATATTACGAAGTTGCGGTCAATTTTTACAAAAATTCACATAAACCCTTTTTCATATTGGCAGATGTTGGGTAGGGTTTAAAATAGGCTACAACAATTACCCAAAATAAAGGGGACATAGAGTTGAGAATTCTTTAAAAACGTAACTGTATGAAAGTTATTACAATTGACATAGACATCAATCATATTCTTAGGTAAAGAATAGGCATATAACGGCGCTTAGTGGTGGTAAATGAAGGCTAGTTCTGCACAGAACCCACTGGGAAATATTTGCAAGGGTTTCGTATGACAAGTGACAGCGTAAGATAAGCGTAATACAAAACGAAAAGGACAGTTGGACAGCGGGTGTTTTGCTTAAGATCTCGTTTGGCACAGATTGTTGCATGGATTTAAACTGATCGATCATTTGATAATGCACGGGAGTTAATTTAAAAATTGTTACTAACTACTTAAAGCTATACAATAACTGGTTAAACATTTTTTTGTGATTCTTATCGAAATGTGTTTTTAATTGTCTAGTTTTTTCGAAAAATTTGGGTAATTTATAGGAATATTCCTTTGCCTTGCGATGTATTATTTGTTTATTTTTAGTGTTGAGCAATATTTTAATGTGTTCATTCATATTTTGCTTGCTAATTGGTTTGTTTATTTCCTTGAAATATTTAAATAGATATCAAGTAAACCCAGTAGCCTATATAATAAAATGTGTATTAACTGAAAACAGTTGTCTAAGCCAACTCATTAACCCATTTATGACCATTGCAAAAATATATATTTCTTTATATATGTTTAGTCTAGAAATATTTTTTTCTAGATACACCATTTATAAACAAATCTCTTATCTACTTAGAACAATGACAGCTCGTCATTTATAGTGCCCATGCAGTGCAATTGTAATATAAGGTTTCGTCACTTTCTCATGGCTTCTTTGAATTATTGGTAAGTACTTTACTTTTTTTTTAAGGATGGAAAACCTGTCATAATGCAACAAAAACATACTTTAAATTATGTTTTTTTAACAAAGTTAAAAATCAACTGTGGCCACCACAGTACCGACCGCCATTACAAGGTACTTGTTTAATTTATGCTGCTTTATCAAAAAATGTCTCAAATAAAAGTTGTTAGTTATTATTTTTATAGCAACTTTTGTTAAATAAATTTTTTCGAAATATTTATCTGTTGTATTCGCAAAAATCTTAAAACCGACACGAGTAAACTCCCATTTCTAGTTAACCGATTTTTACCGAAAGGATCTACTCGTGCCATTGATGTCAAAAGCTTAAATATGAAGTTTCATAAAAATCCTTTTAGCCGAATTTGCTCTGCACGTGTACACGGACCGACAGACATCATACTAAAAATAGTCAAAACGTTATGTAGGGACCTCAATTCGTGGAGATCCAACGAAATCTTGAAATGTCAAAATTGGTATGATCACAATACCTCCCTTATATATGTTGGCGGTCGGTAAAAATGTTTCTTGGGCATAATGTCGCTTATTTTACATTAGGTCGTTAATGACTCATTGGGCACATGTTTAAAATAATTTATATAGAGATATATATATATAGAAATACTCTCAATGGCTAAAATTTTAGAGGGAATTGAAAATATTGGAGACGTACCAGAAAATATTTATATTTTACTACCAAATGATAGAGGTAAATAAACCGACTCTGATTCTTTCGACGAAGAATGTACTGATCCCGACAGACTATATCATGATCAACTGTAAGCTCTAGCCGAAGTACGATTTTGCAATGAAGAAAATGCGAAATAGTTCCATTCGAAAACTAAAATGCCCAACTGGACTCCGAAGTTCACACCAATACAACATTTGATTATAATAGGAGAAATAGAAGATGTCGCATATGTAGGGTGACCATTCGTCCCGCATTTTAACATTTTGTCCCGCATTAAGATGCGTCCCGCAAAAGTCCCGCATTCTGGATTTGGGAGGTGAGGACCTTTTTTTTTGCTCTTCACTTGGATTTGGGAGATGAGGATCTTTTTTTTGCTCCGTCCCGCATTGCCTTCTTAAGAAAATGGTCACCCTACTCATATGCCAAAATAAAACGACAAAAGTTTGCGACAGATGTGAGATTCCACTCCTTGACAAATGTTCTAAAGAATATCATTATTAATATTTTAAGCAATAAGTAAATAAAAAATTTTTTAAATATAATAAATAACTTAAATTTAATTATTAATAATAATAATAATAATAATAATAATAATAATTGTCGCCATTTATATCGCCAGGGTTTGGGATGCAGTCGTGTGTATTTAGCTCCACTAGTCTCTAGTATGACGCGGCTCAAAAGGTTGCTGAAGTTTGAGATTAGTGGACGCTTGTCAAGACCTGACAAACCCCATAATAATTGTCGATATAAAACTCGTCAAAAAAATACATATAATATAGTAATACATAAATATATTAAAAAAAATATTATTTTAGTTGTATGTCAAAAATTCAGAAACCGAATAAAATGATCTTTCTATTAATATTTTTTTAGAATATTTTTGAAAATTTTGAATTACTTAATTACTGAATTTTTGACGGTAGCTTATTAAATAAAGTTATTGCCATATATCTTTATATATATTGATATCTCGATAATATCCATTATCGGTTCATAATGGTTCGGTGTTTCGGAATCATCAACTTGTTATAACCATATCGCGTATCGTATGCGTGTGATTCACCTAACAGTTGAAATAGATTTTTATTTTTAAATGCTTAAAATAAAGTTTCTAATATATATAATGAGGGTACTGTTAAAATATTACCTTTTTTAAACAAAAATTTACATGAAGATCTAAATGGTTTCCCTGTTACGGTTAGTATTGCCGATTTCTGTAATTTAAATATTCAGTGTGCCTCAGTTGATCTTCCCCAGCAGATTATACCATAAGATATAACAGACTGAATATTAGCGATATAAAAAATTCTACATACATTAGTGTTAGTAAGGTTTTTAAGTTTTCTTAGGCAATAAAGAGCTTTGGCGATTTTTGAAGAAATATCATTTATATGGTTTTTCCAATTTAAATTATTATCAACAATCATCCCCAAAAATTTAGTATGATGGCATGTTTTAATATTTGATATAATTCTAGAATCTATAATTTTTTAACTGTAATTGCACCTCCATTTTAGCCAACTGGGTCGATATCGTCCCAGCTCGTATTTTGGTAGCTATTGATTACAAATGTTTTTAAATATTTTTTCTGTATATTTGTGGATCTTTTAAGATACAATAATAATCTGACAATGATTTAACGAATATACGACAAAGAAGTAACGTGATTTTAAAAATTAAAGTTTAGTAATAATAATATCCTCGGATAAAAACGACGACTGATTTAAAATGTTAGATGTAAAGTAATTAATATTCAATGAAAGTTATTAGTCATTATTGGAGAAAAAAAAAGTAATTTAAAAAGATCGTATCATTACAATAACATAACCTAACTTATTTTGTAAATGTAAGTAGGGGTACTTACGATAAGCCATATATTGTATTGTAGCATTTCTATTTTGGATTCTTAACTTATTAAATTGGCTTCTACATATTTTTTTCATCTTTTTCGACTTTTCCCTTTTCTCTCTTTTACATAATTCTCTCTTTTGACTGTTTATAATGTTCTCAGTGTCGTCGTGTC
This sequence comes from Liopterus haemorrhoidalis, assembly GCA_963971575.1. NCBI lineage: Eukaryota > Metazoa > Arthropoda > Insecta > Coleoptera > Dytiscidae > Liopterus > Liopterus haemorrhoidalis. The sequence goes on from OZ020611.1 coordinate 61,141,157, forward strand.
TGGCTACCGTATTTCGTTGTTTTGATTATTTTACCATAATTTCTTTTTTTCATATTTCTTGGATTTTGTTATACTCCCTTCTACAATTGGCTGTATATGGAAAATAGGTTTTGAGTAATGTAGCGTTAATTATTTTTATAATGTAAAGCAAGCATGTCAAACTCAAAGGTTAACATGGGCCAAATTAAAAAGGTTTAAGTTTAGGTGGGCCGCAAAAAAAAAATATATTCAATGTTCATAGAAACGGAGGTTTATTTCGAATAGTAAAGTATAAAAAAAAATAACAAGAAAAACTTAATGTTTACTTCCTGACACTTGGCTTCTCTTCTCTGCTACTATCTTTCCTATCTCGGGAGAAATCCTGTTCGCAGTTATTACTTTCAAAACTGACCCAAGGTGAGCATCGTTAATTCTGGATCTGAGAGGAGACTTATTTCCTTTCATAAGTGTAAATAACTGCTCGCACCGATAAGTACTTCCGAACATGGATATAATTTTATATGCGAATTTTCGAGTATTTTGAAACCTGGCTGGTAAATATTTGTAAAATTCAGGCACACCAGTTTCAATGAATTTTGCCTTCAAATTTGAATCGCATTGCATCTCGATCACCTCCATTTGCATATGACTAGGTACTGAATCTATATTTATTGATAAAATCGAAGAAAACAAAGAAAAATTGCTTTCCAAACAATTAAAATCTGCAAATCTTGTTTCAAATTCAGTTCTAAGACTTAAAACCTTTTCTGAATATCTCAGATACGATACATTTGTATCTAAACTTGATTTGTTCATGTTGCACGTCGGAAAGTGTGCTAGATCTCCATCTTTCAGTTGCTTTTCCCAAAGAACTAGCTTACATTTGAATGTTTTACATTTGTCACACATGTTCGTAATGATCTGATCTTTTCCTTGCAGCGCTAAATTTATATCGGTTAAGTGTTGTGTTAAGTGTGTGTTGAACCATGAAAGATAAATCCTGCAACCATATTGGATCAGAAAACAAACTTACGTCTTGATTTTTAGTTATTAAAAACTGACATATTTCTTCTTTCAAATCCCAGGATTGTTTGAGAATCTTGCAGCAGGATAACCAACGTACCTCGGTATAGTAGGACAAACCCGAATATTCGCATTGTAATTCACTTAAGAAAACAGAAAATTGTCGCTGATTTAAGCCTCGAGATCTTATAAAATTAATAACTTTTTTTATATATGATAACACATTTTCCATTTTTATTACCTTCGTGCATAATACTTCTTGGTGTATAATACAATGCGTATGATGAATGTTGGAACCATCATGAATTTCACTTAATTGTTTTCATAGTAATGCCACGAAGCCGTTGTTTTTTCCGGTCATCGATGGAGCGCCATCAGTAGCTACAGAAGTTAATTTTGACAGAGGTAGATTGTATTATTGCAACAGTTCATAAACACGATTAAATATATGTTGTCCTGTAGTAGTACCACGCATCGGTATTAGTTCTAACAATTCTTCAAAAATAAGCGCCTTTTATTGTGGAAATTTTATGACGTGATATGATAATGAGAATTATAAGAGTATGAAACACAAAACGCCCAAAAAAGCTTGCTTTTGAAAACATAGACGCCCAATTCGGCACTATCACAATTTGTCGTAAACGAGGCGCAATTTGCCTTTTTCGGTCGCCCAATTTGCGATAAATCGCCCAGCCTGGCAACGCTGTGCATGACTAATAAACAAATGACGTTGTTAGTATTAGTGGAAGAGATGCGTCTGCCCGTAATTTCAAAACATACATGCCACGCGACTTATATCTAAATCATTAAGATAGGCAACCCTAACGAGGCAACTGTTAATACCTATCCTATTCTTATACTACGTCGGTCGGGCCGCAAAAATACTAGTTTCGGGCCGCAAAAATACTAGTTTCGGGCCGCATGCGGCCCGTGGGCCGCGAGTTTGACACCCTTGATGTAAAGTATAACTGTTATTTGGTTAAGTATTTTATCAGTATTCGTAATTTCATCATTCTCGGGTGTCTTTATATTTATTCAGTTTATTATTATAAGATATTTCTTTAAAATTTAGGAAATACTGTGTCAAAGTTTATTTGTTTATTTATTTTCATCATTTCTCTTATTTAAATTGAGTTGTATTGATTGACTTTTTGTTTTTTTTTTTTCCTATGCCTTTCTGCCTAATTTCCCGAATCTGTTTAATTTGCCAGTTCTCCACTGATTAAATGCATGAGACCAAAGGTACGGTGTAAAATTTTCATAATTTTGTAATATTTTAATGCCTGTATTCATAAACAATCATTACTCTATAATGCCTCGTTATAGAATGGCGGATCTTTGAAATAAAAAAAAAAAATTGAAATTTTACATTCAAACGGACCGTTTCTGATAATGTGATATACCGACAGTAATGAACGTTTATGAATACGGGCATAAGACTTGCTATTTAATTAAGTAAAATGAAGGGGTATATTTGTACGAAACAGGCCAAAAGTCAATCCGAGTAACAGTGTTCAGAAGGAGTGAATAGGTACTATTAGTTTCTAAATAGAAATTGTTCACATGCCACGTTATCGTTTTGTGTAACATAAATAAATAAGAACCTCTATTTAGCATATTTTAATAATTATGCCCAATCCATTTTGATAAATCATTATTTTTATCTTTCTATGAAGACATCTAGCACAATAATACAAATAAAATGGATTTATATGGGTACTGTAACCGCATTGAGGTAACAAATAGTAAAGGCTGAAGCTGCAAATTGTCGTGTTCCGTATTCTATTGAATAGTAAACGGTAAACCACCCACTGCAAGTGTTAGTGACCAGGTGCCACGCGCGTTGCTCGCTTTTTCCTCCCGTTAAGGGTTAAATCCCTGTAATGTTGGTTCACATAGCACCCACTTCTCACACCAATGGATACCGTATAATTCCAGTGCAGTAGAAGTTACTGTAAAACCTTTGTACATTCAGAGCAGTAGCGCACCCAGGAATTTGGAGGGGGGGCGTAGACAAAATTATTGAAATAATTCTCATTTCTAAAAAGTGATGATTTAAAAAAAGAGCTCCTCGCTTCGTCTGAAATACAAGTGATGACCTAAAAAAAAGGTTCTCACTTGTGAAATACAAGTGATGATCTAAAAAAAAGCTCCTCACTTCTGAAATATAAGTGATGACCTAAAAAAAGGTCCTCATCTTTATAAATACAGTCGACTCCGCTTAATCAGGACACCGGTTAATTGGGACAGCCGCTTATTAGGGACAAATCCTAAAGAACGGAAACAAAACCGAGGAAATATCGTAAATTTACTTCGCTTTTTCGGGACAATATTCCGTTTAATCGGGACAGTAATCGTGTGAATTCCCGTGGTGCCGGGAATTCATGTTGGAGTGGGGATTCACTTTGACATCATTATGTATAAGCGTTGTTTCTGTGGTCGAGTTAATGTAAATTTAGTGTAGTGACTCACTGACATAACTCTTACCGGCATGCCAAGAAAGGATTTGACACATTTGATAGCATTGGATTTAGTACGTATATAATTTTTTAATATATATGTGATATACATATAGTTTTGTGACTTGTTTTATTTTTCTGCAATTTATCAAATAAAATACATATAAAAAAAAAAACACTAATCCTTTAATTTTTGTGAAACTTAATAATTGGGCCAGCCGCTTAATCGGGACAAAATGTACTAGTCCCGATGTGTCCCGATTAAGCGGAATCGACTGTATATATATTTACCTAAGACCGGTGATAAAAAATTTAAAAAACTGGTATTTCCCCCTTTATGACCCCCCCCCCACCCGGGGTGCAACACTGATTCAGAGGGAGCTGTTGTATTATAAAACGTATTAGATTATTAAGGATTTTGTAGGTATAACTAAGAATCTTGTACACCAAGGATGGCGAAGATTTCGGTGTTCAGGGTTTTCTAACTAAAACTTTAGATTTTTTTTGTGTTAACACGCACTATAATTTAGATTATTATTTTTTTTTTTAGTTTTATTTCAACACACACTAAAAAAGCTCTCATCTTTGTGCTCGTGATTGGTTTGCAGATTGTTGGTGTAAGGTAAGACAGTGTTTCTCAAACATTTGCAACATATGTCCCTATGCCGGGGCTTTGAGAAATAGGAGAAGCCTTTAAAATTACTGGGGTCCGTGCAGGCTGCAGAACCAGGGGCTTGCTTATTTTTATTTTATTTAATCATTATCAAATGTTATTATTATTATTTTATTACTTGGGGTTTGTCAGGTCTTGACAAGCGTCCATTAATCGCAAACGTCAGTAACCTTTTAAGCCGCGTCAGACTAGAAAGTAGTGGAGCAAAATACTCTGCCCCCTTCCAGAACTGTTGAAAGCTTTGTTATCACTTGTGTTTTGGTGACGACCTTTTTGATTTTTTAGGACATCACTTGTATATTACAATTAAATTGAGTGAGTAGGTTTTTTGGTCACCTATTTTCGTCAGTATTAATAACGATAAATAATGGTTCCCCCCTCAAATACATCCTGAACCCACCCCCCACCCCAAAGTAATGATCTATATTAATAAAATTGGAAGCTATATCCGTTTTTTCTTTTTTGTTTTTTTCGTTCTCATATTTGGTTCGTACGTAAGTGATTATAAGACCGCGAATTTGTGTAATGTATTACAATTTTTTTAATTCGTCTTTGACTGTGTACTACTCTCAGAGGCATCGAGAACCATCGCCGAACCAGGGGAAAAGATTCCTTCTAGGTCGACAAAATAAATCAAAGAACAATAGATTGGGGCCTTTCCCTGAGCTCCTAAGAACCTCGGGCCCTGGGAATTCTACCCCCTCTCGTCGAACCTGACTACTTCATGACTAATATTGATGTGGATTATAGATTACAGTTATCAAACATTACCATTAAAAATCTTTGAATTGTGGCAAACATACTTAAAAACGTCCTAATGAATCTACGGAGTGATTATTTAATGGCGAGACGACGTCACTGGAAGTTTTAATAATTTGCCGTTTCATATACATCGTAGCAGGCGATTATGCGCGCATTCGCATAATCTTTTTTTCTTCATAATCAAATTTTCTTCAAGGTTATTATAGTCATAGTATTCTGCTAGGAGGCACGTAAAATTCTGTATTCGAAAACCTTTTATTTTTATTAACATTATCGTGCAATATTTATCCTATACTAAGTCTCATAATAGTTGGTGTATACTAAATTTCATCTCTCTAGATCCTGGATTTGCTATAACTTCTAATGGTGCTAAGCGCCCAGAGCGTCCGAATGAAGACACAACTGAATAGATGGTCAAAGAAATTTATGATATCCTGTTGGACGACCGCCGAATATAGATACGTCAGCTAGCGAAGGTGGTACTTATTTCAGACGAATGTGTGTTTTATATCCAGCACGAGCATATGGGCATGAAAAATCTATCGGTAAGATGGGTTGCGTCTGCTCACAGTGAATCAAAAACAGAATTTCGTAGTACCATTTCGAATCAATGTTTGGGCTTGTACAAGTGCAATCCAGGTTTTTGTGGCGTTTAATAACTTTTGATGAAACATGGATCCATCACTATACACCAGAAATAAAATAATAATCAAAACAGTGGATTTCTCCTGACGGAACATGCTCCGATGAAGGCAAAAAGGGTTCCCTCGGCCGCTAAGGTCTTGGCAAAGATTTTCTGGGATTCTCAAGGCTTAATATTCATTGCCTAACTGGAAAAGAGGAAAACGTTCAAAAGACAATTTTTTTTCCGCTTTATTGAATCAATTATGTGCTTAGTTATTGAAAAAACGGCCCCATTTGGCGCAGAAAAAATATCTGATCCACCATCTGTTCCAAATTGGTCTAATTGAGCTATGAACTGCTCTCTCATCTATCCTATTTTCAAGATTTGACCCCTTGCGAATTCTTTATCTTTCCAAACATGAAGAAATGGATCACTGAAAAAGATTCGCATCAAACGAGAAAGTCACCACTGAAATACACCTATTTTTCAGAATTCAAGAAATCGTACTTTTTAAATGAAAGAAGTTGAAATATCGTTGGGCAAAATGCATCGAACTAAAAGACCATAGTCTTTTAGAAAATAAGTCGCATTTTGAAAAAAAAAAAAACAGAACTGACTTTTCAAAATTACTGACTCAAACACCCTTCGTACAACTTGCACAAAAATTCGTTCGTCGTAGTGGAAAATTAAGCACTCGAAGTTGTGGCATCTTACAAATATTTAGGTTGTACTCTAATAATGACTGGGATACAGAAGTGGCAATTAAAACATGGACTGCGTAAACCAGAAATGCTTTTGAGACAATGAAATCATTCCTATGTAATAAAAACCTTAATATCCAGCTAAGGCATCTTATGACAAAATTTTGCTGTACGGAACGGGAACATGGATACTTACCAAATCTGTGTAAAATGCTGAATTATTGGAAATGTGGATATCCAGAAAAATCGTAAAACTCATAGGTTAATAAAATCAAAAACAAGGAAATCCTTAGGATCCCGACAAACAGTTAGAAATGATGTCAACCATTGAAAATGCAAATTTCAATATGTCTGTAACAGAATGCAGTATCACATATGTAGGCCGGAAGAACAAATCATTAAGGGAACGTAGAAAAAGAGTACATGGAAGAAGAATAACACCTTGGCTGAAAAATCTCAGAGACTGGTAGGGAGAAAGCACCATTTTCCTGTTCTTTGAAGTTGTAACCAAAGTCAAGATATCCCTAATGATAGGCAATATCCACTAAGAGAGCAGCACAAAAAGTAAAAACTAAAAACAATGTGAAACATTGTTTTAAAAATGATTCTGTAGAAGTCAGGAGACCTTTAATCAACTACAAACTTGTTATAGTTTTTAAGTTTTAATATTTCCTAAAAATATATGGTTTGTGAAAGACCAGGTTTCAAGATTTAATCTCAGGAAAACTCTTAATTAAACTAGAACTTTTAAAAACAAAATAACACGATTAAAAGAAGTAATTTAATTAAATTATCTCTGTTATTCGCGCTGTCAAAAACAGGACAAATTCAAAACGAACATCATCTTTAAAGCAAGCAAAACATAAAACAGTTATTCAAAGATAACAAAAGGATTTAACAATAATGCGAAACAAGATTGAAATTAAAGATTTCCGAAAACAGTTGATAAAGCAATAGCAGAACACGAACTCGCAAAAATGTACACGTGTCTGTTAAAGCGTATATACAATTAGAGTCTCAACAATTTTTAATATTATTTTTTTAGGGTTTCGTGGGTTAGAATGCTTATCCCACGATATCAAGCCAGTGACGTCATTGTTGGTGCCCCCAATTAATGACGTGAAACCAATAGAAACACTCCGGAGTTGGTTTTATGTCCATTGCCTAGCAACGAAGCGACTATGCGAATTCTGATTTCTGCGCGTATGATGTCATTGTCCTGATCTCGTCGACAAAGCACTTTAACACCATGAAACACTTACACCGTCACTCAATTTTCAGTCATGATATTTCCTATGTAAAATACTAGAACTTTGTCCATTTAACCAAATCTCTATCTATAATATTAAGAAAGATAGCAATGGTGAGCCACTTGGCTGGGACACCCTGTATACTAGTGCTGTCAGAAATCGATCTTGACGGAACCGCAACCGGTTCCAAAAAAAAAAACGGTTTCGGGCTTACCCGGTTACCCGGTTTCGAAATCGGGTAATCGGAACCGGGTATCCGCAACCGGGTAATCGGAACCGGGTATCCGAAACCGGGTAATAGGAACCGGGTATCCGGAACCAGGTAATCGGAACCGGGTATCCGGAACCGTGTAATCGGAACCGGATATTCGGGATGAGGTGTCCGGAACCAGGTTACTTCAAAATTACGTACCGGTTTTACCCGAAACCCAGAACCGGATACCCGTTAAACATGTTTCGGTTTCCAACATCATAACAGTTATGGTTATTGTGATTGAGATACGTTCAGTAATACTTGCTGACGTGCATCTACTACGTACGGTTTTTGTTATATACATTTTCAATTTTGAATAGAAACAAAAAAAAAAATAGTAATCGTTTCTTTATTTTAATTCTAAACAACTTCTTTATAATATATATTTTTGATATATTACAACTATATTAATTATAATGTATGTTGCGCCGAATTTAATTTTCTCACACTAAAGGATCGTCGCACTGACATGAAAATTTTGCATAAAATTCTTAATAATCTATTATCGTGTGTTGAACTACAAAATTTAATCACTATTAATGTTCCAGTGTACAATACGCGATCTTCTTCGCTTCTTTGTATACCTTTTGCGAACACGAATTCTTATCAAAACTCTCCAATAGTCAGACTCTGTACAAGGGCCGGCGCTAGGATTTGCGAGGCCAAGGATTTGTTGTCATTATTAAAGACAAAATATGCATGAATACTCTAAATTCTAAATAGGTATCTCATTTTCATCTAACACAAGATGTTTGGAATTTGGGAATTCCTAAGTAGGTACTATCGCAAAATTTTGTAATTTTAAACATCTGGCACTCCTGTACTAAATATTAAGAACTCGGAATCGCGTATCTAGAACCGGATATTCTAAGCCGGGTATATGAAATCGGGTATCCGAAACCGGGCATTCGAAACCGGGCATTCGAAACCGGGTAATCGGAACCGGGTATTCGAAACCGGGAATCTGGAACCGGGTATCCGAAACCGGGTATCCGGAACCGGGTAGTAGGAACCGGGTATCCGGGTAACGCGAAAATTATAAACCCGGTTTTACCCGAAAACCGGAACCGGGTACCCGAAATACCGGTTTCGGTTGCCAGCACTACTGTATACCCACAATTTGTCAGTTAGAAAATACCTACAAAATCCTGAAATGTGTGAAAATTCACACTTTATATATATTTTTCTTCTCAACATAATGCGCATTAATTTTCTATTTTAACTGGTTTATATCAAATGGAAAAGGAGACAGAATGTGAAAATTGTACACACCCCTGCCCCAGAGAATGGCAGTGTTCTGCGAGATGACGTGTCGAGATTATCACATATAGGATGAGTAACCATGGGTAACGGGGGTTGCAACGTGATAACGAAGGAGAAAATCTGATTACACAAATGTACTGGGCTTGTTAAAATGTCCAGTATTGAATATTGTAGTGGACACTGGCCACTGGGCACTGGCTACTCGACGCAGGACTGCGACGAACAGCTGAGGTTTCGGTCATCTGTTCTGACGGCCCCGCTATGATGAGAGGACAGAGGTCGGGAATATTGACAAACTTTTGGGTATATGAAGGTTTTAGGTTATCTCAACATTCCGAACTATATTGTGTTCATAACTAGGATGTATTATACATGGATTAAAACTGCCATCTCTAAAGGAAAAGTTCTAGATTTAATATGCAAAATTAGTGACTAGAAATTAATGTTACGAAGTTATTATACTTATACTGTAAATATTGTAATGTAATCGAAAAACTAATGGCCAATAAAACAATATATTTATAAAAAACACAAAAATTTTCTAAATCCGATAACTGTCGAAATATTTATGAGATCAAAAATTGGTACTATTCTGGTTCAAATTAATGTGCATTTATAAGATTTTTTCAGATTTTTAGATTAAAGCTATGAGATATGAAACAAAAGTTTGTAACAAAAAAATTAAGTAGCAAAGTAAGAAATACAGAAACTACAAACAGGTAAAACGAAACATGACAGAATTAGAAATACGGTTCATATGCAATCTGGGAACAGTTCCCGTAGAACATTTAATAGAACAAAGACAGTTACGGTTGTTTAGACTTATGTGTACAATGAGCCATAAAAGAGAAGCAAAATGATTTTTAAAGCAAGAACATCTAAAAAAAAAGCTCATAGGAAGACTAAGAAGAACGTAAAAAGTAGTGGCGGCTGAGACAGGGTGGCACTAGGCAGGGCCGCCGCGTGAGTATGAGGCGCCTTTGTGAAAACTTTTATTTGGCGCCACTTACCCCCCCCCCCCTCAAAAAAAAATCTAAAAATAAATAAATTTATATATTTATACAAAATTTAAAAATACATACATATATAATCAAACTACAGATCGGAGTAAGATAAATGCAATAATATATGTTTTTTAACAATTGTTCACAAATAATCAATCTTTTATTATTAAAATAAAATCACAATAAAGATAATGTTATATTTGTATTATTGATAATATAAATTAGATCACATTATAAATGTATCGATTACATGTTAGTTTTGGTGTATTATAACTGTATTTTATTATAACTGATGTATTATAACTAAAAAGGGCGAATTCTGATTAAAAAAATCATATAATATTTATTCTTCTTGCTTTAGCCGCCACAAAATTCTTAATTAAATCTCTAATACCTAAGGTATCCATGATATCATTTTCGATGGATATTAACGATAAATACGTTAGACCGGACCGGACCGGTTAGTCCGGTTGTCACCGGACATTGTGGAGCGTAAATAATTTTTAATAAGTTTTAATTTTGAAAAACTCCTTTCTCCTGAAGCTACTGAAACTGGTTAAGTTAAATAAATACGTAATACTATAGTTATATTGGGAAAGGTGTTAGTTAGATTATTTCTATAAATTGTAGTTTAATACGTCGTGCGGAGACATGTTGTTTTTTACAAAATATTGCAAAATTTTTATTTCATCAAGCAAGGATACACCGTCAATATCCCGATTATCCGAGTTTTTTTGATCGGTAAGTTTGATGTGTATAATTTTGCAGTGTTTTGTTAAATCTTCATCAGTCCAATCTTTCAATTTGCTTATGTCGTGAATGATCTTAAAATCATCGTTATGAGTATTTAGAATAAGAATTTAGAATTTAATTTGTATTTTCTTTGGAATGGCACCCCTATGATCAGGCGCACTAGGACAGAGTCCTCCTAAAAAAATGTAATAAGAAAAACTGAGTTTAAAATCTCATTTATACTTTAAAATTGCATTAAACTAGCTAATATATGCATATACTTATCTTTTATTTCTAATTCAAATTTTTTTCACATAAGTGTTAGATTTTAAAAATTTAGATCAAGAAAACAATGCTGTGGACACTACACGTAGTGTCCCGATACACAGTGTTGCCACATGTGATTTCTAATGTATTTATCTACGCTAGTAATAAAAATGAACTGAAAAGGGCAACAGCGGCAAGTTGTTAGTGTGTATGTGTTAGTGAATTTAGGCCGGCGGCCTTAGCTTAATTCGTTTGTTTTGATTTGTGATAAGTAGCTCAGACGTGAAACTGGATACAGTGCGTTATATTAAACCTAACGTGCTTCGCTATAAAATTATATTATTAATAAAAATTATTGGTCCTCATTGGCCAAAATTGAATATTTCACAATCGAACGAAAATGGAAATAGAACTTAATAGAGAGTTCAGTAAAAATGGTAAACAACGGTAATAATTTAGAATAATAATAATAATATATTTATTCGTGTTAATACATGACAACATGCTTACACAAGTCAAAAGTAATAAAATTGAATAATACAATACATCATTTACAGGTTAAAATATTACAAATTAATAAAGTTACAATAATAAAAATACATAATATAAATAAAATACTAGGACAAGAACATTATAATTTTGACAAATTTGCAAGTAGTTATAGTCATATCTAGTCATATAGGATTTCATATGGATTTAAAGCATATTCATATCATCTGTGAGGAACTCTTCATAGCTATAAAATGCTTTATTCTTAAGAAAAGATTTTAATCTTTTTTTAAAGGCATTAAGTGGCAAACATTTAATGGTTTCAGGCAATATATTGTAGAACTGAATGCAATAGTAGTTAATAGAGTATCTTGCACTATTGACTCTAATAAATGAACTACACTAGAATGAACCACACAAAGCTACAATTTTCTTAACGGTCGATGATTGAACTATCTGTAGCTCGGAGCTAAATAAAAAAATATATATAATAAAAATTTATTCACTTTCAAGTCGTACTTGGAAGTATAATTTGAAAGCGAAATATTTTTAATCATTTTTAAAGTTTTTTTTACCGACTTACACATCGCGTTTTTTGAGAAAAATCGTTTTCCCTCTACATTGTGTATATGAATTCTAAATTGTTTCACAGATTTAGTTGGATTGGGGGCCAGATATTTAAAGATCACGGAGGACGGGTGGGCGAAATTGCGGGCCGTAAGCTGGACACTGCAATATATTGATCAAAAAGTGTCCCCTCAAATATTTTACCCACCAACCGCTACTGATAGAAAGATAGAATTCAAAGAGTGGTAATGAGAAAGAGGATGAAATGGGAAGAAACAAAGACTATACAAGACTACACAAGATAGAAAGAAGTGGCAACATATATAGAGAAGGACACCGCAGGATTAATACTCAAACGCCAACACCCTGAAACCAAAAAATGGTAAAAAGGCTTTAGTGTTAAGTAAATCTAGATAATGGATATTTTGTCTGCAATAAAGAGTACAACTATTATTAATAATAATGGGTGGAATTGTTAGTTGTAAGTTAAAATACCGTAACCACGTATCTACTAATCCGTGTAACCTGAACCCGTGTAAGTCGAATACTTACTACAGTAGTAAAAAGAACTGTTATCTTTTTTGTATTTTCCACCTGTTAAAATCCCCATGAGAAAGTAAAGAATATGTGAAAAAGATGTAAAGATTTGCAATGCACATCATTGCTATTGAACTTAAGTTTTTCCCATACTCAGTAACCGTAAAGTGGAAGTAAACATTCTAAAATAGTGTCTTTTAACCAGAAGTAACAGAGAGGGCAGTGACGGTAGCCAAAGCCACAGGTCTACAAAACCTTCCCACGGAAGTGTGATTGTACACACATAACAGTACTGAAGATCGACCACCTACCCTTTACCTATGATGGCTCTTTTACCGGACAGTCAGGGACCAATATGTGAATTGTTAACATGGACTATTGTAATATTGCAATCAACTAATGAAAGTATTATAATAGAGGTAAAATAATTGTACACATAGATCTGGAACCTAGGGAAGAGAAATTTTAAAGCAGAGTACAATATAAGAATGTTGGTGTTTGAAGGTCTTATAAAAAACATAATTAGGTATGTATATACGGTGTGGAGGTGGGAAGAGCATGAACGATTGGAAATGGGGCAAAGTAAATACCTTAAGGGGGCGTACAACCATATAGTTTCTTGTACAAAACTACAATCCGAAATAAAATTGATAATAATCTTAACTTCTTATTGCAGCGAATTTGTAAATAAATAAATTGCATACAAACGCTATCTCGTAAACTCTATCTCGCTATCTCTCGATGTGGCAATTGTAGCTAATGCTTCATTCTATAAATAAGTTTCTAGCTATTTTGTTTTATTGTTAAAATAACTTATTTATTTTTAATAGTCAAATAATCACATAACACCTTTCATTGAGGAACTGCTATAGATGGAAGATGGTAAATCAATTCTTTTTTAAATTTTTATTTTCTTGTTCTTGTTTGCGCAGTTTGAATGGCAAAAAAAAAAACGTCTAAGATAAATTTACCGATTTTACTTTATATATTTAACAAAGAGGAAGATATTGATACCAATATATCAATTTTGAATTTTGTGTGACAAGTCACGTTTTGAATAATATATAGGTAATTTTGCAAAAAAAAAAAACTCGAAATACTCGTACATGCAATAAATGTTTTTTTTTTTGCAGTATAATTTAATAATGAATTTTTTGAAGTATCTTCGTTACATTGGAAAATTAGGAAAAAAAAATATCTACACTCAAATTAAAGGGGAATAAATTCTCTACAATTATCCAAAATATATGATTACATTCTTTTTGTTCCGTAAACTTGTGGAAGGTAAACTGGAGGGTGGGAACAGAATCTAACCCATCTTTGCTTTTTTCTCGTCTGCATTCCTGTGGTTTTTTCGGGACTCAGCTGATGGACCTGATGGTATATTAGGCTGACCAGATTTTTTTTACAGAAAAGGAGTATACTAAAAAAAAGTCCTCACTTCAAATCTACAAGTGATGAGCAAAAAACAAAGGTCCTCACACCCAAAATAGATAGAAGTGATGAGCAAAAAAAAAGAAGGTCCTCACTCCCAAAATAGAAGTGATGAGCAAAAAAAAGGTCCTCAGTCCCAAAATAGAAGTAATGAGCAAAAAAAGGTCCTCGGTCCTAAAATGGAAGTAATAAGGCAACAAAAAAAAAAAAAGAAAAAAAAAAACAAGTGACGAGCAACAAAGAGTATATTCAGGGTTTTTTTACAAAAATTAAAGAGTATAATACTCTAAAAAAGAGTACGTCTGGTCATCCTATGGTATACCCACAGTAAATGCTCACGTAACTAGTAACTAATTATTCTTAGCAATTTAGCTTAGCGACATATTTACATCCGTTCTTGTTGTCTACATAGTCAACATAGACTACATAGATGACATTATCTACACGATGTTTACAGGTAAAGTAGACAAACTCAAAAGAACGCGTAGACGCCCATATCTGGTTTACACACAGCAAAGGACAGCAAGACAAAACATTCGCGCGAATGTTCAGTTGTTTCCCTTTGGAAATGTTTATATTAAAAGTGTGTTTGGTCGTCATTAATAAGCATTAGTGGTGTGCTAAATATCCGTATCCATATCTGCAGATGATACTCAACAAATAAAAATCCCTATATGGGTAAGGACCTTAACGTGTAAGGACCCGTTACTCCAAGACGGATCTTAAACGGATATCATATAGATAAATTCGAATCAGTTGTCATATAAACTTGCGTTGAAAAATGCTCAGAATGGAGCAAATTTTCTCTGACGTTTAAATTAATGTATAATCGAGCATAACATTTGTTCCCATTGGTTTTCCAACTGTCTAGTACAACCTCACAACAATTTTTAAGTCGCGAATCTCTATCAACATATTATTTGCTATCGTGAACCTCCTCTCTGAAATCATTCTGAGTGCATCTTAGAGACCATTTTATGTAAAATATTATAGTACTTCAAAATAATATATATGAAAATATCAAATATTTTAACATTTAATAAAAGTATGTAATCAATTCACTTCTTCAATCCCCTTATTCAGAGTCAAATATCTCGAAAACGGTAAACTTTGTGGTATAAATGTATTGCATTAAATCAGCTTTTTTAATATCTAATTCACTCTTTAAAGTTAATAATTTAAGTATAATAATTCTGAATTTTTATTTTTGGTTCTACAATACTACTTTAAAAATGGATTTTGAGAATAAAAAACTAATATGAAAAATACCGAATAGCGTGAACTGATGCCAT
This sequence comes from Liopterus haemorrhoidalis, assembly GCA_963971575.1. Lineage (NCBI taxonomy): Eukaryota > Metazoa > Arthropoda > Insecta > Coleoptera > Dytiscidae > Liopterus > Liopterus haemorrhoidalis. The sequence continues at coordinate 61,156,467 of OZ020611.1, forward strand.
GACAAATAGTGCGAACCCCCTAGAACAGTGTTTCTTAACCTTTTCTAGCATGTGACCCTCCAAAATTATGTAAATATTGTCTGCGGCTCCCCTATATATATATATATATATATATATATATATATATATATATATATATATATATGTTGTATCAAGATAGAGGGAACACGGTTTTTCTCGAAAATGTGACGTATGAGCAAGTTTGCAAAAAAAAAATGTTAACCAAAATTTATCCAAAAAACTGATGGTAGTAATGAAATTTTAGATTTAGAAAACCGGAAGTACAAAATATTAAGGATAATTTCGAATTTTTAAATGAGAACTTATGTCATATTGGATATCTTTGGACAGAGCTTTAGAAAAGAAAGAACTTTTACATAAACATTTTTTTAATATATGTTACAGTTGACAAAAAATATAATGATGATATTCCCTATAACGACTCGAAAATAAAGTATTTTTATTTACAAGTGTTCAAAGTGAATTCCATTTTGATTTAAACACTTTCACATTCTTACTATTGAGTTACCTGTAGCTCGGAGCATAATAAAAACAAAAAGTTAAAAAATAAAACCACTTTCAAGTCGTACCTAGTTGAAAGTACTTGAAGTACCGCCAACACGAACTATTGTCATAGAAACGTATCAACCGACACATATACTTTATTTGACCTTGTATATAGTTTACTTATAGTCTGTTTCTTTGGTTTAAACGGAACTAGATTTTCAAATCTAGTAATTTTTATCGATTGAAAGAAGCTTTTGATCATTTTGTTTAGCAGGTTAGGTAGCGACAACTTAAGAAAATTAAAATTCCATTTAGTTTTGCTTAAACGTTTAGAATAGCCTGTAGTTTAAATTAGTTGTCAAAATAAGTACCGTATTTTTCGGACCATAAGACGCACCGGACGATTAGTCGCACCCCAATTTTATGAGATAATTTTTAGAAAGAATATTTATTATTACAATAACTTGTACCCAGAGCCGCAGTAAGGAAAACTTGCGCTAGGGGCGAAACTGCGTTCTGGCGCCCTTGGCAAATAATTCCAAGTGATGAGCAAAAAAAAGGTCCTCACCTAGCAAATTCCAAGTGAAAAGCAAAAAAAAAGGTCCTCACTTTCGCAATGTGGCGCCCCTTAGTCAAGCTCATTGGCGCCCTTTTCCTTAGTGCGCTAGGAGCCATCGCCCCCTCCGCCCCCTCTTACTGCGGCTCCGCTTGTACCAGCAACATTCTGTTCATCCTCAGTCTCTGTACTATCACTCGTTAATGTCATTGTTCGTATTATTTTCGTCTGAACTATTGTTGTCAATCTCTTCACACCAAGTCATCTTCGTTACTATCCAATGCGTTGATTATACCGACTTTCTTAAAAGACTTTACAATCGTCTTTTCTTTTACAGCTTCCCATGAATTTTTTACCCAGGTACTTTTAAAATTGTCGTCCGTTTCATCCGTTGCTGTAACATTGCGATTTGGCTTTATCATTCGTTTGTTCCACTCTTCCCGCATAAAATTATTAAATGGTTTATTAATCGACCCAAGAGTTGTCGTTGACTTGTAAAGCCTACAGAAATTACTAATTCTGTATTCATTTCTATTATATTTTCTTGGTTGATTCTGTTTTATGCGCTCCGAATTGATTCCACACTAATATCGCACACTTCTAAAAAACGCACCTGTATCTTCGGACCATAAGACGCACCCCAATTGTGAGTCGATTTTTCTGTGTAAACAGGTGCGTCTTATGGTCCGAAAAATACGGTATGTTAGATGTAATATTAAATAAAATATGTATCATATTTATGTTACTTAAGGTATATTTTTATGAATATTAATTAAGATACTTATAAATATGGGTAAAATTTATATCTTTCAAGATTGAAACCATTTTTATTAAATTTACATTTTTCGATCTTGTATTACTTCGCGGCCCCTAAACTAAGCTTTCACAGCCCCCCCCCCAGTGAGCCGCGGCCCCCCGGTTGAGAAACGCTACCCTAGAATACCTTCGCGAACCTCCGATTGGGAACTGCTGTTCTAATATATCTACATTAAACATTAGAGTAAATTTATTTTAATTAAAGATAATGAGTGTGTCAGTTGTTATGTTTTTGTTTGTAGGAACCGCGCGTACACATTAAACTATCACTTTCAGGTCATTCGTTTTTCTACTTGAATGCAAGATCCGTATCCGTATCCGTGGATCAGGACGTATATAATCTGTTATCTGTACCCGCGGATCTGGCTTTTATGTGATCCAGCACATCACTAACATAAAATTCTCATACGTTCTGTGTATCTAGGTTTACATTTCATATTTTCTGATATTTGCTTCCACTAATCTACCTTATGAATATTTAATTTGTAATTATTATCTCTTATACTTCTTCCGTACCGTTTTCCAAATGTTATTAATACATAATTAAATAAACTAATCGTTAAAACAAAAGATTTTGACATAAAAATTAATGAAATGATAAACTTAATATAATAAAAAAATTAATGATACTTCGTTTTTTTTATTGAATATGATAAACATTTCTTATTGAAATAAAAACAAACTAAATAATATTCTAGCCTAAAATACTGATTATCGAATCTTCTCACTTCTCTACTTTCATCCTTCGATATTATGCTATCAGCTCTTTAGGACGAACAGGACCGGCTTTCATTAAGGTACGCACATAATACACGCTGGGACTCTACTAATTACTGTCAGTTCAACTTTAATTTTAAATCACGTTTCATACAAAAATGAGTTCTAGTGAGAAGAATTATTTATCACAGAAAGCGTTTACCCGAAACTTCTGATACTGAAAAGAGAGAGTACTCATGACATTAACATATCTAGGAGTGTCTAATGTTTCTTGGTTATACCTACGAAACCCTACCTAAACACTTCTACGCGCCATTACTTCCGCAAGGTTCTAAAGTGTATCTGTGCTAAATTTGGGCCAAATCGGTCAAAGGACCTAAGAGTGGATTTCTTAGTTATATCTACGAAATCCTAGAGTTTTATATGCGCAGTTACTTTTACATTTGGTCTAGATCGGTCAAAGGGCCTAGGAATGTGTAACACATAGTCAATTTTCGTGATTTTTTGAATAGTGATTTTTTTTTAACAAACTCTTTTATTGCTTTTCAAAATATCCGCCTTTAAGATTTATATACTTTGGCATACGTTCAAACCAATTCTCGAAACATTTTTTCCACTCTGAAGTTGGTATCTCAAAAACATGGTTATCGAAGGCTTCAACAGTTCTTGAGGGGATAAAAATCGCTGTCCACGCATTTTTTGTTTGACATTGGGAAACAAATAATATCGTTAGAGGATAAATCAGGTGAATACAGGCAATGAGACATTAATTCGATGTTTTTCTCCTTCATATAATCAATCATATAATAAAATGATGTGGCGTTTTTGGTTGTTTTTCCTGATTTTGTCGATGATTTCTGACAAACAAATTGTTGTATACCATTCAGCATTAACTGTTCTCTAATGCTCTAAAGAAATGGTTGCGACATGTCCAGTACATACCAAGAAACAAGCGATCATTTTCTTGAAAGTGCTTCATGAAAGAACAACTTTTGTGGGTTTCGGTACATCCTGGAAGACTCAAACAGTGGGTTGATTGTTGCTTAGTTTCCGGTTCATATGAATAAATCCAAGTTTCGTCAACTGTTATGGTGTTGTATACGGATTTTGCAGTGCCTAGGTTGATTTTTTTTAATATTCCCTTGCATCAATCAACACAAGCCTTTTTTTGAGCATCGGTCAAAGTATGCGGAATCCATCGGGATAAGATCTTTTTCACAGCTAAATGTTATTGCAAAATGGAAGGTATTGCAGTCTGCGATATGCCAAAGGATGATTCTATCTCACGGTAAGTCACATGCCGATCTTCTTCAATCATTTTGCGCACAGCATCGATTTTCTTTTGAATCACAACCGATTTTGGTCGACCTTCACGAGATTCATCACTGACGAACGCACGACCACGACGAAACACTGCAAACCAATTGTAAATAGTCTTGTCTGATGGTGCTTCATTGCCAAAAGTTGAACGAAGCGAATCTATGCACTGTTGTTGAGTTAGGCCTTTACTAAAATCGTAATCATCCAAGGGAAACCTTCACGAGCGATATCCATTTTTTAACAAACTTGTTTTTTTAAACTCTCATTGTCAACAAACTACTCGGTCAATACAGTACTCGGTACTACAGTACGCAAATATGCGTATATTGGTTTTTAAAATGGCGTCTATAATGTAATTTGTTTCTTTATAATTACATAACACTTTTTTCTACAATTAAAAATATCGTATTATACTAGTGGCGCACCCAGGGAGAGGGCCCAGGGGACCGCCGCTCCCCCTCTTAAGAAGGATGGAAATAAAAATAAAAACAAACACACTAGAACATTTTAAAAATAGAGATGAGGAATTTTTTTTTTTTAGTTCGTCAATTGTATTTTAGAAGTAAGGACCTTTTTTAGGTCATCACTTTATATTTTCATAATTTAAATAATTCCCCCCCCCCCCACCAAAAATACCTGGGTGCGTCACTGTATTATATAGATTGCAAATCGCTGCAAGCTTTGATATATAAATTGTTATTAATTGTTTTCAGTTTTGTGTAGGAAACTCTACGGTTGTGCACCCCCTTAACACTGCGTAAGAAAAATTTTGCTACGGTCAACTTTCTTTTCTCAGGAGTCTGCATCATTTGCGGCTTGTATTACCTCTTTGACGATAATTTTTGCAACTTTACTAAAGTAAACAATTGCTTTCTGTTTAGAAGTTAAAAAGGATTTATTTAACCCTTTACTATGGGTGAAAATGCAGCGGCACTTTCTAAAAACCCTTCATACAACTCCAGTGCAGATGTTGGCAATTTCTCTATGCAAATAGAATTCAGTTACGTTATAAATAAGAGCTGTCAGTTCGCAACTTGTCGGAGACTAACAAAATGCATTTCACTATGTTATGTTTTAGTTTTTATGCATATAATTTACAAGCGAATTAATTCTGATGCATTTGTAATCTTAAACGTTTTGAGTTCAGTGGTTTTGTCATTACAATTTAAAACCAACAACAGAATAATATACCTAGTCTCTTCAACAAGTTTGGACTTTCCTTAAAATTCAGATATTATGACCTGTTTTTTACACATTCTTATCGACTTGTTATACGATAAATGAAACGTCATTATTTAAAACAAAGTATTCTGACTATTTTTCAGTATTCCTGCTGTTTTACATTATACTTCTCACTACACTTTCAAACTTCTGACGTCATTCAAAGTTTTAAAACTACCTTCTGAAGTAAAAAGTGACAGAAATAGGCATTCAACACCCTGTATTTTATTACTCATCATTGCCAACTTAACAATTTGAAGTGACAGATAAAAGTTTGGTTATAATAACCAATTTATAAATATCGTTGAATTATGCTATTGTTTATTAAATTATAGTAACCATTAGCCAGTACAGTTTTTATTTACAAGACCAAATCTCAGAAAGAGAATTATTAAATATATCAGAAAAAATAAAACAGTACAGCATCAAAATGAACGTAAAGTTTATAAACCTAAATAATGGTTTCCAATTGACGTAGACGTAGAACGTAGAAATAAAACGTAGTACGTAGAACGTAGAACGTAGAACGTAGAACGTAGAACGTAGAACGTAGAACGTAAAACGTAGATTTTGTTGCGTTGGTTTCCAATAAACTTAGAATATCGTGTTAAAACTCTTTAAGTTAACCTCTTTGTACAATAAGTTTCTTAAAAAGTGTCGAATAACTTGTATGGTTCATCATCCAAGCATAAATTCTCTGATCTAAATTTTTTAAACCACTGTTGACATGTGCGTACACTTGGTTTATCACTATAAACAGTGCAAATGTTTTTTGTAGCAACTGTAGCAGTTTTTTTTTTTATGGTACTCATGCAACATTATGCAGTGTAAAAAATGTTTTGATGGAAAACCATCTACCATTTTAAAACGGAAGGGTTTAAAATGAAACGAAAACAATAATTAGGTTCTCAAAGTTACAGTTTAGCCAAACTGCAAAAGAAGTCTGTTCAATTCAGCGAAAAAATCGTGACTAGTTCACATACTGCACTAATAATAAAAACGGAAGAACTTTCTGGTACCCCTAAAAGATATTTTCCGATTGACGTAGACATAAAACAGAGAAATAAAACGTAGAACGTAGAGCGTAGATTTAAAAACTCTTTAAGTTAACTTCTTTACAAAAAAAGTTTCTTAAAAAGTGACGAATAACATGTATTCGTTAAATAATATGGACGACGATTTAGCAATGCTAGCAATTTTTATTATTACTGTTATGCTAACTGATCGCAAACAACGCCGTAAATACAGAATAACCAAAGCACGATTGCAGTTTGAACCAATTTTGCATCCAGGGCCGCGAACCGAATGTCGCCCGTGCGCAAAATTTCATAAGATCGCCCTCACCTAGTAGGTTTCTATAAAATCGACCTCTAATTCCGCCCATTTGTTGCGTCGCCCGTGTGCACCACACGCTGCGGCTTTGTATGCCGGAAAGTTTCCGCAATTAGTTCATCTATTATATATTAAACCTATAATAATGAATATTATATATATTAAATATATATAATATTCATTATTAAAAAATAATCTAACCGTGGTAATTATTTATTTCCCTTATTTCAATACCGTGAACCCAACAAATGTTGGCATGTTGTATCTATCTACATACGACATATTGAGTCTTTTTTTTTCATTTTCTATCATTCTTTTCTATTAGCCGGACGTAAAAACGTAGACGTGAAATATAAAAATATGAATATTCTACGTGAACGTTTCTACGTCTACGTCCATCTACGTCTGATTTATGTTCTACGTCTGTTTAAAATGAAACGAAATCAATAATTAGGTACTCAAAGTTACAGAGTTTAACCAAAACGCAAAAGACGTCTGGTCAATTCAGCAAGCAAGTCGTGACTATTTCACATACTGCACTAATAATAAAAATGGAAGAACTTTCTGGTACCCTTACTACCAGGGATGGATAACGTAACGTAACAATATCCGATAACGTTATAATAACGATTAAACTACAATTTCCATATTCTATCTCAGAAAGACTGATAGTAATAAATCATTTTGTCAGGCAGTTACCAGTGGCGTGCACATTTTAAACACGTTTAAATTGGTTTTGTGTATTTCTATATTACTATTTATCATTTTATTAAACGCACGCCTGTGACCATATTTATCATATCATTAAACACACCCCTGTGACCATATTTTTCCTCAAAATTTTAGGGTCAAATTTTTATGATCTATTGTTTTTAACCCTAGTTTGTATTCCAATATAATATGTGCAGCACACTCGGTTGTTTTTAACAATATTTCGCTTCGAACTATTCATATTATGTCGCTTTAGTTTTGCCGCTTCTGTGTGAAGAAACAATAACTTTTTACAAATAATAAATTTTATTACTATCAGTCTTTCTGAGATAGAGTATAGAATAATATAACGATATTTTTATAACGTTATATAACGATATATAACCTATAACGATTCATAAATTTTGTAACGTTATTTTAATAACGTTATAAAAATATTTATTAAATGTTTTAAAAATTTGTGTTGAATCGATGAATTGCGATTTAGAGTAAGTTTCCATTTTCGTAGATACTTTTATATTTCCTAAAAACAGTTTTCAACCACAAGATAAAGTAGTTATATTTGATATTTACCACCAAAACAGATCCCAAATATAGGTAATTTCAGAGTTAAAAATAAAAATTATTTTTATAACGTTATATATCATTATTTACATAACGTTATATAACGTTATTTAACTCAACAATTCAATTTTTTATTGTAACTAAAACAAAAACAAAATAACGTTATACAATAACGTAACGATTTGAAACGTTATTTCATCCCTGCCTAATACATTTTAAAATATTGTTAATATATACGTACATAGTTACATTTTGTTTTAATGTGGTGTATTATTAACAGATATTATAACGGTTTGTGATAATGCGGAAATAGCATTTCGCAACAGCCTTAAATGTCATTTAATATAATATTGTGTTGTCATATCGTGGATGTGAACAAAACACAGATGATGAATATCACACAATTGGTGCGGAGGCAGACATTAAGCCACATACCGCACACCGCACGTTTGATTCCGAGGGATGTGAGAGCGAGGGTTGAGCACAATCGCACTCCCCCGCTGGCCGCATGTCCAGATTTGCGGAAGCGGAAGGGTTAGCAATACCAACCACTTGTGTGTCACCGGACCCATATCGAACCACAGACAGAAACTAGCCCTTATTGATAAAGGGTATATGAGCTACCGAACAACGGTACTACTATTGACAGAGGGTCTGACACACTTTTACCGAGACTGACGCGGCGTTTTGCAAATATTACGGGCTTTTGTCATCGTCTAACGGGAATTCTACTATAAATAAGGTTTGCAAAAATAAGGTCTTTTATGGAAATGGCTACTGAATAACTGTAACTTTTATGGCTGGGTTTTGGGATACAATAACTGTTTTTGCAATAAAATAAATTTTTATTTTAAATCTTTTTTTTATAAATATGTATTGTTTATGATTCCATAAAAATTTATTTGAAAATTTTTGTTACATTTTTTATGTAAGGTTTTTCCGGTGAATTCAAAATTGTTTCGGTTTTGTTTGTGAGATTCAATATCCTTCCAAAAGGAATAAAATAAAATTGATCGGAATTCTGACATCTACATTTTAAATAGAACTCGTTGACTATTACAAAAGACACACAGTCAGTGGCGGCCTTAGGACTAAGCAACTGGAGGGGAAGTCAATGTCTAAATTAAAAAATACATTAATTTATCAGTTATACAATTTTGTTTTCATATTAAAAATTGTTCAGATCAACCATATGATATTTACTGGGCTGTTTAGGAGCAAATAGCTTTTGATGCAGTGCGTCAAATTTCAATTAATTATAGTTTTGTAGTCGAAATGTTTAAATTAAAAACGGCAGTGGCATTACACACCACACTTTGTTTCAATTTTAGGTTTGACACAGTAAAACAAATATATTTAATATATTGTTTAGATTTAGATTAAAATTCAATAAGTTAATATTGTTTGTATACAAATTAAATTGTGCTATTTTTACTTAAATTGCCTAAAATACGTAAACCTGTATCGTCACTTTTATTTAAATTTAGATTTTCACTTATTCTGTCACAATAAAAGCAATCTAGACCAGTGTTTCTCAACTGAAAACGTACCACGGACCAATCAAATATTTAATTTTCTACCGCGGACCAGTAAATTATTTAATTTTGAACCGCGGAACTCTAAAAATAAATGTACTGCTAAACAAACTATATATGTAAACTCTATATATATCTTAGTAATCAAAAATCACTGAAAAATTAACAAAATATACAATAAATGAACAAATTATTTCAAAAATAATAATTTATAAGCCTTTCGCGGACCACTAAAATTTTGCTAAGGACCACCAGTGGTCCGCGGACCACCGATTGAGAAACACTGATCTAGACTAACTAAACAAATGTAAATTCTGTGAAATTATTCAAATTTCAGTTATTGGTGCATTCGCAGCAAGGTGCTACATTTATATCATAGTGTAGCTAATGTGACTGCTTTGGTTAATGTGTCAAAGGGTTCTTATAGAGAATATAGAACTAAGGTCTCCGTTACGGTGAGACGCAAAGGAAGTTTACGTCTATACGTCTAATTTGTCCTAGACACTACCTATATCTATATATAGGTAGTGTCTAGGACAAATTAGTTGCGTGCCTGAAAAGTGAGAGCGCTACTGGCTCGTAGTATACTTGCGCGAATTCAAATTGAGCATAGCATATAAAACCTAAGAAGCTGTTACGATTTAAAATATTTTAATTAAAAATTAAAGAAAAATCTGAACATTTTTATTTATCTGGAATTATAATAACTGGGTTATTATTATCATAATTAAATAAAATTTAAAAATACTAAGATTTAAAAATATAAACAGACAAAAATATCTTGGAGGGGGGGATAATTACCTATTTGCTCTAACATAAAAGTTGCCCTGGTATATATTCTTATAAAACTAGAAAACAATCAGATCTAGTTTAGAGATTCCGTAATAATATTCGTAGTTAAAAAATTAAGTTTACTTCAGGTAAAAAAGTTTCTGCAAAATTTTTACACCATTCCTTCTAAAAATAAAGTTACTTGAAATTTTTTACATATTGTTCATCGAAAACTAACTTTCTATTTTGCATTTTCTTATCTGATTTCTTTGAAATTCATCTTATCCCAGCTATTCCTAACAATTAAAAGGAACGTAAGGAATAAGAAAAAGAGAACGTCTTACGATGAAATGACTGGATAAGGTTATTATCGATCTTAAATAAAGTGGCGGTATATATAAAAAAGTGTTTTTGTTATAACAAAATAGTATTTTATTTAACAAGCATATAATATAAGCTATTTTGTACAAGAATAAAGTTTACCATAAGAATGTAATATAGCCATTATAGATATGCAAGTCAAATACAGTATATTATTTACAACTATGTAGTTTTATCACTAAAAAAACAGTTAATTTAATTTAAAAACACAGAAATTCTGAGCGACAATTATAAAACTTCAGAACCTACGTCGTCAAGAGGGCTACTGAACAATCAGCGAATTGGCACAACAATGTTTAAAATACTATTATTTAATATATTTTATTTTTCTTAACTATAAATAATATTCTAGCTTTAAATAGGTTGTGCGAGGTACAAATAGCCATCGTTGCTTAGCGCCAAACTTTTTGCTAACTAACTAACTTAATAAAAAGAATGCTGTGTATAAAATGTTCATTATCCACGGCTGAGCACAAATGTGCATCACGTTATACAACTGAAGAGATGGTCAATAAAATTCATGATATCGTGTTGGACGACCGCCGAGTGAAGATATGCGAGATAGTCAACATCTCCGACGAACGTCTGTTACATATCCTGCAGGAACATTTGGGCATGGAAAAGTTATCGGCAAGATGGGAGCTGCGTCTGCTCACAGTGGATCAAAAAGGGAATCGCATGACGCAATGTTTGGACATGCACAAGCTCAATCCGTTCTGAAAACTCCAATGGTTCTGTTCCATGACAGTTCATCAACTCACTCGTCCGTAATTAAAACGACCAGACTGGTGCAATTGCTCTAATAACTGCTCCCTCATCCATCTTATTCTCCAGATTGTCCTCTTGCGACTTCTTTCTCTTTCCAAACATGGAGAAATGGCTTGCTGGAAAAAGATTCTCATCAAACGAGGAGAACATCACTGCTTATTTTGCAGTGATTGTACCTTTTTGGATGGCTTCAAGAAGTAGGAATATCGTTGGGCAAAATGCATGGAGCTAAAAGTTGACTATGTTGAAACATAAGTCGCATTGTGGTAAAACAAATATTTCATTGCGAAGACACTTACTATTATTAAATTTATTAAACTCCTCTCGTAGTCAGGCGCGCACTTAAGGAGGCTTACGGGTTTTAGTCACCCCATATGCAAAACGTTCCTCACCTCTAACATAACAACTGATGACAAAAAAAAAAGTTCCTCACCTCTAAAATACAAGTGATGACATAAAAAAGGTCCTTGCTGCACGCCTAAAAAATATTTCTCCAAGCATTTCTGGGGGGGGGGGCAACTGGGGGTGAGAGCAATTTATTTAAATTATAGCGAGGCATTAAATAAAATCTGAAACACAGGGTCTACCACAACACTCTAATACACTACTACAAGAACTCTACTACAAGAATTGAAAATTTTTATCTTAACGTTCTATTTTTCAAAATATTCGCATAGAGAAATATTTCCAGTCTTCATTTCTTTGGAAATTTTTAGTTTATGAACATAAATCTATTAAAGCGTCAACATTATTAAAAATTTCGATAGATAGTTCAGACCCTAATGTTGTAGGAGCTTCAATGTTCCAGGCCGTCTATATTCTTCCTATCCTTGTATATAATATCTGTTGTGTCCGCGAGCATGGTCGCGTCATGTCACGCCGAGTGGCGAGTGGCGAGCTTGGGGGACATTACAAGGTCATTACTGCATGGAGCGGATGCGATGCTGGAAATATATTAATGCATTCCCGAGATACCGACCGTCATCAAGCTCGCCAATTTATATGAACCCAACAGCGGAAAAATTAGATGTTGCCGAGCTTCGAGGACACCAGAGCACACAGCACCCTTCAAATATGTATCAAACAAATAATAACATTATCATTGTTGTTGAACTTATCACATATTGTTATATCACTGCAGAATGTATACATTCTGTAATGGAATATTTTGTAATCTTCAAATTTTAATGAAAATGTTTCGAATAAATTAATATTTACAACATTTATTTAACATTATTATTTTAATATTTACTGTTTACAACTCAAATAAATAAATATATAAATAAATAATGTTTGATCTCAGTGGTGTACCCAAAATTATTGTCAAGTGATATGCACGTTCAAAATTTATTGCGAAACTGGTTAAATCTATATTGCCCAATAACGTTAAGCAAAAAGGGGTTTGTTTTCTTCGAAAAAATTCCCACCAAGCTGAAGTTTTGCACACACCTTTATTTTGAATTTATAAGTAACATGCAAAAAGTCCCCATGTTTACTTCAAAAGTTATTCAAAGTCAAAGGTCACGAAAAAGGTTTTTTCGCGGATATTTTCGTATTGGTCGAGCGACAATTATGGTTATTGTGGATTGAACAATTCTGTACAAAAAAGGTCCAAAAAAGTTCATTTCTTACGTTCGAGCAATTATCTTCTAAATAGCTGCCTACTAAATATCGAAACAAGGCGCATATTTCATGTATAGGCTACTAGAAAACTACAGGCTACTACTCAACATCGTTGCAGAATAAGCTAGAGATGATGCTGTCGTTTTAATAATAGAAGCCGCACTCGAAAAATCAGGTACAAATATTGCAAGCTGGAGAAGATAAAGATTTTTTGGTTCTTCTAATAGCACGTACAAATTTTCTTTCTCAAACTTGGCAAAGAAAACATTGAAACCAAGTTATATTCTTCTACGAACATAATTGTCGATGTTCGTAGAGAAAATAAAAAAATACAAATAGACAAATTTAAAATCTAAAATGGAATATAGAAATTAGAGAGAAAATAATGCCAACAAATAAAGCATACTTGCATAGTATGAAAGTTCATAATAATGTTCTGAATAGCTATATATTAACAGTAGCAACAAAACTAAAAGTATTCAAGACAATGATAAGACCAGTAATGTTATCCGCGGCGGAAACAATGATACTCTAAAAAAGAAGAAGAACATTTAAGAATAGTAGGAAGAAAATTGTTAAGAACAATATCAGGACCAATAAGAACTGGCTACAATATCGCTCAAGAATGAACCACAAGAAAATGAAAATAATAGGAAAAGATATTATTAACAAAATATTAACAAAAAAAAAGATATTGTTACACAGAGTAAAATGCCTACGACACGTATGGAGAGCAGGAGAAAAGTCAACAAAACTATCAGTACTGCAGTGGAATCCAAGAAGAACAAGAAATTGGATTTAGAAAGATCAATGAGCGGCGAAATCCCACCAGGGATGTTAAGCCACTATGTGTATCACTGGATGTTTCAAACTTCAAGATTTGTTATGTCCAGCAGAAGTAGGAATTGCCCCTCACATGTAATTGTCGATAGTGAATTAATTTTTCTTTTGGCGATGTATGGTGCTCAAATCTCAGAAGCTTCTATTGATAACTATCGATACTTTAGCTTTGCTAAATCGACAAGACTTAATAAACCTGTACTTAATTTTTCGAGTGCTGTTTCTCTTAGTAAAACGTCAGCATCATCCCGAGTTTATATGCTACCATGTTGAGTATAGCCTATAATTGTGTAGTATCCTAACAGAGCGGGGTATGCATCTTGCTTCGATGTTTAGCAGTGCGTTGTTTTTGTAGAAAATTGCTCAGTCTACGATTTATATAATCATAATTGTCGCCCAATCAATAGGAAGCGAAATATCCGCGAAAAACAAATATTCGTCATATGACTTTGAATAACTTTCCGTTCGAACTCTCAGAATAAGATCTTTTCACCCCCTCGAGAAAGGGGGTGAAAAGATCTTATCCTGCCTACGCTCTAGACCGCAATCAAAAATATATAAAAATTGGAGTTATAAAGTGCACGCACTTAAATTAAAAGTTTTAATAATTCTACATATTTACTTAAAATATTTAATTTTTTGTTTTGTTTTTCCACACTCTAACGAGATAAACGGGCTATTCCGAATAAGTCAAGTGATTTGATAAAAGATGCACTCAGATCGCAAGTTTGAAATTATTTCTGACATTCGCCATTCTTTGTAGGCATACACACTAAGTTTCAAGTATATCTGTGAAACAGTATATTTTTAACAGCGTTCGGAAGTGAATAAGTTTTTTTTTTTTTTGTACAATGGAAAAATGTGATGTCCGTGTGTTGATAAAGCGCTTCTTTTTACATGAAAAAATCATTAAGTAAACTGAAGCAAAGCTAAAAAATATGATGGGTACTGTGCTCCATTGCATGGAATTGTTGACATTACATGTACAATCGCAATCCAAGTGAAATTTTGCGACGTTTCATAACCAATGAAGAAACATGAATCCATCACTACACACCAGAAATGAAAGAATAGTCAAAACAGGGGATTTTTTCCTGACGAACGTGATGCGAAAAAGGCAAAAAGAGTTCCCTCGGCAGGAATGATCATGGCCACGATTTTCTGGGATTCGCAAGACATAATCTTCATCAACTATCTGGAAAAGGGAAAAAAGATCACAGGAAAATATTATGACGCTTGATTGGATCGAATACACGCTGAATTGATAACGAAATGGCACCATTTGGCGAAGAAAAAATTTCTGTTCAACCATGGCAGTGCATCAACTCGTCCGCAACTGCAACGATCAAATTGGTCGAACTGCGTACAAACTACTCTCTTATTCAGCCTAATCTCCAGTGACATTCTCTTTTCTAACATGAAGTACAGTAAAACCTCGATATAACGGACCTCTATTTAACGGAATTCGGATATAACGGACAAAAAATCCGGTCAAATGTAAAAAAATTAAAAACGTCCTGTTAATAATATCATGACTGAAAGTGAAATAGCAGATGAAGTTATGAACCTAAAAAATGAGGATGGAAGTGAAGAAGCGAAGAAGAAGAAACAAAACTGCCAAAAATGAAGTTATAAGTGGTAAGATCACATCTCGACCATCTAATAACATTTATTGATTATTCGTCAGATAACGAAGTTCAACTATAATATACGCATTTTCGTAATTTTAGAGAGTTGATTATAAAAAAATTGATGTGAAGTGTGAATATTCACACATTTCAGGGTTTCACAGGTATATAATAAGTGAAGGCGGTATGCTGAGTGTGTAGGACAATTTTTACTTTGTAGTAATCACGGCAAAATGAACGATATTTTTAAAATAATTTATCGTCTGTTAATCATATAATAAGACTGGTTATTAAATTTACGCTCTTAAAAATTAAATGCAACATTTGTCAAAATATAATTAGAATTTTGACAAAATAATTTCAACATAATAAAAATGCAAAAAAAAAACAGAAAAAATAAAATTCCCTCCGTGCTCGAACTCGAAACCCTTCGTTTCCAGCGAGTTTTAGCTTACAACACCAGTGCTCTAACCCATTAAGCTATCGCACGCCTTGCATATGAGTGTCTTACATTAGTATAACTTTTGTACTTTGTGAACCAAAAACCACAAAAAATGCGTTATTTTGGCGATGTATGGTGCTCAAATCTCAGAAGCTTATATTGATAACTATCGATACTTTAGCTTTGCTAAATCGACAAGACTTAATAAACCTGTACTTAATTTTTCGAGTGCTGTTTCTCTTAGTAAAACGTCAGCATCATCCCGAGTTTATATGCTACCATGTTGAGTATAGCCTATAATTGTGTAGTATCCTAACGGAGCGGAGTATGCGTCTTGCTTCGATGTTTAGCAGTGCGTTGTTTTTGTAGAGAATTGCTCAGTCTACGATTTATATAACCATAATTGTCGCCCAATCAATAGGAAGCGAAATATTCGTCATATGACTTTGAATAACTTTCCGTTCGAACTCTCAGAATAAGATCTTTTCACCCCCTTCGAGCAAGGGGGGTGAAAAGATTTTATCCTGCATACGCTTTAGACCGCAATCAAAAATATATAAAAATAGGAGTTATAAAGTGCACGCACTTAAATTAAAAGTTTTAATAATTCTACATATTTCCTTAAAATATTTAATTTTTTGTTTTGTTTTTTCACACTCTAACGAGATAAACGGGCTATTCCGAATAAGTCAAGTGATTTGATAAAAGATGACACTCAGATCGCAAGTTTGAAATTATTTCTGACATTCGCCATTCTTTGTAGACATACACACTAAGTTTCAAGTATATCTGTGAAACAGTATATTTTTAACAGCGTTCGGTAGTGAATAAGGTTTTTTTTTTGTACAATGGAAAAATGTGATTTCCGTGTGTTGATAAAGCGCTACTTTTTACGTGAAAAAATCATTAAGAAAACTGAAGCAAAGCTAAAAAATATGATGGGTACTGTGCTCCATTGCATGGAATTGTTGACATTACATGTACAATCGCAATCCAAGTGAAATTTTACGACGTTTCATAACCAATGAAGAAACATGAATCCATCACTACACACCAGAAATGAAAGAATAGTCAAAACAGTGGATTTTTTCCTGACGAACGTGGTACGAAAAAGGCAAAAAGAGTTACCTCGGCCGGAATGATCATAGCCACGATTTTCTGGGATTCGCAAGACATAATCTTCATCAACTATCTGGAAAAGGGAAAAAAGATCACAGGAAAATATTATGACGCTTGATTGTACGAATACACGCTGAATTGATAACGAAATGGCACCATTTGGCGAAGAAAAAATTTCTGTTCAACCATGACAGTGCATCAACTCACTCGTCCGCAACTGCAACGACCAAATTGGTCGAACTGCGTACAAACTACTCTCTTATTCAGCCTATTCTCCAGTGACATTCTCTTTTCTAACATGAAGTAAAGACTTCCTGGAAAAAGGTTCGCATCAAACGAGGAGATCACCGTTGAAACAGACGCCTATTCTGCAGAGCTTGAGAAATTCTACTTTTTGGAAGGCTAAAACAAGCTGAAATATCGTAGGATAAAATGCATCGAGCTAAAAGGAGAAAATGTTGAAAAATTAGTCATATTTTAGTAAAAAAGTCACTGACTTATCAAACACGTCTCGTATGTTAAAAAATACGTAAACTATCGCCAAATATCTATTATAGAATTAAAATTCAAAATTAATTGTATAGATTGTTATTGATTTTATTTTAGTTGGTTAGCTTTGTATGACAAACTTGCAATTTGTGACGTTTATCATACCCTTAAGGTCTTCAATAATCTGATCTACAGAAATCCATTCTAATTTATTATTAAAAATATTTATCTTTAGTTTATATGTAAAGATGGTTATATGAAAACAAATAAATTATGGATAAGTCATTAAAATGTTAATCTGTGTAAAAATTAATCCCCGGCTGTAATAACGGTATACCCTACAGTACCGCACGCACGTAATACTAATTCTGCGTAAGCGATGTTTAGCTAATTATCCTAAAATCAAAATCTGCTGTTATGGCATTACACATTATATAATCTTCACATTTTGGTCGACATAAAAATTCATGACATGGATAAAGTTAAAAATAATTATCAAAACATTTTTGAACAATAATTTAAATTTATACACAAACAATTTAAAGGTGAATAAACTTAAATGTTTTAATAAATAATCCGACAATCTTGAAATATATATTTTCTTATCTAGATATTGATTTTATCTACAACGGAGTATTATGAAGTTTATGGTATGCTCTTCGTTCGACAGATCCGTTCGTCCGACTAACCAATCAATCAGAAGCTTACAAATATTTCAGTTCATCCGGCACCCGTGAAAAGTCGGATTGTGTTCAATTTCGTCCGACAAAACTTATTTTCTCCTTCTAGTATATCGCGATGCTTGTCGAAGCGAAACGTCACTTATTATACTTGAGAAATTAACCTCATTTTGGCCCCACTATCCTCACTAAATAATCAAACTAATCCTTATTCATGCGCAAATAATTTAACAATTAACAATAACAATTCAGAATCCTTTAAACGCATTTTTGTTACCAAATAAGATATGCTCCTTGCTCCAATCTTTATTTATAAATTGACCTATACTCTATCTCTGAAAGCCTGATAGTAATAAATCATTTTTTCAGGCAGTTACCAGTGGCGTGCACATTTTAAACACGTTTAAATTGGTTTTGTGTATTTCTATATTACTATTTATCATTTTATTAAACGCACGCCTGTGACCATATTTATCATATCATTAAACACACCCCTGTGACCATATTTTTCCTCAAAATTTTATGGTCAAATTTTTATGGCCTATTGTGTTTAACCCTAGTTCGTATTCCCAAATACTATGTGCGGCACACTCGGTTGTTTTTAACAATATTTCGTTTCGAACTATTCATATTTTGTCGCTTTTGTTTTACCGCTTCTGTGTGATAATACAATAACTTTTTACAAATAATAAATTATATTACTATCAGTCTTTCGACGATAGAGTATAGATAAAAATCTTTTATTTAGCATTTTTTAATATTTATTTTATATTTTTATATAAATAATAGGCTACAATAGCTCTATTTCGATTATATAAATATAAGTTATATCCATATATAATTAAATGTATGCCCTGCTTTCATATGGATACTTAATAATTTGAATTCAGGGTGCTTGAAATATTTTGAAACTTAATAATGAAGATAGTAATGATTGTCAAAACATTCAACTGAAGTTAGTTGCGCTGCAGACCTGAAACGGTAGAACGGATAAATTGTCCGGTGTCGTACGAACAGATCCATCGAGCGGAGAACTGAGTACGTACAGGAAAGATGTAGCGGACTGGCAAAATTTTCCGACCCTGGAAAATTGGAATAAATCTGTCCCATAGGGTCAAGGGCTGGCCTTATTGGATCAAGGACCAGCCCCATAGATTCAAGAATCGGCGCTATTTGGACCGGCACACCGTGAAATTGACTGATGTCCCACCGGGCCAGTCCATCACTGCCAAAAAGGATTATAAATATAAAAATAAAAAAATTATATGAATTAAAATCTACACATATTTCACGTTTTCGTAGAAGTAAATTCAAAAGTCATTTTAGAGTTTTGCAAAATTTTTGCGCAAAATTTTTAGTTGCTTTTGTTGTTTTTTTTTGCACATCACTTGCAATATGGAGGTGAGGACCATTTTTTAGGGTTTTGTAGGTATGACCAAAAAACCCTTATACCGTCATTTTGTCGTCTGTCTGTCTGTCTGTCTGTTCGGTAAAAATTGTAGCCAAACGGCTAAACTTAGAGAGTTGAAATTTGGCCCGCACATAGGAAAAATACTAAAACATCTAAAAAACATATCCCTCTAAAAATTTAAACAAAAATGTGCTCATCGAAAACAAAAATATTTTTTTTAAATTCTGAGTAGGGTATCAAATGAAAGCCCTTAGTACGTGGATTAACGATCAAATTTTTATTTTTGCAAACAAATTAATTAGATTATTTAGATCCGATTTTTGCCAAAGTTGTGCAAAAAAAAATTTTGTCCCACACCCAGTAGCCCAGATGGTTTAAACTAAAATCTAAAAAAATCTAAGGAATGTATATTGGTGTGAACCGAAATAGTACAACAGGAATTTTTGATCAGATTATGTTTTCGGAAAATAACGTATTTTTTGTGGTTTTTGGTTTACAAAGTACAAAAGTTATACCAATGTAAGACACCCACATGCAAGGCGTACGATAGCGTAGTGGTTAGAGCACTGGTGTCGTAAGCTAAAATTTGCTGGATACGAAGGGTTTCGAGTACGGAGTGCATTTTATTGTTTCTGTTTTTTTTTTTGCATTTTTATTATGTTGAAATTATTTTGTCAAAATTCTAGTTATATTTTGACAAATGTTGCATTTAATTTTTAAGAGCGTAAATTTAATAACCAGTCTTATTATATGATTAACAGACGATAAATTATTTTTAAAATATCGTTCATTTTGCCGTGATTACTACAAAGTAAAATTTGTCCTACACACTCAGCATGCCGCCTTCACTTATTAAATACCTGCGAAACCCTGAAATGTGTGAATATTCTCACTTCACATAAAATTTTTTTTTTTGCTCTGCCCGTCGCTTGTTTTTTGGAGGTGAGGGCCCTTTTTTTTCCTTACTTGTATGTTGGAGATGAGAACGTTTTTTTTGCTCATCACTTATTTGATTAGTTTTCCTTCGAAATAGGGGCGCCAAAATATTCGAATGGGCGCAACTTGGACACTTGCCACCGGCGCTTAATATCCTCGTTACGGCCTTGTATGTAGCCAAACGACTGAATGTAGAAAGTTGAATTTTGGCATGCTTGTACAACTCTTCCCCCTCCCCACGATATAGGAAAACTATACAGAGTTCAAAAATATATATCACGGGGAAAATATAAATAAATATAGCCTATTTATTTGGTTTAAGTGGAACTAAATTTTCAATTCTATTAACTGTTAAGGTTTGATTGAAGCTATTGATCATTTTGTTCAACAAAATCCAACTTCAAACATTAAAAAATTAGCTCGTGACTACTTAAGAAAATTTAAATTCTATTTGGTTCCGCTTAAAGGTTTGGAATAACATAAAAATAAGAAATTAAAAAAATATATATTTTTAAAAATTTTGAGTGGGTTATGGAAATAAACTTCTTAATGCCTCGATAAACAAATAAATTATTTATTTTAATAAAATTTTTTAATAGAATTTTTTCCAAAAACATGTCAAAATACTATTCTCCAACGCTATTTCCCAGAGGGGTTGATATAAAAATCTGGAAAAAAAAATGTACATATGTAGGTACATTGATGGAAACAGGAATAGTTCAACAGAATTTTTTATCAGATCAGTTTTTCGAACAATATCGAAATTTTGTGCTATTGAAAAAAATTTTTGTGCTGTGTTATTTTGTAATAATATATTGTGGTATCAAATAAAGCCGCATTCAGAGCTTTGAAATTAACACGTTGTGTTGTTATGGACTGTTTTAACGAGGTCAATTGGTATGATCGGACATGCTCGTGCTTTGTCGTTGCTATACTACTGGTGAGCGATATAGTACGAGCTTGTCCGATCATACCAATTGCCCTCGTTAAAACAGTCTATAGCAACACAACGTGTTAATTTCTAAGAGCTCTGAATGCGGCTTAAGAGTTTTTAAGATGTAGATTAAGGAACAGAAAGCTTTTTTTAATGTGATTTTGCAAAAAATAAAAATTCCTAACCCAGAAATCTAAAAATCTGAAAAAATTCGGCGTAATGCATATTAATGTGAACCAGAATAGTGCAAAAGGAATTTTTGATCTGATAAATATTTCAAGTTATCGATTTCTTGCAACACCGTGCTATAATACTTTGTAATAATTGTCCATGATTATTAACGACTGCATAAAAATTTTGTATCTTGTAATAAGATGTTCAATGGAAATATTATTATTATTATCCTGGATAGGTTTTTAACTAGCTAATTCATTAAATTATTTAAAAAATTCAGTTATATAATTCAGTTTAAAAGGTTACCAACAAATTCTAAGAGTGAGAAAAATATTGGGATGAAAATGTAATGATGCCCAAGAAATGTAAATACTAAAATAAAGTTACAACTTTCGCTGTCATTAACTGTACTTCAAAAACTCTAATACCGCCCCATAAAAAATTTGCAAGTTTACAACAACAAGCGCAAATCTAGGAAATGCAAATCCCAAAAAAGCTGTTTACATTTTACTCATTGTTAAGTATTTTTACATAACAAGGGTAAAAAACTATCATAAAATAGAGAGTTGTTACCCCATAGTACAGTTATTTTACAATACCATACCGTTTTGCAGTTTTTTTCAAAACATTTTTTTATTACGGTAGTTGGCCACGTTCCGTTAGAAAAGGACCGAATCTACGTAACAATATAACGGTATTTGTGCAAAAATCCCTTAGAAATATTTGCAAGTAACAGGTAGTACTGTGGCAGTCAACAGAGTTACATAACCCTGTCGCAGGTACAGAGGCTTATTGTTTTGTCAGGGTGGTCGGGTTATTTGGCGCCAAACATATGCATAGTATACATATTTTTTGCAATAGGTGCACATGAAATATTGAATTTTATGAGGAGAATTTAAAATTTCAGAGATTTTAGAAAAAGTCTTTCTATTCATCAACATAGTCTCCACATTCATCAATACACTTCTGCCAACGACTTGCAAGTAGGGTTGCCAACTTTTTCTGAAGCAATTTCTGGACATATTGCTCAAAACAATATGTATGTAATTTCACAATATTGCCACTGAGAAACCACTTAACATAACATACATAGTATTCCGAGGAAATTTGTTTATGTACAAAGAAATATGTAACAAAATAATAACACAGTTTTTTCATGATTTTTTTAAAAATTATTATACGATCTATTGATGGTCCACTTTTATGCATAGTAATAATAATAATAAATCTAAAATCTAATAGGAATAAACGAAAATTATATTATATAAATTATATTATATAAATTATAAATCAGCGGTGGGAAAACCGCGGCCCGCGGTCCGCATGTTGTTGTTGTGGGAATTTTATGCGGTCCGCCAATATCCGCAAACAATTGCTTTTTAAAGTGAAAAAATTTGAAAAAGGAGACGAAATCTTGTTTTTTCTCTGCACTTTAAAAATAGACGTAAGACCGTTGTTTTTGCTCTTGACTTTCATATGGAGAGGGCACCAAAATATTCTGTGCGGTCCGCGCCATCCTGTTGGTGTTGTTGGTCAATGTGGCCCACGGTCCAAAAAGTTTGCCCACCGCTGTTATAAATAATCAGGAACTCAAAACAAAAATTATTGTTAAGATGTATGTACGATCAAAAAGTATAAATAAAAATAAAGAACTATTTTGGTGTGTTGGTGATATTGGTCGATAGCTTTCTCTGAAATTCCGGGACATTTTGACATTCAACCTGGATTCTGGAAAGCAACTTCAACTCCTAGATAATCCAGGCCAATCCTGGACGGTTGGTAATCCTACTTGCAAGTGCAAAAATATAATTTTTGACAAAATCTGAATTTTTAGTCGATAATTTTTTTAATGTTTTTTAATAGTATTTTATCTAAGTAGTATATAGGTATAGGCTATTCCAAATTTTTAAGCGGAACTTAATGGAATTTTAAATTTTGCAAAAGAGTTTTTGCTAAACAAAATGATCAAAATCCTTATTTAACCGAGAAAATTACTAGTTTTCAAAATCTAGTTCCACTTAAACCAATGAAACAGGCTATATTGTAGGTTATATACGGTAATATAGCCATTATATGGGAGTCATATATAATATTTTATCTACAACTATATAGTTTTTGACGATAACTTTTGCAGGAGTTCAATAAGACCACTAGAAAAATAGTAAATTTAATTAAAAAACACTCAGAAGAGCGTCAGTTGTAAAGCTTCATTTCCAGCTATGCAATTTAATATTATAAATATACATAAAATCAAAATTAATTCTTAAGTTATAGTGTGCTTTTTATATATTTTATGTATTTGGTTTAAATGGAACTAAATGGAAATTTGGTTTTTTAGGTTGTCACGAGAAGACAGCTTACCCAGGTTGTTTCACGTTTCATGTTGGCATGCCAAAATTTATAATTCCAGCAGGGAAACCATGAAAACGAGAGTCATTTATTATTAAAAATATAATATATAAAACACCTTAACATTTTTGGATGACAAAAAAATATAAGAAGTGGGATATTTGTAGTGTTTCTGATTTCTCGACGTTAGACTTATTTTCTCGAGAAATCTGGAGAAAAATAATTATATAATTATTAGAATATACACCATTTTTAACGTTGAAAATATTGTAGAGGATAAAAACATGTTAAAATTATAACCACCTTTAAAGTACTAAAGTAAAGGCGTCGAGCAATGAAAAATGTGAATTGAAACTTTTTCTCGAGAAGAATCACTAGATATTTGTATTAAGAATGACACTGAAAAAATCAAAATGTAATGAAACAGCGAACATAACCAGCACTTCCTTCTTAAAACGAAACTATCGAATCCGGGCCGACAGTAAGTTACAAACGGCTCGAACAAAATGTCTACCCTTTCGTCCTCAAGTGATTTTTAGAATTATAGGTCGTTCATTTTCGAAACAACGCAATGAGTCATCAAATCGACGCGAACTTCAGCTATTTTACCAGTGGCGGTCTAAAACACAAACAAAGTACCAAACAAACAGCTGACTAATAAAATAATATTTCATACAGCACGCTACTGTTTTGGGTGTGCGTAGACACAGTAAGCTCTCAAAAAACTCGTTTCTGCGCAATGTGTTGTTTCGAAAATGTACGACCTATAATACCTGACTATATCAAGTTATTTTCGAAATTTATCCCCTTTCCCATCCCCAATTGATTTTCAGGACCCCCTTCTGCAGTGATTTTCGGAATTTCCACCTCCCGTCCTCAAGTGATTTTTAATTATCTACCCCATTGTCCAGCTCAGTCTGGCCCGCGAAACCTATTTATAACTGAATATAGCCCACTAAGGAAACAGGCCATTTGCAATGGCTTAATATTCCTAATTATGCCTAATACAAGCATAATACTTCGTATTTTATTAACAATACCGGTTTCTGTCGCTACCGCAGAGCATTCATTTTCAAAACTCAAAATAATAAAAAATATTTGAGATCAACTATATGTAAGTCTTGAAAATAGCAATAGTCTTATTTTTTACAAAAACATAAAAATCATTATTTATATATTTTTTGGTAACCAAGTAACTTCATACTTCATTGAAGCTACTTGAAAACTGCTACAGGTACTCCCCCTCCTAAATTAATGTATGAACTCAATATGAGATGAAATATGTATGGGGCAAAATTATTTTCAATAATGGATAATACTAACAAATTGTTATAGAAAATTGGGGACGCCATATAAAATATTGCACAAGGGTGCCAAAACTGCTAGGCGCGAACCTACTATCCAGCAGTTTATCTAGAGATGGAAGATCCTGTCCTAAATAAAGTTTGGACACACGTTCCTGTTCAAGTATGGATTACCTGTGAAATTCAAATTTATTGCAGTATACAAACAATAAACACTAGAATTAATAATATTGTAACATTTAATTATGAACATTCATTTAAACAGTAATATTTATGCAGTATGCTACTGCACCTATTCATTATTTCAACTAAACATTTAGCCAAAATTTATACACAAAAATTAACATCCAAATTTTCATTATATTAATTCCATCTAAATTTTAACAACCGTTTCAATAATTTAATCAAATGTACAATATTTCAAATATATAAACATGTACATATGTATATTCACATAAATAATGTTACACATTAATAAATACGTCAATCAATTTCATCAAAAACTTGATTTATTCAAACGTATAAATTTAATAATTTATTGGTAAAGTCATAAAATTATAACTAGTTAAATCATGTTAAATATGGATTTTCCAATGCGTAAATCAGCTTCGGGGGATAACTTAAATTAGAAATAATTTACAACCCTAACAGTAGCAGGAATTCAATCAGGTCTTATCATGAAAGTGGTATGAAGTCAACTACCTATTGTAACTTATATAGAAGGAGGCCATAAAATTTAATTTAGAAAACCCTTTCACCCTCATAAAATCGGCTTGTATGTCATTGTAGGTAATAGTTTGCCATTTTCAGAGCAGACAGAATGCAATACAGGATTAAGGTAATGAGAAAATTTAAAGTTGAAATTTGGAAATGGTTGGCACACCTCAATATGTCAACATAATTAACTTTGATATTAAGCAGAAGAGACCTCAAAAAATTAACAGCAATACATGGCAGAACAAAATCCTTATCCAGTTTTTATAAATTCTTCATCATTGGCCCAGTTCGAGGTGAGCCTAGGCCTTCTTTTTCTAGGCTTCATGACCATATTTTCAATCGTCTATTTTCGGTTATGTCCATTTTTTAGCGTACACAGAAAGACACCTACAGTTTACATCCGATTGCGAACGGCTAAGTGCAACCTGTAATTTGTATAAATATTTTTTACACAAAGAAATTTACATAAGCAGGAGTTGAACTCTCGTCCATGCCCTTCTTAGTAGACAAACAGCACGTACGCTTGCAGCCATTGATTGGTTTTATAAATTAACACATTAGAAAATCCAATAAACCTAAGTTATGTTAGTCGTTCGGGATTTACAATTATTTATGGAAACGGTCGCCTGGTTTCACTACCAATTTCGATTTTAGGATTTCGTAGGTATAATCACACATAAAAATCATTCTTCCATCTTTACTTAAATACGATTTTAAGTTAATTTTGGGATGTGGATTATGAAATAGTATATTATTATACGAGTTTTATAAGACGATATTGTCAAACGAGTTGTTAGAGATACAAGTGTGACAATACGTCGTATAAAACGAGCATAATATACTATTTGTTATACTTTGCATCACTTATTTTATAGAAATTTTTAAAATTTCATTTATAAAAAATATCGGAATATAATCTAGGAATTTTTGTGAATTGCGCTCACCATAGCAACAATTATAATAAAACAATATCTATGATAACAGAACACAACAGTAATTAGACAGATGCAAACAACAACCTTCTTATTGAATTTTCTTATACTCTATCTCAAAAAGGCTGATAGTAATAAATCATTTTGTCAGGCAGTTACCAGTGGCGTGCATATTTTAAACACGTTTAAATTGGTTTTGTGTATTTCTATATTACTATTTATCATTTTATTAAACGCACGCCTGTGACCATATTTATCATATTATTAAACACACCCCTGTGAACATCTTTTTCCTCAAAATTTTAGGGTCAAATTTTTATGGTCTATTGTGTTTAACCCTAGTTCTTATTCCCATATAATATGTGCGGGATACTCGGTTGTTTTTAACAATATTTCGTTTCGAACTATTCATATTTTGTCGCTTTTGTTTTATCGCTTCTGTGTTATTAAACAATAACTTTTTACAAATAATAAATTTTATTACTATCAGTCTTTTTGAGATAGAGTATAATAATATATTATAAAATAATTATCTGACATGGACTTACAAATTGTATTAAATAAACATTTTAAAATATTTGAGGTTATCTATGACACCCCGTAGACGAGTATTACTGCCAATCTCTCAAAATAAAATGTCACCAAAAACAGTTTAACAATAGCTTCTATTGTTAAACTGTTTTTAGTGTAACAATGATATTATTGTGATGCAAAGTATAAAAAATAAATTTTAACGCCCCCTCCTCC
The DNA here is from genome assembly GCA_963971575.1 of Liopterus haemorrhoidalis. NCBI lineage: Eukaryota > Metazoa > Arthropoda > Insecta > Coleoptera > Dytiscidae > Liopterus > Liopterus haemorrhoidalis. Next base: position 61,183,991 of record OZ020611.1, read on the forward strand.
AGCTTTTGAGTTATGGAAATTTTAAGATCGTTTTTTGCCCATAACCAAAACACTTTTGTCTTGAGTTCAAAATTGACCCGATTTTCATAATCTACAAAAAAATATAAGTGAGCCAATTTTGGGTTAAATTAGAGACAAAAAATATGGGCTCAAAACAAACGATTATTTTTAAGATCCCGTGAGCCCCCCCTCCTGGGTGCGAACCTTATTAAATGTATTTTCTTAAGACTGCTATGGAATTATCTCATTTCTTTTTAACAGGTAATTAACTTTATTCCGCATGCTATTTTCATTGCCGCAAAGGCACGCGCTTGGGTTGCTCGAAGGAATAAATTCACATCAATGCGCATGTGCAGTGGTACAGGAATTTCCATTCCGTCTGCGTGTGAATTAATGGCTGTCAACAATATTTACATTTTATTTTTTTGGATTAAATTTATTGAAAATGGCAATCGTAAGAAAAGTATAGTGTGCAACACGCACAGCATGCATATTTCTCACTAGTTGCATAATACACTATTATTTAAATATGTAATAACTGCTATAAATATTTAATACTTCTTGAGGCAAAGCTGTATCTATAAGCCTTTAGTTGATTCTGTGCACCCGTAACGTTACATTTAAATAATATGTTTGCGCGCAGAATCAATCAACGGTCTATGGATACCCATAACGCTTATAGGTTGCTCATAGAATTAACTCCTTAACCGGGACAGTATATTCTATATTCCGGAACGCCTTGTCACTTTATGCATAGTAGAGATTTTAAAATCTTAAGCTGAGTTCAGAGGTCTTAAATTAATTGACTATAGACTATAACCTGTACACTGTTAATTGTCACTAACAATTCGGTCATATGGTAACGCGAGCAATTATTTAGAGCTCTAATTTTAATACTTAATAAGTTGTCGATTGTAGATAGTTTTCCAAACTTATAGTTAGTGAGTTGTTTTAATGAGACAGACATGTAAACACATTGGCTATTCATAGTCTACTTCAGAGAAAACGTTTAAATTGTATGCCTTTACATAACTTAACAAAATGTCATCGCGCCGATTACAATAAATCTCGCCCACAATTACAAAGAAGAACAGTAAATATGATCAATTTAGGTAATTAGATTAGGTTTAGTTATTAAAAATCTAGGACAGCAGAATTAGGAAAACTATAATAGTTAATAAACATTTTACGAAGGCACCATAGTTGGTTTAAAGACACACAGATGTCACCCTATTCGTAACTCACTAAATTCCGGAGCTGTAAACGCTGCCTTGAATGTTAAAACTATATACTAAATTTATCCATAGCGCACAATGCACAATCTACTAATTTAAGGAGTTCTGAACGCAGCTTTAGCAAACCAAAATATTTAACTAACATAGATTAAGGCAAGTGGCCACGTGTCAACTTAACCCGTAAATCACAAAATTTATAACACTGACAGAAACCAGAATTGAATCGTTTTATCATGAAAGGCAATAAAGTTAAGTAGGTACAATAAACAGAAGTCAAACTTATAGAATTAAATATTTAAATCCCTTAAATGACCTTCATAAAACTCGTTCAGTATGTCACCGTAGTTAATATTGTTGATTTGAGTTTGGCTGGTGACTGGTTAGGACAGAAAGGGTTGGATTCTGGGAAGTATGGCAGAGATACATCTCTGAGTTGTAAACACGTTGACAGTAGTAGAAAGCCTTCTCTAATCCTTTTGCAATGTTCGTGTTCAGTCACCACTGGTGGTCCACTCATACACAAGGCTGTTTCTTGTGATTTTTGAAAGTTATGTATTCAGCAAAAAATTATGTTTTTGCAGAAATATTTTACTTTCTCCAAAGATTTAGTAAAAGTTTTATTCTATAACTAACACCAAGCATTTTTTTCTTTCAAAAGAATTACATTTTAAAGAAGGACGCACCAGAGAAAAGTTAGATTAGTCCTGTTTTAAAGTATAATATAATTTCTATCTATATTGTTGACGGAACGATATTATATGTTGAAAAAGTGTGAATATACTTATCTACGGAGAACAGAGACGCAGCTTAAATCTGGATTCCTTTAATTTTACATTTTCAAGACTATACATTTGTGCAAGGAACCACTCAGTCTCAAATAACACTAGTAAACGAAAATTGACGTGAAGTGTGAATTTTCACACATTTCAGGGTTTTGCAGGTATTTAGTAAGTGAATGATGATTATATGGGATGCCAAAACAAATTTTATATTAAAATATATTTTTTTTTAATTTTAATTCGAACGCCTAATACCATTATTTAGGTTTCTAAATATGCGCAGTATTTTTTTTTTTATATACAGAGCAAGGTTCATTAAGAATTTTAAAAATTGCGCCTATGGCTTCCATTGGTTGTTATAAGCTCCGCCTCTCTGATTTCGTGTACATTGAAACAGAATTAAATTATAATTTAAACAATTTCCACTGGTTATTAAATTTACGCTTTTAAAAATTAAATGCAACATTTGCCAAAATATAACTAGAATTTGGAAAAAATAATTTAAACAAAATAAAAATTCAAAAAAAAAACAAAAAATAATATTGTCTCTTCTCGCAGGGTTCGATCCCTTTCGATCGAGTTAGCTGGGTGAGAGCCAGCGTCATAACCACTGCACCAGTTTACACCTTCCAGTGTGGTGTGTTACAAAGCTATAACTTGTGTACATTATTCGCCAAAAAAATACAAAAAATGCGTTTTTTTCCAAAAACATAATCTGATCAAAAATTCCTGTTGTACTATTCCGGTTCACACCAATGTACATTACTTAGAATTTTTTCAGTTTTTTAGTTTAAACCATCTAGGCTACAGGGTGTGGGACAAATTTTTTTTTGCACAATTTTGGCTAAAATCGCTTCAAAATAATTTATTTTGCAAAAATAAAAATTTGATCGATAATCCACGAAACAAGGGCTTTCATTTGATACCCTACTCGAACTATAAAAAAAATTTTTTTTTTCGATGAGCACATATTTGTTTATATTTTTAGGGGGATATGTTTTTTAGATGTTTTAGTATTTTTTCCTATGTGCGGGTCAAAGAGTTGTATAAGCATGCCAAATTTCAACTCTCTAGGTTTAGCCGTTTGGCTACAATTTTTACCGAACAGACAGACAGACGACAAAATAACGGTATAAGGGTTTTTTGGTCATACCTACAAAACCCTAAAAATGAACTTATTTTTGTGACATGGTGAAAACATAGTGTATCCTACTTAAAATTTGACCTAGAAACCGAAAATGACCTCAGAATTTTTCTATCGCCCATAATTTTTTTGCTATGAGGTATTGTTGGTTTCTACCGAAATATAGCGATAGACGTATTATTGATAATTTTAACTTACCGCAAAATGTTGTTTTTGATGTTTTACGTCGATATTTTGTTTCTGAGGCATACCTAATTAATGTCCTCCAGCAAGCAAATTTGGGCTCCATTTACCTTGATATCGCTTTTCAATGGCGGAAATGTCTTGGTGGAATCGTCACATCCTACATCCCATTTTATTGTAGTCATCAAATACTTCATTCACGATATCTCTTGATAGATTTAAGCCTCGAACTAAGTTCAACCTATATATCAGATGCGGCTCTGTTGAACATTTTGGTACGTTAAATAAAGAATCAGTTTCGTTTTCTTTAACGAATTCCGCTTCTTTTTCTTCTTCTTTTTCTTTCGTTCTTCTTCATCTAAAGTCCAAGATTCTGGTCATTTTGGGATAGGATGTTCATTATCATGTTCGACAGGTTATACAGTTGATGGTAAATTAGGATACTACATAGTATGTTTAGACTTTGGTCCAATACCTCGTATATTAGTGAGGCAAAAATAGCATTCCATAATATGGTCTTTTGGTTCTCTTCAAACCATTGGTATTTCCAAAGTGCATTTTACGATTTGCGTATTTCAACCAAAATTATGGATATTTCTAGACATGACACGGCACCCGTGTTAAGCTAATTTTTTCCGAATTTTGACACACCAAGCTCAAAAGGTTCGCCATCACTACTATAGGCGTAGCGTCTACTGTTATACGCCATGGTTCAACCTATTGTTTGATTTAGTTATTTTTTATTTTTTTACTTTTAACGTATCTAACAAGAATAAATAATTTTCAGTAGCGAAATACTTATAAATCAAATATAGTTAATAATGAGAAATACGTTTAAACTTGAAAACAAAATGAAGCCTTTTATCAATATATTTCTTATTAATTTAATGAAGACTTAGATACGAAGCAAATGCAGAAAAAAAAAACGCTGGGAGTCTTTAATTTAAATTTTATTGTGATAAAAAAAATTAAATGAAGTTTGAAAAAATAAATTAAAGCTCTTGGTACTCAAATAACGAATAAAAATACTTATCAAAAAACTTTTTATCAAAAAAATATTCTTAGGCATCCAGCATTCTGTTGCCTTCTTACACTTATTAAATACCTACAAAATTCTGAAATGTGAGCAAATTCACACTTCACATCAATTTTTGTGTTGAACAGATATCATGCCTCGTTCAAATTATTTATACCAGCAGTAAATTGTAGTCAAAGAAGGTGATTGTTCACTAAAAATTTAATCTAAACTTTCTTTGTATTCATAACCGCTTAAACCTTTTTTTAAATTATAATAAATCATGGTTCGAAAATTCTCTCTGGTTAATTCCATATTTGGCCTCACAACGATACTTTAAAAAATCAATTAACGGAATTCTAACTAACCTAACTTTTAAAACTTAACTTCAAATCGGGTGTATTCTGTAAGAAATGCGTTAAAATTAGCGTCAGGTTAATATTTTTATTTTAACACCATGTCTAACGCCTTTATTCAAAAATGCTATTCTGTAAGAACATTTGTTAAGGTAAGCGTAAATACAATATTTGCTAACGCGAGGTGCTAACTCACTTTGTAGAGGAGCTATATTTACTAGACGCGCATGCGCTGCTACGTAGAATTTTAGCATTTTTTACAAGTGTCAAATGCCAAGAGAATCTTAACCCAATATTTCGGTGTAAAATTAAATATTCAGTTGCGAAATTTATTTTAAAAATGGAACAAATGTTTGGTCCTGTGATACTCATTATAACTATTTTCCACAGTGTATTAAATAAAAATATAACTTATATTATAACATTATAACAGTTTACCTTACTTTTGATTAAAATGTGAATTATGTGTTCATTTTATTTTTAAAAAGGTGTTCGGTGATATTAATTATTAATTGATTTATTACGCTATTTATATTCTGGAACAACATTGTTGTGATCTTCATTATCATTTTCATCAATTGATTCTTCAAATAATACACCATTAAAATGTACTGCGATATTGTGAAGCACGGCAGAGGTATAAGTGATTTTTGTAGCTTTCAGATGATTATAATTTTAAGTTCTGTGTCTCAATAAAAACAAAAACTGCTCTTCAATACTCCATTTACTTCCTTTCTATACAATTACTTAAATTTGCGTCTGGGTTACTTGTATCACAAAAATTACGAAGCGCCATTCTTAGCTCTACTGTAAAGAATTCACAAAGTAATAGAAAGTTTGAATTTTGTCTTATGATAAATAATATTTCTACCATCTTGTGTGTGTGTGTTTTTTTTTTTTTTTTTTAGTAACATGTCATTTACTTAAATATTGTCATCCATTTTTGCAAACTAAACACCAGCGTTAACTTTTAAACGGTTCTATTTTCTAAGCATGATGTTAAAATCTTAGCGCCAGAAACTGACGTTATTTTTTTTAACACCATTTTTAACCTAAATGCTATTCACTTAACATATATGTGTTAATATTATAGCGCGGAGGCGTTAAAATAGCCAGTTAACGTTCTACAATAAGCGCCTACCGAAACGGTGGCTTTAAAAGTTAACGAGAGTGTTTAGTTTGTAAAAATGGCTGATCCTATTTAAATAAATGTCATGTTATTAAAAAAAAAAAAAAAAACGAATAAAACACAAGACGGTAGGAATATTAATCAACTTTCTATTAATTTTTAAAGTGAATTCTTTACAGTAGAGATAAGAATGACGATTCATAATTTTTGTTATACAAGTAACCCAGACGCAAGTTCAAATAATTGTATAGAAAGGAAGTAAATGGAGTATTGGAAGTATTGAAGTAATGGAGCAATTTTGGTTTTTGTTGAGACACAGAACTTAAAATTATAATCATCTGAAAGCTACAAAACTTCACTTATGCCTCCGCCGTGTTCAAAATATCGCAGTACATTTTAATGGTGTATTATTTGAAGAAACAATTGATGAGATTGATAATGACGATCACAACAGTGTTATTCCAGGGTAGAAATAGCGTAATAAATCAAATTTAATAATTAATATCACCGAACACCTTTTTAAAAATAGAATGAACATATAAATCACATATTATTAAAAAATTAGATAAACAGTTATAATACAATCTATATATATAAAATCGTAACTAAGCTACCTACTCATAATCAACGCCCAGCCCAAACCACTGAACCTACAATCATGAAATTCGGCGAGTATATTCCCTCCATGACGTAAGCACCCACTAAGAACGGATTTTTCGAAACTCATTCTCTAAGTGGGTGAAAAGGGGGTTAAAAGGGGTAAAATATGGCTTCACGGTTTCCTTAATATCTCTTAGGTCCAATAAGATATCGACTTGGTTTTTGCTTACAAAGATTACTCATGTAAATATTAAAAAACTTATTTCAGGATTTTGTTCAAATTGATCCCTAAAGGGGTGAATCTACATTCAGGGTGAATTATAGAACCCTTTGCATCTTCTAAGTTTTTTGTTTTATAACATTCCTTTTTGGCATATAGGTGTCTTTTTAGAATATTTAGAAAGTGTTTTGACCGTTTTTTTAAATTTCACCCCTAAAGGGGTAAATTGGTATTTTTTATTCGATAGAATTTCGTCTAGATAAAGAAACATAAAATTCGGGGAGTATATCCCTTTTATGACTCAAGAACCCCATAAAAAATGATTTTTTGAAATTCGACCTGTCAGGGGTGAAATGTGTTTTCACGGATTCCTCAGTATCTTTTAGGTCAAGAATACATCGCCTTGCTTTTGCTTACAAAGACTACCCACATAAATGTTGAAAAACTTATTTTTCAGGATATTGTACTAATCAACCCCTAAAGGGGTGAATCTACTATCAGGGTGAATTATGAAACCCTTCGCATCTTCTGTGTTTGTTGTGTTATAACATTTCTTTTAGGCATATAGGTGTCTTTTTAAAATATTTAAGTATATTGACCTTTTTTTAAATTTCACCCCTAAACGGGTAATTTGGTATTTCATATTCGATAGAATGTCGTCTAGACAGAGAAACATAAAATTCGGGGAGTATATCCTTTTTATGACTTAACAACCCCCTAAGAAATGATTTTTGGAAATTCAACCCCTAAGGGGTGAAATGGGGTAAAATGTGTTTTCACGGATTCCTCAATATCTCACAGGTCCAATAATATATTGCCTTCATATTTGCTTATAAATATTATCCATATAAATGTTGGAAAACTTATTTCAGGATTTTGTCCTATTCATCCCCTAGAAGGGTGAATCTACAATCAGGGAGAATTATAGAATCCGACGTATTTCCTGTGTTTGTTGAGTTATTAAATTCCTATTTGGCATATAGATGTCTTTTTAAAATATCTCGATGGTTTTGAGAGTTTTTCAAAATTTCACCCCTAAAGAGGTAAAAAGATATTTTTTATTTGATAGAACATCCCTTGGACATAGACACATGATATTCGCAAAGTATATTCCCTCCATGAGGTAAGCATACACTAAAACAGGATTTTTCGAAATTCAACCCCTAAAGGGTGAAATGTAATTTCAAGGATTCTTAAATATCTCTACAGACCAATAAGATATCGTTTTGGTTTTTCTTACAAAGATTACCCATATAAATGTTGAAAAACTTATTTCAGGATTTTGTTCTAATCCACCCCTAAAGTGGTGAATTTCCGAACACGGTTAATTATACAACCCATTATATTCCCTGTCTTTGTTGAGTTATAAAATTCCTTTTGGCATATAGGTATTTTCAAAATATCTTGAAATTGTATTGAGAGTTTTTAAAATTTCACTCTTAAGGGGTAAATGGGAATTTTGTATTTGATTGAACATCCCTTGGACATAGATAACTAAAATTCGTGAAGTATATTCCTTCCATGACGTAAGCAGCCACTAAGACGGGATTTTTCGAAATTCCACCCCTAAGAAGTGAAAAGGGGTGAAATGTGATTTCAAAGATTCCTCAATACCTCTTAGGACCAATAAGATATCGTCTTGGATTTTGCTTACAATGATTTACATGCCGAAAAACTTATTTCAGGATGTTGGCCGAATCAACCCCTATAGGGGTCTACAGTCGGGGTGAATTATACAACTCTTCGTATTTCCTGTGTTTATTGAGTTATAACAATCCGTTTTTGGTATATCGGTGTCTTTTTAAAATATCTCGAAATGGTTTTGACAGTTTTTAAAAATTTCACCCCTAAAGGGGTAAATGGGTCTTTTTTACTCGATAGAACGTCCTCTGGACAAGATACATGAAATTCGTAAAGTATATTCCCTGTATGACGTAAGTACCCACTAAGACGGTATTTTTCGAAATTCAACCCCTAAGGGCTGAAATGTGATATCAAGGATTCCTTAATATCTCTTAGTACCAATAAGATATCGACTTGGCTTTTGCTTATAAAGATTAACCATACAAATGTCGAAAATTTTATTTCTGGATTCTTTCCTAATCAACCTCTAAAGGGGTAAATCTATAATCGAGGTGAATTATACAATCCGTCGTATTTCCTGTGTTTATTAAGTTATAACATTCATTTTTGGCACACCGGTGTCTTTTTTAAATATCTCGAGATAGTTTTGACAGTCTTTTAAAATTTCACCTCTAAATGTAAATGGGGGGGGGGGGGGGTATAAATGGGTATTTATATTCGATAGAACTTCCCTTGGTTATAGAGACATGAAATTCGGGAAGTATATTCCTTCGGTGATGTAAGCACCCACTAAGAAGAGATTTTTCGAAAGTCGAGCCCTAAGGGGTGAAATGTGATTTGAAGGATTCCTCAATATACCTTAGGACCAATGAGATATTGACTTGGTTTTTGAGTACAAAGGTTACCAATACAAATTTTTGAAACAGTAATTCAGGATTTTGCCCTAATCAACCCCTAAAGTGGTAAATCTACATTTGGGGTGAATTATAGAAACCTTTGTATTACCTGAGTTATAACATACCATTTTGGTACATAATTTTCTATTTAAAATATTTAGAAAGCGTTTTGAAAGTTTTTTAAATTTCATCCCTAAAGGGGTAAATTTGGTATTTTTTATTTGAAAGAACGTCCTTTGATATAGAGATATGAAATTCAGGAAATATATTCCCTCCATGTCGAAAGCACCCTCTTATATGGAATTTATCGAAATTTGACCCCTAGGGGATGAAAAGTGAAAATGTTTTTCCTCGGATTCTTCATTATCTCTTAGGTCCAATGGTATATTGATTTGGATTTTGCTTACAATGTTATCGGTATATGTGTTTAAAAATTAAATTACGGATTTTGCTCTAATCATCAATCCCTAAAGGGGCGATTCTAGATTCGGGGTGAATTATAGAACCCTTTATAGCTTCTGTCTTTGTTGTACTATAATTTTGTTGAACTTTTTCGCATTTAGGTGTCATTTTAATATCATTAGTTTCAAGATCATTTCATTTTGACGTTTTTTTTTTTTATATTTCACCCCTAAATTGCATTTTTTATATTTCCCTAAATTTCATTGGTACATTGGTAATTTTTAGTAGACAATTGAAATTCGGGGACTATATTTCTTCCATGACGTAGGCATCCACTAAAAGCAGATTTCTCGAAATTCGACCCCTAGGGGGTGAAAACGGATTTATTAATATCTCTTAATGAAATAACAACTTGCTTTTTATTTACTATGGTTACCCGTACGCATGTATAAAAATGTAATTTAGAATTTTGCTTTAATCAACACTTAACGGGGCGAATCTACATTAAATCAGGGCGACTTATATAATGTTTCGTAACTTATTTGTTTGTAGAGTTATAACATTCCTTTTTGGTATATAATTTTTTTTTCTAATCTTAAGAAAGTCTTTTAAACGTTTTTTTTTTTTATCTCTAAATGGGTAAATAGGTATATTTTTGATTAGATACATGGGATTCCGGAAACATATTCCTTCCATAACGTAAGCATCGAACCCTTTATATTTCCTGTGCTTCTTGAGTTATAACATGCTACGAATTTTACACTAATGAACCTCTAACGGGGTGAATCTACACCTGAGGAGAGAGTCAGCAATGTGATCTATAAAGAACCATGACTTAACCACATAATAATTGCACGATGATGGAAAACCGTCAATAAACCGTAGCGAAGCACGGGTACTCAGCTAGTGTAGTATATAAATTGAATAAAGTTATTTATTATTTATTTATTTTACTTAGATTCAACACCGAAATATTAGGTTAACATTTTCTTGGCATTTGACTAAATCAATACTCCGGTTAAAATTCAACGTAACAGCGGATGCGCGTGCTGTTAATATTAGCCTCTCTACAAGGTGAGTTAGCGCCTCGAGTTAACAAATATTGTATTAACGCTTACCTTAACAAATGCTCTTACAGAATAGAATTTTTGGATAATGACGTAAGACATGGAGTTAAAATATGAATATTAACCTGACGCTAATTTTAACGCATTTCTTATGCCTGGGCCACACTTGTGTTATAAGCTTCGCCGATAATTGCGCGATATATAACTTCGTGGTAAACTGCATCTATCGATATCGTGCTAAAGCGCAACTTGTGACCATACATGCGTTTTCGCAATATTTCTTTTGCTGTAAATTAAATAAAATTATGGTGTATATCCATCATAACTGCATCCTAAAATTATTTTTTACATTTAATTTTACAAATTGAAACATAATCTTACTTGATTTTGACACAATTAAGTTGTAAAGAAATATGTATAACATAACCTCAAATGATGCCAGATGAACAACAATACGCGCCAGCAGAACATACTACGCTCTGCGCCAAGTTCCTTTGATGTGCGCTCTAAAACCGCCACTTCAGTTATCGTCATGTGTCTAGTGGCGCGCACTGCTAATATTGTGAACGCAAACCGATAGTAGCTGGCCACATTAGCGTTTATGTCACGTTAAACCGAAGTTTAGCGACGATACATGCAAGTGTAGCTCAGGCATTAGTGTACTGTCAGAGTTATCGTTCACGCCTTCTTGAATTGGGGGGACCAGGCGGGAACAATAGATACCCTAATGCAAAGATTATAGGATCCTCTTTACAGAATACACCCGATAGCCACCGTTTTAGTAGCGCTTATTATAGAACGTTAACTAGCTATTTTAACGCCGTCGCATTATAATACAAAAATATGCATAGTGAATAGCATTTACGTTAAAATCTTGTTAAAAAAAATAACGTAAGTTTCTGACCTTAAGATTTTAACATCATGCTTAGAGAATAGACCCGAATGACAGGTAAATATTTGCATAAAATGATACTGGTATTTTGCATTCCACGGCCTACTTGATTCCCTTATTCGCAATAATCATACTGTGACAATCGTATTTAAAAAAAAAAAAAAACCCTACGCTATGATTTACCAATCCAGTTCCGTAATCGTACTTTTGCTATGCCGATCTATTTTGCTATTTTTACAAAAACAATCAAAAAATTACAATAATCGTTATAATATTATGGTAGGACATATCAAAGAATAATTCTATATTTATTTATTTTTTACTGATGTTTCATATGTAGTGATTTTAAAAAGAAATAAAAACAGTGATACGATTTACCCTGCTTACCCCCCAATATTATGAAAATGTATTCCATTAACATTATCGAAACTTTTTGTCTACTTATACATTTTTTTTTTTTTTATTTTAATCAGGTTAAATCTTTAACCTATTTTAAATGTGTTAATTAGCATATTCTCCATTCTGCATGTCCCCTCCGCACACACTTGTTAGTAACTGTTCGTTTAAGTACCCTTAAACCAAAACTACCAGTTCTCTCTTGTATTTTCGTGTGTGATTTACGCAAATTGGACAGTAAATTGCCTTTATTCCATTCCTTAACTTATGTGTTTTCCAGGAAATTCTAGATTAAAGATTACTTCTAATACTAATTGGGTTAACCCACATAATACGCTTATGTTCAACATTTCTTATCCTGGGTTTTTCTTCATTTCGTTTAAAATATTGTCGATGATTATATATCAGTTATGTGATATTTTTGTAATTATTAATATCTATTTTATTCATAATGCGTCTTATAATAATTTATGATAACATATTTACGTAAATATAAGTTAGAAGATAAGTTACAAAATAGTGAGGAGAAATTTTATTTGTAAAGTACTGGCATCACTAGAAAAACTAAACTGCGGCGAACTGAGAGCTACATTCATACTCTACCTTCGGTGGAAGTTACAGTTCGCTGACTTGAACATAACTGGATCTACAGTCATTCATGTAAATGCACGTTTTATTGATACGTCACGAATACCGAAAAAAAATCTGGATAACGTTCTGCGATGTTTTATGCCTAAATGAAGAAGATCCCGCCGAAACGCACATACACATTGCTATACTTTTACTTATATAAAATAAGAATTTTCAAACATTTCAGGATTTCGTAAATATCTAGTAACTAAAATATGTTTTGGTTCCATTACTTCTAGTTATAGTTTCAAAATTAAAATTATGTATATCTGTTAGTTTAATTATTAAAAGCTTTCTTTTGACGCCTTGATAAACTATTTTATTTTTTAATTTAAAAAGTACTATTTTTTGAAAAATATTTAACTAACGATAGTATAGTGCAGTGTTTCCCAAAGGGTTTGCCACGCCACATAAGTGAGCCGCAAAATTTTCCAAGTGTGCCGCGGAATCTTAAAGAAAAAAAATTAGCTGTGGCCACCACAGGACCGACCGCCATCATAAAGTACTTGTTTAATTTATGCTGCTTTATCAAAAAATGTCTCAAATAAAAGTTGTTAGTTATTAATTTTATAGCAACTTTTGTTAAATAATTTTTTTCGAAATATTACTCTGTTGTGAAATATTTGCAAAAATCTTAAAACCGACACGAGTAAACTTCCATTTCTAGTTAACCAATTTTTACCAAAAGTTGATCAACTCGTGCCGTTGATGTAAAAAGCTTAAATATGAAGTTTCATAAGTATCCTTTTAGCCGAATTTGCTCAGCACGTGTACAAAGACCGACAGACAGACCGACAGACAGACAAACAGACAGACAGACAGACAGACAGACAGACAGACAGACAGACAGACCGACAAACAGACAGACAGACGTCATGCTAAAAATAGTCTAAACGTGATGTAAGGACCTCAATTCGTGGAGATCCATCGAAATCTCGAAATATCAAAATCGGTATGATCACAATACCTCCCTTATATATGTTGGCGGTCTTTAAAAAACTAGCGTTATAAATTTCTTCTTCTATGACTACGTACGTGTGCTGCGAAATTTTTCTTCTTTGGAAAATGTGCCACTGAGTAAAAAGATTGGGAAACACTGGTATAGTGCATACGCGAAAGATACTGCACTTGATGATAATGCGGAATACCATTTGGCACACGTATTCTTCATTAAAATTAAATCATTTTGACCTGCAACATCTATTTGTGAACCGCGGAAGATTCTAGATGGTGGCGAAAATAACTCGCCAAGTACGATAAAGCTTACCTATAATAGAGTACGATCTTTACAATAGAGCAATATAGTTATTTGTAGAATGGAACTTAAACTATAATTTGCCACATCGTAAGCGAATATAAGTCACTTGGTATACAAGATACTTTCCATAATTCATTCTATGACCCAAAAAAGTGATTTCTGAAGTGTAGTATGAATTTTGTATGAAATGGGTCGCTTTCTATTAATTTACTGTCGTTAATTTACGAATATGTTAAATAACGAAATTTTTCGGTTTTCATATTTTCTTCTCCGATTTATGAACAGAATAATTAGTAATTTTTGATAATTAATTATAATAATAGGTTCTAAACGCCGACATAGGTACATAAAAAATAGAGAAGGTAAGTTTTCCGTTTTTAGACCGTCAGCCCTAGATACGAAAGCTACGTAGTTAGTGTGACGTTTCGATCGATCCTATTATTTCTGTATAAAAGTATTCACTGTATCAGGTACTCATTTTAGGTATTAAATACTTGAGACTGAGTTGACCCCAGAGAGAGAGAAACCCCACAATATGGGATAAAAAATGGGAATAGAAAAAAAGGAAGTGTGGGAATCCGAACCCGCGTCTTGTGCTCCGTAGGCACACATTGCATTATCGATTACTAAGTACAATTTTATTTAAATTTATTATACATAGTAATGTTTCACACCTTGTTACTAAATAGCTACAAAATTCTGAAATGTGTGAAAACTCACAATTCACAGCATTTTTTTTTTTTTCTTTTTTAGGGTTTTGTAGTTATGACAACCAATGGAAGTCATAGGCGCAATTTTCAAAATCTTAACGAACCTTGCTATAATCTGTCTCAATTTGTAATACGAAACTAAATCTGGTTACTTTGGTGACTATTGTGGTGTAAACAGACTTTGGCCTATCCGTGTGAGCCAATACTATGATAATATTATAAATGTATTGTCAATATACAACATAAAAAATAAACTTTTCCTGTTAGTTCCGTAATACAAAATGAGACAGATAATATATAAAAAAATACTGCACATATTTAAAAACCTACATAATGAATGGTATTAGGCATTCGAATTAAAATTAACAAAACAATATTTTAACATAAAATTTGTTTTTAAAGCTCTTAGATTAACAGACGATAAATTATTTTAAAAATATAATTCATTTTGCCGTGATTATTACAAAGCAAAATTTGTCCTACACACTCAGCATGCCGCCTTCACTTATTATATAGATGCGAAACCCTGAAATGTGTGAAAATTCGCACTTCACATCAATTTTTTTATGTTTGAATTATCATCTCAAGTGAAATCCGCATAAATAGAATTAGCGTAAATGGAGATTTGAGTGTATTTAGAATAAACAATTCGTAAATCTTAAAACTTATATTATACGTCGTTAAAGTTAAATGCCGTATGCTCCAAAGAAGCGAAGGGAAATTAATGCTCCAAGGATCTTAGGTTTTGGTGATTATTTCTTAGGTTTTAGGTGCTTATAACCCGAATGTAGACTCCATTGTTTACAACTTTCCATCTGATCATACTTATTGTTTAGAGACTTAGCGGATTCCTCCTAATAAAGACAGTTAATAATATAACCACTAATGCTCGATAAGGCATTAGGTGAACAAATATGAAGCTTGCATGTTCCGTAATTAATGGAGCAGATTATTTGTGGTTGCAGGCTGATTCCTCACATCCCACATTATTCAACAGTTCGTGATTAGTCTACTCCTACTTATAACGAATACGTGTTGAAATTGCGCAACGCAGCTCATTTAGCGTTCGCGCTCTGTGTACTGCCTAATACGATATCATAAAGGCGTTATATACCACACATCTAACAAATTAGAGCCTTTGTAGGTATAGATTATTTACAGATAGATATTGGATCAGAATTGCAATCGAGATGAAAGCAACGAGATAATATTTAATAGTATTGCATTAAAATCGAAACCATATTTAACTTAAATTAACCAGTATAAAAACTCTTTTTATGTCACTGAATGCGGAAATTATTGGATGAAACTATCCTCTTTGTTAATTCAGTTGAAGAGACAAAACTGTTTTATATGTTTTAAACGAAGAACGTCATAAATAGGGTTAAATCAAGAAGAAGAAAAAATATTTTGTATTTTAACAGATCACTTGTATTTTGGAAGTGAGATTTTTTTTATGTTATCACTTGCATTTTCAAAAACAAAATATACTGTTTTATGCAGACTATTTTATGTAGATAGAACTATACTAAATGTTGAATTACACAATATTTTCTAAACTCTAGAATTCTATAGATTTGAGGACGTAACATTCAAAATTTAATTTGTCACACAAAGTTCAAAACTTTAAGAGATATCGATATCAGTGACTTCCTCTTAGCTAAATGTATAAACAAAATTAATAAAATATACACGAACGTGTTTTGTAGCTAAGGTTTCCAATCTGGATATCCGAATATCCGGATTATCCGACCAATTTGGACTATTCGATAATCCGGATAATTTTCATTGAAAATTCACGCGTCATTATTCACGCATGAGTCACGAAATACGCGTGCGTGCGTGTAATTTTGATTCTGACTTCGTTAGCGTGCGTGATCGTGACAAAATTTTATTCACGCGCCCATCACTAATTCAGACCCAATTTGACTGCACACTTTGTTTATACATTTAACTGTCATCAGTTATCCATATGTTTCTGTCGGTAGCTTCCATGTGGATAATGAGCACATCAGGTATATCAACATGTCTTACATATTATAATTTTAAAAAAGAGCAATTTCTATCTACGCGCAATTTTTTTATCCGTCTGCCCGTAATTACCGTTTTCCGGGGGGTGGAGAGGAATTATTGTTTTTCCAAGGCCCAGGCCCGAAGCTATTGTTTTACCAGAGCCCGGGTCCGCTGTCAACGCCCCTGAATTAAAGTTTTGATTTGCGATCTGTTTAAATTTGTGAGTTGATATTGATAGTTGATAAACAATAATAATATTTAGAAAAATAGAATAAATGAAATAATGTAAATCTATTTTTGTTAGTAAAAATTCATTCAAATCAGACTTTATCGAAACAAGGTCGTTCATTTAAACCATCATTTGTCCACTAAGTTCAAGCAAAACGTGATTTATCCAAATGTAACGATTTTTCGTATTTTATTGATTAAAATTTTAATAACATGTTTGAATTGACTGGTTGGAACGTAAAGAATAAGTTTGTCAAAAAATTAGTTTCCAAACTTATTGCAAACAGGATTATAATGTTTTTTTTTTTGCAATTATCTCAAACTTGTATTACTGTGACAAATCACTTTTTAAATGTTACCTCTTTATTTAGTATTAGTAGTGTCCTAACAAGCTTTTCATGTGCTTTTTCGTTCAATATTTTACTTTTTAAAGTAAAGAAAAAAATTAATAATAGTAATACTAATAAAACAAATGCGATATAATAATCATTTATAAATAATCTGTTCACCGATATATTTATTGTACAACAAAGCAGGACAACGAAATTAAAAATTTGAAGATATTATATTTGACAAAAAAAAAAATTATCAGTTCCATTTCAGCCATTCTTTATTCTTGAACCTTGTACCTGTGCACCTATTACATCTGCTTAGTTAAAGCGCTGAGGAGAGTGCTGAAAATCCACAAATGTTCATCAGCAACCATGGAGTGTGGTCAAGACGTCATTTTGGTATCATTAGATATTGAACAGATAATGAACGTCGACCTCTACCATGACATGATCCAGTACTTTCTGTCAGATTAATTAGATGAATTGACTTTGAATTACGTATGGTTTCAGCAAGATGACGGTCACACAACACGAGTCATAATCGTAATTTTGAAGAGAATGTTTTCAAACCAATTAATCTCCAGAAACGGTTGGCCGTTTACTTCTTGGTCGCCCAGATAGTATAGTATTTATTTTACATGCATGACATTTTACGATGTTTACATTTGTCAATACATATTGGTAATATAAAGATAAGCAACATTTTTAGACAAACAATAGAGAAATACCTAATTAGATTTAATAGAGTTGTATATAAAATAGTTGTATATAAATGTTGGAACAGGGGAAATTTTATATTTTCTATTAAGGGGGGTCTTGCCCCCCCCCCACAAGCTCCAAAAACACATGGTTCATTGGCTTTGAAATATAATTGTTCTGTCCAGGTTCAGGTTCACGAAAACACAGTTTTTTTTTCGGTTTTTCGGTTCGGGATCAGTTTCAGGTTCCTGCTTTCAAGAAAAGCAATTTCCGCTTTTCAAACTTTTGTAAAAACTGAATAAAGGTCATAGAAGTCAAACAAAGGAGCACAGCTTGACTATGACTTGAATATATGCAGTATACTGCATATATTTACTGCCAACTACGTCTGTAGAACTATGCCAACGGAGTGGCCAAGCCCGTTAAATCACGCAGTTCTGCAGATTGGTAGAAACAGTCTGAATTGTGAGGTAGCCGGTTGAAGTCCACGTTGGTGATATTATTCGGCCGAGAATAATATGGTAACATTACTCCCATTTTCACAATCATTCACCCACCCCTCATCCAGGTGTAGGAGCTCGCTCCCTAGCATTGGCGATTAGCCTCGTTGCAAAAATAGGCCGAAGTAAAATAAATTTAAAAAAAAAACTACGTCAGGCTAGGAGGAAAATTAAGCAACGGTTATGTTTGCAATCATTAATCCATCCGGTCCAGATGTCTGGTCGATCACTGCTGTATATATATTAATGGGCTCGTGCTCGATGATGTCGTTTAAGCGAGAAGTAGATCGTTGTGGCAAAAATCAACCCTGAGTTGATTTTGCAGTCTCCCGTGCCGACTTCTCCCGAGAACGCTGCTCACGCTTCCAATCCGATGGTGTCTTTCGATTCCTAGAGGCCTCGACTTGTTCCCTAAGTGCAACTTTCCGTCGCAATAATAATTTGCGTCGCCTTTCCTTGAAATTTTTGAAATTTTGTAATCGATAATCCGCCTTCAAGCACTCTACCGCGGTTTATATTTACATCTTTCTGCAAATGTAATACATGTCCGAGAGAGCGACTTTCTAGCTACAAACTAAGTTACTAACGTCAACACCCAGACATTTGGTTCAAATACAGCGACACTTCAAGCATTGTGCGACGACTTAACGACAAACGAATTTTCGTACATTTTCGCGACTTTACTAGCTTGTTCAAACACAAAGGGCAACAGATAAATCTCTTTTAAAACGAAGTTTTCCCCCCATTCATCGGTTCATACAGTTCCGTCTTTTCCATAAGGGCAAATGGGACACGAGCCCAGGGCCCCCGGCTTGATGGGAACCTCCAAATTCCGAGGTCGTCGTTTACACGAAAAAAAGTGGAGCTTAATTGTTCGTGCAATTTTGCTACAATTTTACCACTTTTGTTAAAAAATCTTGCAAATGAATCGGCGGACTTGAGTATCTCAGCTTTACATACTCTTATAAGTGCAGATAAATTAGAAGAAATTTTTTCGAATAGAGAAGTTGCTACAAGGATATTCCTTTGCTTAATGGTCACCAATTGTAGTGAAGAGCGCTCATTTTCAGGGCTAAAGAGAATAAAAAATGAATTACGAATGACTATGTTACAAGAACGACGTACTAATTTGTCAATCATGTGCATAGAAAGTGATATCCTTCAAAAATTAGACTTTGAGGACATAATAGAAGATTTTGCATAACATAAATCCCAGAAGAAACCATCATCATTAGCGTCCAATTCTCAAAATAGTAATCACTTGACTTATATTTGATTTGTATAAAGCTAACCATAATAACCAATGAAGTCACTAAATAAAAGTACATACTAAAGTTTTCATTCACATTTTTTTTTTTTTTTTTGACTTTCTGTAATGTCCCCAAACTCTCTGTGCCCAAGGGCTCCTGCATGGCCTAAGACGGCCCTAGGTATATGCACCTTCTTTCTGTATCTTTTCATTTGTGAGCTGTAATAGCTGAAAGGGTTGAATTTTTTGTCACATCAAATTCCCAAATTATCCTACCATACCCAGTGCGGGGAAAGACGTAGTTCTACGTCAAAAGAAAAGAAAACGTAAATAACGAAAAACTAATGACTATAAATATTTACAAAAATTCTTTAAAAAACAACTTGCGTTATCTTTATACCAGGGGCAACATATCTTTTTGAAATTTCCAAAAATTAACAATTTGCCCCGGAGGCACTTTCAAAAATTACACAACAACTATGAATGTGACAATTACCGTTCGGAAATTTACAACGAACAAACATTAAAAACCTTGAATATTTTAAAGTGATTCAAAAATATCGCACCATCAAAAAACAATTATTACATTATTAACTGCCTGTTTTGTAACAGAATTATTTCAAATATTATATGTCAAATTTTATGTTCAGTTAACACGATTTCATTACATGATAGTTAGAGGACAATAGAAGTGTAAAGATTAATAATTAATAAGTTGTTGCCGTGATACCATGGTAAGACAGTTACTTACGGAGACAAGATTACAATCCTAGACAAGATTTTGGTATTTTCGCCTTTGATACTGTGTTGCTAGGTCATGGGCCAACTCAGCTACAAGTTTTTTATGCTTAAAATGTGTATCGGTCGCTGACCGCGTGACTTTCATATACGGGATGATTTTGGGAACTGTTTAAGCTAATTTCTCAATTATTACGAAGGATAAGTTCGAAAAGATGAGCTGTTTTACTCTGCAAACAAGAATATACAAGAAAAACAATTGAACATCAAATAAACAAAATATTTCAAAATATTATATTATGCAACGAGCATGGAATGATGATCCTTCCATGCAAGTTTCATATTATGCTTTTTCCACGACTATAATTTTATTAATTATTTCATTTTTATTTAGTTCACTTTAAAAACTAACAATAATTTGACAGTTGCTTTCAACTTATTGATTACGTTGCCTAGCAACGTCAATGTACGTTGTCATACGGAGCGTAAATTCAGTTAAAATAACAACACTTGTCTCAACTGATTCATTGACTGACCAAGACCGACCAAGACCAACTCTATCACAAGACAACTTTAATTAAAGTCTATTCCAAACGATTAGCCGGAACTAGATTTTCAAATCTATTCTCTATCTCCGAAAGACTGATAGTAATAAAATTTATTATTTGTAAAAAGTTATTGTATTATCACACAGAAGCGGTAAAACAAAAGCGACAAAAAATTAATAGTTCGAAACGAAATATTGTTAAAAACAACCGAGTGTGCCGCATATATTATATGGGAATACGAACTAGGATTAAACACAATAGACCATAAAAATTTTATCCTAAAATTTTGAGGAAAAATATGGTCACAGGGGAGTGTTTAATGATATGATATATATGGTCACAGGCGTGCGTTTAATAAAATGATAAATAGTAATATAGAAATACACAAAACCAATTTAAACGTTTTTAAAATGTGCACGCCACTGGTAACTGCCTGACAAAATGATTTATTACTATCAGTCTTTCAGAGATAGAGTATAGTAGTTTTTACAGATTGATTGAAGATTTTGGTAATTTTGTTTAAGAAACGCCAACTTCAATATATAAAAAAATAGCTAATGACAACTTACAAAAATGAAAATTCCAGTTAGATCCGCCTAATCGGCCTAATAATTTGGAATAGCTTGTACATTATTTAATATTAATCCGGTTTCCTTTACAAACTAACAATAATTTGGCATATGCTTTCAACTTATTTATTACATTATCTAGCAACGGTCGGCTATTGCTGCTCGAACATCTTATGTAATGAGCTCAACCTGTAACGTAATGAGCTCATTACGTAACAAGTCAGTAGTGTGTAATAAAAAGGAGTGGAGAACGTGCTACATTTACTAATCACTGACACGTCTGTAATGAACGAATATCTATGTAGTCGTGGAAAAATATATTTATCTGCAGGCACCAAACAATACATGCATTATGTGTCTAACTATAAATACATAAAGCTGTTTATATTACAACATGTTTAAAATATCACGCGCATGCGTACTCTCCCGTCAAAAATTAAGGTTTTTTTTTACACTGCAAGTTTATACTTAATAATTTCATCCTCGTGAAATATAGCCTCATTATATGCTTGGTAATAAAATTCTATTATTTACAACTATATAGTTTTTGATAATGACTACATAACTTGTCAAGGATTTCAATAAGATAATTAGAGAATAGCTAATTTAGTATATAAGCACTGAAATTCTGAGCATCAATTAAAATACAGAACTGACGTCAACAAAATGGCTACTAAACCAGCAGATATTTTTCAACCTACAACAATGTCTAAAATATATTTATTTATTCTTATATAAATAAACTTATAAATAATATTCTAGTCATAAAGATGGGATGTGTCAGACACAAATTTCCATCTTGTTGAGCGTCAAAAATAGTACATCTAAGAGGTCTCATCGCCAAACGAAGAAAAATTCCTTAGACACAAATACGATACGCACGTTTCTCATTTTAGACTATAACATGAAATATTACCAAATAAATAAATACAATTTGAAATAATATTTTTAATAATTTTTCAACAGTTATAACCTAAAAAATTGATGTGAAGTGTGAATTTTCACACATTGCAGGGTTTCGCAGGTATATAATAAGTGAAGGCGGCTGAGTGTGTAGGACAAATTTTGCTTTGTAGTAACCACGGCAAAATGAACGATCTTTTTAAAATAATTTATCGTCTGTTAATCTCAGAGCTTTAAAAACAAATTTTATGTTAAAATATTTTTTTGTTAATTTTAATTCGAATACCTAATATCATTATTTAGGTTTCTAAATAAGTGCAGTATTTTTTTTATATAACAAGGTTCATTAAGATTTTGAAAATTGGGCCTATGGCTTTCATTGGTTGTCTTAAATCATACGCTCCGCCCCTCTGGCTTCGTATAAATGACACAGAATGAAAATATAATTGGAAATTGGAAATTGGTTATTAAATTTACGCTCTTGAAAATTAAATTCAAAATGTGCTAAAATATAACTAGAATTTTAACAAATTAATTTAAACATAATAAATAAGGAAAAAAAAAAAACAAAAAATAAAATTGACTCCACAAGCCAGGAACGAACCTGTGTAGTGAATAACGATCCTTTGTGGTTGTCGAGCAACTGAGTCACTAGACCACCAAACGCTTATCAACTTAGTGTGTTATAAGAGTATAACATGTATGCAACGTCAACCAAAAAACACAAAAAATGCGTTATTTTCCGAAAACATAATCTGATCAAAAATTCCTGTTGTACTATTCCGATTCACACCATTATACATTACTTAGAATTTTTTCACATTTTTAGTTTAAACCATCTGGGCTACAGGGTGTGGGACAAAATTTTTTTTGCACAATTTTGGCAAAAATCGCCTCAAAATAATTTATTTTGCAAAAATTAAATTTTGATCGTTAATCCACGTACTAAGGGCTTTCATTTGATACCCTACTCAGAATTTTAAAAAAATATTTTTTTTTTCGATGAGCACATATTTGGTTATATTTTTAGGGGGATATGTTTTTTAGATGTTTTAGTATTTTTCCTATGTGCGGGTCAAAAAGTTGTACAAGCATGCCAATTTTCAACTCTCTAGGTGTAGCCGTTTGGCTACAATTTTTACCGAACAGACAGACAGACAGACAGACAGACAGACAGACAGACAGACAGACAGACAGACAGACAGACAGACAGACAGACAGACAGACAGACAGACAGACAGACAGACAGACAGACGACAAAATGACGGTATAAGGGTTTTTTGGTCATACCTACAAAACCCTAAAAATGAACTTGATATTTTAGAAAACAAATTTTAATCAATGATTATAGGTTAGAATAAACATTTTCATTTCCTTCTGTTGGTTATACAAGGTGTCTCAAAAGAAATTTTATATTTATTTAGCTTACTGCGTGAACTCAACGTATCCGAGGGGCGCGGGGGTTATGTCAATCGGTAGCCTGGCTCTTGAGAATTCAGTCGCTATGGAGCGTTTCTCGGGAGCAGACCGCGCGTTATGCGTGCGAGAGTTTTACAAAAACGGTGATTCGGCGACTGTAGCGCGTAGAAAATTCTGCAGTATTCGAGGTTTTCGCCACTTAAATGATGCGCCAAGCATTCCTCTCATTCGACATTGGGTTAAAAAGTTTGAAGAGACTGGTACAACGCTGGATAAATCAAAATCCGAGCGACCTAGGTCATCAAGAACGGTAGAAAACGTGGAGAATGTTAATCAGTCTGTTCGTGACGACCCGAACCTTTCAATTCGGAAGCGCGCAAGTGCTTTAAATGTGCATAGATCATCATTACATCGCATTATGCACAAAGACCTAAAGCTGCACCCCTACAAAATTCAATTGGTGCAAGAATTAAAGCCCCAAGATGTCAGTCAGAGGCTTAATTTCGTAAATCAGGTGATTGAGCGATTTTCAACGTTTACCAACATTTTGTTTTCGGATGAAGCTCATTTTCATCTTAATGGCCACGTAAATAAGCAGAACTGCCGCTACTGGAGTGCAACGAATCCAAAACGCAAACATCAGAAAACCCTACATTCGCCTAAAGTGACCGTATGGGCTGCGATGTCGGCGCGAGGAATTATCGGCCCTTACTTTTTTGAAGACGAAATGGGGCGTGCAGTTACAGTGAATTCAGAGCGTTATGTGGAGATGCTAGACAACTTCTTGGTACCTGAACTGCAAAACTTTCCTGGCTATAACCAAAGAACATGGTTCCAACAGGACGGAGCAACTTCACACACGTCCAATATGTCTCTGCCACGTATTCGTGAAATTTTCTCAGGCAAATTGATCTCCCGGAGAGGTGACATAAATTGGCCTCCACGCAGTCCAGATTTAAACCCTATGGACTTTTTCCTATGGGGTTATCTTAAATCTAAAGTTTACGCCAATAAACCGACTTCACTGGCGCATTTGAAAGAAAATATCCGTCACGAAATGGCAGCCATCCCTGAGTCCACCTGCCGAGACGTCATAAGTAATTTTACTGTTCGATTAAATGAGTGCCGAGAACGCGAGGGTCTACATTTAGACGATATTATTTTTAAGAAATAAATCCCCAAAAAGTGTATTTTAATAATTAATAAACATTTTTTCTATATACGGCTTACTTTTTTTTAATCGATCCACTAAATATAAAATTTCTTTTGAGACACCTTGTATTTTTATAAATCTAAAATTCCCTGTCATTTAGATCAGGGCTTCTTAAAGTGGTGGGCCGCGGCCTCCTAGGGGCTGTGGCCTTCCCACAAAGTGGCCGCGAAGAGCCGTGCATATTTTTTTTATTTTTATTTTTATTAGGGCAACATATGGAAAATATTCCTGTATGACGCCACGTACATTGAATAGGTATACATTTATATGAAGTTCAGGTACAAAGACATTACACAATAATGAATTATACTATAATATACTGGATAAATATAAAGTTAATTTGATTTTTATAAATTTATATTTTCATTCAATATGTTATTTAGTTCTACTTTAAATTGAAAAAAACGAACAAAAAATATATCGCAAGAATTGAAAAATGAATCAAATGAAAGCATTAATCTATTTAGGGGAGAATTTTTCCCCGAATTTGTCTTTCCTTTATTACTGTAAAATGTTGATTAATTTCGTGAATTTCCTTGAGATACATTAAAATTAATCAATTCGATAGCAGCTGAGCAGTCAATCATGTTGTTCACTATTTTGAAAACAGTACACAAGTCAATTTTTAATCTTCGGGTGGAGAGGCTGGTTAAGTTGTATACTTGGAGACTATTTTTGTAATTTAATGAATGTGAATTTTTGAAAAATTTATAATTTAGATACGAAACGAATCGTTTTTGAACTGACTCAAGTCGGTCTATATAAATCTTATATTGCGGGTTCCAAATGACACTTGCGTAGTCCAAGCTACTGCAAACCAATGACTTGAATAAAGTAATGAGGCTCTCAGGCTGTTTAAAGTCCTTACAAGATCTCATTATAAAGCCAAGCATTTTAAATTCAGACCTCACAATATTGTCGATAACACTTATTAATTGTTTTATTATTTTAAAATGATAAGTAGCTTTAACTTCAATGCTACATAAATATTATTCTTCATTGTACATACGAGGTATGTAAATTAAGTAACCGGATTGATTATTTAAATTTTTTTATTCGAATAGAATTACAATTCAATATTGGCTTCCTCAAAATAGCTTCCTTGGGAAGCCACACAGCGTTGGAGACGGTTCTTCCAATCCTCATAGCAGTGCTGGAACTCGGATACTGGAATATCTGGTCGGTTACGGAGAGCTTGAAGTGTGCCATTCCATTCTCTGGCTTGGTTTCCGGGTCGTACTCAAATACCTAAGTCTCGTCACCAGTAATGCCACGTTCCAGAAAATGGGTATCATTTTCAACGACGATCTGAACGCTCAATATCCCGGATTCTGTCGACATTTTCATTGGTTCTGAAAGATGAAGGCCTTCCGCTGCGTGATTCATCTTCAATCTACTCTTTTCCTTCTGATAATGCCTTAAACCACCAAAAAACCTGGGTCCTTGACAAAACACTGTCTCCGTAGGCCTGCTGAAGTTTTGCAAAAGTTTCCGTTGCATTGTGCCCAAGTCTGAAGCAAAACCTGATAGCACATCGTTTCTAGAAATGAGTGACACTCATTTTTAGAACGCACTACAAAAAACAGTTTCTCGAAAAAATCGCTACGGACAACAAAATTACTCTAGCGAGTTCAAACTCGTACTGAAGGTGTATCACATGTTCACCTGCCGCCCCTCCAAGTCCCGCGTTCCAAATGTTGCCAGATCAAACGCTATGTTGCGCTATTTGAGCGTAAAAAAATATATGTCTATATGAAACAAAAAATATATATATTTTTTTAACCAACCCAGGTTCCAATAAAAAATTTAGGGGGGCCGTGGGTTATCGATTTGAGTTGCAGGGGAGCCGCGACATCAAAAAGTTTAAGAAGCACTGATTTAGATCATGGGCATATATACATCCGTGGCCTATTAAGTTTTTTGTAAACTATATTTATGCATAACGTAATGATGAAATACAATAATAAAATTAATTGATGTAATTAATGCACATTTTTATGCATTTTAGTTAGGTGCGTACCCTTGAATTTTTCTGGGGAGGGGCTCAGAAGAAAAAAGTGTTTTAAAAGGGTTGGAATCGGGAAATTACTCCGCAACAAGTGCTGGCCAAAAGCATTTTATTTTCCAAAATGAAAGTGTTAACCTTAAAAAAAGTTCCTCACTTCCAAAATCCATGTGTTGACCTAAAACAAAAAGGTCCTTACTTCCAAAATACAAGTAATGCCCTAAAAAAATGAATCACTTGCATTTTAACAACAATTGAATTGAATTGAATTGAATTTCTTCCTGAGGGAACAAATTTATTACAACATTTTTTTTCCAGAAGCCATCGACAAAATCAGGAAAAACAACCAAAAACGTTGCATCATTCTTCATCATGACAATGCAAGCTCCCACACAGCACGTCAAGCAAAAAATGCGTGGACAGGTATTTTCATCACCTCAAGAACTGTTCAAGCCTTCGATAACCATGTTTTTGAAATACCAACTTCAGAGTGGAAAAAATGTTACGAGAATTGGTTTGAACGCATGCAAAAGTATATAAATCTTAAAGGCGAATATTTTGAAAAGCAATAAAATGGTTTGTTCCAAATATATATATATGTATATATATATATATATATATATATATATATATATATATATATATGCATCTCAATACTTCAATACTTCATTACTTATCCTTACTCAATACTTATATAATATTTTGAAAAGCAATAAAACGGTTTGTTCCAAATATATATATATATATATATATATATATATATATATATATATATATATATATATATATATATATATATATATATATATATATATATATATATATTTGGAACAAACCGTTTTATTGCTTTTCAAAATATTCGCCTTTAAGATTTATATACTTTTGCATGCGTTCAAACCAATTCTCGTAACATTTTTTGTGCAATAAGATCACCCACTAAAATTTTTCAAAAATGTATGAATTATAAATATTGGGACAGTAAGTATTGAGTAATGATAATTACTTTTTATAATAATTCCAGTAAGCAAATATATTTTAACTTTTATTACCACGTTTATCAAAATTTTAGTCATGATACTGTTTATTTATTTTACTAAACCCTTCTACTATTACAAACTATTGATAACAGAAAATTTTACATAATAGTATTGATTATAATGTTTATTTTTTCCGTCATACTCTGATGTGATACAACACAATATTTGTTGTTACTCATCTTGCTAATTAGACACTGTAACCTCATATAATTGACCCACCACAAAGTAAAATTACCTACTGGCCAACAGACTTGGCCCACATAATCCTCTTAATAACGGGATCTAAAAGTAAATCTTATTATTTTATGACTCAAAACTAGTTCTTAAATATGGTTTGCACCATTTTGGGCTAACAATAGTAAATAAGATAGAATTCTTCATTAAGTTCTTTACAGTTATAATATTACGTTAACCAACTCTGTCCAACTAACGGGCCAAACAAGGGTTTTTGTAGCCCGCGAACAAAACATTTTACTAGAATATATGTTAAAACCAGTGGCGAAGGGAAACCTACGCTAGACTTGCCCTCCCATAAAAAATAAAATTTAATTAATTTTTTTTTTTTTTTTAATATTTAGATAATTCTATGTTCATCATGTTCATTATGTTCTATACAAATTTTTGTCCAAGGCTTGGCTTACTAATTACGAATTAATCATCATAACCATGGAAACGTTACATATAAGTATGAAAAAATTGAGACTTGGAAAAATTATAAACAATTTTACAAAAAAATTTCGAAATTTTTCGTTTTATCAAAAAACGTCTCAACTAAAAGTTATTAGTTATTGCATTTATAGTAACTTTTGTTCAATAAATTTTTTCGAAATATTATTCTGTTGCTAAATATTCGCAAAATTCTTAAAATCGACACGAGTAAACTCCCATTTCTAGTCAACCGATCTTCATAAAAAACAATAGGGTTCTTCCCATTTAATAGGAGAATTTTTTAGTACCAGAACTAATTCTCTAAGTTGAACCGTTCTTGAGTTATCGTGTATACACACACACACACAGACACACACACACACACATACGGACGGCACTTCGAAAATAGGTTTTTTGGAGTCCCTGGACCATAAAACGTGGTCATCAGTCAAAATCTCGACATCGAAAATTTTCGCGATTACAATACTTGCCCCTTATATATTAAGGTCGGGCAAGTAAAAATTGGAGGCTATTTATTTATTTATTTGTTTATTAGTACAGGTTTCTCAACAGGATACAATCCCAATTACAGAGAAACACATCAGTTATAAAAAAATGAAAAAATACAGCAGCGAAACAAAACAAAAGTGGCGAAGGGACACCTCCGCTAGACTTGCGCTCCCATAAAAAAAAATAATACTAAAAAAAAATACAAAAAAAAAAAAAAAAAATTAACAGAAGATTTAGGTAAATCTACAAAAATACATCAAATTATGTCCTATACAAATTTTTGTCCAAGGTTTGGTTTACTAGTTACGAATTTTTTTAAATTTTAAAGTTTATTAACTTCCCTTTCCGGTTTCGGATTTTAATAAAAAACAATAGGGTTCTTCCCAATTATTAGGAGAATTTTTAAGTACCAGAACGAACACTTTAAGTCAAACCGTTTTTGAGTTATCGTGTATGATCGTGTATCGTGTATAACACACAGACACACAGACACACAGACACACAGACACACAAACACACACACAGACACACACACATACGGACGGCACTTCGAAAATAGGTTTTTTGGATTCCTTGGACCATGAAACGTGGTCATCAGTCAAAATCTCGACATCGAAAAATTTCGCGTTTACAATACTTGCCCCTTATATATTAAGGTCGGGCAAGTAAAAACAGAAAAAAAAGAAAAAAATAAGATAATAATACTAAATTACTTTTGCAAATAATTTTTTAATTTACATATATCACATTGAAGTATGTCTGGAAAATTAACATTGGAAGAATACATATTAAATATTAATGGGAGACGATTTATAGGTGAATTGGTTGCTGAATTTGTTTTAGAGAAGAATATTGAGAAAAGTTCACATTGTCGCGAAGAATGTGTAGGAACACTGAAATGGAATTTACTTAGTAATTCTGGACCGTCAATTATATTTCTAATAATTTTAAAGAAAAAATGAATATCAAGATAGATCCGCCTTTTCTCAACTGACATAATCAAGCGAATAATAATTAGTCACAAAATAATCGTTTCTGTATCGTATACCACCTTTTGTATATATTGAATATCAATAAATTAAATGAAAATATTCCTAATTGTTCTAAAATATCCTTTACAAGAAACAGAAGTATAATTGATTTCAATTATAATTTAAACGGTGATATTATCCCGCAAGTTTCAATTGTTAAAGATCTAGGTGTAAATTTTGATAGTAAATTGATATTTAACATACATATCGACTATATTATCAAAAATCATTTAAAATGCTTGGAGTTACATCAAGAATAGGAAAGGACTTTAAATCCTATAAAACATTCCTATCTCTTTATTTTTCTCTAGTAAAAAGTCCTTTGGAATTTTGTACCGTATGTTGGTCTCCTCAATATATTGTATAAATTAAACAAATGGAGAATCTTCAAAAAAAAATTTAAAAATGTTAAATTTTAGATTTTAAAATGTAAAACTCAATCTGTTATCTTTAGAAAACAGGAGAATTCTGCATGATTTAAGTTTTTGTTTTAAAATACTCAACAGTATTATTGATTGTCCTGATCTTCTAAATTAATTTAATTTCAAAATCCCAATTTACAATACTAGAATAAGTGAACATTTATCTTTGCATTTTAGTAAAACTAATTTTGCCTATAATTCATCAATTAATCGCATTTCCTTACATGTAAATAGTTTAACTGAATATGATAACTTTCCTGATATTTTTTCCACCAGTTTTATTACCTTTAAAAAAATATATTAGTATACGACAAAATTTTACCTAAAATATAAATAGTAGTCTTTATTATCTATGGTATTCTACTAATTATTCTACTAATAATTTATTTATTTTTTTCTTTTGATACTGTGTAAATAACCCTGTATGTAAATTACTTTAGTGCCACACTATTACTGGGCTTGTGCCTGTTGTTTGGCCAAAATTAAATAAATAAATATTTTTGATGTTAAGTAAATAATAAGTGAGATACGTCGTTTATAGGTAGCTCTCCCCATAGTTCCCCAAATATAAATATATATCTTATTAAAAACTGCATTAAACAGAGAGGAATAGTTACTTTTCCCATATTCATCTTTGCTGTTAAGTAAATGAATAATAAATGCAATATTTCAACCTTATAAGTAACATTCTCCCTGCCTCTTAAATAATCTTCTTATTAAAAACTGCGCTGAAGAGAGAGAGAGAAAAAAAAAAACGGGGTACACCCTAAAAGTAAAATCTTGAAATATCTCACTTATTATTTACTTTACATCAAAAATGTATACGAGGAAACTTTTTTTTCCTTAACACA
This sequence comes from Liopterus haemorrhoidalis, assembly GCA_963971575.1. NCBI lineage: Eukaryota > Metazoa > Arthropoda > Insecta > Coleoptera > Dytiscidae > Liopterus > Liopterus haemorrhoidalis. The sequence continues at coordinate 61,215,402 of OZ020611.1, forward strand.
GTTTTTAATAAGAAGATTTTTTAGGGGGCAGGGGAAGTGTTACTTATAAGGTTGAACTTTATCATTCATGATTTACTTAGCAGCTAGAAACTGTATGAAACAGAAAAGAAACAATTCTCTATTTAATATAGTTTTTCTTTTCACGTTTATGGTCTCTGCTACTAAGACAAATTAGCCAGGACAGTATTCAATTCTCATGATGAAAATTCCATGCCTGAACAGGATTAGAATCCGAGACTTTAGCAACGCAAGTCACGTGTATTACCAATGCCCTCCGCCGGTCGGCTAATATAGTTTTTAATATAAGAATTTTAATTTTGGTTAAGATATATATTTTGAAGAGCTATGGGGAGTGCTACCTATAAACGAAGTATCTCACTTATTATTTACTTAACATCAAAAACTATGCAAAAGAGTAGTTTAGAATATGGAAACGATTATTTTGTGTTCTACTTGAAACTGAAATATCTCACTTATCATTTACGTTACAGCAAAATGTACCTACAATGCAAAAACCGTACAAAGTACGGGTACTCTGCATTCCATATTACTTTAATTGTTGCAGTATTCAACTTCACGTTTTATAAAGTTTACAGAACATTTTCAAGTTGATCGGTACACTTGAGATGCCATTGAGGTGACTTTTCGAAGTACCTATCCTATTTTTATTTTCTCGCGAAATATTTGCTAAAGACGAAACCAGCCTGCAGTCTTAGCAACGTTGGCCTGCACTGGCATTAACCATTTTTATTACAAATTAGCTGAACGGACAGTACAACATATGATGTCACAGAAAAATCTTCATTGTCTTTATTTTGGTAAAAGGGTAAATGTATTGCTAATGAGTTTATTTAATATTACGTAGGTATGACGTAATAATATCTACATAATCCTACTTATGAGAATACCTTATTCACAGGTAATTTTAATGAGCTTCAACTTTTTCAGGTAAACGTATTTGTAGGAGATTTATTTTTTGATTATAGGTTTAATTGCGATGATCTTTGGCGTTTATATTTATGATTATTTTTATTTAACAGTATTTGCTTCTTTATTATTACTTCTTCTTAGCGTTTTCCTATTATATGATTGCTATTCTCAGGTGCCACTGACTCCTATCTTTCCAATCTCCGTCAGATCATACATTAGAGTGTGGGAGATATTTCAGGTCTACTTCACACATTAAGTTTTTAATATGTGTTTTCCATTTCACTACTTGCCTTCCGCTTTTTCTCTTTCCTCTTTCCTCTTGGAGACAAATGAAGAATATCCTCCGGCCATATTTCGTCCTTCACCCTTTCAACATGTCCGTACCTTAAAGCTTTATCCGTCCGTATCTTAAAGCCTTATTATCCAATTTTTGAGGTAACTTCCATAATTTCCTTTTCTAATTTCGTAATCGTTTTTTTATTATTTAACACTATATTAACATCATGTCCGGACCAAGATTAGAATTTAAAATATTTGTAACGTAGAGGTTAGCAGTAGATAACTACCTCTAGTGCTTAAACCATACTTTTATAACCAACTCTCATAATTTTAACCAACTTTTTTAATATCGATTTTTTGCACTGTTGAATTAATTATGGCTCTATAATTTATTGTGAGACATCAAATGAAAATTGTGCAACTTTATGTTATGGAATGATAATGTAATTGTTTTAAACGTTTTATTTTTATGTGATTTTTGCTAAAATTGTGCAAAAAGAGATAAGAAAAAAATCAAAGAAATAGTTTCAAATAGTATCTGATTTTTGGATTCATTTAAAGAGTTAATTACTTTTTTATAAAAATGTTGTGGGTTAACAAATAAACTTATTATTATCAAATGATAGCTGTTGAGGTATTGAAACTTTTCATTTTTATGAAATGAAAACTGTTAGTAGTTAGATTTTAAATAAAGGAAAATTTTGGTGCAATTACAGTTGTAAATTATACATTATAAAATATTGTTACGTACTAAATAACTATGTAATCCTGGTATGTGTGAAAATTTACACTGTAAATTTTATAGTTCACATCAAATTTTTATTACAAATTATCTGAATGGACATTATTATTATATGACCGTGGTGGGAGAATATATTTTTAAGTGTTTAAAAACTTAAATTGTAATATTATACTAATTATTCTCGAAAAACTAGGGGAACTAAGCTATAGTTTTCCTATAAATGAAGAACTATCAAAATGACGGATTAAGTACTAGTATTAGTATTAGTTAGTAAATTCAGCAAAGTAAAATTACATTTTTGCCATGAAGTAAATGATAAATGAAATATTTCAAATTTTAGTATCACTCCCCTTGGGCCCTAAATAATCCTAATAAAAAACTGTATTGAACAGAAGATAAAATTTTCTTCATTCAAATACATTTTGTCATATACATTTTTGATGTGAAGTAAATAATAAGTGAGATATGCCAAGATTTTAGTTTTAGGGTATTCCTCGTAACTTTCCAGATATTCATACAGGTGAAAAACTACACTGAATAGAAATGATTAATTTTTTTATTATAAACAATTTTTGACATACACGTTTCAGTTGTTAAGTCAATAATAAGCGATATATTTAAAAAGTTTAATCTTATGATGTGCCCTTGTAAGTCTTTCTAAAGTAAGTAAGTAAGTAAGATTCATCTAAATAAAAAAAAAAAAAACAGAAATTAAAGTTTAGTTTTCTTGTTATAAACTGTTTTTGTCATATACGATTTTGCTGTTAATACAATAAGGGAGACATCTAAATTTAAATTTTAGGATGTCACCCCGTAACTCCCCAAATATTAATCCAATTGAAAAAATGTATTAAACAAAAAAGATCTGTTCCTTATTAAAAACTATTTTTGATATGTATTTCTTGGACCAAGGTCCAATAATAAGGGAGATGGTTTAAGTTTTTTAGTAAACTATTTTAACCCGGAAACTCCTCTTTAGAATAAAATTGTAAGATACCACAAAGGCTATGTTCGAGACAGTGGCGGCGCTAGCGGAGGTACGGGGGGGCCGACCCCCCCCCTAAAAGTTGCTCTGGCCCCCAGTTCCCCCCCCCCTAGAATTGCTTGGAAAAAAATATATTTTAGAAGTGAGGACCAATTTTTTTAGGTCATTACTTGTATTTTCATATGTAAACGATAAAAATTCCTGGCCCCCTAAATTTTACTCAAATATTTTTGCCCCCCCCTCCCCAGATTTTAAGAGCTAGCGCCGCCACTGTAGGTAGATATAGCATTTTTTTTTCTAAATAAAAAATGGTATACCTACCTACATTTAAAAAATATAGAAAGTTAGGCTGCTATAAAATATCAATTTTGATCAAGACTAAATTCAATAATAAACATCTAAATTATTACTTTAAAACGTTTGAACTAAAATTAAAAAAATACAGCCTATTATTGCTTTTTTTTTGGTGTTCCAAAGAAATAGCATTTAAACTGTAGGGTTCCGTAGATGTAAGAAGGGTGAAGACAACTGCTCTACATAAACATCCAAACCACTGGCGCAGATTTCCCAGCCATCTACAAGTTCTTGGTCGACCTAAAATTCGCCATCTTTCCCTGCAAAATTACTTGTAATAATTCGTGGCGCAATTAGGCAGATATTATAGTTAAAAAAATGCCATGGTGGGTTTTCCTTCCCGGGTTGTCCTTTCGATTTAACACTGAGTGAATCTAGTAAAACGTTTAGTTTCTGGAAATTAACAAATTGTGACTTACACCACTTTGGATTTGACCCTATTATATCATTCTCGCAAAAGAGAAACCAGAACAAGGCCATTACTTTTGCCTTTTTTTAAAAAAATGTATATGTGATTATGCACTTTTTTTATTATTTAAAATAGTATTACTCAGTGTTCAAATTTAAATAATATAAGAGGAAAGTTTGAAATGTGTGACAAACATAGAATTAAATTATAATTTAATTCTATGTTTGACGAAATTAGACGGCGGGGCTTAGATTTAAGCAACCAATGGAAGCCATAGGCGCAATTTTCAAAATATTAATGAACCTTGCTATATAAAAAAAAATACTGCACATATTTAGAAACTTAAATAATGGTATTAGGCATTCGAATTAAAATTCATAAGAAAATATTTTGACATAAAATTTGTTTTGGCATCCCAAATAATCATCATTCAGTTACTAAATACCTGCAAAACCCAGAAATGTGTGAAAATTCACACTTCACATCAATTTTTTTTTTTAGGTCATTACTTGTATTTTCATATGTAAACTATCAAAAAATATTTCCTGGCCCCCCCAAATTTTACCCCCCTAAATTTTTTTGCCTTCCCCCAGATTTTAAGAGCTACCGTCGCCACTGGTTCGAGACCTGGCTTTACTCTTATCATAATATCAAATTACGTGAAAATTTGTCCAGCCGTGGAATCGCAGACAAGCAGACAATATTAACTTAAATCGTATAGGAACTAAATAAGAGGCCGAAATAATAAAAAACATATATTTATGGTATAGCCTCCAATTTTATTATTATAAATAATAAAAATAGTCAAATAATAATCAATAATCCTTAAGGATAAACGTTAGAATTGATTACCTACCATAGATTTACTAAAAAACCTCTGAAATTAGAGAATGAGCACAATTATTAAATTATGTGAGATAAATCCATTTCCCTATTTCCTGGAACTAAACCTCATCTTTGCAAAAAGTACCGTTGGTAGTGGGAGGTAAATTTTGGGTTGCAATTGCAAATATTTCTACCACTCCTATTGGCCAAAGGGTTGCTTGACCATCACTGATAAAAAGGGAAGGTACTTGGCTCCAGGCATATCAGTCTTGAGTTGAGTTGAGGTGGGTCAAAACTAGAAGTGCAAAGTGTACCGTTAGATAGTTGCAGTTTTCGACAGTTCTTCATTTGAATACTTACCGTTGTGACAGACAGTTAACCTGACTCCCACTTGGAATATGTTTGGCGGTGCTATTATTAATAATATGAGGTAAATATTACTTCCATTTTTTTTTTTTTTTTTCAATAAATGTTTTAAAATTTGTTTACTTTAATTAAAATGACATATGCTATATACAAATAGTTTAGATCTAATTAAGTTTAATTATGAATAATCTGACATAATTTTTAAATTATGTTTAGCTAAGAGCCCTATTCTAAAATAAATATGTTAAGTTTACTGGTGATGATAAAATAAAGGTTTTTTCTTATACACATTTGGATAGAAATTTAACGTACCATCTTTAATTGAAAACATTTTGGTACAAAATAGGGGTATAAGGAAACTACATCATACATTCTATTAGAATCATGTAACTTGGTAAAATATCCGTCCTTAATTATCATTATAAAAATAAATATTGAAATATTGGATACATTTTAAAGTATTTTTCTTTCCTGCTGTCAAAATTTTTAATCTAAATTTCGCAAAATACAGTTTGCTCACAACATTTTCACCAATTCATATATTATTAGGGTTATTAGCGCCACAATTTCCTAGTAACAATATCCGATCATCCTTACAAAGTATCAAGGATACAAGTAGTAATACTTGGCTAGCAAATCCAAACGTCATTGTACATGGAAAATGAAAATTACTGTTTTGGATCATTGCAAGCTAGACACTAAGGATTACCGTTCTTAGTAGGTCCCCACATCGCCCCCCGGTAGCAGTAATGATGATACTATATTACAAGTTATTCTTACTTCAAACAAATTTGATTTTTCCGATTTACATCGTTTGTTCATTACATGAGCGGCGACGAGTGCCTTATGTCCATCAACTAATATACGCATACTTTTGGTTGAGCGTGAAAGATAAAGCTTTTATTTTTATGCGTTTTAACGCGTTGAATGCAGAAAGTAAGGATTCACACTCATGCGGTGGCGGTATTAGCTTGAAATCTAATCTATGTGAAGTTTTCTTACTAAAGACTATTCTTAAATACTCCCTATATGAATAAAACGCGCATTGCATAACGTATTGTGTATGCGTTAATATTACCTAAAGCATAAAATTTAGAATAGCGGTCGGCAAACTTTTTCACCTCGCGATCCATAAAATATGGCTAAAAAACGCGACCCATGGTCAAGCTCATATACAAAATCAAAGGTTAACGAGCTGGAGACGTTAGTCGTTAAATTTATGTGATTAATGCGCAGTATTATAAAGAACAAATACCTTTTACTATGCAATTAAACCCAATTTTAAATCCCAAGTAAATTACAAAACATATGAAATTGACAATTTTAGTAACTCATTAAAATTTAATAAAAACCCTATTTTGAATAGATCTCTGAATAAACAAGCAACATCCGTTCGGTTTTGTTTTTTTTTTTTACCAAATGAAGACGTTTTTCCACGACCCATTTCTCAAAATTCGCGAACCAATGATTGCCGACTGTTGGTTTAGAATATACATCATTCTTATATAAATCTTATACCATTTTTTAATTTTTTCAAGAATAATTGTATGCTTATTATTCAATATGATTGGTTGTGAAAGATTGCTAATTTAGAATGAAATAGTCTATTCTCTATTTTATAAAATTATTTCATCATATTATTTTGTATTTCCTTTTTTTAATCAACGTTATTCGGTTTAGTTAGTTAAAATTTTTGGCGCAGAGAAACAAAGGCTATTTGCTCCTAACGCAGCCCATTTATTATTCGGTTTAATATTGGCCATACACCTCCTTTAGATTATTTAACCGGAGGACAGTTCCGGGCCTCCACCCTGCACTGCTTTTCGTCTATCGGCCAACGTTCGTTTTCGCTAATATAAACAATTCAAGCTAATTTCTTTCTCAACTCATTTAATGATTACACTATATTAATTACATATTAATGAACACACAATGAGATACTATGATTTGATCAATAAAATTCAATTTCAACACATATATTACAAGCGTGGCTGCGCGTAATGGTCTTCCAAGACTAGCGAAGGGACTTTCTATAGAAGCGCACTAATTATAGAATCGTAATTTCCATTTCATAGACTCAAACAAGCTATCTTAAAACTTCAATTTAAAACTACCGATAATGCATTTGAGAGCAACATGGAGAGAGCTCTCTGGGAACAGTAATTCTAGTGTGAAATATAATAAATAATGCTGAAATTGAAAATAACGTCATAAGGTATGAATCCTAAAGGATAAATAAATCTTAAAGGATCCATAAATTGTGAATAAATATTCCCTTTTTTGTTTCTTGTGCTACTTTATATTAACTTCATTTGCCTAAAAATGATTTGATGTACTGTATGTGATTATTTACTACATTTTTGTGTTTCTTGTATTTTTTCAGTTCTTTTGAACAAAGTCCAAAATCAGCAGCAGCAGTCACTGTTTTGATGTCGATGCAAACCGGAATGATCCCGTCCGAACCACTGGATTGTACTACGCCTCCAGCCCTGGATCTGTGCACCAGACGCGAACATTCTCGTTCACCAAATCCCGAGGGTGCCAACCAAGGAATAACCAGCGTATCCCCTGACACCAACATGCATCTGGACAAAATGGACTACTCCAAAAGTCTCTACTTTCGCCCAGAGTCGGACTCTGATGAAAAATCTTCAGTTAATTCTGATATTATTAATCATAACGATTTTTCTCCGTATCCCTTGACACCTACCATGGCGTCAAGAACAAAGACTGCTAGACCTTTCAAGGCGTATCCGAAAGATCCGTTCTTCTTGGCTCTTGGAGCGAGTACTGCTGATGCTCTTTTAGGGCAGGAGTCAACGGAAGCTTATGCTGAGTTCAGGAAAAAGATGTTGGTACAAGTTCGCGCTAATAATCCCCCACCAGGTGTAACAAACACTAAGATGAGAAGATCTTCCAGCCAAAGCCAACATGATGGCAAGGATCAATCTTACTGGGAAAAGAGGAAGAAGAATAATGAAGCAGCTAAGAGGTCGCGTGATGCGAGAAGAGCAAAAGAAGATGAGATTGCCATTCGTGCCGCCTTTTTAGAGCAGGAGAACCTTAAATTAAAATATGAAATCGCTGCCTTAAGAAACGAGGTCGCGAAACAGAGATGTATGATTTATAATTAGAGGATGTGATGGTACTAGGACTATTTTTTATTTATTGTGATCTCATCTCTTGTCATTAATTAGAGTTTAAATTTTATGTAAGACTGACAACTGTATAAAGGTTTATTTCTCAGGAATATGTATATTTTTTATATAGTTTTATGTTCGTGTATGTGTATGTACTGCTATTTATAATTTGAATGATTTGTGTGTGTTTTGAGAATATATTTTAATTTTATATAAATACGTTTTTTTCTTATCTTTGCCTTTACATTTACCCTTTTCTTTGAAAAAAAACCTAAAATAACCCAGAAAGGAAACTAAAAAAAGAAACGAAACATATTTTAAAATATTAATTAAGAAATTTTCGATATAATATTATATAAAAATTTAATTAGATCTAAAAATGAAATAATTTTCATTGAAAGTATCCCTTTTATTAGAAGAAAAATCTTCATATCTTCACTCCACGGGTAGATAGAGGAATATAATTTTTTTCTTGCTTCGCTTTGTTTTCGTAATTTGGAGCTTTAATATCTTAACAATAACAAGGAGAAAACCAAACTTAAATGAGTTAGTTAAAAATTTCGCCGCACAGCAACGGTGGCTATTTGCGATTTTATATAATTAGAAGATATAGTAACTAAGAATACTGAGCACAATAAAAAATTAATGAATTTCAATAACGAAATCATTTAAAAATTCGTTTCTAGCAATAGGCCATAACAAAACTAATGCTAATTAATTATAAACAGAAAACGGTAATTTTGATTTTCCATATCCAGTCTGGAACGAAATTAAGTGGACGGTATCTACATTTTCATACAAATAACAATTTATCCTAAAGTTTTCTACTAAACTTTTGATTTTAATATAAACCTTAGCCATTTAGATGGGCTGTGTTAGCCGCAAATAGCCATCGTTGCTGTGCGCAAATTTTTTTAACTATCATACTACATAACATTACATTTTTAATTCAGATTTGGCAAATATATGTATCATAATATTAATGAACAAAACATATTTTTAGAAAACAAATAATATTTATTAAAAAAATAGACTAGTACAGGCTATTCCAAACGCTTAACCGAAACTAAATGGAATTTTAATTTTCTATAAATTGTCATTAGCTAACTTTTTAATGATTAAATTTGGCTTTTGCTAATAAAAATGATCAAAAACTTCAAACAATAATTCATAATAAAAATTACTAGGTTTGAAAATCTAGCTTAAATCAAAGAAATCATCTATACATATATTTTAAGAGTAGACGCAATTAAGTGGAAAAAATAATGCCAAGAGTTAGTATTTAGTGTGGTCACCTTTTGCGTTAATAACGGCCTGTAAGCATCGAGGTATACTTTCCAGGTTTAAGAAATAATCAGCAGCAACAAAAAAAAATTAACTATTTTTTTAAGCACAAAAAAATGCTTAAAAATGTCATAGCTTTCTCCAACTTATATATAGGTGCATTGTTCTACCGAAAGCCAAATTCTATGTCTATTTTAAGCCCTGATTCTACTAATTTTCAGAAATAATCAGACCAATTCTGTTACTCAGTTACTATGATAATTGTAACTAAATTTGTCTCTATGAGCAAGGTCAGTTACTATCATGAATGAAAGTCATTATACTTTTTATAACATTTTATCTTGTACTAACGTTACTACACATTAATTTTTTACAAATTAGTCTGATTGTCTCCATATTTTTCACAGTTAATAAATACATAATTTTCAGCGCCATGCCATGAAAAATTATATCAAATCATAATAGAACCATCACTTAATTAACTCTATATGCTATTCCAAATATTTAAGCGCGGAACAAAATGGAATTCTTATTTTTGTAAGTTGCTACAATCTCACATTTTAACTATTGAAATGGGCTTATAATAAACAAAATGATCTTATGTAAACGTTAAAAGTTACTATATTTCAAAATCACTATATTTCATTGTTGAAAGGAGTTGTAACAAATGTAATATTCTGAAATTTTGAGGAATTTTTGATAGTACCCAGCAAACATTTTTATACGGGCCAGTACTGGTAAAGCACATACTCCCCGGCATTGAAAGTAATGGGCCAGTACCCCGGTGTCCCCGTGGCCGTTACTGGCCCATTGATGTATCAGTTGCCGGCCCAGCAACGGTAAAGTGCAAAATAATCGCATTAGTTGCAAGATTTATTTCTGATGGTTTTAAGTAAAAAGTATGAGTGAAGAAGAGTGCTTATAAAATGCTGGTAAAGTACTTCGTATAGGCGGAATGCGAAATACAAATGTGAAGTACATTATTAATACTGGCGTTGCACTTACTTTTGGTGCCAGTAATTTACCAGCCTTAAAGCAGTTAGCCGGCATTCGGCCGTTAGTTGAATGTTTGCTGGGTATCAATTGAAAAGTTGAAATCTTATTTTTTTTTTCAATGATTTTTATGATAAAAAATAGAAAAATTGATGTGAAGTGTGAATTTTCACACATTTTAGGGTTTTGTAGGTATTTAATAAGAATAAGAAGCCAACAGAATACTAGATGTCTAGGACAGTACCATATTTGTTCTATTATTACATCAAAATCAACAGTTTTTTGATAATCACTTTTATCTTATTTTAATCACGTTATTTGACAAAAATCCCGGATCCTTGTTCTACATTTGCTTCGTTTCGTCTTCATTAGATTAATAAAAAATAAATTATAAATGGCTTTTTTTTTCGATTTTAGAAACGTATTTCTCACTATTAGATCTTTCCTATATGTGGGTCAAAGTGTTGTATAAGCATGCCAAATTTCAATATTCAAGGTTAGCCGTTTGGCTACAATTTCTACCGTACAGACAGACAGACACATGAATGACGTTATAAGGGTTTTTGGTAGTCATACCTACAAAACCCTAAAGTAATGCCTGTGTCTTTAGAAACCATATAAAATTTAGCACATAATCAACTTTTACAATGAACCCAGATGATACGTGTAATGATGATAGTTAAAAGGGCCTTACTTTTTAATTAATGAACCAATTCAAAGTTACTTTTTAATAGAAATTACTGGTACAACCCTAAAGTAGTTATATGTCCATACAGGTGGACACCCAGAAATTTTTTATTCGGGGCTTTGTTGGGGGGATTATGATGACTGTGATTAATTTCTATTTTGAAAAAAATAAAAACACGCAACAACCACGTGTTTTTGCAGTTCTTTGGTGGGAGCGGGCTCAGGCTCCAGAGCCCCCCCAATTGTGCGCGCCTGTGTCAGTACAGATTTTAGAAATACTTTGTAAACCAATAACTTGTTGGATAATGTTAATGTCAATGTTACAGCTTATCGCCAGAATATTTTGTTATGTATGTTTTACAATATCTAGTCAGCAGAAGTAGCAAGAATACATTTGTAAGTAAGGAGATATTCGTTTCCAGCTAGCCAGCACCTATAGTCGCCGGCAACATTCTCTACCCTTAGGGTACGAATACGTAGAAAATTGTTTTCAGCTCTGATTTATTGGGACCTAAAAGCACAGGTTTTAGCATTTGTTGGTGTTGATTAATGCTCACGCACAAAGATACCGACGAGTTTTTTGTTTTTTATGATTTCTTTAAAATGACTCAAGTATTTATATTATCTGCTTTAATTTTAAAAGCAAAAACATATATGACAAAAATTGTTTACAACGGGACAATAAATATTTTTTGTGGTATGCATTATTTCACTTATGGCCGCTAAAGTAAGAATTATTCCTAACTCATGTTAAAATCATTTGTTTTTGTATGTTGTAGCATACAAATACTAATGATTTTAACTTGAGTTAGAGAAAACTCATACGTTAGCAACCCGACATTAGATCAATATGAATTACGAGGCGACACCAACAATAACTTTTGAAATATCTCACTTATTGGGTGCGTTTTGTTGTGCCAATTCTGGTTTCGGTTTAATCAGAATACGCCTTTTGTTGCGACAATTTTCTCATTCTATTCATTCTACCCATTCGATGACTCGAGGTCGAACGACTGGAATGAATTAGTGTGGTGGGGATGAAAAGTAATACATATTTGAATGCAGTTGTTTTCATTTTGTTTTTAAATGTATTAGAATTAAATTTTGGTATTACTGCTTCGAAATATTTTTTCCTTTTAGGTATTTTCTCATTTTGTGTCCTAAAATGTATGTTCAATTCAATTACTCGTTCTAAAACATTATGTTCTAGAATATTTGCTACAAATATAGAGTTATTATTCTGCATTTATTATTTAGATTATCCATTTAGGTGAAATGTGTTCGTTATTTCGTTATTCAATCATATGACTTAAACTCCATGCAAATGTCATTCCATGTTTACCTCACGATCAAAATTGTCGTTTTCTTGCGCATCAACTCTAGTATTTCTAACCAGCCACCAACAAAACGCACCCATTATTGACTTTTTGAAAAAAGTAGCTAGTAGAAACTGACATCAACTGGGAGCAGGACAACCAAATATGGAAATAGGTGGATATCCAGGAGTGGGCAAAAATTGAAGGCTGAAATAAGAAAATTATTGGAAGGCTGAAATAAGAATATTATATAGGGCAAAAATAGTTTGTTGCATATAAATTTGGAAACTAAAATATTAAAATGTCTCAATCGTTATTTACTTTACTTCACACATGTATATTAGAAAATTTGTTTCGAATGAATAAATTAATGTTGTTTGTTGAACATGATGAATATTTTATTTAATAAGATTAATATTTGCGCTACCTTCATATCAACTTGAAATATCTCACTTGTTATTTACTTAACAACAAAAATGTATATAATAAATATGTATACCGAGTAATTCAAGAATCTTCCTAACTTAAAAAAACATAAGAAGGCGGCGCCATAAGATTTTATGTAGGGTAACTTTATATTGAAATGCGTGTTGCATAGATTCACGGTGAATTTTATGATTTTTGTAAATAATTAGTTTAATAAAGGTTTAGTAATAAAGTAAAAATGATAATTATTGACAACGAGAAGCTTTAATAAATTAATATATACACACCGTTTTTAATTGCAATCAATGATAATTAACATATTTAATAAAAATGCGTAACCAACGAAACGATTTAAAAAAAAGGAAAACCAGCTGTGGCCACCACAGGACCGACCGCCATCATAAAGTACTTGTATAAAATACATTCTAGCAGCAGAGTAGAAATAACTTGGCCCAATATTTTCTAACAGCGATATTATTTATCATGACCATGGAAACGTTACATATAAGTATGAAAGATTGAGAAATTTCGAAAAAAAAATCAATTTTTTAACGTTTTATCAAAAATTGTCTCAAATAAAAGTTGTTAGTTTTTGCTTTTATAGCAACTTTTGTTACTTAATTTTTTTCGAAATATTTCTCTGTTGTGAAATATTCACAAAAATCTTAAAATAGACACGAGTAATAAAATAGAACTCCCATTTTTAGTCAACCGATTTTTACCAAAAGTTTCATAAAAATCCTTACAGCCGAATTTGCTCTGCACGTGTACACAGACGGACGGACAAACAGACAGACCGACAGACATCATGCTAAAAATAGGCAAAACGTTATGTATGGACGTCAATTCGTGGAGATCCATCAAAATCTCGAAATGTCAAAATCGGTACGATCACAATACTTCCCTTATATATGTTGGCAGTCGATAATAATGTACGCTAATGTTGAAATATTTCAAAATATTTTGCCTTAATTACCGCCATACGTTATTGATAGTGCACATGAGAAAGTAAAACACAACAAAACGAGAGCATCGTAGATCATTGAGATAATTTATAATTATTCATGAATATGTTTTGTTAGTTCATACGGTCAGCTGTAGGTTGAAGTGAAAAAAATCAAACCTTACCAGCAGTTTTTTTTTCTTTTCAAGAAAAAATCTCTTTACCTTTAAGTACAAACAGTTGTATTTATATATTGTAACGGGCAACGTTTCTCAGTAGTGAATTAACAAAAATGTGCACATCAAGTACACACAAAGAAAGTCACAGTCCGAGCAGTATCTGTTTATCTATTTATTTATATTTGCACTTTTATATCATACTGTAGATACCTTATCTAATTAATTATTTATATTCTGTCAAAAACTTTTACTAACTACTACTGTCTTTTTTTCATCTCCATGGTTTTCCAAATTTCCCTAACTTGGCAACCCGCATAACTTAAACATTTTGCGGCTTGCCTACTTAAGGTCCATAGATCGTAACATTGCCCCCTCCTTAGAACCGATCCGTCCCGGATCGAACTTGGTTGACCTTTTTTTTTAGTTCGTCCGGTAAATTTCTTTCTAAAGAATGCAGCAGCTCTTTTATTCATGTTTGAGTTCTTACCAGTCGGGATTCCTGTTGTAAGGTCCGCCTCCCTGATTTCTGTTGTAGCTGTGACTGCCTCTCAGCATGCGGATATTGTAGGAGGAACCACCGTCTGCCGCCACCACCACCATAGTGGTTGCTACCTTCATGATGCCAACCACCTCTCCGAGAACGCTGGCCGCTCCAGTGACGTTCCCTCTCAGGACCACCGCGGTTACCAAGGCAACGGTTACTACGGTTATTATGTTTCTTACTATTATTTCGGCCCCATTGCTTTTCGGAGCCTCCATCATTCTGTTTCTTTTTGAAGTTAGGTCCGTAACCAGTTTCACTACCAATCTTATTGTATTTAGCCACTTGTTCCTTAACTTTCTTTTCACCAAGTTCAGCAAACGTCAATTCATTCAACCATCCGGAGGCGACAGGAATGGTGAAATTAGTTTTCATCTCAAGAACGGCAGTGTCAGGGATTTCTTTACCGTCAGCCTGTTGTCGCTCTTTCTCTCTTACCAATTGATCATCATCAGCTGCTACAATAACGACTTGTCGATGGAAACCTTCGAATGGACACATTTTTCGATCCAGCCTACTGATACACTCGCCGCATTTATCGAGCTGGTTGGTCCAGTCATTCCTATAGTGGTCTTTACGAGATTGTCCCATATACTTCACTCTGTCGAGTATAGTTGTTGTTCCTATAGTCGAAAATCGTTTCTCTGGATACTTTGCTGCAAACTCAGTAGCCCAGTGTGTTTTGCCACAGCACGGGAAACCCACCATCATAACAACATTGCCATCAGCTCTCTTGTCAGCTTCTTACTTTACAGCATCCTTATCCTTTTCGTCCTCTTTGTTATCTTCTTCTACTTTAACTTCCTTCTTCTCCGATTGATCAGAATGTTTGTTTTTATATTTCTTTTTGTCAGATTCTTTCTTGTCACATTCCTTTTTGTTACATTATGTCTTGTCACATTCCTTTTTGTCAGTATCTTTCTTGTCACATTCATTTTTGTCAGAGTCTTTTTGTCTTTTATCGGGATATTTCTTACAATAGTCTCTTCTATCATCTATTCTACCCCCGTGATAATCTTCCCATTTTATGTTTTCTAAGAATTTTACTTCAAACCAAACCTTTCCTGAATTAACACCATATGTAGATCTTGCTCCGGACCACATTCGACCAAAACCATTGCTGTGCAAGGGTTGAGCAGTGCAGAAAGATTCTTGATTGATTTGAAAATTGAGATCAGAATCAACCCATGACAGTTGTACTTTCTTGGCATCAATTACAGGTTCATCTTCCTCGATAGGAAACCTACTACCTTTCCTCATAGAACGTTCTGGAGATTTACTTTCATGACGTCTCTTTTCTTCTCGAATAGGAGGTGCACTCTCTTCCTTTGGTGATTTATCTGCTGGAGCTTCCACGTGGTTTGGATTTTCTGTAAGTATTTCGGCCAGTCTTTCAAATTTACTTAACATGACTCCCATTATGTCGTCAATTTCAAACAGATAACGGACCGGATCTTCACCGGCATCTAACAATGCTTGCTGAAGCCGGGACTGCAAGGTTTTCTTACTTCCTGAAATTTCCAGGTCCCGTTCTTCCAATTCTGCCTTTAGTTCAAACACCTTCATGTCGAATAAGGCGACTTTCTTTGTACCCATTTTACTATGGTCTCTTAATTCACCACAAAACGTAATTCAAAGCAAACAGCTAACAGCTAACACCCCGCGCCTCACATGTAACGAGCAACGTTTCTCAGTGGTGAATTAACAAAAAATGTCCACCCCAAGTACACACAAAGAAAGTCACAGTTCGAGCAGTATCTATTTACCTATTTATTTATATTTACACTTTTATATCATACTATATACCTTATCTAATTAATTGTTTATATTCTGTCAAAAACTATAACTAACTACTACTGTCTTTTTTTCATCTCCATGGTTTTTCAAATTTCCCTAAGTTGGCAGCCCGCATAACTTAAACATTTTGCGGCTTGCCTACTTTAGGGTCCATAGATCCATAGGTCCATAGATCGTAACAATATTTCTCTAAATATCATGTATCGAATATACTTTTATATAATAATAACCCTGTATACTTTTTTAAGTTTTTTTAAAATGGAAATACCAATACCAAACAAGAAATTTTTTAAAACAAATTTTTTCGGCAAACTATATTTTTGGAAAATTTTATCTAATCAGATATTCTTATTGAACTAGGGACTAATGGAGCGTTCGCTCCAGGCGCCTCTATAAGACTCCGTCAACGCCGCCTTACCTAAAACGATAGCGATAACCAGACAGAGGTGGATTCTTAGGCCGAGTGCAAGAAATGCAATAAAGGCGTTTGATAATTTCCACAAATGTTTGATATTTATCGGCATTTTTTTAAAGGATTTATTAGAATTTATTTTAGGATTTATTTTTAGATATTTATTGGAAAAGCCGGACAAGGTATTACTGCGCCCGAAGCAAAGTAGCACTCTTGCGCCCCCATCCTTAACTAAATAAAAAAGGAAGATAAATCGCAGTCAAGACCAAAAAAAAAAAGAAGGTTGATTTTTGCGCCTCAACTTTTTCTTGCACCCTTACCAACTCTGAACCCGAGGTGGGTGCCTCGCTCGCCACACCCTAGATTTGAGTCAATCTTTGAAGAGATCTCCGCTCTGACATAGGTAATAATGTACTTCGATAGATAAGGAGAAGACTGTTAGGCGAGGTGGTATAAATGCAATAAAACCAGCAAATTATTATTAAAGGTTTGCAGCATCTAATCAAACGTTTTTATTGCACCTAACAATATGTCCCCCTCTAGCCATTGACAACAGACAATCACGTTCAGAGAGTGCATTATTTTTCAGTGTTTTGAGTTTAGTCAGTTGTAAGGTGCCTTTTGCAACTAGTGTTAGTGTATGACTAATAATAATATTATTAGGGTACTAATATCTGTTCGATTTCAAAACTGTTATTGGTGATCAATATTGTGACTTTGACTTGCACTAATATTTATTTATTATTTTCGTTAACATTTTTTACGTCGTCGAAAAAACGTTTTTGCAAATTTAATGAAAATTTGCATAAACTAATATATTGCATAAAATCGTGGAATATAAACATATATAAAAAATGGTGAGTAGATAGTTTTATTTGGGGGGAGAATATTGCTATAATATTAAAAGGATAAACTTATTTTTTATCCTTTTATTGATACAAATTTTTAATTCTTCGGGCGAAACAAAAACTATTATTAACAGAAAAACAAAAGAAAAATCGGTTTGCGTTGCTTAAAATATTGCATAATAAATTGGCAGCCTCAATAATTTGTTATGTTAGTATAAAGCGCTTTGGAAGAATGTCTGCTGCAGCCGCCAAAATCTCACCACACGACCCCGGAAAACAAACAATATTCCAAAAACTGTCCAATCGACCTCTATGAGCATATCCATTAAAAACGGGACAACCTATTTTTATTTAAAATTTTTGTTCATGATTATATAAATACGAGTCCAAAATCACTTGAGTTGATTCATGTAATTTTTGGAAATTTCAATTAATTTCAAATATATTTTTGTAAATTTGAACAAACAAAATTACTGTTAATGAAGAATGTGGTAGTTACAACAAGTTCTTGTCACTTGTCGTGTCAGTTTATTCAAAATCTGACAAATATTCCTGCAGCATAGCAAGCACCTTAAATTTGTCTCGTTATATTGTTAGAGACATTGTGAGGTTGTATAAAAATAGTGGTTCACTGCTACAAAACCACATTTTATAAAATTATCTTCGGTAACTAATGCCGAATTACGAATTTTGAGTCGGATAGTCATTAAAAATCGACGTGCTAACTGTTGTGATTTAGCTATTCTTTGGAATGAATCCATAGAAATGAAATATTAATAAAACGAAATTTATTCAAAAGTAAATGTTGCAGAATAAATTGTGACTGCAGTGATCGGATAATAAAAGTAAATTCTATTAAATATCTAGGAATAACAATAGATCAGCACTTGAGGTGGGATATTCATATTAAAAATTTGTGTTCTAAACTAAGACAGTTTATTTATTTTATTAAAAAGCTAACCAACATAATCCCATACGACAAATTAAAATTATTTTATCATGGTCTTGTACAATCATCAATTACTTATGGCTTAATTGGATGGGGAGGAGCTGCTAAAATATACATAAACAAAGTCATTACACTGCAGAAAAGAATTGTTAAAATAATGCTTCGTAAAAGTATCTTTTATCCTTCAAGTGGCTTATTCCAAGAAGCAAACATATCACACATTTTGCAATTATATTCATATGCAATATTAAAGTATACATACAAAAATTCAAACGAACTTAATTTTACTAACCATAGTTACAGTACTAGACATAAAGAACGCGCAATTGTGAATAAAGTTAGTAAAAGTATTGGACAAAAGTATTTTCTCTATTATGCCCCTATAATAATAATAATTATGCTCATATAATAAATTTAAAAAATATCTAGATGTTAACGATTTGACCCTTCAAAGAAATAATTATAAATTAAGAGCAAAACAATTTTTAAATGACATAGACTTTGATGATTTAAATAACATATTTTCGAGTTCATAAATGTGTTTAGTGGATATAATTAGTATTTAGCTCGTTGATTCAAACTATTTTTTCATTTCTATTCAAGTACGTTTCCTAAGTAAAACTAATCTACATTATTGTAATTGTATTATGATTTATAGCATATGTTTACCTTTATTAATATAGAAAAATTTCGACATTATATTTATATCGAACTGATAAGTTTAAATTGTGTAATAGGATACCACACACAGACTTGTCTAAGTGGTGTAAGATCCATACATACTGTATAGATCCTAAATACCTATATAAAATGTAAACTGTTTTGTAATGTGCTTTACTTATTTAATAAAGGTAATAATAATAATAATAATAGACAAAAGTATTATAGATCTACTTGCACAAGGGAACTAAAGAAAATTCGATAATTTTCATAAGGTAATACCATCTTTGTCTTATTTTTTTATCCTTTTATTGATACAAATTTTTAATTCTTCGGGCGAAACAAAAACTATTATTAACAGAAAAACAAAAGAAAAATCGGTTTGCGTTGCCTAAAAATCATAAAAACTGGACGCTAGCAGAAGTGTATAATGTAATTTGGAGCGACGAATCCCGATTTGAGCTTTGCGTGGGAGATTCTCGAAGCAGAGTGATTAGAATAAAATCCGACACTTTTCACAAGTTTCCTGCTTCTGTGATGGTTTGGGGATGCATGTCCACTAGTGGGTTGGTAGGCTTTACTTCGTGGAAGGCATAATTAATGCTAAAAAATATATAAACATTTTAATTGCCTATAGTTGAAGAATTGCAGTCGAAGGAGGATGACTAGACTTTTTCAACAAGACGGTATTCCTTGCCATACTGCGAAGCAAGTGAATTCATGGATGATAGAAAACAATATTAAATTGTTAGAATAGACTTCCAGTAGTCCAGATTTGTCACCCATCGACACTTTGTGGAACAGAATGAAGAAGAAACTGAGAAACAATCTTGCACGAACAATTGTCGAATTGAAACATCGACTACAAGAAATATGGAACTCTTTGCAACAGCTGAATTGTCAGAAACTTACAAACACCATGCCACGACGAATTGGTGCTATTTTAAAAAGTAAGGCTGGAGTTACACAGTGATTTTTTTGTGTGAAAATTTGTGTAGTATTTTCTGTGACATTTATAAAGTTTATTTTTTTACTGTAATGAATATAAATAAGCTTATTTTGTGGGTTAATATGTTTAAAATTTATCAAGTAATAAAATAGTTAAATAAGTATAGCAAATTTTTCCTTTTAATTCACTTATTCTACATATTTCAAGTAAAATTCATAAAAAATGCGAACGGTAAATTTTCTTATCTTCCCAAATCTTGTAAATGTTTTTGTTAATCTTGGGCCCTGAAGTGCCAAATGGATGTACGATATAAAACGTCCCTGCTGAACAGACACATAAGTGATGGTATGAGGGTTTCTTGGTCATATCTGTGATATCCTAAAACTTTGTTTACATTATGTAAACTATGTTTATTTGTTTACTACGAGCCCTAACAACTATATGTTTGGACACTTTATCATTTTTATCTAAATATTTTTCTTCTACACCGTTACTCACTAAATATAGTTTTGATTAATTTTTTTAATTCGATTTTAGATTTACCTCTATTTTGACTACTCTATAATGATAAAATAGAATTAAAAATATATTTTAATTAGACTTTAAAATTTATTTAAACTTAACTCAGTTGACAGTTAAATGTTCGGACAAAACTATATGCATTTTCAATATATTGCCTGAATAAAATTGTAGGTAGAGTTACATTTTGTTTTTAATTCTAAAACAATTGCCGACTCATTTTTAACTTCATATTTTGACAGTTTGTTAATTTTGTGTGAACTGTTTTTTTTAATGGCTCGAGGGTGGCAACTCCACAGAAAGTGAGAGAATTAATTACATATAAGCATGTTTTATGAAGGGAAAAAATAAGTGTAATTGCTAGATATATGAAAATGGCAAAATATACAGTTTTTGATGTTGTAAAATCGTATGGTGAAAACGGTACCATCGATACAAAGGGGAAAAGTCCAGGGGTCGTCCGACTTTAGTATCAAATCGACAGAAAAGAGAACTTGTAAAAACGTGTTAAAATAAGGGCTACTGTTAGAGAAATAACGGCACAGTGGAATGAGGCTGGAAGATCTAAATCTTCCAGAGAAACATGTAGAAAGTGGATTCATAAAAGTGGTCTTAGTTTTTATAGGGTAATCATACCAATGTAATTTTTTTCAGTATTTTTTTGAAACAGTAATTCTACATTTTATGCAAAAAAAAAAAAAAACATTGTTGACTTAACGGCAGAAAAAAAGCGTTTAAGTTGGTGCAAAGAGCGAAGGGCATGGACACAAGAACAGTAGAATTCGAATATTATCAGCGACGAGTCCAAATTTGATTTAAGTGTAGGTGATAAAAGAAAACGTGAGATTTGGAGCCAAAATTAGGCGTTTCATAAAGATTGCTTGAAACGCACTGTTAAATTTCCTGCTGGAGTTATGATGCCCGCTAGAGTTGTGGGATGTATGCAGTTGGTTAATGGAATGATCAACGCAGTTAAATACCAAGAAATACTGGAAAATAATTTAAAGCCCAGTGTCGAAAAATTGTATCCTGGGGCACAATTTATTTTCCAACCAGACGGCGCCTCTTCTCACACGGCCAAAAGCACTCAAAACTGTTTCGAAAAGAATCACATGATCGTACTTGATTGATCATCCAGTAGTCCTTAAATCAGGACTTATTATCGAAAGTCTTTGGCATAAAATGAATCAAAAAATTAGTGAATGAATCCACATCCCACAGAGAACGCTGGAAGATTTGAAGGCCAAAATTAAGAAAGTATGGGATTCAGTGACCGTAGAAGAGTGTCAGGTTCCATTAGAATCAATGCCTAAAAGAATTGAGGCAATAATTAAAGCGAAAGGGGATGTAACGCCTTATTAAACATCTAATAGATTTATAATGTTTATTAAATATTAATTTGTCCGAACCTTTAATTGTCAACTGAGTTCAGTTTAAATAAATGTTAGAGCCTAATTAAAATATATTTTTAATTCTATTTTATCATCATAGGTTAGTCAAAATAGAGTTAAATCTTAAATCGAATTAAAAAAATTAATCAAAAATATATTTCGCGAGTAACGGTGTACGAGATAAATATTTAGATATAAATTATGAAATGTCCGCACATATAGTTGTCAGGGCTCGTATATGCAACCTGTAATACTGATCATTGAATGTAGTTGCGGAGCAATAAAAATGTTGGCTTTAACTCGGGAATACAATCCGGAGACCTATATTCGTTCCCGGTATTTCGGAATTAGAGAAAAGTAAACATACATCCGTTCGAGTTTAAACACTGTACAGAACAGATAGTAATCTATCTATCTTTCGCCCTGACGGGGGTTGGCGGGGAGCCTGACTCAGATCCAGACATAGAGGTAAAATCCAATCGACAAAAAGGCAGGCCTAGAAAGTCTACATTAATTAAAAATACTAGACAGGCAAGCAGAAGGTTATTATCGTCAGCAGCAACGACATACCGAACGTGTCAAATCCGAAATGTCTTGTTAGATACTCATATGTCAAATAACAATGATAAAGGTCCGTTCATAATTAATATAGAATCATTAGACAAAATGTAGGAAAACTACATTCGATTTATATTGGTAAATTTTTTTAACACATATCTTGAATATAAATCCGACATAGTTAATATTTCATCTCTCAATAAATTTTCACTTAAGTTAGAAGTTAAATTGGCTACAGTTGGAAACGATATTGTACTAGGGTTACCTTTTATGTTTTTACAAATGACCACTAGATGGCAATATTAAAATGTGTCATGACTGTATATACTGTAAAATTTGACATTTGTTATTGTGAAATCAGTGGCAGCTATAAATTGACCGAGTAGTTTGTTGACAGTGAGCGTTTAAAAAAAAAAGTATGTGAAAGAATGGATATTACTCGTGAAGGTTTTCGTTGGATGATTTTTTACGATTTTAGTAAAGGCCTAACTCAACAACCATGAATAGATTCGCTTCGTTCAACTTTTGGTAATGAAGCACCATTAGAAAAGACTGTTTACAACTGGTTTGCAGAATTTTGTCGTGGTCGTGCGTCCGTCAGTGATGAATCTCGTGAGGATCGATCAAAATCAGTTGTCTTTCAAAAAAACATCGTTGCTGTGCTCAAAATGATTAAAAGATCTGCATGTGACTTACCGTGAGATAGAGGCATCATTTGGCATATCGCAGACTGCAATACATTCGATTTTGCATGAACATTTAGCTGTAAAATAGATCTGTTCTCGATGGATCCGCATAATTTGACCGAAGCTGAAAAAAAGGGTCGAGTTGATTGGTGTAAGGGAATGCTAAAAAAAATCCGTATACAACATCGTTACAGGTGTCGAAACTTGGATTTATTCATATTAACCGGAAACTAAGCAACAATCCATTTTTTGGGTCTTCCATGATGCACCGAAATCCACAAAAATTGTTCGTTCACGAAGCACTTCCAAGAAAATGATCGCTTGTTTTTTCGGTTGTATTGGATATGTCGCAACCATTCCTTTAGACGATTGGAGAACAGTTAATGCTGAATGGCATACAACAATTTGTTTGCCAGTAGCCATCGACAAAATCAGGAAAAACGAACAAAAACGTCGCATCATTCTTCATCATGACAATGCAAGCTCCCACACAGCACGTCTAACAATTGATTAACTGAAGCAATCGAAACGTCTCACTAATTAATCTTTATATACCATGAGTTCCAAAAGAAATTACATTAGGGTTGGCTGTGGAAAAATAAAATAATGTCTATTGCAAGTTTTATATAACAATTGACTAACGTCTAGGCACAGCCTTTGTAATAATTAAAATTGGAAATTATTTTTTATTTTATTTTAATTATTTTGTTTTATTGGTCATTATTAGTCTATACAACCATATTAGCCAGCTAAATACAAATTTATACATTATATATATATATATATATATATTTTGATTTCACAGGTACAGAAAAATAAACATAAAAAACTAAAGAAGCTGTTCAAAATAACCACCGTTTTCCTGCAAACACAAATTTACTCGTCTTTTCATACTATTAAAAGCATTTATAAGAATTTGAGGAGTTATATTGGCACACTGTTCGGTAATTCTGTTTAACAGTTCCTCGATATTGTTAATAGTAGTCTTCTATACATTATTTTTCAGATAAGGGAATATAAAGTAATCTAAAATAGTCTAGTCTGGTGATCTAGGTGGAAATTCTGGATTTGAACGTAAACTAATTATTCCATCGTCAAAAAATCCACGAAGCTAATTGTATTATATATAGTTTAGCTCTGCAAACCTAGCAGGCCCATGGCTTGTTCTGTAATTTTCTTCCACTTCCTCTTGTCCGTCGCTTTCTCTTTCCATCCGGTTATGTTCATCCTTCTTTTTTCCATCGCTCCCTTGGCCTCTCTCTTCTCTTTTTCCCACCGATAGTGCTGACTAGTAGTTTCTTTGGTAACCTATCCTGTGGCATTCTTACCATGTGCCCTATCCATCTAATTCTTTGTGTTTTAACTACTGCTATAATGTTTGCGTCCTTATACAGTTCTCTTAGTTCTTGATTTGTTCGTCTTTCCCACATGTCACCTACTTGTTTCCCTCGGAAATTTTTCCTCAATACTTTTCTTTCCCATATCTCAAGTGCCCTTTGCTCCGCAACTCTCAGTGACCATACTTCGCTTCCATATGTCACTATTGGTCAAATAACTGTTTTATAAAGCCTTAACAATCCTCCTGAAATACTTTTATTCCTTAGTAGTCCATTTAGTCCTTGTAAACATCGATTCCCTGCTAATAGTCTTGCTTGTATTTCCTGTTTTATTCCCGGTTTTCTCGTAATAACAGATCCCAAATAAGTAAATCTATCCACTTCCTCAAAATTGCAAATTTTTCCTTCGTTAGTTTGAATCGTTAAACTCCTACCTTTAACAAATTCTTGCTCCGTCCATGTCATATATTTTGTTTTGGATTCATTCATCTGGAGACCCTTATGCTTGGTTTATATACGGAACAAGAATAAGGAATAGGAAATAAGTATATCGGTTTATGTAGGAATGAAATTTAACTTAAACACAAGAAAAGTTGGTAACATTTAACAATTTATTCTTATTTCAAGAATAAGACACGAGAAGCATGCGTACAACGGTCAAGATTCCGGCCGTAATAAAATTTGTTCAACAGATGTTTTCCAGCTGTGATCAGAGGGTTGAAAACAACAATATAATGTGGGAAACACAAACAAATAAATTTACAAAATCCTCTGAATCCATTTTACTGAACAAAATATTTTTTTAAAGGTTATATTAAACACAACAACCTATCAAGTGACAACCGTTAAACACAGGCCAACGCAAGTACGCAGGTGCAGCGACTAAATGTCATGTCCGATATAAACGGTTTCATATTTTTTATTCTTGTGTACTATTCTTATTTCCCATTCCATATTCTTGTTCCGTATATAAACCAACCATTACTTCTTGCTGAAAGTTCTAATTGTTGGACTATTTCTCTCATTGTTTTTTTACTTCTGGTTAAAACAACAATATCATCAGCAAAAGCCAGGCACTGTTGCATTTTGTGGTACAATAACCCTGATCTATTCATTTGGGCATCTCTTACAGTCTTTTCTAGCACAAAGTTAAATAGAATTGTCGAAAGTGGATCACCTTGTCTCAGCCCCAGCTTCACCTCAAACTTACTAGACAATTTCATGTTCAATTTGACTCTGTTTTCTGTGTACTGTAAGGTCATTTTTACTAAATTTACTAGCTTAAGGCTTACTCCTAATTGTTTAAGTGCCTTGAATACTTCAGATCTTTTAACTGTGTCGTATGCTTTTCTAAAATCAATAAACATAACATTTGTTGGCTGTTGTTTCTCATAGCTCTCTGCCTGGATTTTTCTTAGAATTGTATTACAAAATTCAATTTTTAAAATGAATGAAAACTGACTAAATTTAAACACACAAAAAGAAAATGATCGATCAGATTCAGCGATACAACGTCTGTGTGACTTCTGTGAACAAATCGGCTAGCTGGTATAAGGCTTAATCTCTAGGGGCTGGGGGCTGAGATGAATCTGAAAAATACACAGCAAAAAAAAAAAAGGAAATAATATAGGGCGCCACAGACTTAAGGTTAGCACCGATCTGTACAGCTGTAAGCCTGAACAATTTTTCCAGAAGGTCGCAAAGATGTTGGTTCGCATCTAGGTTCCTAAGGAGAGAAAGAAGGAATGTTGACTCATCTAATATTGCAATAAAACTCATCAATTACTATAACTAATGAATTTAATTTTAATAACATCTTTTAATAAAGATAGCGGCGAAAATGATTTTACAACTTAACTACAACTATATTTTCTAATTAACTCAGTAAGTTATATCTAAATATCGTAACCTAACATGTAATCTACGTAACACATATCAATAATTCTATGTACAACATGGCATGGTCAGGCTTTTCGAATAACAAAATATTCGACTATGGGAAAAGGAAAGCCCTCACACTGAAAAGAAGAAGAGGAAGAAGAAAGAAAAGAGCATCTACCCGCTCTGGTGCGATTAGCCGATTAACAAGGCTAATTAATCGAGTGAAATTGCTATAAACATAATATTTGAATTAGTGTTTAGTTCTTCGGCACGGAAAATTCTTGAACATATTATTGCAACAAAGATATTAAAATTTCCAGCTGACAATAATGTTCTTCCAGATGAACAATATGGGTTTCTACCTGGCAGATCAGTAACATCAAATTTGTTATACTGTAGTAATATCTGGACGCAATTACTTGATAGATCTGAACCTAAACCCCATTCACAATAAATGTGAGATGACGTCACAATTGGTTTATTTAAGTACCAACGTTATGTATGTTTTAATCAACATCAATCCATAACTCAGTTAGTACATTTATTTATTTCATGTTGGTAATTTTATACAGTGTTGTCGGTTTTAAATTGTATTGTTCAATCGTTATTTTGACGTCAGGTTGACGTTTAGGTACAAATTAAGTGAGGTTATATTTTATTCTTTTTAAATTTATTTGTAATTTAAAAGTAAAAATGCCCAAAGCTCTTAGTAGCCGTGCTCAAAGGATGGTTTTGTCTCTTATTAATTATTTTGAAAGAGAGCGAGACAATGGTGGACCTTTAATGGATGTGAAATGTGTCAGAGATGTGAGCAAATATAAAATTTAGTTTATATCTATGGTCTTTTCACTTGAATATATTTCTACAAATAATTGTTAATTAACTTTTTAGAGAGTTGCGGCTGCTTTAGAAGTCAGTATTTCTAAAGTAAATAAAATAGCACAACAAACGAGAGGTGAAACTGTCAGTAGCCCGAAAAAGAAACGAACACGTACTAAATCTGTTGTAGAATTAGACAATTTTACAACAGTTGGGATACGTAATGTAATTTATGAGATGTACCGTAATAGTAAGGACACAACATCTCTACGTGAGGCCTCTTAATAAATTAATTTGATTTTAGGAGAGCATGTTACTGTCGACACTATTAATATAAAATTTCATGAAAGGGGACTGTATGATGGTTAGGGATGGGAAAAAAACATCGATGTATCGATAATATCGATGTCTCTCCTGAAAACATCGATGTTTTTACCATCGATGTTCAGGTGGCGATAGTATCGATAAAACATCGATGTCTGCTACCGATGTCGATGTTTTGAACTTTGAAATTCAGAAACTACCGCTAGAGGCGCTGGAATCTTAAAATTTTTATTTTTATTAAAATTAGTGCACAAAATATAAGCGCTATCTATTGTAATATAACAATACTAATAGTATTAGTTCTTATTCTTCTTAGCAGTTAGCAGAATAAGAAAAAAATAAGAAGAATCTTCTAATTTTTGCAAATAATGACAACGACGAACGAAACCAACACTTGTTGCTCTTTGAGTTTTGTTGTCGAGCCATTTTTTGTATAAGTGAACGAGGTAAATAAAGTGAAATTTAATAGAAATAATCTTATTACAGAAAAATAATTTGAAAAGTCAGATTATAAATATGTCATTTAAAAAAATATCGTTTGTCATATTTCATTTTGAATAGTGACATCTTAAATATTTTGTAAATATAATACTAACCTAAAATAATACAAACTGTAAAGCCCTTTTTACAATATAACCAAGTTTATAAAAGTCAGTAATACACTTTAAAAATCACCAAAATGACCAGATTTAGTTTGTCCTTACAAAAGTGAACGGCTTATATAAGCTGTTCCAAACGGTTATAAGCAGCGGCGGGACATTTGAATGTGTCTGTTACACAATCTATTTAAAAATATAATAAATGCTTTTTGTGTATTATATGTTACTTTTTTTCGTATTATATGTTACTTATTTCGTATTTTATCTTTATATTATTAAATAAAATCTATATAATATAAAAAAATAGTTTATTTTTTAATATTTAATAAAACATCGATGTTTCCGATACATCGATGTTATCCCTTCGATGTTTTTTCAACATCGATGTTTCAGCGCCGATGTTAACATCGATGTTCAACATCGATGTTTTGCCTTCGATTTACAACCCTAATGATGGTGGAAAGACTTCCCTTTGGAAGATTTTAAGAAATATAGGTTTTAAATATAAATAGGACGATCCAAGACGTGGTCTAATGGAACGTCCCCAAATCGTTCTGAAAAGAATAAAATTTCTTAAGGAATATGTGAAGTTAAAACAAGAAGGACTCTACAAATTTATATTTATTGATGAAACCTGGATTTTCAAAGATGGGACTGTACGTCGTTCTTGGCAAGTTGAAGATCTGCGTAGTATGAAAACACCCAAGGTAGGTGGAGCAAGGTGTGTACAGATTTGTAATTTTTTAATAACTTATTCTACTAGTATAATATTTATCTAAATAGAGAATGCATAAAAAAAACTATATATACATATATATTTTTATTTATTTATTTTTATTATTTTTTTTTTTTTTGCTTTAATTATAGATATATCGTTCTTCATGCGGGAGGTGAAGGAGGGTTTGTAGAAGGAGCAGCATTAGTGTTTGCCTCCAAAACAAAGAATGGTGACTTTCATGGGGAGATGAACCATAATAATTTTATTAATTGGTTCCAACACCAATTGATCGTAAATTTAGAGGAACCGTCCGTTATTGTTATGGATAATGCCAGCTACCACAGTGTAACTGAGAACAAGTCACCAACTTCTTCAAGTAAAAAGGCCGATATTCAGCAGCGGCTGCGGGATAATAAAATAAATTTCGATATCAGTATGCTAAAGGTACAAACCTCCGCCTATATATATTGTTGACAAAATGGCGGAGGAAAATGGGCACAAAGTTTTAAGACTCCCTCCATATCATTGCAATTTTAACGCAATTGAAAATATATGGAGTATGTGCAAGCGGTATTATGATGGCAACGTAGGAAAGCAAGGCAGTTCGATGCAGGCAGATAATAATTTATTTTTACTTTATTTGAATTGTTTGTATATTTAAGTATTTTCCATGTTGGGTGATATTTCTATAACGTACTTTTATCTGTATATTATGTTTGTATATTTTAAAAGGTTTTATAATTTGTAATGTAAGTGAACAAAAGCAATATTTAATTTTGTATCTTGATCAATAAACAAATATTATATATGATTAATAAAATATGTTCTATTTACATTTTTTTGTAATTTTAACCTACAGGTCTGTTTCGTAGAACGGTTTATTATCATCAAATGCAAAGGAAAAGTAATTTTAGCGTACTCATTACATTTTACACTTGCAGCTAGTGGCAATAAACTGTTCGACTGGAAATAATATTTGAATATTCATTATTCGAAACAAAATTGTATCTAACATCTGAAATTCACAAATTTCTATTCAAATAATAAAAAATTTGACTCTTTATCATTGCTTTCCGATATCATTTAGTGAGTTCATGAAGCAAACTCGGAGCGTTCGAGAAAAGATCTAAACGCGTTTATTCGAGCGGTCTGGAGTCAAACAGTGTGACTCGGAACACTCCGTGTTTGTTTCCCGAACCCGCTGTCAATGTGATACCAAGCGAAAAATTAAAGTAAATTTTATAAAAAATATTAAAAGAACACGACACATTTCTAAAAACAAATATTTCTGATGATTCTTATACACTGAAATTTATTATTATTATTTTTTTAATACTACATTACACACTTAATATAATATAAACCATAAATTCCGCGACAAATCGGTTAGAAAGAACTGCTGTGCATCATAATTTACATTAATTCCTTTCCTCCATAGGAAATATAGGTTTTCAATATATTTTTAGAAGTTGTTCGATATAACCTAACTTTTTTTGACAGATTACGAAGGTGAGTTTTTCAACTGTGACGTAATTTCATAGTTACGGTAATTGGAGTTCATTGATGTTATCTACCTTGATTTCAAAGGTGCATTTGATAAAGTCGAAATTAGATTTCTATAGAAAAAAACAAAAAAAATAGAACACTATGGGATACGAGGTAAAATCTTAAAATGGAGTGAAGCTTTTCTCTCTGAGGTAGTTTTCGACGTCAGGATTGGTAACTCGTTTTCCAATCGTAGGCAAGTTCTTAGCGGGGTGCCACAGAGTTCGGTGTTGGGACCTTTATTATTCCTGGTATTTGTAGTGGATCTTTTGCAGCATATTCAGTCCTGGAGTTGTATGTTTGCGGATGACACCAAATTCTTCGGAAATCCGCTAAAGAATTATCTCATAATTCAGAGCGATATCAACGCCGTATTTGAATAGACAAACACTTGGCTCCTTCTTCTCAACTTCGATAAAACAACCGTACTGCACATCGGCTACAATAACCCGAAACTTCAATATACTATGAACGGTGCAGCGATAAAGAAAGTTGCTGAATAAACTGACTTGGGAGTAGTAGTCACATCCAAACTGCAGTGATCCTGTCAAGTGGCTAAAGCAGTTAAGACTGCAAATTTTATAATATTTTTAATATCGAAGTCCTTCTGAGATCCGTCACCGAATTTACTTCGTAAGCTGTACGTGACCTATGTTCGGCCGCACTTGGAGTTCGCTATTTCCGTGTGGTCTCCTTGTCTACGCAGATATATTAACCTCATGGAAAATGTTCAACACCGTGCCACCAAACTCTGTCGTAAATTAAGAAACATGCCATACAAAACAAGACCCTCTGTGCCTAAATTCACAACACTGGAACAGCGACGGTTGCGTGGTGATTTAATAACAATTTTTCGGCTAGTGCGTGGTGATTTTAAGTTCAATGTATGTAGGTTTACTCAACTTTTACAGTGACTCTAGTCTACGCGGACATGGACTTAAACTCAAACACGAAGCTCTTAACAAAAATGTGCGGGCTAATTTCCTAACTAACAACTGTTGATTTATGGAACAAGTGTGGTGTTCTCCGATTCTCTGAATAGTTTTAAGAATAACTTAGATAAGTTTTTTAGTGACAAATAATGATTTTGTTATTAGTATATTAGTAAACAATATTTTGCAGATTTATTGTCTAAGAAACTGCGAATAAAATAACATATAGAAATGTTTAGGGTCTCGTAGGCATAAACAAGAAAGTCTAGACAATCCTATATGCTATGATTGATATGAAAAATATTTTGTAGATTTATTTTCTGAGAATCTGCGGATAAATATATAGAAAAGTCTAGGATTCGTAGGCATAAAAAAGAAACTCTAAACACTCCTATATCTTATGATCGACATGAAAAATATTTTGCAGATTTATTTTCTAAGAATCTGTGAATAAAATAACGTATAGAAATG
Organism: Liopterus haemorrhoidalis; assembly: GCA_963971575.1. Classification (NCBI taxonomy): domain Eukaryota; kingdom Metazoa; phylum Arthropoda; class Insecta; order Coleoptera; family Dytiscidae; genus Liopterus; species Liopterus haemorrhoidalis. Next base: position 61,247,196 of record OZ020611.1, read on the forward strand.
TCTAGGGCTTCGTAGACATAAACAAGAAACTCTAGGACACTCCTATATCCTTTGACTGATATGAACAATATTTTGCAGATTTATTCTCTAAGAATCTGGGAATATAATTACATACAGAAATGTCTAGGATTTTGTAGGCATAAACAAGAGACTCTAGAGACTCCTATATCTTTTGACCGATATGAACAATATTTTGAAAATTTTTTGTCTAAGAAACTACGGATAAAATTACATATAGAAATGTTTACGGTCTCGTAGGCATAAACAAGAACGTCTAGACCCTCTTATATCCTATGATCGACATGAAAAATATTTTGCAGATTTATTTTATAAGAATCTGCGGATAAAATAACATATAGAAATGTCTACGGCTTCGTAGGCATAAACAAGAAACTCTAGACACTCCTATATCCTTTGACTGATATCAACAATATCTTGCAGATTTATTTTCTAGGAATCTGAAAATACAATTACATACAGAAATGTCTAGGGTTTCGTAGGCATAAACAAGAGACTCTAGATACTCCTATAGCCTTTGACCGATATGAACAATATTTTTAAATTTTATTCTCTAAGAAATTGCGGATAAAATTACATATAGAAATGTTCAGGGTTTCCTAGGAATAAACGAGAAACTCTAGACACGCCTATATTCTTTAACCGATATGAACAATATTTTGCAGATTTATTCTCTAAGAATCTGCAAATATAATTGTATATAGAAATGTCTAGGGTTTCGTAGACATAAAAAAGAAACTTCAGACACTGTTATATCCTTTGATCGATATGAACAATATTTTGCAGATTTATTCTCTAAGAATCTAGGAATATAATTACATACAGAAATATCTAGAGTTTTGTAAGCATAAATTAACGTATCAAATTATTAGGTTGTGTAATAAATTCCCGCGTTTTTTGTATTATATCTTTTTCCCGCAATTTTGTTAGGTTAAGTTTATATATGCATTCTTAAGTGTTTTTCGTGCTCTACATACTTATCTGCTTTAATTTTCGGAATTAATTCATTTTAATTGAATTTGAGGCTTTTGAAATGAAAGTTCCAGGACGTAAAAAAAATCATTTTCGACATCTGCTCTATTTTGCCTTTCGTCGTGGTCAAAAAGCTACGAAAGCAGCTCGCAACATTTGTGACGTATATGGAGTGGATGCTATAGCTCCGAGGACCGCGCAAGATTGGTTTTCCAAGTTTAAAAATAGCAATTTCGATTTTGGTGATGCACCTCGTTCCGGCCGACCTTCCGACTTCGACGAAGATCGTCTCAAGATGTTTTAGAAGAAAGATGGTCGTCAAACAACACGAGAGTTGGCCGATAAGATGGAATGTGACCATCGCTAACCATCTTCATTCCATGGGCTTTACTCTAAAATTTGGAAATTGGGTGCCACATAACTTGAGCGATAGCCACAAGAAAAATCGTCGCGAAAAAGCAGCTCATAATCTCGCCTGGCATCGTGCAACACGCGGTCACAAGCAACGATTTTTATACAGAATTGTCACCGGGATTGAGAAGTGGTCTTTACGTAAATATGAAGAGTGGACGGCACCAGGAGACACCCCAAGGCCGAGAGTTAAGCAAGATCTCCATCCCAAGAAGACAATTATCTGCGTCTGGTGGGATTGTGAAGGTGTGCTCTACTGGGAAATGCTGGAGAAGAACAAGACTGTCGACAAGGCACGTTATCTCGCCCAACTTCGCGTGAACGAAGCAATTCAGCAGAAAAGGGCCAATCGACGTGGTCAAGTCATCCTTCTTCATGACAATTACGCCCACACACTGCAAGCATCGCCGAAGAAGCTCTGAATGATCTCAAATGGGAGGTTCTATCGCATTCGCCATACTCTCCGGACCTTGCGCCAACGGATTATCGCCTTTTCCGCTCTATGTCGAACCAAATTAGGGGCGTAACCTTCGCTAACGATGAAGACCTCAAAACCTGGCTCACAAACTTCTTCAACACAAAATCAAAAGATTTTTGGCGAGACGGCATCAACAAGTTGGTCGATAGGTAGGAACAGGTTGTAAATAATAATTAAGAATATATTATTGATTAATTTGTTACTATAATTATTGTTTTCTTCAATAAATCTTATAAACAAAAAAACGCGGGAATTTATTACACAACCCAATATTTTTAGTTTTAACTATATAAATGTAATGTGCTTAGTAAAAATGAATCGTTTTCCCATCTTAAAAAGTTTATGAATAAATAATCTAACTACATAATTAGCAAGTGTCTGAATGTACTGTCGGTAGCTTTATGACGTCAATTTTTCCTAAAGCTCTCGTGATTAGCTAACTAAAGACAACCTGTCTCTTGATTGACTGACAGGTGATATCCTCTCCCGTAATTCGCTGACCGGCGACGAAATTAAGATACGTTAAAAAATAAAACCAAATACATATACAAACAATTGAAATGTTTATATTATTAATACGTCATTGTTGACGGGTAATAACCTAGTATAATTATAAATAATTTTATATGTATCTAGAGAGTTAGTAAGTAAGATACTGTTTTTGTAATGTGTATTTTGCTGTACCGTAAATGATCAGTAAGGTATTTCAACTTCAAGAAGAGCACAAAATATTCGTTTCTTTATTCTAACCTATTCTTTTGTAAATTATTTTGGTGTTAAGTAAATAATATGTGAGATACTTCGTTTGTAACTAACTCTCCACATAGCTCTCCAAACATGAATCTTATTATTAACTGCATTACGCGGAGAGGAATAGTTTTTTTCTTCTTTCTCAAATATATTTGCTATTAAGTAAATGATAAATGAGATATTTCAACCTTATAAGTAACACTCCCCCTTGCTCTCTAAATAATCTTCTTATTAAATTTTCTTGTTACAAACAATATTTGTTATATACCTTTTTGATGTTAAGCCAATAATAAGAGAGATTTCAAAAGTTTGGCGCTAGGGTGTCATCTTAACTCCCCAAATATCCAACTAAATGAAAAAATACATAAAAATAAAAGTTTCAAAAAAAAAAATATTTTCTTATTATAAACTATTTTCGTTATATATGATTTTGCTGTTTAGTAATTAATAAGGGCGATATTTCCAAAATTTAGCTTTAGGGTGCCCCCCCTTAACTTCCCAACTATTCATCTAAATGAAAAAATATATAAAAATAAAAGATTTATTTTTTAATTATAATGGTGCAATTCTGTAGAAAATCTGTAAGCTACAGACGATCGTATCTAAGGAGTTGTTTTATGTATTGTTATGGACAGTTTCTTATAGATTTTGTCTGTAAGCTTAGAGGTTTGTCACAGAATTGCCGCATACATTTTTTTTGTGATAGGATTTTGCTATTAAGTCAATAATTACGAGTTTTTTAGTAAACAGTTTTAATGCATCCTTAAAATGTGAATTTAAAGAAATCATATAGCCTATGTTCGAATCCTGTAGTCCTGATATTGAGAATTAATTGTATTTCAAATACTATCTTAATATTTTAAATAGTACCAAGTAGGTAATTATGTAATATAATTTCTTATATAGTACCGACCGCCATATAAGGGAGGTATTGTGATCATACCGATTTTGACATTTCGAGATTTCGATGGATCTCCACGAATTGAAGTCCCTACATAACGTTTTGACTATTTTTAGCATGATGTCTGTCGATCTGTCTGTCTGTCTGTCTTTCTGTCTGTCTGTCGGTCTGTGTACACGTGCAGAGCAAATTCGGCTGAAAGGATTTTTATGAAACTTCATATTTAAGCTTTTGACATCAATGACACGAGTTGATCAATTTTGGTAAAAATCGGTTAACTAGAAAAGGGAGTTTACTCGTGGCGGTTTTAAGATTTTATCGAATATTTCAGAACAGAGAAATATTTCGAAAAAATTTATTTAACAAAAGTTGTTATAAAAGCAATAACTAACAACTTTCATTTGAGATTTTTTTTTTTTTGTATGAATGCAGGTAAGTGTATATATTCTTTATTCCCTAGGCCTTGCGGCGTTCAGGGTATTAACCATTACAAATAGAAATAAAACAATCAAAAATAAATAACGTACAAAACAATACAATTTACAATATTTTTATCTCATTTCTTTCTTTTTGCTCCAGTGTCCCTCTCTTTCTTCCTATTCTCATTCTGGTTGCCCTCTCTGATCACCTTCCTTCTTGCTTCCAGTTCTCTCGCCCATCTTTAATTTATTTTATTCCATTCTCTTTCCTTCCAACCATTTCTTCAACCATTATTTTATACAAGTACGTTGTGATGGCGGTCGGTCCTGTGGTGGCCAGAATGATATAAATATAAATTTTCAAAATACTATTTGTATTTAGTATTTTAAATACCGTTTGCTCAGTATTTTGTATCTCAAATACTTTTAAAAATATTTTACACAGTTCTGGTTCTGGTTCAACCTATATAGGTGAAGTTCGTAAATTTAAAATTTAATTGTAAAATGGATAAAAACATTGTGCTGCAAAAGAAAATAAACTACATTTATTTTAAGAATATAATTGTGTCATGGCGGGTACATGGGAATGTTTCAAGATTGCATTCCTTGAAAAACACAATATCTCTTCCATCTATCTTAAGAAAAACATTCACCATCCAATACCACTATGGACATTAAATTTGCCAGAAACCGATATGTCGCGTTTGAATAAATAAATCTGAAACATTAGATCAAACGTACATGGATGAATTCAAGAAAATATTGTCCAACCATCAAGACTCAACAATACTAGGTATACACGACGCAGCAAAGAACGAAGATCGAGTAACTAAATCGTACAGTAGTGAGGAAACAATGATATCCAATCACCTCCCGAAAATAACTTCGGTAACATCAACTGAAACTCAAAGTATTTTATTTTTCACTTCGCTGTTATTTGCTTATAATTCCTTGGATACTAGATATTAAATATATTGATAACAACCGGGCGTAATCAGCGGGCGTAATGGATCCATAACACTCGCTTATTAGGTCATTACGCCCTCAATTTTTTTCGTTTTAATAAATATATAAATATATATTTGGTCCATAGCGAAGTAGAAGAGTAAATTTCGGACTAAAATAAAGAAATCAATAACCTTACGTATCCAAATATGTGAAAAATATTTAACTTGCGAATTCTTGAAAATACGCTAACAGTACAGTCTCATTTACGGCCGGCACCTTATTTTTTTTTTAATTGCCATAGTCTAAAGGTTTAATATTCTTTTTCATATTTATGTTTTGATTTAAAGGCTATTCCAAATCTTTAAGCGGAACTAGATTTTCAAATCTAGTAACTTTTACAGATTGATTGAAGCTTTTGATCATTTTGTTCAGGAAAAGCCAACTTCAATATATAAAAAAATAGCTAATGACAACTTACAAAATTCCAGTTAGTTTCGTTTAATCGCTTGGAATAGCTTGTAGTTGGCAACAAACTTTTTATTAATTTTTGTGCATTTATGTTGATATATCAATTCTTACATATTTAAAGTCTGTTCCAAACGGTTAGGTGGAACAATATTTTGCAATCTAGTTACTTTCATCGTTTAAATCGTGCTTTTCGGCTATTTTGTTTAAGCTTTGTAAATCAGACCTATTTTATTATTTTTAAGTTTAGGTATTATAAAATGACATTTTTATTTCTTTTCGGTTTTAATACAAATTTTTGGAATATATTGGTTATAACAAATTTTCATTTTTTCTGTATATTGTTTGTTTTTTTAGGTAGTCATCTTTTTATATCCGTATATATAATTCTGAAGTGTATTACAATTGAAATTATACGAAAACCACTGGACCGATTTAATGTATGATACTTTGAATGTTGGGTTCTAGGATGTCGACAAAATAAAATTATTCAGAAAAATTAATAAATAAAATAAAAGAACTAGACTATTAATGATTAGAAAAAAATTGTGTTGAAAGTAGCCGAAAGAAAGGACCCGGCTGGTAGACAGCGGTGAAAGAGAGAATTGTAGTTGAGACATATGTATATTACTTATATAACTCTGCTTATACTAAGAATCTAGTATATATAGAGGTAATATAGTAAGCTTATTACACGTCCTGTACTGTAGGAACTGTCTTGAGCACATCTTGTTGCGTAGAAAAAAAACATGAGATGGTTGTAATAAGATCACTCAAAAGACGGTTGGAGAAAGTACACTCAGACTCTCCTCACTCTCACCACAAATCCATTGCGCATCCATTTAAGTTTCAAGTCGTGTCTCACATTATGAGACCTGTACATCTAGACTTAGACTATTGTCCCAACAACCCGTTAGTCAAGAATATTTGCACATATTTTTATGAATAATAATTTTAATTATAAATATATTAAAATATAAAAATAATTATACAAAAGTGTATAGTAAATGTAAATATAATAAAAATATAATAATGTAAAAGTGTAAACAATCAAACATTTATGCCAATTATTCTTTAATTTGACTAGCGCGTTCTTTGTCCACGTTCGTTAGAATTATTATTATTATTTATTATTTTTGGTCTTGGAAACTATGTCCATTGACCAGTATTCAGGCTATTACAATTTTACAATATTACAATATTACAATAATAAAGAGTTTGTAAATACATTTATACATAATATTACAATATATGATAACACAGTAGTACGTTGACAAATAAAATTATAAATTTATGTTGTTTTTGAGTATGAAATGATAAATATGATGAAGAATAGTAACGTTATTATAATTTAGAATACATAAAATATTAGTAGGTAGGGGTATACTATGCGAAATGAGATAATGATATAAATGAGGTCTACTGTTGGCGTATTTTGGACAAGAAAAAATTAAATGATTTGCATCTTCTATGGTTTCGTTGTCGCACGAACAAGTATTTGTGTCAGTCATGTTAATTTTATGTAGATGTGACTTTGTAAAATTATGGTTGAATTTTAGGCGACTGATAGTGCATATGAATCTTCGACTCATATTTGAGTTAAACCATAGTTTATAGGGAAGATTTGGTTGTAAATAGCCATAATGTTTACCCTTATTATTTAGGGATGTTTTATATTCCGTATTCCATTGATGCTTTATTTCATTTTTGTATTTCATTATTAAATCAGGAATTATTAACGGTGAATTTATCGGATCACCAGATAAAATAGCTTCTTTTGCTAAGAGATCAACTACTTCATTGTAATAAATACCCGAATGTCCTTTAACCCAGATAATTTTGACTTGAATCCTTTTGTGATATAAGATGTTAATTGTTCGTAATATGTCGTATATTATTTGTGGATTTTTGTTTGTAAAATTTGGATATTTTAATTTTTCTAATACACTCTTACTATCACTAAATATGATGATCTTTGTTTCATACAGGAATCGGATTTGGATATATTGAAGACATATGAATAAAGCAACCATTTCTGCCGAGAATATGCAATAATAGGTTGGTAGTTTAATTTTCCGTTGGTAGTGGTTAATAGGGTATATAAAGGCACATCCTACTCCATGTGTAGTTTTAGAGGCGTCGGTATATAAACAAATAGTGTTGGGCCATTTTAAAGATACTTCGTTCAAAAATTCATCGTTTTTAGTGGGCAGATTCACTTCAGTTATAAAGAATTTATTTGGTAATGACAATGAGTCATGGTATAAGAAACAAGGTAAAGTTTCACATGTTTGATTTAGTGAAACGTCATTGGCAATTTCTAAAAAGCTACTGATTAAGGGAGGGATTGGTTTTCTAAGCCAATAGTTAGTAGTCAATACGTCTTTTGACAGTTCAGCCACTGGCAGTTTAGTTTTTAACCACAATCGATTTAACATGAATTTATAGGCATATATTTTACGTCTTAGGTGTAGCGGCATTATGTTGCACTCAGCCAACAAGACGTTTGTTGGCGTGGAGTGCAAGGCTCCGATAGATATGCGAGTTGCCTTATTTTGTAATACTTCTAAGGGTTTTAATATGCTACTTGTAGCACTGCCATATAAGATACAACCATATTCTATAATAGAGAGAATAAAGTTTTTATATAACATTAATAGCGTAGCTGGATCGGCCCCCCATTTTATATGAGCTACAGTGCGTAAGATATTTAGCCTGATTTCGCATTTTTTCATAATGTAACGAATATGTGCTCTCCACGTGAGCTTATAATCAATAAAGATACCTAGAAATTTTACCACAGGAACAACGTTGAATCTTTGATTGTCTAAAACAAAATATTGAGGAATAGATGAATGCCGCCTGGTATATACTGACACTAACGTTTTTTCAGTGACAATTGTGAAACCATTGGTTTTAGCCCAGGTTTTGAATGTAATCATAGCTATATTTAGCTCATCCTGTGTTATAAACACCGAATGAGCCGAGTTATAGATGCAGAAATCGTCTGCAAACTGAATAATTTTGACATTGGGGCTAAACAGGTTATTTAGATCAAAACAATATATATTAAATAATATAGGACTAAGTACTGCTCCTTGCGGTAGACCAATAGACGAGAGTCTGGGACCTATAAGAGTTCCTCTAGACTTAACATAGACTTGCCTTTGTCTGTAAAGGGTAAATATAATATTAGATAATCTCGGAGGAAGTCCGATTCTAATCATTTTCTCGTAAAGAATTTTAATTGAAACATTATCAAAAGCACCTTTCAGATCTACAAAAAGGGCAGATAAATATCTGTTTTGAGTATAATTTAGTTGTATGTCGAGTACTAGGCTACTTAGATTATCCATAGTGTTTCTACCTCGTTTAAATCCGAATTGATAGTGTGGAAGGGCGGAGTGATGTTCTAACCACCACTCTAGGCGAATTTTGATCAAGCGTTCAAATGTTTTAAATACGCAAGAAAACAGCGATATGGGTCGGTAAGAGGTCGCCGAGGATGGGTCTTTTTTTGGTTTAAGTATTGGCACAATTACTTGAGTAGTCCAGGCAGATATTGTTTTGTTATGCAACCATGCGTCATTGAATATATTTAATAATAGAAATTTAGCATTATTCGCTAAATTATGGATCATGGGATAATGTATATTGTCGTGCCCTGGTGAGGAGTTTGTACTTAATTTAAGACTGTGGTGTAGATCGGCCATTGTAAACGGACGGCTTAAATCGTGGTTGTCTTCATCTTGACATATATAACATATGTCTTCACATGATGGAGGAGTTAAATTTATGAAAAAATCTTGTAACCAATTTTGATTAAGTGATGGAATTACATTTGAAGTTATTTTGTTTTTGTGTAGTAATCTGATCTTTTTCCATACTTCGGTAATACTTGTGTTTTTATTAATTGTATTGCAGTAAGATTTCCAGGATTCTTTTTTCTTTTGTTTGATGCAATATTTGGTTTTGGCTATTGATCTCTTGCAAGAGATGAAGTTATCAGTGTTAGGGCACGATTTAAATTCGTTAAAAGCAGATTTAGTAGTTTGTATTAAGTTTTTACATTCGCTGTCCCACCAGGGTTTACAGCGAAATGCATTAACCTGTTTGGGAAATCTTTTAGGAATTGTTTTATTTGCAGTTTCGTTTACAATATGTGTAAAAATTTTATATTTTTCCTCTATGTCAATTTCAGAGAAATTATGAGAATCAACCTTATTGGCCAGTGATTTAGAAATATTATAATATTCAACCCAATCTGCTTTTTTGGTATCCCACATTGAAGAAGGAAATATAGTAAAACTATAATTTGTTATGTTATCTATTGTCAATTTGATAGGGAAGTGATTCGAACCGTAAGTGTTATTAAGAGTTTCCCAGGTTAAGCTGGGAGCTAGAGATGGTGTGCAAAGTGTCAAATCTATTGCCGATTTTCTGTTATCAGGTGACTGAAATAGTGTAGGTGATCCATCATTCAGTAATGTTAAATTTAAGTCGGTAATGACTTCACAAAATTCTCTACCTGAGCGATCAGGGATCTCACATCCCCAAGATTCATGATGTATATTTAAATCCCCTCCAATAATTAGGGGGGATTGAAATTGGGATAGAATATTTAGCCAATTATTTCTACTAAGATTGTGTTCGGGTTTAGCGTATATGGAAACTATTACTGACGATATATCTTTTAGATTTAATTTTATGGCACAAATTTGGATATTTTGGTTACCAAGATGTTTACAATCAATAACTGAATAATTTAAGCCTTTTTTAATGAAAATACAAGAACCTCCATAACCGTCATCACGGTCACATCGGACTATATTGTAACCATTTAGTTTAAAATTTTGGTCTGGCTTAAGCCATGATTCAGATAATAATATACAGTGTACTTTGTGTGAGAAAAGCAATGTTTCTAAAAATGGCATGTTAGCTTTAATAGAACGCACGTTCCATTGAATTATATTAAATTTGTCCATTTTGACTATTATTACTACCAATAGAGGACTTGTAGCAATCTTTAAATTGTGATAGTGTTAACTTTGTTCCATTGTTTTGAGAAATTATGTTAGAAATAAGTACATAAAAATTGTTGATAATTTGCTCAGATAAAGCATTGTCGGACTGACTTGATAAAATTCTGTGAGGTTGAGGAGCATACGGGTTTCTGATTATTAAACCTTGTCTTGGTGTCTCTACTCTATCAGAGGTTTGTTGGCTTACAGGGTACTTACTACCGAGGCCTACAGACGGAAAAGTGTGTGGTCGTTCGTTTTGTCGACGTCTAATGTTAGATCTATTGGGATTATAGAATAATGTTGTATCTACAGCAGTTTCATTGCAGTCTGGCTGATTGCTTTGTTCGTCTAAAATAGCATATTTGTTATTTGTACAAAGATTTGGAAAATAGTTTAAATTATTTATCGAAGGAGGTTGTGAGACAACCTCAGAAAATGTTTTATATTGTTCCTTGGCAACTTTATACCCAACATTGTGTTTTGCCATGTACTTTTTAATTTGAACCTGCTTCAAATAATGTGGACATGTTTTATCGATAGCTAAATGTTCTCCGTGACAGTTAATACAAAAAGATTTACTGTTAGGTTCTATAATTTTAGTGCAATTGTTTGTTTCATGTTTTTCACCACATTTTCTGCACCTGAATTTTGATCGGCATTGACGACTAAGATGACCAAACATGTAGCAGTTATCACATTGTGACACTCTGTACACATACGGCCGTACTACACAACGTGCTCCATAAATGGAAACAAAATCCGGAAGAGTTTGTCCTCTAAAAGTAATAACTACAGTTTGAGTATTACTTACTTGAGTAACGCCATTGTTATCAAACCTTCTAGTGATTCTACGTACATCTTTGATATGTACGGTAGATGAGATAACTTGAAGTAGTTCATCGGTAGTTATGTCAGGATCGACATCCCTAATTACTCCCTTACGATATAACACCGTTTCGGGAATATACGCACGTAAATAATTTTTTTGCAATATGTCCGATTCTAATATTTTATTAGCAATATGCAAATTATTTAATTCAACTTTAATTCTATTACGACCAACTTTATTTATATTCATTATCTCATTATTTTTTAAGTTAAATTTATTAATTAATAATTTTCCGAGGCTCATAAAGTGTAAATTACCAATATTATTATCATTACAACTTTCTATTAAAATAAAATATTGACAATTTTCATTTAGAGAATATCGGTTGTTTTGGTTATAATCAAATGGGGATTTACTTATGTTATTTGCGGAATTATTTCTATCAATATTTAGATTATTGGTAGGCGCTGGCTCATTAATAACCGTTACACTATTTGACTTTTTAGTTTGTGACGTCACTAATGTATCGTCACTGCGCCTTTTTTGAGAATAATATTCATTAATTTTGACTTGATTCGTCGGTAATTGATTATAATTTGTTCTGTTATTGTCTATGATTATTTGATTTCTTTCTTCAAGGTTATGTCTTCCTATATGGGTATTTGTTTCTGATGTGTTCTCCACATAGTCTTGAGCATTGCATTCGTACAAGAATGGACTTGAGTTCATCACCTCCATTGCTTGTACAACAGCCGAAATCGGTGAATTATAGTTATCGGGGGGATCATCCCCTCCGCTGTCATCCGCCATGATGACAGCGGATAAGGGAATGGGTTTTGTTAAACCTTAGTACCAGTAGCAGTACCAGTAAATAACTGGACTAACGCAGAACCACTATGCACAGTTCACTAACACTATTTAACACTTATTATCACTAATATTTATAGTTTTTTAATGTTTTTAATATTAAAGTTTTTATACTGACAGCTACTGTCATTTGTTGCCTGTTAGAATTATACTGACAAATTTTGTTTGCCATATGTTTTTTAAAAATGTAATTCCAAAATTGTTAATATTTGTGCTTCACAGCACTGCATGTTTGTTCTTTTAAATTTTCTATCCCTCCATTCACAATATTTCGTAACACTTGTTCTGAAACCTATAAAATTAAATAAAGATTAACATATAAAATATATCAAAAATTGGCAGATATCTAAAGTTGACATAAATCTTAAACTTATAATTTCAAACGGCGCAGAACTTATTTCACCACCTCCCATTTCTTAAATTTGTTACTATTCCAAAATGTTTTCCAAGTATTATAAATTTTCTTTTTTAAATACAGTGACACGTGTTTGCATCCCGACATTTCTTATTGACATTAAAGTTACCAACATGAAACGTGAAATATTCCAAGCAAGCTCGATTCTCGTACAATTTAAGGAAAAGAAATACCCATTTAGTTCCACCTAACCGTTTGGAACAGACTGTATTTTAATTTTAATATCAATTCTGACAATTAAACTAATCAACAAAATCATTTGTTTTTTGTCTATAATTTATAGACTATATATGCATGTTTATTGCCATAGGCTACCAGATCTCTTAATTTTTAATTTTCATTTTATTTGTATTGAAAAATAAAATCTTGTATGCACCATTGGCGTTACTGGATTATTACGCCCATCGAGCGACATTCACCCCTCGGGCCAGAACTCTCGGGATGTATTACGTCACTCTCCGGGTGTAATCATCTTAATAACACCCTTGGTGCGTAAATAGCTCATTGAGGCAATTGAACTCATTTGAAAAAAAAAATCAATAAAGAATTCATCATATGTACTGATAGCTACAAAACCATTTGGAAATAAATATCACCAAATCTAAGTGACGAAGTGTCCAAAACGCACGCGAAATCATCCACGGGCTACAATATGAAAAAAAAAAAAGAAATCAAACAGTTCGGTCACCTAGTCATGTCGGTGTTGCCGATAATGTAACGGCAGGTCATGCAGCCAAAACCAATAGACAATATCATGATGAAAGTAAGAAAATACCCATACCAATAAACGACGTCATAGAGAAAAGAAAAGTAACAATAACAAAAGAGCTAGAAAATTGGAATATAACAATTAACAACAAACTAAAAAGAATAAAGGACGACAAGTATGGGACCTCGGAAAAATAGGAACAATGAAAATTAGAAAGGCTACGCACAGGGTACACAAAGATGACCCATGAACATCTATTTCAAAAGGAATACCCGGAGATATGTAACAAATGTATAGCGGTTGTGACTATAGAACATAACTTGATTGAGTGCGATAAATACTTTGTTGGGACGGCGAGTGGTAAGGCCCGTATGTCCAAATGGTTCGCCTGCACCGGCTAGATTATCGGCCGGCCAACTCGGATCAGTACCCTTTTGGATGATATCCGGGAACAGAGTGAATGGCCTGGATGGATGGAAGAATCGGTGCTGGTGGTTGATCTTGGTGCACTGCAGCAACTACTAAGATGTTCTGATTTATGTTGATGTCTGCCTGGCAATATTTATCACGTAGAGACGTGAAGGATGTTCAGCGCTTCTAAAGGGATAAGGGTTAGATGCTGCAGGGAGACTTAATGCCAATACTTATCTTTATTGCGGCTGAAGTGAAGAGCGAAGAACTGATGAGGTGCTAAGCTCCTTTTAAAATACACTCCGAAGACCGGAGATTATATGCTGTGCTGCGGCCAGGCCCGACAAGAGGGGGGGTAGCCGGTGAAAATTACCGGGTACCCGGGGTCCTGCGGTTGTTTGGGCCCGGGTTTCTGGGCAGAGTTGTAGGAAGAGGACCTTTTTTTGCTCATCATTTGTATTTTGGAAGTGAGGACTTTTTTTGCACATCACATATATTTTGAAAGCGAGAACCCCAGGGCCCGCAAAGAAAATTTCTCCCCGGGGCCCCAGAAGTCCTCTCGGCAGCCCTGGCTATGATCTTTTATTAGATGAATAAAATAACAAATATGGGTGCTAGGACCCGCTTAACACTTGTATATAAACTTAAAAATTGCCAGGACAGCACATTTCTCAAATATATTTATTAGAACAACACAACATGACAACATAAAACAATATGAAACAAATTAATAACATAGCCCGCTACAACATCGCGGAGGTAAGTCACAAGATGGCTGTGTCCGTTGTCCAAACATATTCTGATGCCACAAGAAAACATAAAATTCTAAACAATTTAAAAGATGCACTATAAATAATTCAACCAATATGCTGTTTTCACTTAAAAAAAAAAAAAACAAATTAAGAGGAAATTTTGATATTGATAGTTTGCACTTTTGAAATTTTATGTCATGTTGTTATTACAAAAATGTTTAAATATAGGCTATTCCAAATGTTTAAAGGGAAATAACTGGAATTTTCTAAGTTGACATGAGCTCTCTTTTTAGGAATTGAAGAGAGCTTTTGTTAAACAAAGTGATCAAAAGCTTTACTTAATCGGTAAAAGTTACTAGAATTGAAAATCTAGTTCGGTTTAAACCAAAGAAACGGACTATATACAAAGGTGCCTTGACTTACGACTTACGAGTTTAATTCGTTCCGTGACGGAGCTCGTAACTCAAATTACTCGTATGTCAAATCAATTTTCCCCATTGGAATAAATTGAAAATCCATTAATACGTTCCGGGTCCTCAAAACACTCCGCAATCTTTTTGTTACATGTTTTTAGATAACTGTGTTTATAAATAAGGAGTATTGTATAAAAGCGCAATGCAATAGAATTATTGCAGTAAACTGATAATTATTATGTACATCAAGGTAAAGAAAATCAGACGACTTGAAGATACTGACAGAGGTGGAGGAGAAAGGTTGAACTGCATAACTGAATCTTATTCGCTGATTTTTGTCCTTTTCGCCACGCTTTCTTCACTTTCATCTGCAGGGTTATCGTTAAAAACATGTCCAATGCGGTCTATTTCATCCTCCCTTTCACAATGTTTCTGAAATGAATTCGGCAAGTGTCATTAAATAGCGTCGTCGAACGCCCAGTTGTAACTTATTCCGCTCGTAATTCGAATTTTAGCTCTCAACTCAAAGCAAATTTGCTTTGAGTTTAAACATCGGCAGAGAGACGGTATCTCGAAAAACTCTTTAGTTGGGACACTCGTAAGTCAAGGTACCACTGTATTACATTATTTATTACAAGTTTTTTTTTTTTGACAAATATTATATTGAAAAATGATATCTAATTATAATGATCATAACCAAAAAATCTGAAGTCTGTTAATAGTATATAGCCTGTTTCTTTGGTTAAAGCGGAACTAGATTTTGACAACTAGTAATTTTTATCGGTTAAATGAAGCTTTTGATTATTTTGTTTAGCAAGAGCCACTTTCAAACTTGAAAAAAGAGCTCGTGATAATTTAAGAAAATTAAAATACCATTTAATTCCGCCTAGAGGTTTGAAATAGCCTATATACAAGAGATTTTTTAATTTCAGTTTACACTATAAAAGTACCAAAATAACCAGATCTGGTTTGTTCTTACAAAAGTGAACGCAATATAATAATATTTAAAATTTACAATTTACATTACTTACTCTCTTCTTGTTTTTTTCCTCCGTATATAGAATAAGAAGAAGTAAAATGCATTCTTTACTAACTTCACATGATTTTGTGCTGCCATCTCTTTTCTGAAAGCTACACTTTAATATAGCACTGTAGTACATTAGTCTAGCCGCAAACCATTGATTCTTCAGAAGAGAGTTTTAGTGGGGGAACGCCGATGATTATTGCAAGTTTGTGCTGCTACCAACCAAAACATTTTGAACTATTACGGAAGCACGTGGGTGTTTCTAGAATGAAGATGAAAGTTTTTAAAAGTAAACTGGTGGTCAATGGTCTGCAAATATAAAATAAAGTTACATTTATATTTTCTACCATAGCTCATTTATAGCATTGCTAGATTATTTGATGCAGTTTTAAAAATTAAGATTTATTTGTATAAAATGAAAAACACGATACTGTGCCGTAACCAGACATTAGTAGCGGACACGTGCCTGGGGCAGTGAGTGGTATTTGAAGGGCAGCGTATGCCTGAATTTTATTCCTCTTCCCTAATGATAAAGGCTCAAAGTTATATATTTGCCGAAGGCGCTAAAAACCTAGTTATGTCTCTGCACGTATACGGGAAACACTCGGAAAGACCTAGGTGTTATCAAAAACGGAGCTAGCTCTTTTGGCGGCCGGGGCAAGACCGGCCAAACTGCGGCCTTTTATTAGAACATGCATTGGTGTACCGATGAGGGGGGGTTGGGTGCTCGAAATCTTATTTTAAACATATTCATTGATACAAATGATTGCAATTTAAATATTTTAAGTTACGAATACTAAGTGTAAAACAAAAAATGTCATAAATAAAAATTATTATGTGATGGTAGAGAAAATATTTATAGTGTAAAAATAAAATTGCTCATATTCATTCCTTTTTCATTTCTGTGCATTTTTTTCATTTCGTTAAGAATAGATTTTTTTTAGATTTTGGATTTCCCATAGAAAATAATGTAAAACGGGGTTTCGTCAAATTAAGTTTGTTCAACCTTTCGCTATAGGGCAAACATTTCAAAGAGATAGGGATTTAATGGCTCTGCGTTGTACTTTATCTAAAAGATCCACGTCTTTTTTAAGGTTTGGATTCCATGCTACTATTGCGTGCTGTAATAGAGGCCGGACATAAGATCTGTACAATTTTTGAAAGTATTTCTGATTATATAATTTTTTCTGATTATACAAACGCGAATTGGCTCTCGTAGTTACTGCAGTAGATTGTAAAGTCCATTTTAAATTATCTGTTACAATAGGGGATAGGAATGATTTTAAATTTTTTTTTTATTATATTCCTCTTTTTGCATATAAAAATAAAAAACAGTTTTGCATTTTTTTTTTTAATTTGAAGGCTTAAAATAATCATATATGTATGAAGCGCGCGAAAACGACGTGTGACGTCAAACCCCAACTAAGTGTACTGCGTACAGCCTACCCAGAGTACAGCCTACACAGTATATCGTGAACTTATTTGCTTGTATAACTTTTATAGGTTATGTAAAGTTAGAGTGATTTTAATTAAAATAAAATTTAATTCTATAAAAACAATTTATACATGTTTACCGAATTAAATTTTATATTAAAATATATAAAATATGGAAGATCCAGGCCCCAGACTTCGAAACACAGTTCAATTAAAAATCCAAAAAAACAATTTATATCATTACCTGATGGCGAAAAACAACAGAAACGGCGAAATTTGTGGCTGAAAGCTATGAGGTGAAATAAAACCGATATTTTAGAAAAAAGTAAACTTTATGTTTGTGAAGACCATTTTAATGTGACTACATATATTTTATAAATTATTTTAATAATAAATGCGTGAAAAATTGTTTAAAAACAAATATAAAACTCTCAAACAATACAATATACACACGTAAAGATTATGTTTAGTCTGTATCTGTGACGTCAAACCCCAGCAGTCTCAGTCGTATTTACTCGGCAACCTTCGCGCCGTGGTCAGCTTATTTCAAATTAACAATATTTTAATTAAAAATTTGGCTATAATATTAATTAAAATGTGATTTTTGTTTTGTGAGGTGACATAACTAACATTAACATATCAAAAAAATGTAGTTTTAAGGAAACATAAATTTTATGCGTATCCCCTATTACTCCCAAATCAGACTGCTGACACTGTTAAGAGGAGTGTCGTTCCGTATGTAATTTAAGCGGGGGTTATTACGACCCATATGCAGGATGTTACATTTTGAAGTTTTAAGAGAATGAAACCACTCTTTACCCCACTCGATTTAAGCCATTTTGTATACAGAAAAAGTCTGTCTGGGGGTTATTGAAAAATTTGGTATCATCTGCATACGAAAGAGCAGGTGAAGAAATACTCTTTGAGAGATCACTTATGTATGCGATGAAGAGTATGGGACCTAGCACACTTCCTTGTGGTACGCCGCTTATCACTGGCAATTAATTTGAAAATTTTTCACCAATGCGCACACAGAAGCATCGGTCACTGAGGTAAGACTTAATCCACTGTAGGAGTTTACCGCGCACACCGAAATGTTCATGTTTAGTAATAAGTCTATTATGTGAAACACGATCAAATGCCTTTTCAAAGTCCAGATACACTACATCAACAGGTTCGTGCGTGTCAAGACTCGAGGACCACATGTTCACTGCACTGAGAAGGTTGGCAATGACAGAACGGCCAGGGATAAAACCGTGCTGATTATCAGGTATAATTTCATTTTCTAAAAGAAACTTTATGAGCTGGTCCGCAATAATTCTTTCGGCAATTTTACATATTGCGGAGGTAAGGCTGATAGGATGATAATTAAATACTGCAAACTTATCACCTTTCTTGAAAATCGGTGTCACAGCAGCTTGTTTCCGACTGGTTGGAAGAGTACCTTCAAACAGAGTTTTAGTAAATAGGTCCGATAATGGTGCAGCTAGTAATTCAGCGCAGTTCTTCAAAAAGCAAAGATTTTATCGGGACCTGGAGAAGAGTTACAGTCTAGTTTTTGGAGTACTTCTAGCACTTTCGCCGAAAAAAAGTCTATGCTTTTCCAAAGAGTTGGAATTGCGGGGAATAAGAGATATGTAAGAAACACCTTTAGATTCTTCGGCGAAAGTTGTACTGAAAAATTTTGCGAAACAATTGGCAATGTCGGACTGGTTTTCAATGAGATGACCATGGTTGTCACGAAGAATTGGAATGGAGACCTTTGATTGGAACTTGGAACGTATATATTGGTGTAGAGTTTTTGGGCTTTTTGATATTAGACTGTCTTCATAATGGCATCTAGAAAGACGGAGTTCAGTAGTTAATTAATTTGCAAACTTTTTATACTCATTGTAATTTTGTTGCGATGGATACTTTCTGTAAATATTCCATAACTGTATTTTCCTTATTATGCATTTTTTTTAAAAACGTGGGATCTACAATAACACGTCAAATTTTACGAATATAGTAATGACACATTTCAATAGTGCCATCTAGTGGTCGTTTGTAAAAATATAAAAGGTAACTCTCGTATATGTCATATATTGACATATTATATTAATAATGTGACATTTTAAATTATTTTTTTAATACCAACATGTCATACAATTTCAAAGGTACAAACTATTGTAATCAAAATTTCCTCTTAGTTTGTTTTTACAAAAGTGAAAACGTCGATAAAACTGCACTTGATTATAATGGAATGTGCTATAGGCTAATCCAAACGTGTAAGCGGAACTAGATTTTGAAATCTAGTATCTTTCATCAATTGAAACGGACTTTCGTCCATTTTGATTAAGCTTTGTAAATCATACTTACACTGAACATTTTTAAGTTACGGTGAATTGACGTTATAAAATGTCATTTTCATTACATGTTGATTTTTGTGTCATTCTTTAGATTTTTGTCTTCAAATATTTTAAAATGTATCTTTTATTTTTTATAATAAATGTTACTGCTGTTTTGATTTGTTTTCTTGACAACTTGAAAAATCGAAACTTCCGCTTAGTTTCGTTTAAATCAGTGTTTCTCAAACCTTCGACAGTTGCGGACCACTTTCAGAATTCCACACTATTGCGGACCACCAACTTCAAGAAAAATATTATTTTTGTATAAAAACCCAATATTAATACTAATGAACTTTTGCGCCGCGGACCACCTGTTAAGAAACACTGGTTTAAACCAAAGAAATGACCTATACCTGTGCACGTGTTCTTTGCGAAAATTAAATCATAGTATTTATTTTTACAATTTGATGTATAGATTGATGTTAATTTTCTTTCAGACTCTTTATTTTGTATGAGTATCTTCTGAAAAATGTCGTTTTATACTGCCCTTAACCCATTAATGGACAAAGGTTCGTATACGCAACCTTTTAGAAATTATTTTTTTAAGGAAAGCAATTGTTTTATTTTTATTGCATAGTTATTTTACAAGCATTGCTAGGATACAATAGCTTCGTGAATATTTTATTTCGCAGTTTATTTAAAGAGTATATTTTTTTAAATATTTTGAAATTGGTAAATTTTTGAAGATTTTACTGATTTATAAAAGCAAGCATTTTCTGTACAATGTTGGTAATATAAAAAAAATATATATATAGTCAAACCGTATGAGAACATTGTTATGAATTATCCAATTTTGAAAAAATATAAATTTTATCTGTCATGTTGCTGTGTACATCATTCAAATTTATGGGGTGCGTATACGCACCTTTGGTCAAATCAGTGAAATGTACAGGCGTGATTCAACATCGACAAGTCTCGTCTTCTCTTAGCCATCTACCTATTGTTCATTTCTACTGTGTGTTCTTTCATATTTCAGTATATGTATTTACAGAATAAGTCTAGTGAAAATAAAAATTAGTTGAACAGTTGTCAAATGATATTGAAATTTCTTAATTGGTCACGACTAGCAGTTGCTCTTACGAATTATCAGAGTAATGCAGATACTGATAGAGAAGCAACAAATTCAAACTATGGGCGTCCTTCAAAAAAAAGTTTATCAGATGTAATCAGATTTGATAATAGAGGTCATCTGATAAGAGGCATGAAACGAATCTAAAAAAAAAAAAACAAATGCAGTTTGTGTAAGAGTAACTCCATTTATTTATGTGTAAAATGTAATGTACATCTGTGTCCAGAGTGTTTTGAAATGTTTCATTCCAAATAAGTTTATATTTCATTCATAAATAAAATAATTTGCTTATTACATGTTTACTTATATTTGATATTGTTATTAGCCAAGGGTGCGTATACGGATCCTTATATTCCTGTAGAGTTAAGCATATATATTTTTTCAAAATGCAATAATTGTCTAAGTTGTTGTATTTTAATTGGCATTACAAGTTTTGTGAAAAATAGTTTTTCTTAATAGCTTGGCCATTAATGGGTTAATTACGACTAAACTCTAGGCTGACCAGATTTTTTTTACTGAAAAAGAGTAGGTATACTAAAAAAAAGTCACACTCCAAAAATACAAATGATGAGCAAAAAACAGAGGTCCTCACTCAAAATTACTAGTGACGAGCAAAAAAAAAAGGTCCTCACCCCAAAATAGAAGTAATGAGCAAAAAAAAAAAAATGTTAAAAACAAATAACCAGCAAAAAAGAGTATAATACTCTAAAAAAGGGTACGTCTGGTCACCCTACTAAACTCACTGTTATGTTTTTGTATTTAAAATAATAATGTAACCTCTTCAGTCCCGACAAATTATCTTTGATAAAATTTTCACCAAAATTGATTTTTTGAGTTATTTACAGTATAAATTAAATATATATAATTAATTTTTTTTTTTTTTTTTTTTTTTTATTCATACAAAAAGAACAGGCTGTCAAGCATTCTGAACTTTAGGACATATTTAAGTATAAACAAAACATATTATTGTATTAAAGTTACATTTTAAACAAGCTCAAACATAAGTAAATATTATTATAAAAAATTATATTTAAAACTTTTGATTAGATGAAATAATTTAGATAAGAAAATTAATTGTGAAACTCAAAAAAGAACTGTCGTTCGGGTAAAACACTTGTCACCCATCACTTAACCACAAACGAATACATATCACAGCCAGAATGTCCAACTGCACCAAACAAAAAATTCAGGCAATACTATAGATGTCTAATAAGCTGTACATTTGATCGTCAGCGCTTATATTGCTATACAAATCGGTAAATAAAATATAGAAAATTGTCCAGCGGGCTGACCAAAAGGACGGAGGAGGGTAAAGTCTGTTTCTTTGGTTTAGGCGGAACTAGATTTTCAATTCTACTCACTTTTACAGATTAAGTGAGGCTTTTGATAATTTTGTTTAGCAAAAGCCTACTTCAAACCATAAAATTCCGCCAAAACGTTTGGAATAGCCTATAGTAATTTAATTAACAACAGTAATTAAAAATAGAAATACTAGATATTCATATCTAATGACACATCGCATATTACACCACAAAACACAATACAATATATTCTCAAAACATTTGTACATTTATTCAAAAGCGTCAAGTAACAGAAAACATAAATTTAACTGTCACTTAAAAAACGTTAGTAAACATTTAGACAAGAGTGTTGTGGAAATGAGATAAAAAGACATCGTACACTGTAAGTAATATTATCATTTATAACAGTCAAATTTATTCTGAGAAGACCTTCACTGCATTGTGCCGGTGGTCTATGGAGCTCCCAGTGCATGGACATTGGAAGAAATTATAGAAAGTACGTGTGAAAGTTAGAGGACATTGAAGGGTTCACCAAGTTCAACACACTTGAGTGAAAGATATATATGAATGTGGAAAAAACTTACTATAATTGTGTAATGTAAACTAATCTGACGTTATTATTAAGGATTTGTTATAAATAAAGTGCCAGATAATTCAACAAGACTTTCGTTTTTCTATATTTTAGGGTATTGTAGGTATGACCTTATACCGTCATTTTGTCGTCTGTCTGTCTGTCTGTTCGGTAAAAATTGTAGCCAAACGGCTAAACCTAGAGAGTTGAAATTTGACATGCTTATACAACTCTTTGACCCGCACATAGGAAAAATACTAAAACATCTAAAAAACATATCCCCCTAAAAATTAAAACAAATATATGCTCGAAAAAAAAATATTTTTTTACAATTCTGTGTAGGGTATCAAATGAAAGCCCTTGGTACGTGGATTAACGATCAAAATTTTATTTTTGCAAAATAAATTATTTTGAAGCGATTTTTACCAAAATTGTGCGAAATTTTTTTTGTCCCATACCCTGTAGCCCAGATGGTTTAAGCTAAAAATCTGAAAAAATTCTAAGTGATGTACATTGGAGTGAACCGGAATAGTACAGCAGGAATTTTTGATCAGATTATGTTTTCGGAAAATAACGCATTTTTTGTGTTTTTAACCAAAATTTGTAAAATATTTAATCCACTATTTAACACAGTAAACAAGTGAACGTCCGTAGTCCAGTGGTAACGTTCTCGCTTCGTAGGTTGCAAACTTTATTCCCGTCAATATTTATTTTTTCTGTTTTTTTTTTTTTGCATTTTTATTTTGTTTAAATTATTTTGTCAAAATTCTAGTTATATTTGGGCACATGTTGCATTTAATTTTTAAAAGCGTAAATTTAATAACCAGTGGGAAGTGTTGAAATTATAATTTAATTTCAACACTTTTTTTACAACAGTTTTTTAAATGTTTGAATATATACGAAATCAGAGGGGCGGAGTTTATGACTTAAGCAACCAATGGAAGCCGTAGGCGCAATTTTCAAAATATTTATGAACCTTGCTATATAAAAAAAATTGATGTGAAGTGTGAATATTCACACATTTCAGGGTTTCGCAGGTATATAATAAGTGAAGGCGGTATGCTGAGTGTATATGACAAATTTTACTTTGTAGTAATCACGGCAAAATGAACGATATTTTTAAAATAATTTATCGTCTGTTAATCATATAATAAGACTGGTTATTAAATTTACGCTCATAAAAATTAAATACAACATTTGTCAAAATATAATTAGAATTTTGACAAAATAATTTCAACATTATAAAAATGCAAAAAAAAAAAACAGAAAAAATAAAATTCACTCCGTACTCGAACTCGAAACCCTTCGTTTTCCAGCCAGTTTAAGAGTGCTCTAACGCATGTAGCCATCGCACGCCATGCATGTGAGTGTCTTACATTGGTATAACTTTTGTACTTTGTGAACCAAAAACCACAAAAAATGCGTTATTTTCCAAAAACATATTCTGATAAAAAATTCCTGTTGTACTATTTCGGTTCACACCAATATACATTACTTAGAATTTTTTTAGATTTTTAGTTTAAACTATCTGGGCTACAGGGTGTGGGACAAAATTTTTTTTGCACATTTTTGGCAAAAATCGCTTCAAAATAATTTATTTTGCAAAACTAAAAATTTGATCGTTAATCCACGTACTAAGAGCTTTCATTTGATACCCTACTCAGAATTTAAAAAAAATATTTTGGTTTTCGATGAGCACATATTTGTTTATATTTTTAGGGGGGTATGTTTTTTAGATGTTTTAGTATTTTTCCTATGTGCGGGTCAAAGAGTTGTATAAGCATGCCAAATTTCAACTCTCTAGGTTTAGCCGTTTGGCTACAATTTTTACCGAACAGATAGACAGACAGACAGACAGACAGACAGACAGACAGACAGACAGACAGACAGACAGACAGACAGACAGACAGACAGACGACAAAATGACGGTATAAGGGTTTTTTGGTCATACTTACAAAACCCTAAAAATACTGCAAATATTTAGAAACCCAAATAATGGTATTAGGCATCCGAATTAAAATTAATAAAAAAATATTTTACCATAAAATTTGTTTTGGCATCCCAAACAATCATCATTCACTTACTAAATACCTGCGAAACCCTGAAAAAATAATACGTGATACCTTCCAGGGGCCTGAATTTATTTAGGTTCAGGTTCAGATTCAGGTTAAATATGTTAATTTCGGTTCGAATTTAGGTTCAGGTTCGATAACAGAATATTGTTTAGGTGCAAGAACGTATATTTTATCAAGATCAGGTTTCGATTTAGTAAACATTTTAAATACAATTTTAAGTATCAATCTCGTATATCCTAACTTAAACAGTGTACAGTGTATTCACTGTACATTCGGTGTGCCTCAAGGCTCTCACTTGGGCCCTTTATTGTTCTTAATGTTTATTAATGATATAGTTAAATGTTTTAAGTTCTGCAAGTATTTACTCTATGCAGATGATGTAAAAAAAATTTACTCTGTAAGTAACTTTGACGACTGTTTGAAAATACAATCTGATATTAACAATTTCTATCAATATTGTGTTGAAAATAAATTAATACTAAATGTTAAGAAATATCTCAATATATCATTTGGAAGAGTTAGACAAACTATTGATTTTAGTTATAAATTTGATGACTCTATTATTCATTCTGGGAATAATGTTAAAGATCTCACCATCAGTCTAGATCAGCGTTTCTCAACAGGGGCTTCGTCGGGGGGCCGCGAAGTCATACAAGATCGAAACATGAAAATATAATAAAAAAGTAGTCAATCTTGCAATTTTGTTCATATTTGTAAATACTAGACTTTTTTAGGTCATCACTTGTATTTTAGAAGTGAGGACTTTTTTTTAGCTTGTATTTTCACTTGTTTATTAAAAGGGCGCTATTTTAAGTTAATTTAATTTATTTGCCAAGGGCGCTAAAAACATTGCTACGGCTCTGGTCACTAGCTAACTTTATCAAAAGCTTCATTTAATCGATAAAAATACTAGATTTAAAAATCTAGTTCCGCTTTAACCAAAGAAACAGACTATAAGTAGACTATATCAAGATCAAATCAATTGCATGTGTCGGTTGATGGGTTTCTCTGACAATGGTTCTCGTTGGAGGTACTTCAAGTATTTTCAATTTGTACTTTGAAGAAGGTACGACTTGAATAATATATATTCAAGTAATATAATACGAATTGCTCTCCGAGCTACAAATAACTCAAGAATAAGGATGCGAATTTGTTTAAATTAAAAAGGAAGGCACTTTGAACACATTTAAATAAAAATACTTTACTTTCAAGTCATTACAGGGAATATAATCGTCATTTAAAAATATCACAGTTTTTTGTCAACCGTAAAAGATATTAAAAAAAGTAAAAGTTGTTGAAAAACTTTATCCAAAGATATCCAATATGACATACGTTCCCATTTAAAAATTCGAAATTGTCCTTGATATCCTGTACTTACGTTTTTTTTTTCCGGAAAATTTCAATACTACCATTCAATTTCGTGGATAAATTTTAGTTTAAAATTTTTCCCAACTTGCTCACACGTCGCCTTTTCAAAAAAACTCTGATCTCATTATCTTAATACACCATAATATAGGGGGGCCGCAGACAATATTTACATAATTTCGGGGAGTCCCGGGCCATAAAGGTTGAGAAACACTGGTCTAGATAACAAATTTACATACACATTGATAAAATCGTTAAAAAGGCTTATAAAATGCTTGATTTCCTTATCCGGTCTTGTAAAAATTTTAAAAATCGTTCATCTGTTATGGCCTTATACAAAACAATGGTTAGAAACCAGCTTGAATTTGACTGCATTTGTTGGTCGCCCCAGTATTTTCTATATATAAACGAAATTCAAGCCATACAAAACAGGTTTATGAAAATAAAATTTCCAAATTTTTCGGTGAATTTAGTTGAACTAGAAAAAAGGCGTAAAGTAATTGACCTCACATTTCTATACAAAACTGTAAATGGCTTGATTAATTGTCCTAATCTGTTATTATTGATAATAAAGAATCCTTGAAATCATAATTCAACCTTTTTCACTCTTTAGGGGTGAAATTTTAAGAAACTGTCCAAACTATTTCAAGGTATTTTAGTAAGGCAACTATGTGCCTATAAGAAATGTTGCAACTAAACAATCAGAGGAAGTACGACGGAATTTATAATTCACTCCGATTGTAGAATCACCCCTTCAGGGGTTGATTAGAACAAAATCCTGAAATAAGTTTTTCGGCATTTGTTTGGGTAATCCTTATAAACAAAAACGTCGTACATAAATAAAAAAAAGTCGATATCCCATTGGCCCTAAGAGATATTAAGAAAGAGTTCGAGAAATCTTATTTCACCCCTTAGGAGTTGAATTTCGAAAACTCCCTTCTTACTGGCTGCTTCCGTCATAAAGGGGATATACTCTCCAAATTTCAAGTTTCTAGGGCCCGAAAGGGTTTGGGCTGGGCGGTGATGAGTCAGTCTGGACATTGCCTTATATATATATATATAGATTTTTTTTAATTAAATGTTATTATTGGAATTTTAAATTTTCACATGCCAGCATGAAACATGACAGCAAGTTCCCTTCTTGTGACAACCTAAAAGAACGAAACTCTCATTTAGTTCCGCATAAATTAAAGAAACAGACTATATATGTTTTTAAACAAATCCTCTTGGCTTATAAGATATCGAATGTAAATCGCCAATAAAATGATATTACAAAATAGTTATGCTGCGAACACAATGTTTTTAAAAATTAATTCAATGGCTTTCTAACCGCTTATCTATTATACTAGTTATATTCTACAGAGTGTAATTAATGATTAAGAGGCGTTTTAATTTGTGGATGCTGAATTAGATTTTATTGATTTTATGTGGAACATTATTCCCCTGAACTAAATGCAAAAGTTGCTAAATATTTATTCTTCGTTTCATTTTCTCGCAATAAGTATTTTACATCTTTATTCTAAAGTTATTGTAGTTATGACATCAAACATTCCCACTACAGCTGGCTACATCGCAAAAGAAACCTGCCAGCAAAAATAAGCGCAGCAGCCCTCAACTCTGTTCTACTCCTTTAAGTTTTAAATGCCTTCATTTCTCCTACGGATTGACCGTCGTAATTCTATTAACGAGTGACCGCAGAGATTTAAAAGTTGTGTTAGGGTTAGAGGTGGCACTTTTGAAAACTGATTATTATTTCTTGTTTAAAATTCATCTGTATATTATATACTAAAAGAAAATTATTATATCTTTAAGCATCTTGTGGAATTTAATTGAAAACTTTGTAACAGTATGTATGATAATACTAGATATTTATAACTCATGGTAGTTAAATTGCAGTACTACTTCGATTAATGGAAGACCAGAGTACTAGTGAAGGTAAAAGACATTTTACTAAATACATTATATGTATGTATAAAAGCCTAAATTTCTTTCTTAACGTTATGCTAAGTTCTTGGGCGCTAGTGAGTCTTGACTGAGAGGTGGGAACGGGAACGACGTACCTCGACAAACAGCTGGCTTATCCAGCGTTGCCAGGTTGGGCGATAAATCGCCGTTTGGGCTAATTTCTTTTCAGTTTTGCGACCTGAAATATAAGGAAGTCGCCGGGCGATTGTTTGGGCTCCTGGAAAATTTGTTTGGGCTTGTTTGGGCTACTGAACTGATTTGGGTTTGAGTGAAATTGGATATTTTCCATGTTATTATAACACTTAACATCCAGCCAAGAAAAATAGCAATAGACCCAATTATTATAGAATACTCGTAAAATATCAATTTAAAATTTGAAAATCACGCGAAAATTTTAATTCGAAAATCGAAAATTGTAAAGAGCGTAGCCTATTTCACGTGAAAGGTAGGAAACCTCACATTCCGGCGGCAAGTTCCCGCCTTGCATGTTTGTAGATTGGTATTGGTATAGAATAAAAAAATAAAATCTAGTAAAAAGTAGGCGTTCAATGTAATAATAGGTCGTCAAGGATGAAATTTGTAGAAAAAAAGGCAAAGTTGGTTGCAGTATATTTCTGCTGTGATCGATGAGCCAGTTTTTTGTTTTTTTTTTGTTTGATCTTTAAGTTACCTGTACGAAATTTGGCGAACTAATTTGATTTTGTCTGCTGCGTAGTAACACTAGAGCCAAATACACTATTAATGTTTCGCGCAGTCTGCGATGCCGTAGTTCCACGTAATAACTAATACTTCATAATAGTACGAATTTCCGACCATTTCATTTTCAACCAAATTAATTTTTAAAAAACGTTTTTAATATTTTTTAGAGCATACAATGATATCTTTAAACAGGCGAGATGTGTAACTTCCCAACAAAAAGAAAAAAAAACAGAACGATAGAATATTAAGCCAATGTCAAATAATAAGCTGTTAAAGTTGGAAATATTATTAACTACAAATTTCATCCTTGACGACCTAATATAAATACCCCATTTTGTATATTATACACTATCATGTAAATGAAGATCCATTCAGCTTTTTGGGATTAAGTGTTTAATTTCCAAAAACAAAACAGTTTTTGGCGAATCGTTGTGCAGAAAAGCATAATGAATCTTTATTTATCTGATAGTGTATAATATACAAAATGGGTAAATGGGGTAAATATGGAAAAAAATATAGATTTATTTTCAAACTCTAATGAAATTGTCATTTTAAACTAATAAATTATCTTATCTTACAAATATTATAAAATTTCGATTTACAATGTAAAAAGAAATGGTCAAAAGTCCCATTTCATCGTTAAAAGTCACTAGATTTCAAAATTTAGTCTGCACCGCGTAAAGAAATGGACTAAAGTCTGTTCCAAACGGTTAGGCGGAACTAGATTTTGCAATCTAGTTACTTTCATCGTTTAAATCATGCTTTTCGGCCGTTTTGTTTAAGCTTTGTAAATCATACTTGCAACAAAAATTTTTTGGTTAAGTTTAATATCCTTTTAAAATGTTATTTTCTTTATATTTTGATTTTTGTGTCATTCTTAATACAAATATTATCCCATTTATTAATTTTTTTGTCATTAAAATATGTAAGAAAAATTATTTAATTTTGACATATGTCATTCGTTTCCATGGTTTCATTGTTGGAATTTTAAATTTTGACATTCTAACGTGAAAAATTAATTTACCCAAGCAAAGACCCTTTTCGTGACAACATAAAAGAACGAAATTCCCATTTAGTTCCGCCTAACCGTTTGAAACAGACTGTACCTACTAATTATATTTGTTATTATAAAATTGTTAAATTATTATACTATTATAAATCTGTTTTATTATTATTGTTTGTAACAAAAATAAAATAATTCAATTTATGTATCTTTTTTTTTTTATTACTCCTTTTTCGACCTTCTATTTCATATTCGGCTACTTTTGGGCTACTACTGGTTTACAAATGGCTACTTGACATGTTTGAATACTGGCAACCCTGGGCTTACCAGACCTCTCAAATCAGTATGTACGTGGTATGTACGGTGACTTGACTTATAATCAGAAACAGCTATACCAATGATGTCCAGCATATGGCCCACGGTCCGTATCCGGCCCGATACTAGTTTTTAAACGACACGCATTAAGCAACTTTTTAGGATTTCCTAGGTATAATCAAGAAACGTTTTTGTTTGGTAATATACGCAGAATCATGCTAATTTTAATCATTGATTCCTGCTTATATTGATTTTTATTCGATATCAGTTTGCCAACGTCGTTGGCAAGGGGTCTGCTAGTTATATATTAATATAATATATTTAGTGACCAAGAACTCATTTTGCAAAAAAAAATTCACTTAATGACATTTACTTTCCAACAGACGATATATTGAAGGAAAATATAATTACGTAGAATCTTTTTATAACAGAAGTAATTAATTTTGCTTTTAAACAAAACATTTCTTTTTGACAGAGGCAGACGACCAATAAGTTCGAAGCTGTAATATAACAGTCTATTGAGATTCAATATTTGTCATATTATCAGTTGAGTTGTTGACGTTGTTCGAATATTGTCTAGACATCTTTAATAGAATCATACAAAGAAAATTACATTTCAAAAGGAATACAATTGAGTTAATGTTAGTTTGCAATCTATTTTAAGGGAATAGCATTATTTTTGTTTCCTGTTTGATTTTACTTCAGAATAATTTCATTTAACTTGGTCTTTGTAAAGAAGTCAGAGATTTAAATGTTTCAATAAACTATGCTCAATCTGAATTATTTTCATTTACAGTGGCTTTTATCTGATTAACTGCAAATTGTTCGAAACTTAAGTGTTCGAAAATAAAAAATTTGTGAATTTATAGAAAACAAGTTCTTCGTAAGTTAATTTTTCGAACGATAAATCTTCAAAAATAAATTTTCTAAATGTCAATTAAACAATAGCATGCCGGTTGTTTTTAGGATTTTGTAGGTATGACCATTAAAAAAAAAACCTTATACGTTTTAAGGTTTTAACAGATAAACAGATTCGTTATGATTTTGGCAAAAAATAAATATAAATACTTACACATTTTAAAATTTACGTCATTGTGGCGTAGTTGCCGCTAGTGTTTGTTCTGCTTATTAGTATTCGACGTACGTTTATTATCTCACTATTTATTGCATTCATGTTATCTCTTGCTAATAATGTCAAACCTGATTTTTGTTGCTTATATCATTTTATATATTGATCATATGTTTTAAAAATTAACGAAAGTGAAAAATTATGGGTATCATTGACGTCATTTAAACACTGATGTGACCAGCTACGTCTCAAAAGGGCGGTGTTTGTAACTGTTTAATATTTAATAATTAATAACTTTTTTATGATTTTTTTTTGTTCCATAATATTGTCTGGTTGTTGTGCCTTGAGGTGCAATTACTAAATTTTATTTATTTAATATCATTTTACAAGTCTGTTATTTTTAAGTAAACAAAATATTGACAGGAGACTAGAAAAGGAACTATATATTTACAGAATTAATAATCAATATGCAGAATTTTACATTTAAAATGCTTACTAACTCCAGTTTTCAGGTTAAAAAGTTTATTTAAATGGAAAAATACCTAAATCGCAGTAACAACAAATTGGATAGACAATACACATGCTATAATTGTTTGAAAATAGGTCATATATTTGACAGTTGGCTTGCAGACCTACATTGGTCAAGTATTTTTACTTATATAAGTAAGTACGATACGTTCTTAAAATTTTCGATCACATTTTTTAACACTCTGTATAGGACAAAATTAGGGTTTACAAATTAATATGCGATACGTGTTGTTCCTTCTACTGTGGTCAAACAGGACAATGGTTCACGTCAAGTATCGCGGAAACACACCTCGTAAAAAAAAAAAAAAAAAACAAAGAACAGATTTCATATGATAGAAATATTGACCAAAATTATATTTATTAAATGCTAATGAGCTAATTAAATTAATACAGTAGGAAATGCCCTCAGTGAGATGATGGACCTTTTTAATTCAACACGTTTAACAATAAGCACATACCTGCAAAAGAGCTACGAAGGTCAGCTTTAGATAAAACTGTTCCGTTCTCTTATCAATGATCTTAAAGCTTTTACTAGTGAAGTGTTACAGCTTTACAAAAGTACTAACGGAATAGAGGCCTAAGATGTAACTAAATACTTCACTAGGAGAATACACATCCAAAATGTGAATTTACAGAAGGGTATTTAATGGAGCAGCAAAACACAGAATGCAAAACTCCTCACAAGGTTGGAACCAAATCTACTGCTAATGTTTCAAATTAAAAAAAAAGGAAGTTGGAATATATATTACACTTATTCATGCAATTAAGAAAACAAAATGGCAAAAAATTAGGAGGAAGACGTAGAAAGTAAAAGTTCTGTAACTAAAATATTACAGAACTTTTGAGAGTGAATGTCAAGTATAGATCTTTTCCGAATAGTTACAAGTTAATATAGCTCTGATATTGTTTAATTTCTTCGACAATGGCGAAACAAATAAGTAGTTTGTTAATAAAATTTGTTAAAGTTTTTCATTTAATCAGTTATTCAATATAATTTAAGTCTTGCTCTTTACTGATTTCATCCAGTATTTCTGCAAAAATGTTTATATCACCATCATCAAAATTTATGTCGTCTTCAAAGGAAACTGTAACATCCTGTTCAATAGATGAATCTTGTCCGGTATCTCCCTCAGTACAAGAAGTCCTGTTGACAGCTACATCAAGAGAACTAGCTCCTTGTCCACTAATACCAATATTTCTCATAAATAGTCCAGCGAAATAGTTTAAATCGTATTCGTTTCCTTCGTCTAAAGAAAGTCGGTGACGAACTGGATGGGTAACTGGAGTGATCTGTACTAGATCGCCACATTCCGATGATGAATTAACATTGGAGAATGCAGAATTTTCTGTTCCTGATTTGGTGAAACTGCCAATCTGATTCATGTCCAGCTGACACCAATCAATTTCTTGTTGAGCATATGGCTCAGAACTAAAATGAATATCTGCATAATTAGAAGAAGTAGCTGAAGATGTCACTGTGGTATTTCCACTGGTGACATTCGTAGTAAACATATCTGCTCTTGTTTCTTGGTAACTAAAACCACTTGCTTCATTTAGTGGTACTTGACTGTCTATAAAATTAAAATGCAAATTATCTAAGTTTTCGGAAGTAGCAGTAGAAACTGAAGATGAAACATTACTTCTCGTAGTGGCAGAAATAGTAGAAAATGCATTTTCTACGCATTCTTGGACGCCAAAGCTAGCTGGCAAATGTTGACTGTTTGAATATTTATTGTAAATTTCTACTTCTTCACAATATAACTGATTTTTATTTGGAAAATTTGTCATTAATGTGGGAGCACTTTGGTTTTCATTATTTACAGTTCGAATAGAATTAGTAATGTTACTTTTTGTTAGATTAGTGTAAGCCTTTCCATAAAGCTTTTCTGAAGATACTATTTTTGCCTTCTCCACAACTGAGTTGGTACACATTATAAATTCAACGTTCTCCGAATATGGATTTATAAAAGTATACATAGACAGTCGTAATGTCACCCATTTTCCACTCTTTGCTTTGATTCGTCCGTTGGTGTTCAACATTTGACCATTCAAAGAAACGACTTGTTTAAAACTATCTATAATTTGAGACTGATCCTCTGGATGGAAAAATTCGTAATACTTTTTCTTTAGCAGTTGTTTTGGTTGATAACCTAAGTGTTTTTTAATTCTTTCATCAATAAAGGAACAAAATCCATCCAATTTATGCCGAGTTAAAAATTCCCCTGATATTCCTGTGGATGTGGTAACGTTTGTAGGTTCAGATTGTAATCTGCCAATTGCTAAGAACAAATATTGACACATGGAACATTTTTTTGATGGATAAGTAAATGAAACATATTCTGGATTGTCTTTTTGACGTCTGAAAAAGCCAGAGCAACGAATGACCGCATAATTGACTGAACTTTTAGTGTTATTTTCTTTGCCAATTTTCATCCTGCAGATAAAATTAGTTTGGCTTAGCATCTTTTGTATTTTCTTTTGTTTGTCAGAGGGTGGTGAGTGTTGTAAATGCATAAATACACTTTTTTGATCTTCCTCGTGAATTTTGTCGTAAATAGAAGAATTTATCCAATCTTTTACATCACAGTGTAATACAGATGATACTGATTCAGTTATGTAGAGAATTAGACCAGATTCACATTCAACAACAAAGTAAAACCCATTCGATGCTTCTAAAAGAAGATGTTTTACTTCTTCGTTTGTTAGAAAGGAAGATGTATTTCCAATTGGTGCTTTGATTCCTAGTTCTTTTATGTAATCTATCGTTTTTTGAAGGATGGTGTGCTTGTCAGGTTTTATTTTGGATTTTTTGGTGTTTTGAAATGCTGGTATTTTCTCTTTTAGAATCGCCATTAAATTTACTATTCGCTCGCGCCTTTTTCGCTCTATTTCACAATGGTTGTCCCGGGATGCGAGTGATAAGACATGCTTCTTTTTTTTTGAGATTGATGTTGAGTTGGAAGTTTGTTGAGACTCTTCATCGTCATCTTCTGAATCACTGCTCTTTGGCAACTTTTTGGATTGTTTCATCTGAAAATACAAAATATGTTTAAATATTTTTATAAAACTGTAGACCTAATAAGTGACTGAACAAGATACACAATTTCAAATCTTTAAAAAATAGGAACATCTGTTTTGCATTTTCATGCATTTCTTTCAAATATCGGATCAAGGTTTTTTAAAATTTGTCGATCCATATATAGGTAGATTTTAGATTTTATCTATAAATTGTATAGCAGCCAGCAATACGATCTTTAAATTAAAACTATTGATTTATTTATTTATTTATTTATTTTATTTATTGTTCACAGATACTTCAGCATCAATGGCTATTAGTGTCTGTGATACAAATTTATACAATTGTTAATACTATTCTAAAGACTATTTTATACAGTAATTATATACGTAATTTTTTTACAATGTGATTCATATTTTATTATATAAGTAGGTGGCTTTTAAGTATTTCAGAATGTTCCTTGTCACTGTGGATTCTTGTTTTAAGGCTTGTTGTATGTCCTGTGGTATGTTGTATATGGTGCGTGCATAGTGGTATTGTGGGCAATCTGTTAATACATGCCTGATTGTCAGGGGCTGATTGCAGGTCTCACATATCTTTTGGTATAGTTTGGCCATTATGTGTTCATGTGTGAGTTTCGTGTGTCCAATTCTCAACCTGGTTATCACAATTTGGTCTCTTCTGTTTGTCTCAGTTGTCCATGAGTAAATATCGTTTTTTATGTATCTGAGTTTATTTTCAGTCGTTGTGGTCCATTTATTCACTCCGACCTGGTGGAGTTTACTTTTGATGGACTGTTTTGTGCAAGTAATGTTTGGAGCGATTTGCAGTACTTCCTCTTCTGTGGGATTTTCTGTAACTGCTGCATTTGCAGCTTCGTTGCCTTCTATGCCAACGTGGCCTGGTGTCCAGATGAAACGATCTTGACGATATGTATTGAAATATTGTGTGTTTTGTCCTGAATTTTTTGAATTGTTGGATCTTTACTCTGGTGATTTTTTAGCACCTGTATTGTGCCGAGGGAGTCGGAACAGGTCGCAGTACATCGGTGGTTGCTCCTACGTGTAATGTCCAGGGTTTTAGAAATTGCCTCTGCTTCTGCTTGATAGATGCCAACGGTGTTTGGTAGACGGTAGGTTCGAGTGCTGTCTTCTGATGTTATAGCGATTCTGCAGATATCTTCGGTTTTGGAGGCATCTGTGTAGTAGAATTTGTGTTCCCGATATTTGTTGCTTATTTCGTTGAACTCATTTAGGTACGATTTCTTGGGCTGGTATGCGGGACTTTTTGTGTCGTTGAATTTCGGTGTTTGTGTCGATTTCGGTGAGTTTCCAGGGGGGAGTCGTGTGGAGTGAGGAAGGTTGTAGTTTTGGGGTTTGCAGATGTATTGTGTCTAGAATGTCGTGTATGTATTGTAATGTTGGTGTATTGAGCTTAAGTTGTAAGTTGTTTTCTGGTTCTATGTGTTAGAAAACGATATTGTAAACCGGATTGTGTGGTTTCGTAGCCAGATTGGTGACGTACATCATGGTTAGTTTCTGTCTCTTTTCTTGCAGTGTTGGCTCTCCTGCTTCGTTAAGTGTGTTTGCAGTAGGACTTGTTCTGTAAGCGCCGGATGCGATTCGTATGGCTGCATGTTGTGATGTGTCCAGTTACTTTAATGTCGTCTTACAAGCCATGGCGTATATTAGGCAACCGTAATCTATTTTTGGTAGAATTATTGTTCTATACAGTTTCAGTAGTGTTGGTTTATCGACGCCCCAGGTTTGGTGCCCCAATGTTTTTAATATGTTTAGTCGTCTATTACAATCGGTTTTAAGTTGATTAATATATTTTTTCCAAGTCAGTTTTTTGTCTATTGTCATTCCAAGAAATTTTGTGTCTTTAGTATAGATTAGTATGTTATTTAAGGTTAGTACTGGGTTTTGGCGGTCTATTGACTTTTGGTTCGGATAATAAAATTAAATCAACTTGTGCATCCTCATCCAAAGTTTCATAATGGAAAAACAGTAATCAAAGTATGTATGTTACTTCAAAATGACCTAAATCAAAACGGCTGCACAGATTAACAAAAAAAAAAAAGAGAGAGAAAATATAATACACAGCATGTTCATGGCATCGTTTACACAATGATTTTCATTTTCAGAATTAATTTTTAAGGTTTTGAAAGTTTGTGTATGACCACCAAAAAACGTTACTCATGTATTTGTCTGTCTGTCTGTAGGATATAAATTGTAGCCAAACGGCTGAACATGCTGGGGATGGGATTTTCGCCAAAAATATGTCAAAAAACTTTTGTCCCCAACCCTATTTCCCAGGAGGGTAAAATCTGAAAAAAATCTCAAAAATGTGCATTGATAGGAACCGAAATATTTCAACAAGAATTTTTGATGAAACTAGTTTTACGAAAATTGTTTTTTTTTCTCGTTGAAAAAAAAAAAATAACAATTATTTTAAAAAAATGTACTGTGTGGTATCAAAAGAAAGATCTTAAGATCAATTTAAAATTTCAACACTTTTTTCCAAATATGTATTAAAAACATTATTGTTTCGCACCCGTTAACCCAAAGGGGCTTAACTAAAAATCTAAAAAAAAAAAACCCTAATATTCATTGATCTGAACCGGTAACGTAAGACAGAAATTTTTTATCAGACTAGGCTTTTGGAAAATATTCCGGTTTTTGTGTTTTTGAGAAAATTAATTATTGTTTTAATTCATGGCTAAATTATGGCTAATAATGTTATGGATTTTTTTAATAATGTATGCCTTCTTTAGAAATTAAACATATAATACAACTGGGAATTGAGTTCACGTGTGTAAGCTTTACCTACTATTCAACCTATTGTTTGAATTATTTTAGTTTTTGGTTTTAAGTTATCAAATAGGAATAAATCATTTATGGTAGAGAAATACTTATAAAACAAATAACACATTGTTAATAGTGAGAAATACGTTCTTGATATTGAAAAAAGTTGAAAGTTATTTATCAATATACATATTTCTGATTAATTTTGATTTTTAGATATGAAGGAAATGCAAAAGAATCGCTTATTTTAAAGAAAATTTCGAAATTTATTCATATTTAATTTAAAAAAATTGAATGAGAGCTTTTAGTACTCAAATAACGAATAAAAATGATTATCAAAAAACTATTGATTTTGATGTGATTATATAAGAAATATTGTCCTAGACATCCAGCATTCTGTTGGCCTCTTGCACTAATTAAATAATATTCTTTCGAAACTTTTTGCAAATTTTTCTGCTTAAATTTTATTTATTCTATTAGAAAATCGTAAACTTCTGTTTACAAGTTTCTACTTCCATCTAATATATATTTAAGATCTCCATTTATTGAAGGACTACAATCATGGCAGGATTAACAGTAAGCAAATTAAAAAATAAATATTTAAAAAAAAAAAACATTAACAAAAAACACATAAACAAAACACAGGAAGTTCCAATATCTTATCTTGAATGAAAACAAATGTTGAGCGAACCACTTATCAATTATGCAATTACAAAATAAATGACCGTAAATAACTGGTTTGTTTACGTTAGTCTAAACAGCCGAGGTCTGGAATTGAACGTACGTCGGATTCACCCTAGCGTTCGTCCTCCGCTCATAATTAATTAAAGTGTCGTACTGATCTGCCAGAAATCTCTCACCATTCTATTTTATTAACAGAAGGGGCTGTTTTTAATGAACTGCAGTCATACAAATAAATGAGATTATGATCGTGTTCCCACACAATGTTTAACTCTATTCATTAATTATTTCGTTGCTCATATTGCTATTTAGAAATGTGCACGAACATAAATTTCTATTGATAGAAAGGAATCATTAGATACTGACTCATAGATATGCAAGTACAGCAATCCCTCTATTTACGCGGATTCACATTAATGTTGTTGAAAAAGTTTAAGTAATGTTCATAGCACCTAGCACAACTGCATTATTATAACCCATGGACCATGGAAAATATTATCAGAAAAAAACATTACATTAAATGTTTTCTAAGTTGGAAGCGGATAAACAAATAATATTGTACACGTTTTGGCGAAATTATAAAATCGCTGATGCCATCGAAAATATTAAAAAAGGTTGGAAAGACTTACTTAAAGAATACAGCCATGAATGCTGTCTGGAAAAATCTTTGGCCAGGTTGTGTTTCCAGCTTAATAGACGATTCCTGTTTATTAGAAACTGTTGACTTCAGAATTTTCGAGATTGTGGCAATAAGACAACAATTAAAAGGTGAAGGATTTAATGATTTGAATGCTTCTGATATTGAAGAACTTTTACAATCACCCGATGCTGCATTGATAGCTAAGTGA
Source organism: Liopterus haemorrhoidalis (assembly GCA_963971575.1). Taxonomy (NCBI): domain Eukaryota; kingdom Metazoa; phylum Arthropoda; class Insecta; order Coleoptera; family Dytiscidae; genus Liopterus; species Liopterus haemorrhoidalis. The sequence continues at coordinate 61,286,135 of OZ020611.1, forward strand.
TCTTATCGAATTAAGATGATGAAGAAGAAGCACCTTACCGGTTTACAACACAGAGCATAAAATTATCCATATCTATAGTTCAAAACGCTATTGATTTTATTGAAAACACAGATCCTGATGGCAAAATAAGTGGCTCAATCTGAAAGGGATTAAAAGCTCAGATGGCACCGTATGAACTCACTCTTGAGGAAAGAAAATGAACAAGTAAGCAGCTCTGAAGATGTTCTTCATACCATAAACATCGAGAAAAGAGTGAATTTCAGTGATTTAATATTTAATTGATTTTGAATATGTATGTAATGGTAGGCTGCTTTATTTTTATGATTCTATTTCAACAAGAGTAAAATATTTGAGAATATGGAACAGATGTATAGGCATCTAAATAGTATATTGTGCAACTAGCATGGAATGCCATATATTCCGCAACGAGCCGCAGGCGAGTGAAGCAAATCATTCGAGTGCGGAATATGCATTCTGCGCGTATTGCTCACTATGCTTTTCCTCCGATTACCATTTTTCAATAAATAAATAATCAAGAAAATACAATATAAATATGATTGACAGCCATTAATGCGCGCGCAGCCTGTGCGGGAATGAAAATTCTCAGAAACTGCACATGCGCATTGCTGCAAATTTATTCTTTCCAGCACACTGCACATGCGCGTTGGGGTGAATTTATCTTTTCCGCATCTCCTGCGCGCGCCTAAGGGTAACATGCAAAATTAAGCTAATTTCCTTTCAAGTAACAGTATCTAAATGAGACAGTTCCATAGTAATCGTAGGAAAAATAGTTTTTACACGGCTTTCTATTGCTCTATTTATGCGGTTTTCATTAACGCGCTGTTTTTGTGGAAACAATTACTCGCGTAAATTGAGGGATTACTGTGCTGAACATCCAAAATTTAAATAAAATATATAAAGTACTTCATATTGATGTATATTATTTTCTATCAAGGTCCTTATTTTGGAAATTTTACAGGACATTTTACATTTTATAAAGGACCTCCCCGTTTTGTGCCTTAGTATGAAGTATTAAACTAACATTTTTTTATTTCCAACGGAATAAGTTAACACGTGCCGTATCGATCTTGAAATTAAGAAAATTCGACAATTTCTAGTTTTTTTTGAAAACTTTTCAACTTCCCAGGAAACCGGTAATGCTTTACAATACTAACTGCTAAAACAAAAATAAATAACTCATATTGAAATTTAAAATTAAGTATCTCGCAATGGCCAATATATGGTGGTACAACCATCTTGACAATATCATTCCGCTTATTAATATCTGCTTATTCTTTTCAGGCCAGGTAAATTTATTTATTTCATATCTTTTCAGATATTTTATTGTTGTTATATCTTCGTCTAAAACACGTCATTTAACCATTGAAATGTTCATCGTTTCTATTCTTACTCTCGGAATTCAAATCTTCGTCTGCGCTGAACTACAGCTTCTGAAACATATGAAAGCTCATAATATGGTTGGAGCATTTGTCTTCCTACACCGCTGGTAGACTGCTGTAATTGAGTTGAGATATGATTCACAGTGACTGTACCTATTATAAATGCTCATGATCAGGGCCGCCCCTAGCATTTGCGGGGCCTGGGGCAAAACTGGAATTGCGGGGCCCTAAAACTGGATTTGCGGGGCCCCATCTATATATATATATATATATATATATATATATATATATATATTTCTTTAATATTATTAACTTTTAACAAAGTACACATACTTATATTCAATGAAAATATAATTTTTTTTCAACTATTTATAAAACTTGGAATAATATTTTTAAAGCATTTTATTATTTTATTGCCTGACGGTCGAAGCGCGGGGCCCTTAAAGGCGCGGGGCCTGGGGTAGATGCCCCACTTGCCCCCGCCTAGGGGCGGCCCTGCTCATGATCATGTCAGTTAAGTTCACTCCCATATTTCAGGAATTTTGAATAATTTCATATTTAACGATGAAAGAAATATAAATTATAACAATACTAAATATATATATATATATATATATATATATCAAAAATTAAAAAATTAAAAAAATTATTATGCCCAAGTTCACACCGATGGAGAAGGTCACTCCGTTTAACGATACTAATTTCATTTGATTTTACATTTTGATATTTCAAATTGTTTCTTTTTACCATTTCGTACATATATAATTAACTACCGTCTGTTATGGCTGGTTTATACAACTTAGCCATAATATTGCTTAGCCGTAACTGAGAAGTACCTTATCCATAAGTTTTTAACGATCCCCAGAACGAAAGTATTGGGTTTATACAACCTTTTCCTTAATCTCGATCGTCAGCCGCAGCCAATGAAATGCGCTGTTTAGAGTTTGCGCAGTTCCGAGTAAACATCGTAAACCTAACCTTTATTCTAAACGTCAATTGCGAATTTTGGAAGATATTTTATTAAAATGAATAATGAGCAAATTATTGTAATATTCCTTTATACTGCCTTGGCAGCATCTGCCGTGTTCGTGTCATCTTTATTATTTCACAAAAATAAAGTTCGTTGCCTATTTCATAACAGTCATATTTTCGCGCATTCGCTGTTCAGTGATTTAGCCGTAATTTAACCACGAAAGTTGAAATGTTGGGAACTTTCAAGGTTACGGAATTCTTACTGCTAAGGTCTGCTTATGGATAAATTACGGCTAAGGTTGTATAAACGTACATAGGCGTTTTGTATAGTTTATCTTTTACGGGTTAGGGATAAGGTAAGGAAAAGTTACTGTTAAGGTTGTATAAACGGGCCATTAGTGATCTTCGTAACACTGTGACGTCATTTTTCCTAAGGTTCTCGTGATTGGCTAACTGGGAAACAGGGTGTTCCCAGTTTGACTTATTGACAGGTATTTTGCAGATTTATTCTCTAAGAATCTACGAATATAATAACATACAGAAATTTGTAGGATTTTGTAGGCATAAACAAGAGACTCTAGATACTCCTATATCATTTGACTGATATCAACAATATTTTGCAGATTTATTCTCTATGAAACTGCGAATAAAATATCATATAGAAATGTCTAGGGTTTCGTAGGTATAAACAAGAAACTATATACACTGCTATATCCTTCGACCAATATGAATAATATTTTGCAGATTTATTTTCTTAGACTCTACAAATATAATTATTTACAGTAATATCTAGGGTTTCGTAGGCATAAACAAGAAACTCTAGAAACTGCTATATCCTTTGAAAATATGAACAATATTTTGCAAATATATTCTCTAAGAATCTACAAATATAATTACAAACATAAATGTCTAGGATTTTATAGGCATAAACAAGAGACTCTAAATACTCCTGTTACCTTTGACCGATATAAACAATATTCTGCAGATTTATTCTCTAAGAATCTACAAATATAACTACATACATAAATGCATAGGGTTTTGTAGTCATAAACAAGAGACTCTAGATACTCCTGTTTCCTTTGACCGATATGAACAATATTTTGCACATTTATTCTCTAAGAATCTACGAATATAATTACATAAATAAATGTCTAGGGTTTCGTAGGAATAAACCAGAGACTGTAGATACTTTGATGGATATGAACAATATTTTGCAGATTTATTCTCTAAAAACTGCGGATAAAATTTTATATATAAATGTTTTAGGTTTCGTAGGCATAAACGAGAAACTCTAGACAAGCCTATATCCTTTAACCGATATAAACAATATTTTGCAGATTTACTCTCTAAGTATCTACGAATATAATTACATATAGAAATGTCTAGGGTCTCGTAGGCATAAATTAACGTCTCAAATTATATTTAGTTTTAACAATATAAATGTAATGTAGGTACTAAGTAAAAATAAATCGTTTTCTCATCTTAAAAAGTTAATGAATAAATAATCTAACTAAATAATTAGCAAGTATCTGTATGTAGTGTCGGTAACATTATGACGTCAATTTTTCTAAAGTTCTCGCGATTGGTTAACTGGGGACAACCTGTTTCTTGATTGGCTGACAGGTGACGCCCTCTCCCGTGATTAGCTAACTGGTGATATCCTGTCCCATGATTCGCAGACTGGCGACGAAATTAGGATACGTTAAAAAATAAAACCAAATACACATACAAACAATTGAAATTTTTATATTATAAATCCGTCATTGTTGACGGGTAATAACCTAGTCTATATATAAAACTGTTATTTGTAATTACAAACAAATTACTATAAACAGTCGCTTGTATTATGTTTCAAACTGTGAAATCCAAATGAAACATCCGCCCATCCCAGCAGCCTATTAATTAACTCAAACTCTCTGCCAAAAAATCTCACGTCACATTACCTTATTTATGGTCAATGATGGGGTCGTTTGTTAATAAACATGAGTTAATTGTGAGATAATCGTCGCTTTCCCACAGAGTCTCCCATTTGACGCCCGTATCTTCCCAGTGTAGTGTCATCGCGTGTGCTAGGGTTGAAGCCGCACCCCTAATAGGACCCACATATAGCCACCCTGCCGCTATGCTTTAACATATGTCATGTTGAGTATACGCTATTAGCAGAGTTACAGCCACAGTTCATTCATGGCCACTTGAGAAAATCGTTAGATTTAAATCTATAAAATTATTTAGGGGGCGGTTTTGCTCCCCTATCATAATATTCCCATACGTGGAAAATTATTTCTACAACTATCAGACTATTGAGATTTAATAATGTTTTAATAACGAACTTTTCTTAGTTGATTATGTAACGAATTTTTCCTATTCAGATTTAAATTAGCAATAAATCAATAAAACCTACATAAACAAATATTTTCGTGCTTTCCTTAGCGTGCTGACCTTAGGCCGGTTTTACACTGGAACCGCCTACGTACGACTAACGACTATGGACGACTTGAGCTCTCATATTGGATAGTACTTGACGAAGTCGTTTGTTCTTCTCAGGTGGTTGTTGTGTTGTGGTTGCCGTGAATTTTGATTAATTTTTTTCGTATTTGTAGGTTTTATTCGTATTCGAATAATTTGAAAAGATGAATGGGTTGTTAAACCTGGTTGATAGTAATAGTTTGTTGATGAGGCGAAGAAAGAAGACGTTCAAGAAGAACGGAATGAGTTAATTAGATATTCCTGAAGAGAGAAAATCATGATAAGTTTCACCATTTAATGAACAGGTTAATATCAATATGAATTACTTAGGATTTTTTTAATATAATTTTTTAAGATATAAAAATTTTCTATGGGGGTCACAGAGTGTTGGACAACATTTTTACACATATTTGGCAAATAAATGTTCAAAATAAATTTAAAAATGAACAAAGGATCAATATTGTGGAAAAATAATATAATAAAAATTTCCAATTGTAACATTTCGGTTTACTCGGCACACAAATATTTGCATAAAATTAATAAGTTTTTAAAATTATTTTGAGTCCATAAATTTAATTATCAAAAAGTTTCTTTCGATACCCCTCTCAAAAGTTTTTCTTTTTTTGAAAAATATATGTAGGTATTTTACAAGTAATCCTGTACGCAGAACTGTATATGCAAGACAAATTACAACATTCCATAACTAGTCTTTTGTGTGCCCGTGCAAAGTTTCTTGGGTCATTTTTTTCCGAGAAAAATAATCATAAAACAAATTAGATGTAACATTTTTTTTTTATAAATAGTATTTTTATATAGTATGGAATGTACAAGATCATTCACAAGTATTTATAAATAAAAATCAGCTGTAGCCACCACAGGACCGACCTCCATCATAAAGTACTTATATAAAATACATTCTAGCAGCAGAGTAGAAATAACTTGGCCTAATATTGTCTAACAGATATTATTTATCATGACCATGGAAACATTACATATATATATATATATATATCAAAAAAATTTCGAAAAATTTTACAAAAATTATTCTATAAAATGTCTCAAATAATAGTTATTAATTATTGCTTTTATAGCTACTTTGGTTCAATAAATTTTTTCGAAATATTTTTCTGTTGTGAAATATTCAAAAAAATCTTAAAATCAACACGAGTAAACTCCCATTTTTAGTCAACCGATTTTTACCAAAAGTTGATCAACTTGTGCCATTGATGGCAAAAGCTTAAATATGAAGTTTCATAAAAATCCTTTCAGCCGAATTTGCTCTGCACGTGTACACAGACGGACAGAGAGACAGACGGCTAGACAGACAGACCGACGGACAGACAGACCGAGAGACATCATGCTTAAAATAGTCAAAACATTATGTAGGGACCTCAATTCGTGGAGATCCATCGAAATCTCGAAATGTCAAAATCGGTATGATCACAATACCTGCCTTATATATATTGGCGGTCGGTAAAAATGATGATATTAATTGCACTTTTCCGTCTTTCATTTCAGTAAATACATTGACTACATCATAAATGTTATTTTAAACGGAAATAGCATCAATTGAATTTATTGAAAGATTGGATAATCGTTTTGGATCGATAGTCGATCTTAAATAATTCTCAATTCATTTTAACTTGATAAAAATTCTCTTATACGAAGCAATAGAAACAAAAAGAAAAAATTATATGGAAACTAACATTGATATTCAAATATGACTCAATTAAACCAGTCATGAAGGGCCAATCACTAAACCGCTAAATTAAGCAACAAACTGCCTGGTCCCACTCGATCAATTCATTTCACCGATTCTGAACCGCATAACAGAGCACAGTAGAAAGTTAAAATATTTAAACTTATATTTAACATTTTTTTTTTTTTTGAATTAGTTTCAGTGCTCTTTCCTAACTTATCTTATTTGGATTAATATACCTAGTCTTGCCATAAATACTGTTAGATTTCAGTAAAATTCCACAAGATGCTTAAAGACATCTTAATTTTTTTTAGTATCATACATAATACATTGATGCATAGATGCAAAAAACACCAAATAGTTTCCAAAATACCACTTCTGGCCGTTACACAGCGCTTACTAGCGCCTCTGTGACCACCATCAATAGAATTACGAAAGGTTTCTTGATAAGATTTTCATGAAAAGTTTTTTAATACTGAGGAGGCTTTCAATTGCAAGGACATGGTGTATGTTACAAATTCACAAGAAGTTTGTGAGAAAGCGCCAATGATGCAGAGAGATCATTACCCTGCTTCAGTTATAGTTTGACAGGGCGAGAGCTTTGATGGTACCAATAAGCTTCCTTTTTAACAGAAAGAGTTAAGAACGTCACTCAAAGTCTACTTAAATATCGTGCTGAAGTCGATGGTTAAAGAATTGAACAACTCCCTCTTTGGTGGCCACCATTGAAGCTTCCAGCAAGATTCGGCGCCAGTCCATAATACGAAGACTGCGCAGCAGTGACTTGAAAGCAATGCACCAGACTTTATTACTCCTGTTGATTGTCCACTTAGCAGCTCTGACCTCAACCCCGAAGCACAAATTTTGATCGGTGCTTCAGGACATGACTTGCTAGGAGAGAAATCCTAAAATAGTGTTTTAGGATATCTGAAGCACTTCCTGATGATGAAGGCAGTGGAGGGTTTTTCTTTAGAAATCCTTCGTAGTTTTATTGACGTTTCGAGCAGAGACTTAAGTGCTGTTTAACAGTGGTCATTTTTAAACCTGATTGCTGAATTGCTATATATTTTCTTCTAAAAGAAAATTAAACCCAAAAAAATCACCCTGCACTTCAGTATATTTTTTATCATACGTCACCTGTAACAAGCGTTAAAAAGTACACCCTCTTCCAAACAAGCATACACCAATTACTTAATTCCATAAATACCATCATACCAAACATGGAAACAAATGAAAGCGGCAAAATCCCCCCATGGCTTATTCATATACCAGAAATTAACGTAAGTTTCTTACACTATGACAAAAAATATCCCAATATTATAAAAAATAAATTCCAATTCATAAGACAAAGATACGATAATAGCCATTTTAATTACATTGATGCATCCAAGATTGGCGATAAAATAGGATCAGCTATAATTATGGATAACGAGACACACAAATACCATCTTCCAAATGAGGTCAGTATATATACCACTGAAATGACCAGCATATGCTTTAGTCTAAAACACATAGATCAGCTAAATACAAACAATACCAGATACCAGTGGCGGTCGGTGAATCATTTTTGGGTAAGCAATTACAAAGAATCCACACGCTCGTGCTTTGTCGTTGCTATACTGCTGTTGAGCGATACAGTACGAGCTTGTCCGATCATACTAATTGCATACCCAAAGATGTTTCACCGACCGCCACTGCCAGATACGTAATATGCTCAGATTCTCTCAGTTCACTTCAGTCCTTATCAGCAATGTGCCCAAAACATCCCCTTGTAAAATTTATCCAAGACCTTTCATTCCGCCTCTCGCAAATAAACCTGGAAATTATTTTTATACGGATACCGTCACATACTGGTATCAGTAGAAATGAACAGTCTGATGATGCTGCTAAAGAGGCTACTAACCTCGCAGTAACCAAAGTATCAATCCAGGCATATGACCTCAAAGCCCAGATAAAATCCGCTGCAAGAGAAAAATTGATACTGCGATGGAAAGCGATAACTTCAAATAAGCTCCAAATAATCCAGGACACAATTAACAAATGGCAGCCAGTAACTGGAAGACGAAGAGACCAAATAGTTTTAACAAGACTGAAGATTTGCCACACCAGAATTACGCACGACTTCATATTTAAAAGAATTAATCATCACAAATCTTTATTGATATGCAAATTTTAGATACAGAACGTTTATATATTGTGCAATTGCAAAACACATAATTAAAAATCCAGGCATAATAAACTAACCTGAGCATAGTTACAATACAAGGTCGAAGATTAACCATCTTGCAGTCCCTGTTAAACATAATAAAGTGAAGTATAAACATTACTATTTGTATAACTCTTATAAAATTCATGATCTTTTAAATGAATATATAAAATCAAACAATTTAAATTTAACATCACATAATTTTAAAACAATTCTTAAAAGATGGATTAGTAATGTACCAAATTACCAGGTACAATCAGTATTCAAGTAGTTCCGTAGTATATTCAATGTTATAAAAAATAAATATTGTATAAAATAAATGAGTATCTGCTGTAATAAAGGAAAAAACCTCGTTGTTGTTAATATTGTTTATTTGCTATTCTTGTCTTATCAGATATTATCTTACTATTATTCTATTATTGTTATTATTTATAGTGTGTACATTGTAGTGCGGTAAAAAAAGTAAATTGATAATAATAAAATGCTCTAAATAATTTAGTTTAAGTAATTAAATAACATTTTTGTTTATTATTAAATGTTAAAATACTGGACGTAATATATACTGCTAACATTTTTTGTATATTACCACGCGCTGAACTTATTTGCTCATTGTGGGTTAATTTATTAATTTTTTTATTCTTGAAAACGTTATGTTGCCCAATACGTACGTGTGTTTTGTATTTATTTATATACACACACATGTATATTCTGTATAATATTGTAAAATTATTGTAACTTACTAGCAGACCCCTTGCCAACAACGTTGGCAAACTGGTAACGAATAAAAATCAATATAAACAGGAATCAGTTATTAAAATTTGCATGATTCTGCGTATATTAACAAAACAAAAACGTTTCTTGATTATACCTAGGAAATCCTAAAAAGTTGCTTAATGCGTGTCGTTTCAAAATTAGTAACGCGCCGGATACGGCCAGCGGGCCATATGCTGGACATCAATGGTATAGCTGTTTCGGATTATACCTAGGTAATCCTAAAAAGCCGCTCAATGAGTCTCGTTTAAAAATTAGTATCGGACCGGTCAGTCCGCGGGCGTAACATCAATTAACACAACATCCTTTCTTCGAGTAACCAAACGTACTGATTTGAGAGCTCTGATAAGTCAATTTTGTCGGGGTACGTCGTTTCCCCACTCTATTCGTGGCCGCCCGCTTGCCGCAAGACCCGCTAGCACCCAGGAACTTAGCGTTACATGACACACAGAAATTAGGGCTTTTATATATATAATAAACAATAAAAAAAAAAAAATTTTTTAAATTACAAATAAAACCATATGCGAAGAATGCAATACACCATTAAGTGTAGAGCAAATCTTAATCCATTGTCAAAAATACCAACTGGAAAGGAATAACCATCAACTACCAACAAACATCGGAGGAATATTGGACGACATTAATACCCCAAAAATATTGTCATTTCTTCTAAATACTGATCAGATCAATAAAATATGATTGTATTAATATGTTATTATATGTTTATATTTGTCACTGTTATATGATCTTTTATTGTTAATTTATAATTATAAGAACATGAATTGTACATAACTGAAGTGTAAAGTGCTAATACCTAAATAAAGTGAAGCACGTTAGATTCAATTAAAAAAAAAAAAAGAAAATTAAAATATCTTTAAGTATCTTGTTGTACTTCACTGAAAACTTTGGAACAATATTTATGGCAAGATTAGGTATAACTAGAAATATATGGCATGATGAAGTTATGAAATAAACATTATCTAACCTATATAATAATTTATATTCACACAATAATTTATCTATTGATATTTACTAGTTCCCTCCAATCATTCTCAATATGTCATCATTACATTCAACTCTAACACGCATTTTCAATACATTCACTACAACTAAATTAAAAAAGACATATGGTATAAAAACCACCCTAAAAACAAAAGAAACCACGCATATCTATTATCTTATTTTTACTCAATACTAACTGCTTTCAAACCAAATATTTATATTCAGAAAACCTCCCAAGAGATTGCATGGTATAATTTCCTAACCAAACCTGTGTTGTTAACTTCACGCAATTGCTGAATGACATATCCAATAATGGTCAAATGATTTGTGGTTAAATCCCAAGAGTAAACTATCGTTTTGGATACAGTAACTAAACTACCACTGGGAAATGCAAAATATAGGGGAAGATACGCGGCAATTCATCACTTTTGATCACTTTTTGATGTTTTTTAATTTCCCTACATAATCAATCAAAATGGTGATCGCTGGTGTAACATTCAACAAAGAATTTTGATGAATTGATGATACTTAAAATTCGCAGTCTCACTTTTATCGTTAATGTCTTTACAGGACTATAGTAATCAAGTCTTCGATTTGTCATTTTTTTGATAAATTTTCTGATACAGTTAAGCTTGGTTTGATTCGTTTTTTATGTTTTTGGTGATTTACTCACCCCTTATTTAAAGGCATGTCTGTTTTATCTTGATTTTTTACAGAATATGGTTCCGATAAGTTTATCAATCCATCTTTGTTGATTTTGCAAAGCTAAATCTAGGGATGACAATCAAAATATTTTTAACATATACGAGGGAGATTTACGAGAGAGAGTATAGATTTGGCGTAAACTTTTTTTATACAACAACAATACTAACACAAGGTCAATGAAACAAATGTTTCTAAATAATGCAGTTGCTAGACAATACACTTATCCCAACGCTCTGGAAACTTGTAATTACCGACAGATAAAAAGTTTTTGGTTACCTTCGATGCCAAATTTGCACCAGTTTCATACGCGGGTTAAATGAAATCATTTGGGGAGGCACATGCTTTCTACGATCCGCCTGTTGACCGCCGACCCATGGTGCAAAGTCAGCTTTACTCTTAATATAGTATTTTTCAAAATACGTGAAACTGATTGGAATTATATAATCGACAATGAGATAAGGTGAATAAATTCCTTTGGCCGGTAAACACAAATCAGTAGGACTCAACGAATGAGCATTTGGTGAAATTAGAAGACGTTATCTAATGAAGACTTAAGTCAACTCAATATATATATATATATATATATATATTGTTTTTTTCGATGGATGCAATTATATATATATATATATAATATATATACCATAATATATACCATTACATTACAAGTCAAATAAATATTTTATCTACAGGTACAACTATATAGTTTTATCATCAGAAAAATTAGTAAATTTTATTTAAAAAACACAGAAATTCTGAATGTCAATTATTGTCAAACTTCAGAACTGACGTCACAAGACGGCTATCCAACAATCAGCTGATTGTAATCTACAACAATGTTTAAAATTAACATCAATTTAACTCTTATTTATTGTTTTATTTATTCTTATAAACAATATTTTAGTTATAAAGATGGACTATGTGAGGCGCAAATAGCCGTCATTACAGAACGCCAAACATTTTAACTAATTAATTAACTTACTAAATAAAAACTTGCAGTATAAAAACTGAGAACGCATGCGCGTCATTTTTTACTTGCCCGACCTTAATATATAAGGGGCAAGTATTGTAATCGCGAAAATTTTCGATGTCGAGATTTTGACGGATGACCACGTTTCATGGTCCAGGGAATCCAAAAAACCTATTTTCGAAGTGCCGTCCGTATGTGTGTGTGTGTGTGTGTGTGTGTGTGTCTGTCTGTGTGTATACACGATAACTCAAAAACGGTTTAACTTAATGAGTTCGTTCTGGTACTAAAAAATTCTCCTATTAAATGGGAAGAACCCTATTGTTTTTTATAAAAATCGGTTGACTAGAAATGGGAGTTTACTCGTGTCGATTTTAAGATTTTTGCGAATATTTAGCAACAGAAAAATATTTCGAAAAAATTTATTGAACAAAAGTTACTATAAATGCAATAACTATTAACTTTTATTTGAGACGTTTTTTGATAAAACGAAAAATTTCGAAATATTTTTGTAAAATTATTTAAAATTTTTCCAAGTCTCAATGTTTTCATACTTATATGTAACGTTTCCATGGTCATGATAATTAATTCGTAACTTGTAAAGCAAGCCTTGGACAAAAATTTGTATAAAACATAATTTGATGTATTTTTGAAGATTTATCTAAATATTAAAATTTTTTTTTTTAATTTACATTTTTTTTTAAATATATTTTTTATGGGAGGGCAAGTCTAGCGGAGGTTTCCCTTCGCCACTGGTTTACACTTGTTGCAATATGAACTGCCTTATGTATTTACAGTATGCATTTATTTTTTAATGGTGATAGATAAATGAATATATTATTTATTGTTTGATATATTATAATTGTTTTATTTCCCGGTATTCAAATTTTCAGAACCAAATCTCGGGATTAAAAATTATCGGGACCTACCGGCGTAGCGTGGTGGTAAGTCAATAAATTGAATTTTCCTGGATAATTTGCTTAGTAGCAAAGACAGTATAAAAAATAGCGGTCATAAAAATGTACTCACCTAATAAATTTGTTTATTTCTTATATTTTTTATATTAAAAAGTAGTTTTTATTCGTAGTGTTGTATTTTATTTATTTAATATTATTTTTTGAGAAAATACAATGCTATATTAAGCATTACATGAAATATAAATTATGAATAAAAAATTTAATATTAAAAGTAATTATTTAAGACGGAAATCGAGTCATTTAAAATAATTAAATTTAACATTTGCAACATTTTAGGGGACCACCTTTATTTGTTATTACCATTTTTACTCGTGTAGGCATTGAATCTACTAAATTTTCTAAAAGTTGATGGAAAATTTCATTCTCCAAACATTTACAAGAAATGTTTTGAGTTCATCTAATGAAGAAGGCTTCTGTTTTGCTATTTTCTTTTTCATTATTCCCCAAAGATTTTCGATTGGGTTTTAAACGGCACAATTGCCAGGCCACTCCAAGGAAATAATGTCTTTATTTTCGAGAAAATCTTTTACCTGTTGTAGAAATAAATAAAAATAAAGGTTATTTAATTAAAATTATAATTTATAGGGACTAAGTTAATATTAAAAAAATAACAATAATAATACTTGCAATTTTGGCATGATGGCAAGGCACAGAATTATCTTGGAAAATCAGGGATCTTGCCATTCTAATGCGCATTTGCAAAAATGGCAAAAGATTTTCTTTTTTATGTCTATATATTTTTTGCGTTTACAGTGCTCTTAATAAACACCAATTTGCTTAAATCATAATATGAAAAGGCTCCCCATATCATTTGCCCAACTGGGTAATTGACTGTTGGCCTAATGCACTTGTCGCTCAAACGTTCACCAGGTCTACGCCTCAAATCGCCCCCGTCCGAACCAAACAAAAAAAATTGCTTTCGTCCGAATATATCACCTTTCGCCAATCATTTTTATCCTAATTTTCATACTATTTTGCCCATTGAAGCCGTGTCAATTTCATTTTTTTTTATTAAAAAATGGTTTTTTTGGAGGTGTTCTTGCTTTTAAATTATTTACCTGCAACCTTTGATGTACGGTTTCAACACAAATTTTGATTCCGTTATTATTTTGAATTTCAGATTTAATATTTACAGCCGTTATGAAACGATTCTTTAAAGAAATGCGTTCAATAATCTGATCTCGGAATGTTGTCTTCCGTCGTGGTCTTGTACCTATTTTACGAATTATTTGTCGTGTTTTCTATTAATTGTTTTTCATTTGCAATATTTTCACTTTTAAATTACTTTACGCTATTAATGTTGAAGAAAAAGTAAAATAATATATGTGATGCACTTGTACAAACCTGAATAATCCAATTTTAACGTGATGAACGATAATTCGAATATTTTAAATTGAGCACATTTCTGTGACCGCTACTGTATATAATTAAAAAAATTATCGGATTATTTGTAAATCCTATATAGAATTTTAGCTGTAAAACTGCGAAGTATTGAGATTAGTTATGCAACAACAAAGGGTATTTGAATTACGCACACCGCATTGAGGATCACATGATGCTCCACATAGTCAATGATGTTGACAATGACAGCTTCAGTGCTACTGTTTAAATGTCATCAATAATAATGAGAGTCCATTGTGCTGGTGTGCGTTGCGCACGATCTACCGCTCTGATTGATTATGTTAGGAAATTAAAAGAGATCAAAGAGTAATATTAATTATGAGTGGTTATCACACCCTCATGTTTTAACGGAAATGTAACATGCACTATCTAACCGAATGACTAATTGTCTTTCTAGATGTCAAGTGTATTCAAGATGTTAATTATACTGGTGGAAAATTGAAGTCGTTACAATCAACTTCATTTTGAGAGGGATCGCTGATGATTGTTAACAATGAAAATCTAGATTCATTAATTATTTTCCATCATTAATTGTAACGATATGCAGATTAGTAGGAAGATTGTAAGATGAACTTTTAATGGTTTTTTACAGATTGTTGTTGATAAATGATATGATGCAATTTTATGGGTCCTCTTACTCTGTCTCTCTTTTTTGGTCATTGCTGGTCGTGTTAATTTTTAGTAGACTTCTATCAACTGATCTCTCCAACTTTTAGTCCTTCCATGAAGTCCACCCATTTCAGGTAATATGTTCAATCGTAGGCATAGACACGTCCTTTAAAATAACTCCACAGAAAAAAGTCTTGAGCTGTTATCCATAATTATTACATAACCCGGTGGTAGATTTGAGAGTAACTTTTATTCGAGCAATTCTTCAAAAATATCGGGACACTCTCTAATGTCTCTTGAATTAAGTGAACCTCTATTCAGGGCTACATTTATAACTAGCATATACACTTATTCTATCATACAGTCTCAACCTTGCGCAACGTGATCATCTATTCTCCTACCTCAAGATTTTTCGAGATGGCAGACAGCTGAAAAATAACGATGAAATTAAAACAAGTGACAAACTGGCTGATTTTTGCGACAAATCTATCCAATAACTCGTCACAAAGTATGACAATTGTCTCAATCTAAATGAAAAGTATGTAGAAAAATAAGTAATATATACCCATCCATCCATGTATCCCATGTCTTATGGTGGAAAGGAGACGATCCATACAAAATTTCTCACATCTACATATATCGAAATAGATTAATTTCATACATTTCGTAACAACAAAAATATATCTTACACTTGTGAATATCGTGCGAAATCGTTTAGAAAAGGTTTGTGTTCAGAATGAACTTATTTCAATGCACCATGCGAAACAGCAAAATTTTGAAACAACGTTTCGAAAGATTTTTATATTGCCGTCAATATTTTTGTCTTACTGAGCCGTTCTTGTATAGTGCCCTTGTTTGGCGCACAACTTTTACAACTACTTGCGGCGCCTCTGGTTGGACTATCAAATGTGAACTGTCAAAATTGAACCAAATAAAAATGGCGGCCGATATAAATATTTTTTTGGCTACCCAGTGTCACATTTTTCAAATATTCTTCTTTTTATTTTTATATCTGATATATATTATTAGATTTTTTTTCTCCTGCTTTTAATATTACTATTCCATTATGCAATATGTGAGTGAATGCAAGCGCCAAACCATGGTCTATCACCCTGTAACGGTACTCACCCCTAACACATTTAACAAAAGACAGAAATCACCCCACATTACAGATAAAATCAACCAGTATTCCGCCTAATTGTGCTTTAAAAAAAAAACTATAATTTAATTGTTAGCTTACATTACAAATCCAGTCGTGCGAAATGAATT
This sequence comes from Liopterus haemorrhoidalis, assembly GCA_963971575.1. Classification (NCBI taxonomy): domain Eukaryota; kingdom Metazoa; phylum Arthropoda; class Insecta; order Coleoptera; family Dytiscidae; genus Liopterus; species Liopterus haemorrhoidalis. The sequence goes on from OZ020611.1 coordinate 61,302,576, forward strand.
CCCTCTTGAATAACACACAACACAATAACACACAGAAATACAAATATTTTATACCTGATGCTTTATTGAACATTGAAAGCAATGTATTATGTTTCTGAAATGTCGATTACATTCAGGATTTTACAGTAATGTAAGTATTTGTGTATGGTTTTTTTAATAAACAAATAGTATTTGTAGTTTTATCATCCAGCAAGAAGCATTTAAAACAACACAATTGATCACAATAAATTTCATCCTTACCTGGACCTGAACTTTTCGAATCAAATGACAGAATCCTAACCTACACGCAATGTACATTCATATATGATGATAAGTGCTTGTTGGTGATGCGAGTTACCAACAGGTAGCTTAAGAGTCACTTCCAATGTAATTCATAGGGGTTCTGACAACGGAGCTGTTCGTTAGTAATCCGTCCGCTACACATTACTGGCCAGTTCCGGGTTAGTCGGAGTTCCTATCACCTACCTACTCCAATTTCTCAGTCACTTTCGGTGCATTCTCCATTAATACTATAAAATATCTTGAAAAAGATGAATGAACAAATTTAAAAAATGAAATTTGTGTGACATCTGGAGAAACCATTCTTTATAACTAAAAGCTGCACGACTTTTCCAAACATGGTGTGAAATGGAGAAAGAAGTCTAAATCAGGGCCACCGCTAGAAATCGCAGGGGGGCTGGACAAAATCTGGCATGATTTGGCCGCACGCATCGTGTTCAAAAAACGAGCCACGAAGCGACGTTCAATTACACTTGACAAGTTCAGCAAAATGCAGTATGTAACTAGTTTTGTATACTATTTTTTCTCTTAAAGTAATATATTTACATTAAATAATCAACATTCATTGCGAACAGCATCCACAATTAGGGAAGAAGCAAATAGCCATCGTTGCTGTGCGCCAAAAATTTTAACTAACTAAGGCCCGGTATTTCCACCTTACTGTTATCTATAAGAATAACTATCAATGGGATAATATTATCCTCTTGATAGTCACTAGGATAAATTGCTTTCTGTATTTCCAACTCTAGTTATCCCGTAGATAGCTATTCTGATTGATAATAATATTTTCGAATGTTTTTTTTATGTTGGTATTAGTAGCGTTATGTTAAACAAAGAGAGACATATACGCGACTCCATATATATATAAACTAGTATATGGCGCCTGGCCTATATCTCAATGTAAATTAAAATGTTCCAACATAGAGAGTAAGATATACATATGTCTGTCTCTTTTGGTGACCGTAAAACACAATGCGCATGCTCGGGTAGTGTCAATTCATTTTGAAAAAGCAGGATAAAATCAGATGAAATGACATTTACATTTAAAAAAATAAGGTGCGAAGTTATCAAACAAAAATCCTAATTATTTGGTTTATACTATTTGGTAAAAAAGACGTAGCTGTACCCGTTTAAATGGCTAATATAATATTTACTGTGAATATTGACTGATTATTTAAAAGGAACAACACACTTCTTTACTTTAAAATTACATTTAGTGTTGTAATACACAATTTGCTGGCATTTTCGTTATAAATTCGAACTCTTTTCACAATTTAATACAGACAAAACTTCATATAATATTTCTAACAGAAAGAATGACGCCACATGTCCACATGCCTCTAGCTCCTTCTCTTAACTCCCGCTACGTAACTGTAATTTTTTCGACCAATAGCAAGGTCGTAATTTAGACATGCGCAAACAATTCACCGGGCATAAAGGGGCACGACAATACATAGCTCCATCCTTTTATCATGGAACATCTAGCCAGCGTTCATGCGCCATATACTTGTTTATATATTTATACGCGACTCGCACGAATAAAAGAGAGATAAATACAACTGTCAAAATTTTGTACAGAAAAATGTGCGATAAACACCCAAGAAGAGCAAATTTAAATATTTCCGACACAAGGCAACTTGTAAATCTTGTATTAAAATGTAAAAATGATATAGAAAATAAAGCTACTGCCGCTGTAAATCTTAAAGATTAACAAGAGGCCTGGGAAAAAAATGTATTATGTTTAATGCATCCTGCATACAGAACAGAAATGCAAAATCACTGAAAATTATATACAACCGTTTATTTATTTTATTTTTTAATTGGTATAGTATTTGGCGAAATCGATTAATAAATTCTATCTCATCCCTATGGTTCATATGATTTGGTCTAACACGAACTATGTATGGACGTTCTAAATACTCTACAATTTCTTCATCATCATCTGCTTGCAAATCTTCTAAATCAGCAGTTATGATTTCTTTTTTCTTTTAAATAAATGTAAATTATCTAAAAATAATCGACAATATTTTTTTTTATATCAGTATAAATTTAAATAGATTACTAAATTATTTTGAATTTATTTTGAGATAGGTATACTAATTACACAATAAAATACAGTCTGTTCCAAACGGTTAAGCGGAACTAAATGGGAATTTAGTTCTTTTAGGTTGTCACGAGAAGGGACCTTGCTTGAGTTATTTCATTTTTCAAGTTGGGATGTCAAAATTTAAAATTCCAACAATGAAACCATGGAAACGAATGAAATATGTCAAAATTAAATATTTTTTTAGATATTTTAATGACAAAAAAATAAATAAATGGGAAATTTGTATTAAGAATGACACGAAAAATCAAAATATAAAGAAAATGATATTAACCTTAACCAAAAATGTTTATTGTAAGTATGATTTACAAAGCTTAAACAAAACGGCCGAAAGGCACGATTTAAACGATGAAAGTAACTAGATTGCAAAATCTAGTTCCGCTTAACCGTTTGGAACAGACTGTAGTACATATAATGTAAACAGGTATGTAATATGTATATAAAGTGTAGGTATGTCTAATATGTACATAGTACCTGTTACATTATATATTTTACGTATATATGCTTATATTATGTACATATATTTATCAATAAAATATTTTTTGACACCTGTCTATCAAAATCTGTCATTTTTATTCAATGGATAATACAGTCTGTTTCAAACGGTTAGGCGGAACTAAATGGGAATTTCGTTCTTTTAGGTTGTCACGAAAAGGGACCTTGCTTGGGTTATTTCATTTTTCACGTTGGAATGTATCAAAATTTAAAATTCCAACAATGAAACAATATTATTCTTACATATTTTAATGACAAAAAAAAAAATGTAGTATTTGTATTAAGAATGACACAAAAAATCAAAATATAAAGAAAATGACATTTTAAAATGATATTAATCTTGTGATAGTAACCTTAAATGTTTGTTGCAAGTATGATTTACAAAGCTTAAACAAAACGGCTGAAAAGCATGATTTAAACGATGAAAGTAACTTGATTGCAAAATCTAGTTCCGCCTAACCGTTTGGAACAGACATTATTTATCAGTACCTACACGTTGTGAATAATTTATCCTATAGATAACTTAGTTACTCTATAGATGAATAGTTGTAAATACGCAAAAAATCGTTTATTCCCTTGATAACAACTTATCCCATAGATAGTCAATTTTATCTGTGGTTCGAAATACGGGCCTTATTCGATTGGGGAATTTGTTATGTAATTGTCTCGGTTGGCCAGAATGGCATGACAGTTTTATATTTTTAAAGGTTGTTATGAATATATAACAATAATAAATTTTATTAAATTCTGCCTTTCGGCTTGAATTCTAGATTTTTTTAGTACATTACGAGTACATTATGCTATATTTACATTTTATTTCTTTCTACTTTTTTCCACCGCTGTCTTTGTTGAATGAACGTTCTTCTCTGCAAAATTTAATTCATCCATGTCCATCATGATCCTGTGTGTTTTTAAACTTCTTCTCGTGTTCCTCCTCTGGGTCGGACTTCGTCACAATTGTGGAGTAGGTGCTCGATGGTTTCCCTTTCTTACCGACACATCCCGCATACTCTTTCTTCATCTTCTCTCCAGAATTAGTTGTGTGTCTCCTCGTTTCCGCATCTAAATCTTGCTACCGTCCGTTTCTTATCTCTATTTCCTTTTTCCGTTAGGTACTTCGGTACTTGTGTTGTCCAAATTTTGGCATACATATTGTTGTATCTTGATTATTTAATTCTTCCCTGTCTTTCTTGGCTTTGTATGCCTTTCATTCTCTTTGCTACTTCGTCAATGACGCTTTGTTGCCTAGCTTTCTTCCATTCTACTTCCTTTAGTGAGAGGCCGCAAAATTGGTACCTGCTTTTCCTTTTCTCTTCCCATCTCGAGAAAGTACTGCATTCTTCTCCTTTCTTTTCCAGTACTTTTCAGCACTGGTTTAGGATCTCTTTCTCCGGATACCTTTTTATATATTCTTCGAATTTTATAGCCAGTCGGGTTGCCTCCACCTTTAAGTGGTCAGTTATAATTTCTTCCATCACAATGTATGATGGCGTATTTCTGTTTAAACTGAACATCCACCTTATGTATCCTCCTATCACCAAATCTCGGCTCCGTACATCGTGATGCTTTTTATTATGCTGATGAACATCATCATTCTTATCTGGATATCATTTCCGAACTTTCTTTCCCCTATCCCCCAGATTTGACAAAGCTAGTAGAAGTAAAGGTGGTTATCAATTATGTTTTGTAAAATTTACAGGTTATTGTATCTATCAATTTTACCAATTTTATGAAATAAAATGTTTAGTGTGATAATAAAGTTCATTATAAACTCGAAATTTGGTATTCGGATCCAGGTTACTCGAAAACCAATTTTACTCTAAAAGGGTAATTTTACCAGTTTCTGTTCCCAGCACCACCCATAATAATATATTGTACAACTGGCGCGGAATGTCATTTATCCTGCGAGATAATGACGTTAATAAATAGCGCCGCAGATTAGTGAAGCAATTCATTCAAGTGTTGAATATGCATTCTGCGCGAGTTGCACACTATGCCTTTCCTACGATTATCATTTTTAGGGTTTTGTAAGTATAACCACCAATAAACCCTTATAACATCATTCATGTGTCTGTCTGTCTGTCTCTCTGTCTGTCTGTACCGTAGAAATTGTAGGATTCAAAAAATCTGGAGCCAAACGGTTTAACATAGAAAATTTAAATTTGGTATGCTTATACTCACACTCAACTCACATATAGGAAAAATACTCATAGTTCAAAAAAGCACACCCCCAGGTAAATATAAACGAATATTTAATTAGTGAAAAAATAAGTATTTTTTTTTAAATTACGATTGGGATGTCAAATAAAACCTCTTAATGCGTGGATAGACAAGCAATTATTTTTTTGAGTAATCAGTTTTTTGGTGGGATTTTCGCCAAAAAAACTTTTGTCCCCCACCCTATCTTTCAGAGGGGTTGATCTAAAAATGTGAAAAAAATCAAAAATAATGTACATTGATGGGAACCGGAATAGTTCAACAGGAATTTTTGGCCAGATTAGTTTTTCGAAAAATATAGATTTTTTTGTGTCGTTGAAAAAATTATTATTTTTACAAAATGTATTAAGTGGTATCAAAAGAAAGCTCTTAAAACGTAGATTAAGGAACGAAAATTAGTTTTTTTAAATTCGTTCCTTTTAACACGATTTTAGTCAAAAATTTGCCTAATAAGTTCTTGTCTGGCTCCTTTTTACCCAAGGGCTACATTCATCTGAGCCGGAAACGTATGAAATGAATTTTCGATCAGATTTCAGTTTTGGAAAATATTGCAGTTTTTGTGTTTTAGACAAAACTAATTATTTTTTTAATTCATGGGTAAATGATGGCTAATTTAGAAAAAAATTAATCGTTTATAGTAGTAAAATACTTATAAACCAAATAGTACATTGTTAATAGTGAGAAATACGTTTCTGAAATTGAAAAAGTATAAGTGTTACAGAACTATATTTTGCGGTGGACGCAATCTATGCCAATAATATCCCTCCGCCAATGTGACTTAAGTTACATTACGCGTTCATTGAGCGTTCACAGACATTCAGACCTATTCTGTAACTGAGTTACTATGATCATTGTGACAAAATTTGTCTCTATGAACAAGATCAGTTACTATCATGAATGAAAGGCATTATACTTTTTATTATATTTTATCGTTTAGTAACGTTACTACACAGTAAATTTTTACAGAATTGATCTGACTGCATCACTTTATAATCAAAATAGTTATAATCAAATTAGTTAAAACTAAATCAATATATATTTATAATTTTCTGTGATTTGTGAGTGGTCGAATAATAAAATGAATTTAAGTATTTATAGAGGACGTATATTTAATATGAATCGTATGAGCCATTTTTAAATGTATATCTTATTAATTTAATGAAGACTTGGGTACGAAGTAAATGCAGAAAAAACTGCTAGAATTTTTTAATTTACTATTTAATAATTATTTAAATTTAGTTTAAACAAATTAAATGGAAGCTCTTGGTACTCAAATATCGAATAAAAATAATTTTCAAAAATCTGTGAATTTTGATTGTGGATAAAGAAAAAAAAAAAAAAATCAGCTGTGGCCACCACAGGACCGACCGCCATTAAAAGTACTAGTATAAAATACATTCTAACAGCAGAGTAGAAATAACTTGGCCTAATATTTTCTGACAGAGATATTATTTATCATGACCATGGAAACGTTACATAAGTATAAAAAAAATTACAAAAATTTTAAAATAATTTACAAATATTTGTCAAAATTTTTCGTTCTATCAAAAAACGTCTCAAATAAAAGTTAATAGTTATTGCATTTATAGCAACTTTTGTTCAATAAATTTTTTCGTAATATTTTTCTGTTGTTAAATATTCGCAAAAATCTTAAAATCGTCACGAGTAAACTCCCATTTTTAGTCAACCGATTTTTACCAAAAGTTGATCTACTCGTGTTATAGATGTCAAAAGCTTAAATATGCAGTTTCATAAAAATTCTTTTAGCCTAATTTGCTCTGCACGTGTACACAGACAGACGGACAGACGGACAGACGGACAGACGGACAGACGGACAGACGGACAGACGGACAGACGGACAGACGGACAGACGGACAGACGGACAGACGGACAGACGGACAGACGGACAGACGGACAGACGGACAGACGGACAGACGGACAGACGGACAGACGGACAGACGGACAGACGGACAGACGGACAGACGGACAGACGGACAGACGGACAGACGGACAGACGGACAGACGGACAGACGGACAGACGGACAGACGGACAGACAGACGGACAGACGGACGGACAGACGGACAGACGGACAAACTGACCGACAGACATCATGCTAAAAAAAGGTCAAAACGTTATGTAGGGACCTCAATTTGTGGAGATCCATCGAAATCTCGAAATGTCAAAATCGGTATGATCATAATACCTCCCTTATATATGTTGACGGTCGGTAAAAAGTCTTAGACAACCAGCATTCTGTTGACTTCTTACACTTATTAAATACCTACAAAACCCTAAAATGTGTGAAAATTCACACTTCACATTAATTTTTTAATATATTTAATCAAGAAAATGCAATATAAATGTACAAGGTACACATGTTAACCACACATTCTGAGGATGCAATGGACCTGGATCTTGGATACTGTTCAGAACACTCAGGGAGTCTGTCAAGAGAATACTTGGACGACTTTGCTCTGATGAAACAAAACACAGGGCCTTGAAGATAGCGTACAGCTCAGCAGTGTACACAGTGTACAGCTCGTTATGGAGTGCAAACGGAACTGAAACTGCTGATGTGGATTCAAGACAACAAACGAGCAAATCCAACCCTGGTTTCGGATTTTGATCCGTCAGTAAAAATGATAGTATCCTCGAACCTAGGGACCAGTATTCTTTGTAACTCATGTTGGTATTCGATAGGCAATGTAGTATCTTTACCAAACTTAGTTAATGTGAGATTCGCAAGCGGACGTGGTAGCGTCCATGGTGGAAAAGCACATAAAATGAAACTTGCCATTTCGGGCAAATTAAAATCAATATTACTCAAAATATCAAAAGCCCTCAAACCAAAAAGGTTTATTGGCTTTTGGTAAAATGAAAAATGGGTTAAAAAATCTAAAACTTATTAATTCACTAAAACTTCAATAACAAAATATTAGAACAATTTTCTACGTCATTACAAAACGGCGGAAAACCATAGATTTTTAGTATGTTGCTTACAAGACAGAAAAATGTGTGTTAAAATTACTATATGCCAGAGGCCACTAATACATGTGCTTGTCGACAAAGAACACACGCAATTACTCTAATTATTATCAATGCATTATTTGAAATTATCCCGACTTTTGCATATCTAACTAGATCTTTGATGTAATTTTATATCTTACCTACTTATGTATATCTACACAAATTAGACATTTTAATATGCTACAATTAAATTTGATAAAAATATAAATTTCAAAATTCTTAAACATTCTACTATTAGTGTTAAATGGTGTTTGAAATAATGAACAAAAAATTCAACCACGTGTCATATAAAGTTACACATGATTTAATCTGTGAAAATAAGAATTAAATTAAAGTTTTACTTAAAATAATATATAAAAATTATTTTCAAGTAAGCAATAATTAGACAATTTCGTAGTCAATCAACGAGAAAGACATTTCCTGTCAACTTTCATTTTCATGTAACGCAATCTTTTAACAATGAATTGCCATCAACGGACAAGGATCTCGCTGTTGCGTTCGACGATAACTGAATAAAAAATTGACACTTATGAAATAGTACATACTTTAAGGAATGTTTTAAATTATGCGAATGCCTATGAATCTATTACTCAAATTATAGTTCACTGCTAATATATTCAGGAATCTCTAAATTATTTGTCTTCATATGTGGGATTATTATTTCTTCATTATCTGTGTCAGGGATGGAAATCTTACGGTCCGGGGGGTCCATTACGGCCCTCGAAAGTTCGCAATCCAGCCCGCAATCATTTTCAAAATATGTATAGTGAAACGGTTCTGTATAAAAGGTGTTTTTTAAAAATATCATGATTTTCTTTTCTGATATGAACAAAATTAAATTACACAGAGCTCAATTAATTTTAAAGAATTGTCGGTAACAATAAAGTATAAATGTAGAAAATAATTTTGGACACGAAGTATATTTCGTAATATTTTTATCGAAATCTATGACACAAATAAAATTCCTGGAAAATTCCAGATTATGTTGGAACGCCAAGGAAATTAAATTCAAAATGAAATTTTGCAGTGGACAATGTAAAGTAAATTTTGTATTTTGTTTTCTTTTACTTCTCTTTACACTTATACAACTATATATAAAGCCTGGTTAATAATATATCCATAACATAACACATAAGTATGGAACAAAGGACTTGATCATTTAAAACATCATAAACAGAATAAAGAGAGTAGTGTAATTTTTATGCTTATGCATCAATAGGATATCTATTATTAGCCGGGCTTAATGGTCAAAATACAGTAAACTTGGCTAAAGTGACCACCAAAGGGACCAGCTCAAAGTGGTCGCTTTAGGCGGGCGATCACCTTACGCAGAAAGTAGGTATTATTTTACAGGGACCATCAAAAAGTGGTCAGCTTAAGTAACTTACACAAATGGTCACAATGGCAGGTTTTACTGTATATTTATTAGAGAAAAAGTTAGTTAACATGTTTAGACACTGCATCTGTGGCTATTAGCTCCCATCATAGCCCATTTACTTATTTTGTTAATCAAATTAAAAAATATTCTCGTTTAAAAATTAATACGATGATAACCTGCTCTGACTGATGAGAAGATAGATAAATTTGAGATAAAATGTTATGACATATTTATTTTCTTTTATTTTGAATCCCTAAAAATTATGGCCCGTATGTATATCAGACAAATTTGAGTTAGTCCGCCTCTGAAAAAGTTGCTCACCACTGATCTATACAAAATATGTAAAGGGTGAACATTCAAAGTTTCGTAGGTATCTAGTAACTGACGAGCATTCTTTGAGTACCTAGTCATTTTTGAGTCAAATCGTAAGACGTTCCGTAATCAATCTATAGGTGTTACCGGTATCTACCTATATGGATTGCTTACGGAACGAGATACGAGTTGCACAAAATTGAGCCACTAGTCTGTCAGAATATTTTTTGGATATATTTTTTCGCTGTAATCTCATCATTTTTTGAAAATATTGTTTGTATGTTAATTTTAAATTATTTAGACAAAATATTCTACATATTTATTTTCGAAAAATTTCTTCAGAAAAAATTCTATTTCGGTTTACATTAATTTGCATTTATCATTCAAGGGGCGGCATTTTGGGTCGATTTTAGTATAATACTCGGAGTAGATGGCGGTCTTATGAAATTTCGCACACTTGCGGAATTTGGACTTGATTCTAGTAAAAGGCGGCCTTTTGAATATTTGCACACGGACGGCTGACCGTCATATGGCGGTTCTGAGGGTGGAAGACTACTACAACTTATTTTATTTGCATGAGTAACATTTCTAAATGCTGGCACATAGACAGATCAATTCTGTAAAAATTTACTGTGTAGTAACGTTACTACAATATAAAATATTATAAAAAGTATAATGACTTTTATTCATGATAGTAACTGACCTTGCTCATAGTGACGAATTTAGTTCCTATGATTATAGTAACTGAGTTACAGAATTGGTCTGATTGACTACTTTATTTATTTAATCGTAAAGATTCTGCTATAGATATACACATTTTTTAACTATTTTGAAATTTTCAATAAATTTTCTTACTGTGTTCAATACCTGGTTCTACTTTCATAATTGGTGTTTTTAAAATTCCAACTACGTGGAATATATTTTTACGTTCTTGTAATGTCAAATTCTTTTATAATTTCTTGTATTATGCACATATGTACTGTAACAAATCGCTTAGATCACCTTGACAAAATGTTTAAAAATTATAAAACAAAACCGGCAAAGAAATAATACCATGTATAATAAAATATAAATATGCTATATAAAAATGCAAATGCTTATTAGCACAAATGATCAGTTGGTCGCAGTGCTTTATATAAAAATAATAATAATAATAAAATTCAATGGTAAATCCATTATTCATTTAATATTTTAGGGTTTCAAAATTATTAGTATTGTGCATTAAAAATATCATTAGTAGTAAATTCCAAAACAATTTTGGTCTATTCATTTCCGATCCAGTTTTTTGCACTCTTAATACTCGAAGTGAATTCGTTTGCATACGACGTTTTTCCACAGGAAGTCATCCTTCCGTTGCAACGAAATACTCTTTTTCCCATTTTCTTCGCAAGTTCTTCCGTTTTCTGGCGCATCAACGGGTCATCTACTCGGGATCACACGCATCAAGAAGCGTGAGAAGAGGAGAACTGCCAACCAGCCCGCAGGCAGTTAACTTATGAGAGATAGGTCCAGAACTTATAAATGCATTCAAACAAAAAAATGCATACAAACTAGGTTAACGCGCATGGACGAAAAAAAAATAAATAAATAAAATAAATAAACGATATCATAAAACGAAGTCATGGTTAGAGCCCTGCAAATCCGCGGATATCCGCCATCTTTCTGCGGATGTGGATAAATTGTCATTTAAATCGTGCAGATGCGGATCGGATGCGGATTATATATCATATCCGCTTATCCGCAATATCCGCGTGAACATAAAATCTTCGGTTGGACGCCTCTTCCTACGGAAGACGCGATTAGAACCCCAAAAATGTATCGCTGGCATTTGTATTGTGCTTATGGCAAGAATGAAATAATAATACGTTACGGCACTTTTTACTTTTTTAACTCTTCCCATAAAGACCAACTTTATGCTTACTTAAATAGTTAAATATAGTAGAGTTTATATAACACTCCTAGATACAACAATTTTTTTGGATTTATTACCAGTTTATTAATTTAAAAATAAATATGTAATGTATCGCCTTAGTTTACATTTTTGGAAAAAATAACCATGGTAATTTGCCACATTTAAAAACATATGAAGCTCATATCAAATTTAAAAAAATAAAAATCCCTTAAAATTCTTTTATTAATAAGATGAATTTAAGAATTAAGTATTAAGTTTTATTATTAACAACTTATTTTTCTCATAGGACTTTTCTTGTTATTTATTGGTCATAAATGTGATGAATAAATCTGTTTAATTATTTATAAATATCGCTGCTCTAAAACAATAGTGAGATATCTGAAAAAACTAACTTTCTGAGATATTGCTGTTTAAAGTTTTACATTTTATATAAACTTGGTTTAAGAGTCGAATAATTGTAATTTCCATCTTTATTATCTATATAATCACAATAGAAAACATATTTCTGGACCCAGTAATATGTAATGTGATAAAATTTAAAAAAATTCAGTAGTGTTTTAATGCAGCGATATGCTAAATAAGGCGAAACGTGTTAGTTATATCCAGACAGCAAATCCTCATGATCATCGAAATGATCATCGAAAATTACACTATGCAACACTAAAAAATTCACCAATATTTCGAATAGTAATTCCTATTAGGTATACCTAGTAAGCAAAAAAAAAACAAATTTATATTTAGATATCACGTCTCAAAACATAAATAAGTAAAATCTTAATTTGTTTATTCTTGATAAAACTTGTTTGAGCCTATTCATAAAAATATATCTTTGCTGTGTACAAAAGTCATCAAAATATTTTTATTAGTTATAAATCACAAAATGCAGTGGCGTGAACCCAAGAACCACATAAACGACTGTTATTTCTATTTGACAAATGTGAAGGGTTTTTCTAAAAAGTCAAAACATTCAGTGAAATATGCCAATGTACCATCAGTATCAATGCCGCTACCCCATTCTCCAGACATTCCAATACCAAAACGATTTTCAAGTTCATCGAGTTCTATGGAAGAAGATAACGTTCCCGGCCCTTCTAGTAATGAGGTATTTCAAGATCCAACTACTATTACAGAACCACATTTGATTAGTCAATCAGAACTAAACGATCTTAGCAGAGATTTAGATTTGACCAAAGAATATATTAGGATCCAGATAAAACAGTGGAATCTTTTACAGACTGGTAGATGGGAACCAGCCATGCTTGCAGACTACTGTTGGTGCCTTCAGAGGGATACCGCGATAACTGACTACAAGAGGAAAGCCAATCGCACAAAAAAATATAAGTTTTTTAATAAAAAATAAAGTTTTGTGTCGCTAATTTATATAATTTAAAAAAAATCAATAAATGCTTTTGTCTATGGAACCTGACGTGATGTGACAATTTTATTTATAAACCTCAATGATTTTAAGGTGGGGAATCATAATTACATACTGTAAACCCAGTGAAAAAAAAATTATTTAATTTGTTGCATAGTGTTATTACCTTTTTTTTTTATAAAAAATTAAGAATCTTTTGTAATAGCCCATGGTATAACAGTAACTTCAGCATAAATCTAAATTCATTTCATATTATTAGTCCATTAAACCGTCGCAAATAAAACATGTATTTAATTTTCATTGCTGCTAATCCACTCGAAATACATTTATGTACGCCTCTGGCATTATGCTAAAGAGGGTTGAAGCAGAAGAGATGATTCGCGCCCGCATTAGGGAGAGCCAGTGTCGTGAGGGGCGCTGTGTACAAACGCGTGACCCGTATAACTGCACATGACTCTATTGTGTTCATTTACATACGAACCCCCAGACTTCTCGACATAGCACGCGACTTTCAAGCGCTCTGTTTATTTTGTTATAGGTATATGATGTTGAAGGATCCGCACTTCCGGGAATACAATACAATGTGCAGTTTGTTAGGCCTCTCATTAATTAGACAAGGGTTTTTAATGGTACAGTTTATACGATTATTCAATTTTATCTATTTTCATATTATGCTGGTGTTACATCATTGCTCTTAACGGATACTAAATACAGAGGGTGAATGTTTTAAAATTTATCTAAAGTTTTTCTTCTTTACTAAATGAATTCCGTTCTAAAATCAATGCCGCAATCCGTCACAAGAATGTTATGGGATTAACCCTTTAACGTCGGAATTAATTTCCATACATTTTAAAAAATTGATGTGGAGTGTAAATTTTCAAACATTTCAGGGTTTTGTAAGTATTTAATAAGTGTAAGATGCCAACCAGAGGTGGATTATGGCTGGTTAAGGCCCAGGCGCACGAGATAATATTGAGCCCCTTAAAAAAAGAGAGAGACAGGGAAAATACATGTTAACCATATTTTTAAATAAATAAGCGAATATAAACATACTATCAGGTTTTACCGCCGATTGTAAACTTGTAAGTAATTAAAATTATACATATGAAACAAAACTTGGTGTCATTAGTGGAAAGTTGGGGTTTTGCGGGGCCCTTCAGAAGTCGGGACCCAGGGCGCGCGATTGGTGCGTCCGCCGTTAAATCCGCCTTTGATGCCAAAATAATACTAGATGTCTAGAAATATTTGCTCTATTATCACATCAAAATCAACAGATTTTTTATAATCATTTTTATTCGTTATTTTCGTACTAAGAGCTTCCATTTAATTTTTTTAAACAAAATTGAAATAATTTTCCAAAAATTTCAGCATTTTTCTGCATTTGCTTCGTATTCAAGTCTTCATTAGATTAATAAGAAATATATTGACAACAGGCATCATTTTTTAAATTTCAGAAACGTATTTCCCACTATTAACAATGTGTTATTTGTTATATAAGTATTTTATTTCTAGTGTAATGTGGTGTTATTAAATCAATTTAAGTCATTACTTGTTCACGGATCCAAGTGATCTTTGAAGAAGCCATGTTTCTTAAATGCCTGGTAAATTTACCTGTTCAGACATTTATGTATTTACAACCTGCGCTGCAAGTCAGTGCTGCAGTGATAAGAAATGCCTACTTTTCGGGTTGCGCCTATGTTCACACAACGCAGCAATAGAGTTGCGCAGCTTTTTAATGTGATCCTAGCCTTAAGGTTAGTTATATCCGCACACTATCAATATTATTGATCAATAATATTGAAGCCGTTTTATTGATTCATACTATTGACTGTGTGAGGATAAATATTGTTAGTAAAAGGGACGTTCAATAAAAATTGATTTGGTTTGAAATTTATTGACGAGTCATCAAATTTATACCTTCATATAATCCTTCAAACATAAGCAAAGTGCTTCGCAGGTATCCATAACTATTTGAATGATGGTGTTCTGGGCAATGTATGATGAGAATTTGAGGTCCACCAAGCCGATCGCAGTTGCAAGGTAGCGCAGGGTGAGGTTCAGCCTCCCGCTTGGCGAAATGGCTGGCCTCATTGGTGTATCTTTCTTCTGTATTAGCGGTGCAACCATGTCCAATAGCTGATTGAATGCCTCTTGATTCATTCTCAAGAAATTCTGTTGACTCTCTGCTGACTCCTCACAAAGTTCTCGAAGCAATTTACTATGAATGGTCATGGTAACTTGGTATGCATGGATATCATTGTCGAACCCCATGGCATCCTGGCCTCCTTAACAATTTGACCCATAATCTCCTCTTCTTTTTCAGTTTACTCTTGAAAGCTGTACATAATGTAACCAGTATAGCTGCAAATTCTGCATCACCGGCGGGTTAGAAGGCGTTTGCCACAATGGCAGAGTACAGTACGACGCGATGAGAAAACACCCTCACCTTGAAAGCAGAGTCAATACTGAAATATTGAACAGTAATATTACGTGGTATGTGTGCTTCAGCCCAGTCAATATTATTAATACATAAAACTCCTTTAATATTATTGATCAATAATATTAATAGTGTGCGGGGGCCTTTTGTAATAATATGGGCATTTTTGAATACAAATCCATACACAAAGGTAATAATTTTATTTCCTTAAAATGGTTAGAGAAGAGTATCATGATTGATAGTAAGAAAAAATCGTGAACAAAATATTCGTTCCAGAGGATTTCACTGTCAATTTACAGTTCTCTTCACGTATTTGAAGTAAAAAAAAATCTGAAGGGGTCGCTGATTGTTCCAATCAGCTTAATTGTTTCAATTTACCTTAGATTCCTACAAAACCTAGAAATATGTGAAAATTACCCTTCCCATAATTTTTTAAGAAATTGTGATACAGTTTAAAAATCTAGTTAAAGTGCTGAGTTTCAATTTCAAAATAAATAAATAAATACTATTGAGGTTTCATAAACAACTAAAAAACATTAAAATAAGGAAGAAAAACAAAATCACCAAACATGTTTACTGGTCCGAAATGCGATACTTCTCATATCAATGTCCTTGACACAGTGGAATATCATTTTACTGAAGTATAACATCGACTTTATCCGGTATTTGTATTACATACCATCATAGTACCCGCATCTGTGTGCCTTTTTACAGACGATATCTCTGCAGTATAATTTTGAATTACCAGTTAGGAAGTTGCAGACATTGTGGCTACTTTGGACTTGTAGAGATTTGTAGTTAAATGTTAACTACTAATGAAAAATATTACTTGCAGACTTTACACATGTTATGTGCATTAAACTATTTTGTAATTATTGTTGTAAAGTTTCTTATTGTTTAATAAATGTGTGTTTACTTTAAATTTGTTGTTGTTAAGTTTATCTTGTAAATTTTACCCATTGAATGCTATCCAGGTTAAAAGGTATTACCAGTAGATAATGTTATTATTGTTTGCAAAACTTATTAAAAGCAAGATCCAATATTTTTTTTTTAAACATTTTCCCGGCAGTTTGAACCGAAAAAAATAATAATTAGATGTATAGCCAATTTGAAATCATACGAATCTTGAATTTTGCAGGTCAGTTTATTCTTGCAAGTCACTAGCAGTATTAACAGTACCAGGAATATTCTTGAAATATTAATGCATATATTTATAAATCGATCTAAATTTATTAAAAATGCTCATTATCATCAATTTTTGAACACAATTAAAAATTTGTGAATGTTCTCAATGGTAGTATCAGATCTTGACCAATCCCAAGTAAACATAATCCGCGACTTTACAGTAGTCGAACAACGGCATTACAATGGCATATAACGGTCTTACAGATTCCAAATGACCCTTCAAATACTTTAAAGGTCGTACGCATAGGCATATGGCGCCCAAATTTTAAGCAAAAGATGGAAGCAAAATATGGAAACAGCCGTACACTCGGCGTACAGCGGCCGTCTAAAGTGATAATTATTAAGCCTCAGCTATAACTGAGGCTTACAACGATCAAACACCATCCGTTTGGCGGAAAAACTCGGACTTACAAAATTTCATTATAAACATTCAAACGGTGACCGTTGTACGACTGTTGTACGACTTCGCTTCAAATAGTAGATATTTTTACTAGGGATGAAATTATTATTATATATGTACGTTGTATCTCAATATTTCGTTGTTACTGCTCTAGTATATTTTATAATTTATTTTATTGTGTTATCCTAAAATTAAGATGTTTGTTTTTATTTTTCTAATGATAGTTAATTAATTAATTTTTTCTTTAAATGATTTTATGACATAATGCAATAATAATTTTTTTATAAATATTTTAGACCTGTATTTTAAGTGTCTCACCATTTGAGATTACTCGCGAGAGTAACTCTCGATAGCTACTCTCACGGGGTTGTCCACTAGGAAGTTGATTTCGATTGGATTTACTGTCGAGAACACCCGGCTAGCTTCTCGCCAAGAAGGCTTTCGCGAGAACTCTCAGACCTGTATCAACTCGATTAGTTGTGGAGAGTAGTCAAGATGTCGTCGCATTATGGAAAGGTCGCAGCAGTTGTAATAATTCTAACTATTTCTAAAAAGAAAAAAGAAAAAAGTTGAATAAAAAGAGTTGATGGATTAAGCCATGGATAGATAGAATAGGTGTTTTTGGTGCCTTCAATAATTTGTGGAAATCAAAATTGAAATGGTGCAGCACCTATTTTTAATAATAAAGTAGAATTGATTAATATAATTAAAAATATATTTACTTTTAATAATTCTCCTATAAAATTTATTTTAAATATTATTAATAAAATTACAAATAAAAAAATAATTGAAGTTATAACTTGTACTAAAAAATATTTAATAGAAGATTCAAAGGATTATGATTTTTCTTTTTTCTTAATAAAGGAATGTAAAGTAAAAGAAAGTAAAGTAAATTAATTTCTAATCCTATTAATGCCCCTAATCAAGAAATTGAAGAAATATAGATTATTATTCCTATAAATAAAGTTGATAAAAAATGTATAGATATTAAAAATTAAAAAGAAAAGGGTTATTACCTTTATATTTGGGGTATGAACTTAATAGCTTAATTAGCTTATCTTTATATTAATTACATTTTAGTAGATGATGTACAAAGTTTTAGGATACTTTAAAAAATAGTTTACTTCTAATAAATGTAATTACTAAAAATTTTAATTTTAATTATTAAAATCGGAAATGTAATTTAAAGTTTATTTTAGGTTCTAATTAATTATTAATTATTAATAAAGGTAAAAATTTACATATTTTATTCTATCAAAATAATTCTTTTAATTCATTTTTTTAAATTTTAATACAAAAACATATATATTTTTATTTTTAAATTGAATAAAATTTAAATTAATTAATTAAATTTTAATAAAATTTAAAAAATATGGTTAATATGTTGGTAATTTTCTAAATTTGGGGGTATAAAATTATAAAAAACGTTATGTTTCTTTCATTCTGTCACGGTAATCGATACATATCACGTTTCATAAAACTTCCCGGAGTTCGTACAATCCGTTTAATTTATTTATTTCCTCCGGTGACCAATTTTTTGATATCTTGTAAACAGACAGCTCTCGATAGCTCTCTTAGAATTCGAACACAGTTCGTAATTGGCAAGCTACTATCTGAGAGGGTAGGGAACACGTGTCGAGTTGCGAACACGTTGCGAGAAGTTAGCTCTCAGAGAGTAACTTGCTGCATTCCACGAGGGACTCTCAGAGGTGTGTCCATTGGCGAGTAACTGCTATCGAGAGGTTCTCGCCACTATTTACTCTCAAGTGGACGAGTACCTTTAAGTTACTGACTTCTCATCCATCATTGTAATGATAAACTGAGCAAAATAAATTATAATTATTATTATAACGCCTGAAACTAACCAGCTAACTAAGTGTGGCAATAGACCTTCGACTTGTCGAAGCTATTTTTGAACTGACGATCCAAAACGTGGATAAAATCTGCCAGACTATAGGGTCATTCTTTTAGTTCGCCCTTTTTACTAGTGTATGGTTGATTATTGATATAATTATTAAACTAGATTCATTAAAAATTGGTGTCTCTGAGTTAAACCTCGTTTATAATATGTCCATAATATAAACACATCTTATAGGCATAAGGCGAATCAATGGAGTATCACTGTTCTACTTATAGTACGAATATCTGTTTGTAATAAACAGACAATATATTCCATCTTTATGCTTATGCCATGCACTGTAAATAATTCACAAAAGGTTACGAATGTAGAAAAAATAATACAACAGAATCAACAAATAATATTTTATCTTTACATATATTTTTGATTGATTTTGATCATTTGCATAGTATTGGCAAAAACTGCAAAAACGTGATTTTAGAACATATTAAATAATTATACATTTTACTCATGCTATTCGATCGATCAAGATCTAATAAAAATGTATGTACAGATCATATATTATTTGTTAATTCTGTTGTATTATTTTTTTCTATATTCGTAACTTTTTATGAATTATTTACAAATAGGGTGATTTCCTCACTTGTACAGTGCAGGATGGATCCTGTCTAATCCGTTTAATTATTAAATATGTTATAAAATTTCGCCTTTGCAGTTTTTGACCAAACTGAACAACTGACCAAAATCAAACAAAAATATATGTCAAGATCATATATTATTTTTTTATTCTTTTGTATAATTATTTCTAAATCCATAACCTTTTTTGAATTATTTACAAATTCAGTGGTTTCCTGGCGTGTACAGTATAGAAGCCAGTTAAATTCAATTATGTACCTATACTTATGTACTTTATATTGATATACCTTTATTCTTGTATGTTAGTTTCTTAAATATGTCTTCTATGGCTAGGGTGAAATTGTATGATCTTGCCTTGTGGATATATATTTTTTTGTTTTGATGTTTTCAATCAGTTTGAGATGGAATCGAAAACGAGCAACAGAGAAGAGTTATTGATTGATGAAGGAGGGGGAATGGAGTGGATGAAGAAGATAAAAAAGAAGAATTCAGCTTAACTTAATTCACATATGACACATTGTTCGGTGATTGGGAATAGCAGCCAAACGACCTGAAGAAAAAGTACCTAATGTATTGTAAATTTTATGTAAATTTGCCCCTTTTTCAGTGTAGTTTCCTGTTGCATCAACAGGAGCAGACTTGGTAACTGCTTAGAACCTATAGGGTGGGCTATCCGTAAAATGGTTTGATAATACATAGATATTTATTATTATTTTGTTTATTGGTGAGGCCCGCAATGAGAACCTTGTCTAGGACCCCGATCATCTTTAGTCCGCTACTGCGTAATTTTATTTATTTATAAATTACTTAAAATGCTTTTAATTTTTTGCAACTTTGAAAATATACAATACAGTTAAAAACTAGTAGTTGCGTTTGACATTTTTCTTCAAATAAGTGTATAAATTGTGTAGTGTTAGTGTGTTAGTATAGTACAGCGATTCCCAAACTGTGCGCCGGGGCGCCACAGATAAGTTACAGGGGCGCCGCGAAAATATTACAATATTCGTTGCGTTAACCGGAGCCGGGAACCGAAAAAGTATGGGCACCACTAAGTTACAAGCATCTAAAATTCTCCGTAGTTTATTTACTAAAAATTTGGGGCTTTAAATTGAAATTATATATTAAACAAAAAAAAATTGGAAATTTTTATCTTCGCATGGACGTATCTAAAAACAAAATGCGATAAAGACCTGCGGTTGAAATTTTCAAAATCTTGAAGTCCTAATTGACTAGTAACCATATTTTGAAACCAACAAAATTTTTGAAAATTTTTAATTTTTTAATTTTTTTGAAATTTTTTGTAAATCCTAACTATAAAGAAATCTGCAGTTTGAATTTTTAAAATTCTACTAGATTGTTTAGTCTAAAAAAAAAAAAAAACTGGGCTTTAATAAACCGATTATTAAGTTTTGTATGGGCAGTAATTCAAAACCCTTGAAAATGGCCAAATATCGTAAGGGGTACACCTTTTTTTAACTATCTTTATAAACTAATACTTACTTATTATCTATATCAGCAATTGCCAAACTGTGCGCCGCGGAAATATTCCAGTATTCCTCCAATTGCGTTAGTTTGCAATATTTTGTAGTTGCAATATTTTGACTTGGGGCGCCGCAGAAAAATTCTGATACATTAAGGGCGCCGAGAACCGAAAAGTTTGGGAACCACTGGTGTAGTACATACAGTACAGCAGTGAGCAGCAAACACCCACACTAGGCCTCACTATCATAACATAACATAACATTGCAGTAAGTACATTCGTAGCAAAAGTGCTCTTGTAATAACCATACTTTATGCTTCTTTAACTATCGCAACTGTTAAATAAATTTTAGTTCATATCGAGTAAGTACATTTGATATGTGGAAAATTGTTGCAGTAAATTTGCACAGTTAAAAATCCTAGATTACAGTTACGTGGACATAATATTAATTCTATTTGACGTATGAATACCTACATACATGTTTTATAATTTGTTTAATTGTTTGTCGTAGTTTCAGCTTAGGGTAACGGGATTTTAATTAGTTTCAGTGCGGATATTTGTTTAGATTTCAAAGCTCCATGTAGTAAGTGGAGTTAGGACACAATTACTCTTTTCAATTAATAATTTCAAAACATTCATATCAAATGGCAAATATGTTCTACTGTATTTAATTTGTAGTTTAGTGTCTTCTGCTTCCTTAAAATTGTGGGGCGGAAAATATAGTAGAGAAATTGCTGGTATATATTAGGTCGTGAAGGATGAAATTTGTAGAAAAAAAGGCAAAGTTGGTTGATAACTTACAAATATAAGGAATTATTTTATTCATCAAAGTATGCACCCATATTGTCTATACACTTTTGCCATTTAAACGGCAGGTTGTTCAGGCCGGTGATATAAAACCCTAGCGGATAAGAGTCAATGAATTCCTGTAAGGCCAGTTTTACAGCATTGTCGGAATTAAACTGTTTTCCTATTCAAAAGTTGTCCAAATTGCGGCATAAGTGGTAGTCAGTGGGGGCTAGGTCTGGTGAGTATGAAGGATGATGAAGAAGTTCCAACTCCAATTTAGTAGTTTTACCACAGTCATTTGTGCAGTGTTTGGTCTAGCGTTATCATGTAATAAGATAGGAGTCGATCTGTTGACCAATCTAGGCTGTTTTACTTTAAGTTTTTGCATCATTTCGTCCAGTTGGTTGCAGTATATTTCTGCTGTGATCGATAAGCCAGTTTGTTTTGTTTTGTTTGGTTTTTAAGTTACCTGTACGAAATTTGGCGAACCAATTTGATATTGTCGTAGTGACACTAGAGCCAAATACACTATTAATGTTTTGCGCGGTCTGAAATGCCGTAATTCTACGTAAGAACTCATACTTCATAATATTGCGAATTTCCGACCGTTCCATTTTCAACAAAATGTTAAGTATTGAAACTGTACAACTGTAAAATATTAAGCCAATATCAAATAATAAGCTGTTAAAGTTGGCAATATTATTAACTACAAATTTCATCCTTGACGACCTGATATATTTGTTTATCGGTTTTTAATAGATCAATTGGTGATAACCTGATAATTCGTTTCTTAATTTCGCGCGGAACTAAATGAAATTTTAATTTTTTAAGTTTTTACCCACTTTTCACTAATTGAATTGGGGTTTTGCTAAACAAAAGGATCAAAAAAACTTCAACCAGTTATTAAAAGTTACTAAATTCCAAAATCTACTTCCACATGAAACTAAGATAGGAATAGTAGTTCACTGCAATCAGTGACTAGATTACTTTTGAAGTATAAAGACTTTTGGAGATGTCGAGCGCGAAGGAAGCCACTACTCTCGGAGAAGCAACGCTTAAATATTTTACGTTGGGCAAAATTAATCTAGTCTCTGAAAAATGATTGCAGTAAATTATATCTGCAATTTCCCTGTAAGATTTTCATCTGGCATTTAAACTTGTATGGTAATACTGGACCTTAGCCTTCTCTTGATCTTTAAAATCTTGTGACACACTACATAAATAGTAGGAGTCCCACAAGACATCATTTCAGGCCCAATCTTATTTAACATCTTCGCCAGCGACATTCCAACATATCATGCGGTAATAGCCATGTACACGAATGATACTGCAATTATTATCTAAAATTCCAAACTACAACAATCAGTTCATGAGCTACAGGTAGATATATTTTAAGTAAAATTAAATACGGACAAGTATGAAGTAAAATATTTGCCTTATTAAACTTGCGTGGTAATACTGGATCTTAGTCTTCTCTTGATCTTTAAAATCTTGTGACACACTACATAAATAGCAAGAGTCTCACAAGGCATAATTTTAGACCCTATCTTATTTAACATCTTCGCCAGCGACATTCCAACATCTCATGCGGTAATAGCCATGTACGTGGATGATACTACAATTATCATCTAATTATCATCCGAACTACAACAATCAGTTCATGAGTTACAGGCCAATGCAGATATAGATTAAGTAAAATTAAATACGGATAAGTATGAAGTAAAATATTTGCCTTAAAGAGATTTCGCAATGCAAACAACATTATCATCATTAACCAAATTCTAGAATTAAATCCAAATAATAAAACAGTGTGGTACTTAGTACTATACTTGGACATCCGTCTAATCTAGAGCCACCACATCAACATCAAATTGCAACAGGCATACACCAGACTTCGTCAACTTTATCCCCTATTAAGCCAAAAATCCACCCTTAAAACAAAGTGTGTCTTCTTATTATATAACCCTCATAAAACCATTAATACTATACGGCTGTGAAGAGCGGTAAATACCTCAAAATCGAATATTAACAAAGTTCAAGTGCTCCAAAATTAAATCTTAAGGATTAGTTTAAAAACCCGTTGGTTAATTTGAAACGAACAATTATACAATGAACTCTTTATTACATCTATATCTTGCCAAGTCAAAAAACAAACCCAACGTTTTCTAAAAAACATAAACGAGTGTGAAAGTAATTTAAAAATAAGTATTAAATTTGACTAATGTAATTTACTATAATGTAATGTAACATAGTTATAAGTGCAATAATTTATAAACCATTTTTAATTAATTAGGGAAGTTATGTCATCCTCAACTAAGAATTAAGTACTATTGGAAACACATATAACCCTGCTGTGCATAGCATATTTGTTGAACCGGTAATAAAACTTAAAAAAAACTTCATAAATATTCAATAGTTTTATTTGGGGTAATTTGCATAAACAACGTGGCTAGATTAATTTTGTATAATATTTTATGAAAAATATAATTTTCTAATTATTTTTATGACGTTTCTAGTCTATTTATTATATCTTCCATTATAAAAATAAACAGCACACATTGTATATTTTCCAATCCGTTACGTTTAGATAATATCCGCTATGCACATTTCCATTTGATTGATATTGTTAAATTATATATTGATGCAATTCAAGCTACCAACTTACTTCATATGTTACCAATATGGTAACAAATTAACGTCTTATTACTTTATTTTTCAACGATTTTCTTTTTATAACACATATTATTAGTTAATGTGAAACAGAATAAATTTAATAGTTAAGATATTAAAAGTTCGAATACCTACACGTAATGTTTGTATATATATTTAATATTTTCTAATTTTTTAAAATAATTTAATAAGGAAATAAAGAGGTAATTTCATAGTTCAAGAACGCGGTACTTACATCGTAAACATATATTTATATTTACACCCACGTTACTTTAAAAAAATAATTATATGTGTAGAGTAATTGTTTCTGAAAATTCTGACACATACAAAACTTCAAATATAGTAAAGTTTTAAGGTATAATGCCTGACACTTGAATAGGTATGTTGTTAGTGATGCTATGCATATTAATATGAAATTTGAGAGTAGTTCTTTTCGTTTTGGAAATTTGGTAAAGAGGACTGAATTTCAGTATACAGACTTTGCAGATCTTTGACTTTAGAGAAGATCTTATGCAACATTATTGCATAATGGAAGAAATAAAGACATAAGAATAAGAATAAATTAATATTGACCGATCATAATCCAAAGCGTAAAGAAAAAAATCAGCTGTGGCCACCACAGGACCGACCGCCATCATAAAGTACTTATTTATTTATTTATTTTATTTATTTTACATTTTAAGTACACAAAAAGGACGAACCCACAGCAGTGTTCAAGAATTTTTTAACAATTACGTGCGTCAAATTTACATATTACACTATACTATAAGACTGCAACGATTTTATTTTTGATTTGAAAAATGTTAACGTTTATTTATAGCTATTATATATTGAATTGAAAAAATCGCGACAGTCATGTACGAACAAGAGTATTACAATAAGCAAGTTACATAATACAACAATTTAAACAGAAGCAACTGGAGTTAGACTGAGCTTGAATCCCAATGTTGTAATATAATTTTACAATGTGATTTAAATTTATTTAATGTCAAATTTGAAATATCAACATTATTAAAAACATTGTTGAATGTGGAAGATAGTCTTTCAATGGGTGACTTGGAAAATATATTATTGTTAGTTTTGGAAACGAAAAATGAATGTTGGTTGCGGACATTATAAGACGAAACTAAAAAAGTGAACAACATTAGCAGATCATTGCAGTCTATAATACTATTGCAAATTTTATATAATGTAACCATATCCGACAGTGCATATAAATAGATTCTAGCAGCAGAGTTGATATAACTTGGCCTAATATTTTCTAATAACAGAGATATTATTTATCATGACCATGGAAACGTTACATATAAATATGAAAAAATTTCGAAAAATTTTACAGAAATTATTCGAAATTTTTCGTTTTATCAAAAACCGTCTCAAATAAAAGTTATTAGTTATTGCTTTTATAACAACTTTTGTTCAATAAATTTTTTCGAAATTTTTTTCTGTTGTGAAATATTCACAAAAATCTTAAAATGGAAACGAGTAAACTCCCATTTTTAGTCAACCTATTTTTACCAAAAGTTGATCAACTTGTGCCATTGATGGCAGAAGCTTAAATATGAAGTTTAATAAAAATTCTTTCAGCCGAATTTGCTCTGCACGTGTACACAGACGGACAGATGGACAGACAGACAGCCAGACAGACAGACAGACAGACGGACGGACAGACAGACCGACAGACATCATGCTAAAAATAGTCAAAACGTTATGTAGGGACCTCAATTCGTGGAGATCCATCGAAATCTCGAAATGCCAAAATCGGTATGATCACAATACCTCCCTTATATATGTTGGCGGTCGGTAAAAATGCATTTGTAACGAATCGCTTAACCCACCCAGATAACGCCTCTAAGACTTTCGAACCCCATCCGTAGTGTCACATCATATTTTGGGAACTTTTAGCATTTTTTAAATTTGTATTACAGTTAAAAGATTTTAGAATACAGATAATTGAAAAATAGATACCATAAATAACAAAACATAACTTCAAAATTATTTTATACATTTTATTGTTAAAATGACTTTTGTTCAAAGTTATTGCCTAATAAATTTGAAAACTGAAATACCCTTGGATTATTTTACACTTTTATTCCAGGAAATGTTATCAGAATCCTTATATAAACACCAGCCTCTTTAAATACTGGGGATCAGAAGTATTCGGTCCAGCTCACGAAGAGATCTAGAATTTTTGAATTCTCAGAGGCTATTAGTTGTTTATCTGGTAGTTTCCTCGATCCTTTTTACCGACCGTCAACATATATAAGGGAGGTATTGTGATCATACCGATTTTATAGTTCCGAACTTTTTGATATTTCGAGATTTCGATGGATCTCCACGAATTGAGGTCCCTACATAACGTTTTGACTATTTTTAGCATGATGTCTGTCGGTCTGTCTGTCCGTCTGTCTGTCTGTCTGTCTGTCTGTCCATCTGTCTGTGTACACGTGCAGAGTAAATTCGGTTTAAAGGATTTTTATGAAACTGCATATTTAAGCTTTTGACATCAATGACACGAGTTAATCAACTTTTGGTAAAAATCGGTTGACTATAAATGGGAGTTTATGCGTGTCGATTTTAAGATTTTTGCGAATATTTAGCAACATAAAAATATTTGGAAAAAATTTATTGAGTTGCAATAAATGCAATAACTAATAACTTTTATTTGAGACATTTTTTGATAAAACGAAAAATTTCGAAAATTTTTTTAAATTTTTTTTAAAAATTTGTAAAAAATAAATACATCTCAATTTTTTCATACTTATATGTAACGTTTCCATGGTCATGATAAATAATATCTCTGTTTGAAAATATTAGGCAAAGTTATTTCTACTATGCTGCTAGAATGTATTTTATACAAGCACTTTATGATGGCGGTCGGTCCTGTGGTGGCCACAGCTGATTTTTTTTTTGTTCTATCTAATTTTTACATATATTTTTCATTAAACTTATTTGTAAATTTATATTATAAAATAATTTTAAACTTAATTCGAAAACCGCCTTCTTCTACTTAACGTGTGTAACCTTTCACCTCTAAGAACTTAAATGCTCGGCTACCCAGACTAACTATAAGATGCCTGATCCGTCGGTTGGTGAGTACCAATACATATGATTTAATTAACCTATCATAATGATGAACCCTGGATAAAACTCACGCCTTATACCTGAAATTCTTTAGTCAAAAATCTCACTTCAAGTTGGGGCATAGGTGCCCAGAGGGGCGGGCGGGTACGCAGGTTAGCAGGTCTACATTCTTCCAACAAATATTTAATTGTCTCTTTGTCTTTCTTACGAGTTCTTTCCTCCTCTTTGACCCAGAACTTATTGTTCCACATCTAAATCTCACTATCACTTTTTTCTTCTCTGTACTTCCCTTTTATGTACATTTTTTTGATTTACTCAGCGTCCAAGTCTTTTCATATTTGCTGTTGTATTTCTTTTATTTTTGTTTTCTACTCCGTTTGTTGTATGTCGAGCATGCTTTCTGTTAATTCGTACCCCAGTCCATTCCTTTGTAGTCTTACCGCTGTTGTGGAGTAGCCGCAATATTCGTACATTTCCTTCCTCCCCCATCTCAATAGTGTCTTTCCTTGTTAATCCCTTTTTTCATTTCTCTCAAGAATACATACAGATTTTTTTCCGTGTGTCTGATTATATTTTCTTCATATTTTAAGTCATTTCTTTTATTTTCTTCATTTTTGTTTCTTCAATCTATTTTAAGTACTTCATTTGTACTTTTTCCACGTGTTCCTTTTCCACCTTCTGCAACAAGTTATCACTCAAAGAAATAATCTTGGCGCGAAAAGCATCGGTCAAAGAAGAACTTCATGGTTAAAAATGTCATTCTCTCGTACCTAATAGTGTCCTAATCTCTTAGAGATACATTTGTAGATCTATTCCGAAATGTCGTATCAAAAAACGGAATAGAATGACGATTTCTAATTTTTGAAAGGGACGTAGAAGAAGAAGACATTTAAGTGCTACTTTTCGAGTATGTAGAAGTGCTGAGTACTACATAAAAATTTTAGTTGTTAATCTTTCTTTGAATGCTATTAATATTTTTGTAACACATTTGACATTAAACAATGCATCTTAAACTAGTTCTCTAGAAATAGTCATAAGATATTTCGTCATTACGCTCATTAAACGTGCATTAATCATTAAACGGCAACAGTTTACTGACAATAAATATGCACTTGTCTATTTTCTTTGACCCAGTTTTCCTAAATGTATTCATGCAAACATAAAATCTCTTGTGATTTAATTTAAATGGTCTTGATCATACCTATACTGCTAATTATATGCTAAACATGTACGTGATACGACTAACAAGAAATGTCAACTTGTCATAAATACTTCTACTTACATAAACATATTATACTTCTTCATGTAAACTATGTTACATATAAATACACTGCGGCTTTTTGTCCAGGCATTATCTCAATGAACATCCGGGAAACATCGACTTTTTTATTTGTTCTTAACATTTTAATAGATTGTCTGTTCCATACGAGTACACACTTAATTAAATTAATAATAAGTATATATTGGATTTTTACCGACAGTCAACTACGTTCATTAACTAAGCAGCCTAAGATTTTGAGTTAAAAGCATGATTCATTTTCAAACACATTCAAGTAGGTACGATCTGAGTGACAATGGACCAAATGCCTGATTCCCAACATCGAAGAAGAGGTAGCACGCAAGCACAGGATTCACGATTTCCATTTAACGCAAGTTCTAACGGCATACGGGTCCTTCAGAGCTTTTATTAAAAGAATAGGGAAGGAACTGGCCCACTTCTGTTTCTACTGCGGCGCAGTCTACACTGCTAAACACACGCTGTTCGACTACGCAAGATGGTCCGAACACCGGAGACTGACGAAGACCATATTACAATCAAAACTGTCGCCAGAGATCTTACCAGAAAAAATGCTCAGCTCCAGGAGCAACTGGGAAGAGCTCCGACGGATGATACGATCCATCATGACGAAGAAAAAGTACGATGAAAGGATTCATCAAGAAATAAGGGACGAAAGGAGCAACTAAACTAGCCCACCGTCGAGAGGTCATGTCTAGCGATAGTAACTCGACGGAGAAAAGGTGCAAAGCAGGGGTTTTAGTCGGTAGGCCTATTGGAGAGTCCGACACTACCGAGGAGATACCCGCGATGGCTCTAAAAGATTTCCCCTGAAAAAAAAGGTACGACCTTAGTGAAAGTGAAATATTTCTTGTTATTATCATTTTAATTATGCTCCGCGCAACAGATAGCTCAAGAATCAAGATGCGAAAGTGCTTAATTCAAAAGGGAATGCACATTGAATACTTGTAAATAAAAATGCTTTACTTTCAAGTCTTTATAGAGAATACATTTTTTTCGTAAAACATAAGTTATATTAAAAAAAACTTTTAGTAAAAGTTGTTTCTTTTAAAAATATCTGTCCAAACATGCCCACACGACATACGTTCTCATTTAAAAAATCAAAATTGTCCTTGATACCCGGTGTTCAATCTAAGTGTGCCACCATTGCTATCTCAAGAACTATAAGAGCTACGAGGTTGGCTAAAATAGCAACGAAATACCATTTTGTAAGTCTATTACAAAATTATTAACATTTTTTTTTTTTATGTTCAGTGGTTCTCCAAATATGGAACCAAACTTTCTTATTTTAAATGAGAACATATTTTTTTTATATTTTTGTTCGGAAGGGAATTTTATTCTAAATTCAACGAATATACAGTTTAATACCTTTACATCACAAAAATTTTGAGAAAAATGCATATTAAATTAACATTAATTTAAATCAATTGCACAGGAATCAACGTGCTATAAATGTGACAAATTTGAATATTTAAAATAAAACCACTTATCTCGTATATTCGTCTAAACTCATCTAACAATTTACATTGCTGATACGTTTCATGTTTAAAGTTGCACATCTTCAGTCAAGTAAGAAAATCCGCAAATAAATATCAAAAATGGCAAGGGCGAAATCACAGTCACACCACAGTGGCGTGATTGTGACGTGGCCCCTTATAACTTGGAGGGGTTGGTCTGCAAATCTGAAAAAACCTGAACAAAGCTCATTTTTGTGAACACAAATAGTACAAAAGGAATTTTTCACCACATTTTTCGAAATTAATTTTTGAGAACGTTGGTTAATTACTATTAAAATATGTGGAAATGAAAATTTGTAAAAGTTCTTTATTTCAACACGAATTTTGCCTGAAATGGTTCTATTCTTGTCACACACTGCATTCTAGAGGGGTTTATTTGAAAATCTGAAGTAATCCTTAGTAATGCATATTTGTGTGGACCGGAATGGTTTCAACGGGATTTTTTGATCTGATTATTTATTCGTAAAATATTGATTTATTCGAAAATATTTTTTGTATTTTTGTATTTGTATTTGAACGAAAAATAGTAAAATATTACATCGATTATATAAATGTATGTAACATATTTCATATTCCATTGATAGCTTTAAGGTGTATTTCAAAATAGACTAAACAATAAAAAAGTTAGAATGTAAATGTAATTCTTCTGTAAATAAACATGATAAAAAAGCTGTCATAAAAGATACTAATTATCTTGTGAAAATAATGAAATCGTAAACATGGAATTAAAAAAAAAATAAATAAATAAAATAAAATCAAAATAAAAAAAATTAAAAAAACTGACGTAGACAACAGAAGCAGCAAATTACTATATAAATTAAAGTATGATAAAGCTAAACATGTTAAAAATAAGTAATTAAATAAATAAATAAATAAATAAATAAATAAATAAATAAATAAATAAATAAATAAATAAATAAATAAATAAATAAATAAATAAATAAATAAATAAATAAATAAATAAATAAATAAAATAAATAAAAATAATAGATAATAATAATAATAACAATAAAAAAAAAATTGTATCGTTGAATAAAGTAGTAAATTATTATGGGATAAACTGTTAAGTCGTAGATTAATACTAGGTCTACAAGTATGAAATGCAGATTTTTTTCAAACTTGCCGTGCAAACAGAGTGTATAGTTCAAAGTTTCAACACATATGGCGTTTTGTTAAGTTATCCTTAAGTGTCAAATGCGTATAGGTCATAATTTGAAAATTGATCATATAGTTTTGTTTTACTGTGTTAAAAATGTCAAATTTTGTGCGAAATAAAGAGCATTCGCGGACAGTACTACTGTTTTGTTTTTATTTGAAAAAAACTGCTGATGAATCATACCGACTGCTTCGAGAAGCTTATGGTGAATATGCTCCGCAAGATACGTGTGAACGATGGTTTCGGCGTTTCAAAAGTGGTGACTTTGATCTTACAGACAAAGAACATGGAAAACCTCCAAAAAAATATGAAGATACAAAATTGGACACATTGCTACAGGAAGACGATAGTCAATCACAAAAACAACTAGCATAGCAGTTAGGCGTTAGTCAACAAGCTGTTTCCAATCGCCTACGAGAGATGGGTAAGATCCAGAAAGTCGGCAGATGGGTTACACATGCATTGAATGAGAGAACGCAAAAACACTTGTGAAATTTTGCTTGCACGATACAAAAGAAAGTCTTTTTTGCATCGTATTATTACTGGCAATAAAAAATTGATTTATTTTGAAAATCCCAAACGCAAAAAATCATGGGTGAAACCCATGGGTGTGGGTGTGGTTGGTGAGCCTCACCATCCACATCAACTGCAAGACCGAATCGCTTTGGCAAAAAGACAATGCTCTGTACTTGGTGGGACCAAAAGGGTGTGGTCTATTATGAACTGTTAAAACCTGGTGAAACAGTCAATACCCAACGCTACCAACAACAACTGATCGAATTGAACCATTCGCTGCTCATAAAACGCCCAGAATACGAAAGAAGACAGCACAAGGTAATCTTTCTTCACAATAACGGTCCATCACATAAGGCAAAAGCAGTTTGCAACACATTGGAGGCACTCAAGTGGGAAGTGCTACCCCATGCCGCTTACTCACCAGACTTGGCCCCTTCAGATTACCACTTGTTCGCATCGATGGGTCACGCACTTGCCGAGCAGCACTTGTTCATATGAAAATGTGAAAGAATGGCTAGATTAATGGTTTGCGGGGAAAGGGGAAGAGTTCTACTGGCGAGGTATTCACAAATTGCCTGAAAGATGGGAAAAATGTATAACTTCTAATGGAGCATACTTTGAATAAATAAACTTTTACTGTTCTTTTGAGTTTAATGTGTTTTATTTAAAAAAAAAAAAAATCGCATTTCATACTTGTAGACCGGTACTTCTGTTCTGGGGGTCTATTCTGGTAGCTTTTTGATAATATTTTTTACAGTATTTTGTTGAGTTCCAATTTTCAATTAGTTAGTATTTTGTAACTTAACGATAGTGCACTTTAACAGTGTTGTGATTAAAATGTGTTTTATATATGGAAATGTATATTTTCGTTGTTTCTTACGTAAAATGTTTTAGTTATGGCGCAGGGATATATATTTTATGAATTGTTAGATCTACTGGAAGTGGAGAAGATGGCTCGGTAATTTTATGAGAAAACAATTTTTTTACTTGCCCGACCTTAATATATAAGAGGCAAGTATTGTAATCGCGAAAATTTTCGATGTCGAGATTTTGACTGATGACCACGTTTCATGGTCCAGGGAATCCAAAAAACCTATTTTTGAAGTGCCGTCCGTATGTGTGCGTGTTTGTGTGTGTGTATACACGATAACTCAAGAACGGTTCAACTTAGAGAATTCGTTCTGGTACTAAAAAATTCTCCTATTAAATGGGAAGAACCCTATTGTTTTTTATGAAGATCGGTTGACTAGAAACGGGAGTTTACTCGTGTCGATTTTAAGATTTTTGCGAATATTTTGCAACAGAAAAATATTTCGAAAAAATTTATTGAACAAAAGTTACTATAAATACAATTACTAATAACTTTTATTTGAGATGTTTTTTGATAAACGAAAAATTTTGAAAAATTTTTGTAAAATTATTAAAAAAATTTCCAAGTCTCAATTTTTTCATACTTATATTTAATGTTTCCATGGTCATGATAATTAATTCTTCTAACTAGTAAACCAAGCCTTGGACAAAAATTTGTATAGAACATAATTTGATGTATTTTTGAAGATTTATCTAAACATTTAATTTATTTTTTTTTTAATTTAATTTTTTTTTTTTTATGGGAGGGCAAGTCTAGCGGAGGTTTCCCTTCGCCACTGGTTTATAATTATATCTGTATTATTTAGCTTATTTATATTAAATATATACCTCCAATAAAATTTAACTAATCTAAATAAACTGTGGTATGGTTTTGCACCATTGTTTGCAATGGCATCTGCAATCCTCTTCATTGATTCCAGTAACGATGCCATCCCAGTCAATATTCTCGAAGAAATTCGATATATTTTAGAAATTATTATTAATATTTTGTAAGACCTTCCATTTTTATTCAAAATTATTCTTAATTTATATTTACAAATATTTCTTCTGTTACAAGTTTATTCTGAGTAATAACAGTTGCGCCACTTAGTTTCGATAATGCCGAATATATATTAAATCTACCGGTAATCTATGGCGGTGGTAAAATTCTAGTTTAAATTTTGTTCATTTTTGTTAATTGTTAAAACAGATGATCATAATATAAAATGATTGCAACAACAAACTTTATATTTGACAAATTAGCAAAAATTATCATGAATGCTTGAATGTTCCTGCAATTTTTTGTCCTAAACATAACATTTAATATAACATCGCTATTTAAATATATATTTTTGTACAGATTTTGTACAGTACTAGAAATGGAAAACAATTTGTCGTACACACTTAAACTTTAAAATGTTAATCTAAAATCTGTAAAATTGAGAATATTGCTTATTAAGATGATATTAAAAAAAAAAATAAGAGATTACAAGCAAAAATTTACATAAAAAATGTTTTCCGTAGTACATAACCTTGAAATGTGTGAAAGATTCACATAAAACATTACATTATTCCTTTACTTTTATACATTAGACTCCATTATTGAAGTCCATTAGGGTATAATTCCATTATGTGATGCCACAGGTGACAGGAAATATTTGAATAACTACGTATGGTTTTTCCATATTTCACATTCCTACATTTTCATATATGCAAGGTTATTGACACTGGCTAAGATGAACAATTCATTGCAGGGTTCTACAGGCATGATTCATTCAGGAAACCGTTTGTATGAAAAGCTCGTCTAGCGTCAGTAATCGACAAGCCATTGCCCATTGCCCATTGCCGGTACGCACCACAATAACAGTACAAGAAAGAAAGTAATAATGAAAGTATGACGTCGCATAGATTCTGCCGTGCATTATGTCAGAAGTACGTGCAACTATGCATAAATGAATGTGTAACCATCCAATAACCACATCGTAATATTTAATCGTGAGATGAAATTTATTAAATCAAAATATTTTATTTTATTTTGAAGTTATATTTGTCAGAAATACATATTTTTACTAGCTTATAAATATATAGTGTGGTTAAAAAAAGACCCGAGAAAAAACCACGTATGTCTCTGAATAAATTTGGAAGATTAGAACTACTCACATAACCTTTGACACTACAGAGCTTTTGAGCAAATATAAATTTTATTTTAAACAATTAGTTTTTCTTGAAAATAAACATTGTACATTTATTAATTCATTAATTTATTTTTTACTCAAAGTATTAATACGTATTTAATACTTAAAATGAGTACTTGTTTATACAGGGATAATAGGACCAGTTGAAACTTCACACTAACCACGTGACTTTAATATCTATGGCTGGTGGTTTAGAAACGGATGTGTCTAGCCGTCCAGGCGTTGGGGATCTATTATTAATTTTTATTTATTTTATTATTATTGTTTTATGATATTAAAAAATAAAAATAAAATAAAATAGACAGATATAACATGTTTCTTTGGTTTAAGCGGTACTAGATTTAAAAAAAAAGTAATTTTTACATTTGATTATATGAGGCGTTAGATCATTTTATTTAGCAAGAGCCCACTTCAATGATTAAAAAGTAAGCCCGTGATAACTTATAAAAATTAACCGTTAACCGCTTATATGACGCCTGAGAGGCGCTATGATAATTAAACTAATAATTTTAACTCCTTATTAATAATAATAAAAACAATAATATCTTTATTTCCGTCAATGATAATACATTATGGAATTGTCACAAGATTCTACTCGTAATACAAAGATAAAGTTTGATACAATAAGTAAAGTTGAGAAAAA
Organism: Liopterus haemorrhoidalis; assembly: GCA_963971575.1. Classification (NCBI taxonomy): domain Eukaryota; kingdom Metazoa; phylum Arthropoda; class Insecta; order Coleoptera; family Dytiscidae; genus Liopterus; species Liopterus haemorrhoidalis. The sequence goes on from OZ020611.1 coordinate 61,338,388, forward strand.
AATAATATAATAATTAAATGTACAAGTTAAGAAAAAAACAATTATTAATTACACATATAAAAATAAATAGTACATCCATAATTACATTAACTTTGCTCTGTTAGTTTATACAACAATTACCACTTAGCTCTTCCAACACAAACATAAATATATCCTAGGATAATGGGTCATCAATGTACTCATTAATAGAGTAATATGCTTTATTAACTAAAATCTCTTTTATTTTTCTTTTAAAGCTGTTTAAACCTAAACTCTTTAATTCTTCACTAAGATTATTAAAGAGCTTCGGACCCCAGTAACTAGTACTATTTTTGCTAGATTTAAGTCTGAGCTTAGGAATTTTTAGGTTGTTACCGTACCTAGTTACAATCCTGTCATCCGGATTTATTTTAATGAAGTTTAAGGCATGTTGTTTGACATAAATTAAGCAATAGTATATATATATACAGGGGACAGTTAATATTTTTAATGTTTTAAAATAAAGTCTGCAGGAAGACATGTTATTTAAATTGCATAAGATTCTTATGGCTTTCTTTTACGCTATGAAAACATCTTTGGCGGAAGGGGATGCTCCCCATAACAGAATGCCATAAGAAAGCTGGCTGTTAATAAGGGAATGATACGCTACTATAGCTGTTTCTCTTGTTACTATTGGAGTAAGTTTCTTTAAAGCAAAGAGAGACTTTGAAACTTTACTTATTAGTGACACACAATGATTTTTCCACGATAATTTTGAGTCTATTGTTAGGCCTAAAAAACGGATCTCTTCATCTGATTCATGGGTAATGCTTGCATGAAATTGAAAGTTTTTAGTTTTTTCTAAGTTTAATTTCAGATAATTATTGCTAAACCAATTTTCTGCTTGTGCCAGTTCTAATTCGAAGACTGATACTGCTGTATTTGGATTTAAGTTGGCATTTAAAATGGTAGTGTCATCGGCGAACATAATAGTTTTAGAATATTTTAATACATCGGGGAGGTCATTTATGTAAATTAGAAAAAGAATTGGTCCTAAAATTGAGCCTTGGGGAACTCCGGATTTTATTTCAAGAAAATTAGAGCGTTTTTTATTACCTTCAACTAATTGCCATCTATTCTCAAGATAAGAATTGAAAAATTTGAGAGCTGTTCCTCTGATCCCGTAATTCTCTAATTTTTTTATTAATAAGTCGTGGTTAACAATATCAAACGCCTAAGATCACAGAACGTGGCACTAACATACTTTCCTTCCTCAAAATTGTTTAGAATTAAATTAATAGGTCAATGCCTGCGAGAGTGGTGGATTTTTTTGGTCTGAAACCGAACTGACAATCTGTAAATAAATTGTATTTATTGAAATAAGCCAGAAGTCTCGATTTAATAATTTTCTCAAAAATTTTTGATAATACTGGCAGTAGGGAAATCGGCCTATAATTATTTACATCCTCCTTATCACCTTTTTTGAATATTGGCACGACTTTTGATATTTTTAATTGATTAGGAAATACACCCGAGGAGATACAACTATTAAAAATATGTTCTAGAGGTTTAGCGATGTGGTCAGATGCGTATTTAAAAAGTGTCACGTTTAGATCATTTATGTCTCTGCTCTTATTATTATTTAATTCCATAATACAATTTTTTATTTCAAACGAGTCGGTAGGTCTTAAAAAAAAAGAATTCATACTAGAATTATTTATCACAGTATTTTTGTAACTTGTTGAAACTGGACTAATATTAATTTGATTTGCAATATTGACAAAAAAATTATTAAAATCATTTACATTGATTGATGTGGTATTATTTGTTTTTAATTCCCCTTTATTTATTTCTTTCTTAATTATGTTCCAAATAGTTTTAGTTTTAGAATCAGAACTATGTATCGATTCACAATTAAATTTCCCTTTAGCAATATACAATTTTTTTTGATATTGTATTCTATATGAGTTATATAATTTCTGTATTTTTTTAATTTTATATTGTTTATATATATCAAAAATGAGGTTTAATGTGTCCTTCATTTTTCTTAGTTTGTCGGTATACCACGGTAATTTCGATTTTCTGGGAACTACTTTTTTTTGTGGAAAACAGAACTCAAAGTTATATTTGAATTCCTCCAGAAACATATTAGAAGCTAAATTGGGGTCAGCACAAGAATAAATATTTTTCCAGTCAACACCTGATATACAATGTATAAAATTTTTAATACCAAGCTCATTAATGGGTCTAGAATATTCCGGATTTGGAGTTACATTATTAACCATTTCCTCAAAAGTGAAAGAAAGTGCTAAGTGGTCTGACATGTGAGGATTGACAACAGTGCATTTACACAGATCATTTGATAAATTTGTTACAATATTATCTATGCATGTGCCTCTCCCCTTATATGAGTAACGAGTAATTTTGTCATTCGTGTAATGTAAACCTAAGGTTGACAAAGTGTTGTTAACAATGTGGTAGCTTTTGTTTTTGATCAAAAAATCTACGTTAAAATCACCGCAAGCTATAATATTATATTTATTGTACTTACTAATTATTCTTTTAATTGAATCGTCAAATATTTTAAAAAAAGTCACAAAAAAATTTCAATATTTAAGAAAATTCTTTTTAGTACCCTTCCGATGAAACGTTGTAATATAGAATTCATTATAAAATTCGCTTAATGTTCACTATAACATTATAAATTTTATATTTTGTTAAAAACTACGTCATCCGTCTACATGGCGCCTTAGCGGCGCTGGCGGCGTTCTGACTGCTGGACATTTAAAATCCTCAGATGTAAGCGTTGATCGTTTGTGGAGTAATAAATGGACCTCCAATATTTCGAGCTACAATGTCAAAATACAGATTCAAAGAGATAATACGTTTTATGAGATTCGATGATAAAAATTCCAGACCATAGAGACGAGCAACTGATAAACTGGAATGTATAAGAGACGTTTGGGAGGGTCTAAATAAAAATCTCGGAAAGTATTATATGCCAGGTTCTAATATAACTGTAGATGAACAATTAGTTGGTTACGATGGTAAATGTCCATTCAAACAATATATGCCATCAAAACCAGAAAAATATGGTATGAAAATATTTTGGATCAATGATTCAGAAAATGGATATCCTCTAGGCGGAGTTCCTTATTTAGGTAACCCTCTAACCGTTTTTTTTTTTTTTTTTTTGTAACCGTTCGTTACCCTCTACCTGCGACAAATCTCGGAGAAAAGCTTGTTGAAAAGTTGAGTATATTATCCACCATATTATCACACCAATCGAAATGTGACGTGCGATAATTTTTTTACTACAAAACAATTGGCTTTGAATCTTAAAAGTTCTAGACTCACATTGTTAGGAACACTTCGAAAAAAATAAGCAATATATTCCAAATAATTTTCAGGAAAATCGTTCCCGGGAAGAATTTTCTTCAATTTTTGGGTTTACCAAAGCACTCACATTAGTCTCTTACGTGCCAAAAAGGTAGAGCTGTTATATTACTATCTTCTATGCTTCACGATGATGCTTTGACAGAAAATAAACAAAAACCTGAAATAATAATAGATTATAACAAATCTAAAGGCGAGACTGATCTAATGGATAAGATGTTACGATCGTATACTTGTAAAAGAAAGTGTACTAGATGGCTTATGGCTTTTTTTATGAATTTATTGGATATAGCTGGATTGGCAGGATATATAATCCATACAAATATTTATAAATAATGGAACATAGGAAAAAACGATAGACGAAATATCTACCTCGAAGAATTGAGTGAAGAATTAATCATGAATCAAATTCAGCGACGTCTCTCAAACATGCGGAGTAAATCTTTGAAGAAGAATATTGCTACATTATGTGGTCTGGACGAACCTTCGACATCAAACTCACAACCAAAAAAGAAACACCGAGCGCAATGCCATTTATGTGAATCGAAAAGACAAATTTTTCAACAACGCGCATATTGTAAGAAAAATGTTTGTAATGATCAATCAAATTTGATATGTAATAATTGTGTTAATAAATAATTTAAATTATAGTAGATATACTTTATGCACTATTTATATCTTTTATTTTCGAGTTTTTTTATATCAAATCACAAAAAATATAACGGTTTTACTACAAGCGCCGGTAAGGCGTCGAGACAACTGATGGCTGACAAAATTCATATAGTCGGTTAACGGTTAAAAAAATTTGCTTATACGTTTGGAATACCCTATACACTTAAATAAACAACCTCAAATATATAAGATAATAAACTTAACAACATGGGATATGTGACCACCGCCTTCATAAATACAGATTCTGATTCTCCTGTAAATTGATCTAAATGATCTAAATTTTCAAAAATAACAGTAATAAACAGTTTTGTTAAAAATATATGATGATTTTTGACTAATTTAGAAATTTAAACATTTCAAAATTATTTAAACAAATTTCAATTAAAATTAATACAGTTTTAAATTATTGCACAAATTTTATTTTTATATTATAAACAATTAAAAATTAATTTTTACCAATGATCTTTGAATTTGGAACCATATATACTTAGAAAATGTGCATTTTAAGCTCTTTCTAATGGCATTTCTTATTTTGATCATCGACGCACGACTTCTTATCTAAAACTAGTTTCCCATGTTAATTTGCTATGGATACATTTGGAACGAACACCGAATGTAGTATAATACGGCATAATAGTTTTACTCGCGTGCACAATATTGATTTTACTGTTCACGAATGAAATAGTTAACACATAGCAATTCAATCGTGTTTGTAGATTACAGCAAAAACTCCAAGTAAGAACATGCGCGTTGTTAGTTTCGTTGACTTTAATTAATAAACTGAGTTCTTCCACTTAAATTTATTGTACCGTGACTGCAATCTTATCAGTCAATCAAATTTAGCATTCGCGGTGACAAAAATATGTAACACGTCTCAAGTCGAACATCAGCATTATATCTCTCCATGAACTTATTCCTTAATTGGTGGTACTCTATTAGAAACTTTTTCCACGAACAAAGCTAACATATATTTTTAAATAATTAAACAGATAAACCGGTAACAGATCTAAACCCGCAATAACAAACAATTGTTAAAAATTTGGGTTGCTTTCTGTTTACGCCATCATAAGATTGGCGCTTGTGGCCGGAGCCTTGGTACGTCACTGTTGTAGACCACTATCAAAAATGAAAATGATAAACAGCAAAAGAGAGACAGTATTAATAACACACAGTTATTTTTCTATATTCTTTGCACCACCAACTTCAATTATTATCTGAATATTTTTTGCATGCCTTTTTTTTCATACTATTGTTTTATATTTTCTATAGACATCAAACGAAAAATATATTTCCTTAGGGGCATAATTTGCGAACCATTATCACTTTGAACATCAAAAATATTAAAATCAAAGAATGTCTTTTTCAACTTTAATATATCTTCAAATAATAAAGCATAATTTAGAAGGGTGAGGATTTATCAATTTAAAACTAATAAGGATTCAAGTAATTAGTTCAATTTTTAGCACTTTCAAATGGGATTAACACCCTATTCATGACAGTGCGCAAAATAATCTCTAATTAGTTCATACAATACTGCTATCTAGCATACAAAACACAAAGCTGCACTCATTATCGTGGATCCATGGCTTATTAGCATGATGCCATCAGTGATGTTCTTTATGTCACCCTCCGTGTCGCAGCAGATCAAAAACGAATAGGGATTTTGTAGCAGAAAATCTCTTTGATTCGTGCGTGATGGAAATGTTTGTTTAAAGATCTGAGGATTTAGAAACAATGTAACTTTTTTAAATCGTGTTTTGTAAGCAGAGGGAAATTTTTTTTTGATACGTTGGTCTTGTTTAATTTTGTTAGAAAAAAAAAATATTTTATTCTATTTTGGTATGATAAGATAATCATTATGAAACTGAATTGAATGTTAAAATAAGCTTCATTATGACACTTTGTCATAAAATTGGTAAAATAGTTACCTGAAAATTTTACAAAACAAAAATTGACAGTTCCCTTGAAAAGATATAAATCTGCCAAATCCGATCAACCGCTACATTCAGATGCACAGTAAAGAAAACTTGCGCTAGGGGCAAAACCGTGTTTTGGCGCCCTTGGCAAATGTAAGTGATAAGCAAAAATAAGGTTCTCACCTCCCAAAATCTAAATGATGAGCAAAAAAAAGGTCCTCACGTCCCAAAATCCAAATGATGAGCAAAAAAAAGGTCCTCGCCTTCGTCCCTTAGTCAAGCTCGTCAGCGACCTTTTTCTTAGTGCGCTAGAGGCCGAAACCCTTTTGGCACTACCTGCCCAGACCGACTCAAGGCGGACTTACCATTTATAGGTCTACAGGTAATAAGCAGTGTCGGCTCCACACGGTAAGCAAAGGATGCGTCGCATCGGGGCGCCTTGCGCTAAGGGCGCCGAAATTACCTTTCGGAACACTTTTATAATTAAAAATATGACGACACGCCAAAAATCTGATAGTAGAATTATATTTTAAACAGGTCTACTCATATAGATATATTATAATCACAAGTGAATAAAACTTTAATTTGCGCTAGTTTAGTTTTAACAGTTACGTTGTTTTAATAATTGTCCTGGCTAATTTCCAGAGCAGCAAAGGCCATTAAATAAAAAAAAAAAAAAAATCAGTCAGGTCGCATCAGGGCGCCATCGCAACGAACGATTGAGCGGCGCCGTTTTTATACTGGCGAGCTAAACAAAAAGTCTTCGACAATTTTTTCTTCACAAAGAAATTTAAATTTTTTAAAAACGGGGCGTCATTTTTATTTTCGGGATCCAGGTACCTATACGCATATAACTAGTGCTTATTCGTATCGCTTGTGTGACGTATAAAACTTATAATTCAGTTGCATAAAATCAGTGAATTAGTTCAGATCAATTCCTGCTATAGCAGGATATATATCGATGGTGATTTGCTAATATGGTATATCTCAAAATAGCGAATATTCCAATTTCCACTTTATTACTACTGATACCCCACAAGGGCAAATAATAAATGTTTTAAATAATTTTTTATGATTAATTTGTAAATGATTAACTTATAAACATAAGGCATGTTTACAAGTTAATGGTGGTAGTTTTGAACATTTAATTTAGATGATTTTCTTTTTTGTTATTTTTGTATTAAATAATTGTATTTTCAATTTATTTTCAATAAAAAATGTTTTCAAAATAGTTATCGTTACTAGGGAAACCATGCATTATAATAAATTCCATGTTGCACGATAAAATAAATTCACCGTATTATTAAATGTATGCGTACTATTTACACTTAAAAATAAAATGTAATACTTATAAGCACTTAAGTATTTTATTATTACCTTATTCATAATTTTTAATGAAAATATATTGTGTCAATACAGGGCCGCGCCAAGCGGTAGTGTTAGGGGTGCACAGAACCCCGGTGGGAGGTCTTAGGAGAGGAAAATATTGGCAAATAGGGGCGGGAGAACGAACAAAATGCTGGTTGACTTTCTTAAAAGATATTAAAAAAATTTAAATTAAACCATTTAAAAAAAGAAAAACTTTTAGTCGACTTCTTTTTTTTTAGAGAACAAGCGAATTTCTGGGTGACTCCTTTTTTTGTATAGAACAAACAAATTTCTGGTCAACTTTTTGTTAAGGGCGCAGAATCAATCATTGCTTCGGGGCGCCATAACCCCTAGAGCCGGCACACGTAATAAGTTACACTTAAGGTTAAATTTGAATGCAAATTTAGCAATAGTGACCCTGCATTAGCATACTGAAGTGACGCAGACAAGGGCAGGGGGGCGACGCGCCTCCCCTCCACTGGGCCAGCAAAATTAGTACAACTTTTATCAAATATTATACAATACTAGCAGATTACCTCTCGCTGCTCGGGGAGTTAGAGATAAAATTTGTTAACCGCATAGGCAATTTATTTTTAAATTACTTATTATAAATAAATATTTTTTTAAGATTTCCTACTCTTGATAAATCGACCTAATTATTGTCCAAGTGAAAATACATCACTTTCCAAATATGCTCTAACGAATTATATGAAGAGGCGTTGATCATTTTTCCCCCAGACACATCGTCTAAAACATTCGCCCAGTCAATTCAGCAGTCAATTCTTTACCACAAAATATTGGACTAACATTCATTATTTTGTACTACTAATTATTCGATTCAGGTAAGATAAAATAGAAATCTGGCTTCGTTACAGCCTTCAGAATGTAATTTTAAAACGAAACCTCAAACGTTAAATTGAGTAGAAATAGTAGAGATATAGTGAAAAGATTAGTTTTGGAGAAAGTCGGCCTTTGGTTTTATTTTTATAAATAAATTTGAATATCAATATCTTAGGTATTTTTGAGATTATGATGTTTTACCCATAAAAAGGGCGGATAAAAACCAACTTGGCGTGTTTACTGCCAAACGTAACTCACGTTTTACTCAACAGTTTTACCTACAATTGGAATGGATGCCTTACAGGATTGTTACAAAACTATGTATCATTATATGTATAAACTTTTTAAAATATTTGTCACCATGCCTGTATCAAAGCTCTTCCAGAACGATCGATTTCTACCTTAAAAGGACTGAACACTTATTTAAGGAGCACAACTGGTGAAGCTCGATTAAATGTATTAACTCTAAATTTTCATTGGAAAGTAAATACACACACGAACAAGTGATAGCTGAAATGAAAAAAACAACATCGAAGATTAATATTGTAAATAATGTCTTTAACAATTTCTTTGGTAATTCCTTTTTACTTGCCCGACCTTAATATATAAGGGGCAAGTATTGTAATCGCGAAAATTTTCGATGTCGAGATTTTGACGGATGACGTTTCATGGTCCAGGGAATCCAAAAAACCTATTTTCGAAGTGCCGTCCGTATGTGTGTGTGTGTGTGTGTGTGTGTGTCTGTCTGTCTGTGTGTCTGTGTGTCTGTGTGTATACACGATAACTCAAAAACGGTTTAAATTAAAGAGTTCGTTCTGGTACTAAAAAATTCTCCTATTAAATGGGAAGAAACCTATTGTTTTTTATGAAAATCGGTTGACTAAAAATGGGAGTTTACTCGTGTCGATTTTAAGATTTTTGCGAATATTTAGCAACAGAAAAATATTTCGAAAAAATTTATTGAACAAAAGTTACTATAAATGCAATAACTAATAACTTTTATTTGAGACGTTTTTTGATAAAAAAAAAAGTCTCAATTTTTTCATACTTATATGTAACGTTTCCATGGTCATGATAATTAATTCGTAACTAGTAAAGCAAGCCTTGGACAAAAATTTGTATAGAATATAATTTGATGTATTTTTGAAGATTTATCTAAATATTTAAATTTTTTTTTTTTTTAATTTACATTTTTTTTTAAATATTTTTTTTATGTGAGGGCAAGTCTAGCGGAGGTTTCCCTTCGCCACTGGTTTAGTGACTGTTACTGTGAATAAAATTATATACATTATAAAATACTTATTATAATATAATAAATAATAAATATCTACAGATTAGTTTATTTGTATATTTGATTCAGCCCTCCCCAAGACAAAACCCTGGCTGCGCCACTGGCATTCTGTAATATTTTGGGCAAGAAAATTTGGGCACTAGAGGGTTAATCGTAATAAAAATGACAACAACAAAAAATCACTACTCTTACCCTGTATATTTGAAATAAATTTAAAAAATTCCTTTATTTTCTGGTATTTCAAATATTTCTCTATTATTTAAAATATTTCCTAGTATTTAAAATATTTCCCTAGTATTTCAAATATATTTAAAGTATTTGAAATACTTTTTAAAAGTACTTTAAGAGTACTTTTATCAGAGATGACTAATAGTCAAGGCCGGAACGCACTCTGCAGGTAATGCAAGGCACTAGGGCGCTTGATGCCAGGGGGCGCTTGATGCCAGGGGGCGCTAAGGTTAAAGTGAGGACATTTTGTTTAGGTCTTCACTTGAAATTTAGAAGTGAAGACGTTTTTTTTTGTTAGGTCTTCACACCCTCGCGCCGGTCCTGCTAATAGTATTTGCTATTTCAAATACATTCCTCAGTATTTGGTATTTGAAATACTTTTACCGAGTATTGGCACAGCTCTGCTGTTAACAAACATAGATATACTATATATATTACATTATAGACCGCTAGATCATAGAGATCAGGAACATAAAAGCTGTTCCAAGCTACATTACGATTAGGGATGGGAAAAAAACATCGATGTTTTTACCATCGATGGTCAGCTGGCGATAGTATCGATAAAACATCGATGTCTACTACCGATGTCGATGTTTAAATTTTGAAATTCAGAAACTACCGCTAGAGGCGCTGGAATCTTAAAAATTTAATTTTTATTAAAATTAGTACACAAAATATAAGCGCCATTTATTGTGATATAACAATACTAATAGTGTTAGTTCTTATTCCTCTTAGCAGTTATCAGAATACGAAAAAATAAGAAGAAACTTCTAATTTTTGCAAAAAATGCGAACGACCAACGACGCCAACACACTTTTTCTTTTTGAATCTTCTTGACACTTTCCCAGTTGTTATTCCTCCAATCCCTGGATTTTTGTAAGTTGTCATTAGCTATTTTTTTTATATATTGAAGTTGGCTTTTCCTGAACAAAATGATCAAAAGCTTCAATTAATCGGTAAAAGTAACTAGAATTGAAAATCTAGTTCCGCCTAAACCAAAGGAACAGACTTTATTTCAACTTAAAGTATAAAAATAATTGTGTACGACAGTGTTATTTTTATGTTAAATAATATAAAATTCACATTAAGATTACTATATTAGTATTGTAATAAAATCCAATATTTCATTTTAGAAATGTAAAAATAGTAAGGTCTGTTCCTTTGGTTCAGGCGGAACTTGATTTTCAATACTAGTTACTTTGATCGATTGATTGATGCTTTTGATCATTTTGTTCGGGAAAAGTCAACTTCAATATATAAAAAAATATCTAATGACAAATTACAAAACTGAAATTTGCGGTTAGTTCCGCCTAATCGTTTGGAATAGACTGTAGGTAAAAATTATGATTATTATATTGGGTATAATAATATTAATGTGAAATTAATTACTATTAAAAAGGAATATTTTTATTTCCAAATCTAATAAGTGCTTTTTGTGCATAATGTGTTACTTCTTTCGTATTTTATCTTTACATTATTAAATAAAACCTATATAATATAAATAAATAGCTCTTTTTAATATTAATAAAACATCGATGTTTCCGATACATCGATGTTTTTCCTTCGATGTTTTTTCAACATCGACAGTAAGCTCCGATGTTAACATCGATGTTAAACATCGATGTTTTGCCTTCGATGTACAACCCTAATTACGATCAAGGTAAAACACCGGTCTGACCTACTTCACAACAAATATTTAATTGGTGTTTTGTTAGCAGAGAGACAAATATTTTTTTCAAAATATCGATTTTGTTGATATTTTGGTGCAAAATAAGGTTTACATCTTGGACTAAATAAATTCTATAATACGAGTATATTTAATATAATATTGAGCTACTGCAGCATCCTCTCAAACAGGCACTCCCCGAACAGGATTCCACTAAAAAGAAAGTAAATTCCAACTTATTATTTACTTCTACAATACTTATTTATCACACTAGTGTAAATTGAAGCAGACATTGACCACTGCAATGAACAGAAGTATTTTTCTTAAGCTAACATCTAGGAGCTAACCTAATCTACCTGCCTCAACCAAGGATAATAAAAACATACCGTAACTTTTTGGATTATTCTATTATAAGATATTTCAGTTTCAAGTATAACAAAATAATCGTTTCTTTATTCTAAACCACTATTTTGTATATATTTTGATATTAACACGTTAATCGCCATGTCGGCCATATGTGTCTGACATACGGAATTTTGTAAAAAGCTACGTCAGTCACTGATATCCGACGCAAACGACAAATTTGCTTTATCTTTCGAAAGCTTGGCCTACTAGGAGCAAAACCTGAAAATCTTGCTTTCTAGGGAAAAATAAATAAAAAAAAAACAGCTGTGGCCACCACAGGACCGACCGCCATCATAAAGTACTTATATAAAATAGATTCTAGCAGCAGAGTAGAAATAACTTGGCCTAATATTTTCTAAACGAGATATTATTTATCATGACCATGGAAACGTTACATATAAATGAAAAATTTTACAGAAATTATTCGAAATTTTTCGTTTTATCAAAAAACGTCTCAAATAAAAGTTATTAGTTATTACTTTTATAGCAACTTTTGTTTAATAAATTTTTTCGAGATATTTTTCTGTTGTGAAATATTCGCAAAAATCTTAAAATCGACACGAGTAAACTCCCATTTTTAGTCAACCGATTTTTACCAAAAGTTGACCAACTCGTGCCATTGATGGCAGAAGCTTAAATATGAAGTTTCATAAAAATCCTTTCCAGACAGTCGTACAGACGGACAGACAGTCGGACAGACAGACAGACGGATGGACAGACAGACCGACAGACATCATGCTAATAGTCAAAACGTTATGTAGGGACCTCAATTCGTGGAGATCCATCGAAATCTCGAAACGTCAAAATTGGTACGATCACAATACCTCCCTTATATATGTTGGCGGTCGGTAAAAATAGAAAAAAAAAATAGTCACAGTAATTACGTGCTATCCGATAAACTAACGTTTATCGGATGCACTAATGATTCGTTTATTACACACAACGTATTCAACACAGTACCGGCTAACACTCGTCGCAACATGTTTAGATATGACTGACACGGCTTGTAGAGAAATGAAGTTTTATGCATGGCCATGTCAGTCATATACGTGTGACAAAAAATAATGTTTTTCCGCAAATTTTGGTAAAAAAAAGAAATTTTACAATAAGGCATTAAATTTCTTTCAGATGTATTATTTAAATTATGTAATAAAATTACCATGGCCCAGATAAAAATTTGGTTGATATTATCGTGGCGATTAACATGTTAAGTAAATAATAAGTCAGATACTTGGATTATAGGTAGTTTCTCCATAGCTCCCCAAATATATATCTTTTTAATAACTGCATTGAACACAAAGAAATTTTTCTCATTTTTGCTGTTAAGTAAATTATATATGAGATATTTCAACCTTATAAGTAATACTCCCGTTGCCCACTTGATAATTTTATAAAAACTGAATCGAAAAGAAAAAAATATATATTTTTTTCTTCATTCACATTTTTGATTTAAATTAAATTAATTATAGTGAGATTATTCAATATTTTAGTTATAAGGTGTACCCCCGTAACTCGTAAATATTCATCTAATTGAAACAATGAATTGAACAAAACAGATTTGTATTCTTACTATAAATGATTTTGGAAAACTCAATAATAAGGAGATATTTTATAATTAAGGAGATATTAAGGAGATATTAAATAATCAGTTTTAACCCCGAACCGTCCCCCTAGAAAAAAATAAATAAATAAATAAGATGTATCATAGTCTATGTTCGAATCTCTGTTTTACTATATCCTCAGACCAACTTACGTGAAAAAAAATCTAGCCGTTTTTACGTGAATCTCAGACAGACAGACAGATACACGGACAGAGAAAAATCGATTTTTTTGATTTTGCGCTCATCGCCCAGCGCCCATCATGAGGCCCCGCTCTCTTATCAAACCTCGCGCCTCTGGCAAATGCCCCAACTCCACCCCGTTGCTACGGTGCTGAATTTAAGGACCGTACTGTGACATCACTCTCGTACTACGGATTTTCTTCAACAAATGATGAAACGGAAACCGCAATACTGTCTGCTGTACAAAAGTACAGTAGTGATTGTATAAAATACCAAGAAATAATGTAGAATAGAGCGGTTATCTATTTTTCAGAATAAAGTGTTTATTTATAAACATTGTCGTTGAGCAGTACGACTGAGGACAAGTTTTTGTCAGTCTGCACTGAGTGATTCAATCGCTTCATGCAACTTGTGGTCTGTGATGTGTTCATAATAGCAACGAATAGAGTAACAGTGATAAGTTTCAATCGGTTACTAACCCACTTCCTTTTCCCTTCAAGATAACAAATGGCTAATAAGCACTTTTTATCAGGTTTCACACAACGATAGCTGTCACTGTTTTCTAAGATTAGTTGCAAATGTATTTTTATTACGATTTCTTTTGTGCTATATTTAGACTACATATAATAGAAAATATGTGATTATGCGAAGCGTACTATAATTTTTGTAGCCAATGTGATAATATTTTTTGCCATAATCACATCAAAATCCACAGTATTTTAAATACCATTTTCCATCCTTTAATCTAAGCACAAAGAGCTTTTATTTTAATCCATAACAATAATCTGACAATGATTTATTGAAGATATGAGTTAGAAGTAATGCGATATTAATAAAGCGCTCACTGCTATGCAGTGGCATAACTATACTTAATTTTTTTAAAGAATGAAGTGTGGGCAAGATAGGAGCTATTTCGATCTTTGTTTTAATTGGGTAAGAACGTGGCAAAGTTTACGGCAGGTTTACACTGTAGAAAAATAAATTTCTGTCTCAACATATTCTATTTGTCTCTGTTATTTTAACCCAAATTTGTAAACATAGGCGTACAAACTAAGTTTATAGTGAATATGTTACTACTTATTCTAATGAGTAAACGTTTAAATAATGTTAGAATATAAAAGCCAGTGAATAAACAGATTTGAAATTCATTTAGAATATATATATTAAGAGAAATATTTTAAAATGAAGTCGCCTGAAAATGAATTAATGTACATACGCCTCTGGTATCAAACACGACAGTTGTTTAGCTGTCAACTGTCATATTCTTTGCTGTCAATGAGCGCCATATAAATAATTTGTGTTACCGTTACATGTATTTACGTCCGTATTACGTTTGTGTTATAGTGTCGATTAAATATAAACTTGAAGTGAAGAAGAATCCATTGATGATTTGGACTGATTTCCAATATTATTTTATATATTTTTCTTATTAAGTTTTGTATAAATAATAAATTTTAATCAAATTTTCTATTGTTATATTATTTTTTATATGTGACAGGTTTGTGTAAATATAAACAGTTCACTTTTGTAAGAACAAACTAAGAGGGAATTTTGTTTTCAATAGTTTGCACCTTTGAAGCTGTATGTCATGTTGGTATTAAAAATGTCACTTTTTTAAAATGTCGATCCATTTGACATATGTCATAATGAAAAATTATATTATCTGTCTCATTTTATAATACGGAACTAACAGGAAAAGTTCATTTCTTATGTTGTATATTGACAATACATTTATAATATTATCATAGTATTGGTTCACACGGATACGCCAAAGTCTGTTTACACCACAACAGTCACCAAAGTAACCAGATCTAGTTTCGTATTACAAATTGAGACAGATTATATCTTAATTATAATGATCATAACCTTATCAACCTAAAGTCGGTTTTACAGCGTAAGGAATATTTTTAATTGACATTTAAAGTCAGTAATACACTATAAAAGTAACGAAAATAACCAAATCTCCTTTGTTCTTACAAAAGTGAACAGCTTATAATATATTTTAATTATATTTTAAATTATTTGAAAATAAAATTAGAATTATTGAACTTATTTATAATTAATTTTAATTATTGAACTATTCATTTATCTATATTTTACAATTTATTTAGAAATTAAGAATAATATAATCTGTCTCAATTTGTAATACGAAACTAAGAGGAAAATTTCATTTTTTATGTTGTCTATTTAAAATATCATCTTAGGGTGGTACTGCTGAAATGGCACCTTTCAAAACATTTGACAATTCATATTTGACATTAAATTATATGTCAATTTATTTTTTTTAATTGAAAAGTATTTTTATACAACCAAAATAAGAACATGCCATCAGAAAATATGCATAAGAGACAACAATTAGATAAATATACAAAAAAAACACATATATAACGCTTATGGAAAACTTTTAGAAAAAAATGGAACAAAATTAAAAAGAAGCGAAATTATAGACCGTGTGGCAGATATTTT
Source organism: Liopterus haemorrhoidalis (assembly GCA_963971575.1). NCBI lineage: Eukaryota > Metazoa > Arthropoda > Insecta > Coleoptera > Dytiscidae > Liopterus > Liopterus haemorrhoidalis. The sequence continues at coordinate 61,354,375 of OZ020611.1, forward strand.
TTCAGTAAATCTTGGTGTCCTTTTTGTTGTGAAATATAAAATAATTTACTTATTTCAATTTCTTTAGATTTCTGAAGGAGAAGTAAGAAAAATTTTAAATGAAGGTGTAGAAAATTTAAGACCGACGAACATGGGAAGAAGTAATAATAAGAAAACAGATAGAACCACAGACTACATGTTTCGAAAAGATTTTTAGAGAAAAATTTGGGATTTACATTCAAAAAATGAATATTTTTGTTTAACACAAATATGTTATTAAATTTTGCAAAACAAGAATTAGATTTTAAGGGCAGCAGAATAAAATGATAAATTATTATTATATACTATTATCTGTCTCATTTTGTAATACGAAACTAACAGGGAAACTTCATTTTTTATGTTGTATATTTAAAATATCATCTTAGGGTGGTAATTCTGAAGTAACACCTTTCAAAATATTTGACAATTCATAATTGATATTAAATTACCTATATGTCAACTTACTAACACAAATTGTATAAAACACAAGTTGACAAGTATTTGAAATATATTTTATACAACCAGAACAGAAATTATGAATAAACGAAATAAAATGAAATAAAGATTTGTATATAATTCAAAATATTAGACATGTCAATCACAAATTTGACATGTCAATTTGGTATATGACATGTAGTTTTTGACTGAATATAACCTCAGTATAATGAAACTTCACCAAAAATGTAAAAGCCGGATTTACAAGTTTACATGGTTTCAAAAAAGTCTATATACACCACAACAGTCACCAAAGTAACCAGATCTAGTTTCGTATTACAAATTGAGACAGACTATATGTATTTTTGTTTTTTATATTTTATCACGATATTTCATTGATAATCGTAATATTTTTTTACTATTATACGAGTAATAATCGAAAGTTTGATGAAATAAATATTAATATATATAAGCGGTTCATTTTTGTAAGAACAAACTAAGAGGGAATTTTGTTTTCAATAGTTTGCACCTCTGAAGTTGTATGTCATGTTGGTATTAAAAAATGTCACTTTTTTAAAATATCGATCCATTTGACATATGTCATAATGAAAAATTATATCTTAATTATAATGATCATAACCTTATCAACCTAAAGTCGGTTTTACAGCGTAAGGAATATTTTTAATTGACATTTAAAGTCAGTAACACATCATAAAAGTAACCAAAATAACCAGATCTAGTGTGTTCTTACAAAAGTGAACAGCTTATACATTCAAAATATTTGACATGTCAATCACAATTTTGACATGTCAATTTAGTAATAACCTCAATATGATGAAACTTAACCATAATTTAAAAGCCAGATTTACAAGTTCACATGATTCTACAAAAGTCTATTTACACCACAACAGTCACTAAAGTAACCATATCTAGTTTCGTATTACAAATTGAGACAGATTATAGCAATTTTATGTATTTAAATTATAACTTTTGTAAAACAAATTTGTAGACGTCAAATTTATTTAATTTTAAATTATAAACTTTAATTTGATACAGTGTGAAACCAGCCGCGCTCGCAGCGCCATCTTAAAAAACACTTCGTTCTTAAAAAAAAGGAGAGTATAGAACTCATCAGCCCTTATACGAAATATTTCTTGAGAACCTCTCTTAATTTATAAAGCTTGAATTTAAAAGTAAAAAATTTCAATCGCCAATTGTTTGGATAATAATATTGGGGTTTTGGGTTGGATTAACTATTAATAATGTGTTAAACACGTGTTTAGAACACCGAAAAGGAAATAATAAAAATACATGCATATGAGCTAAAAGTGCAGCCTCGGAAGGCTTAAGAAGAAATTTCATAGACATTTTATTTAAATTTCATTTGGCATATTAGGTTATTTTTACATGAAAAACAACTTGCAAAAAAAATTGCAATATCTAACGCACTTTTTCAAAATTCCTTCTTGGGGGAGGACCCTCTCACCAGGTGGGGCACTCCATGCCCCCCAGTGATCGGCTACGCGTTCTGGTCGATCGTGGTAACAATATAAATAAAAAATCAGCTGTGGCCACCACAGAACCGACCGCCATCATAAAGTACTTGTATAAAGTACATTCTAGCAGCAGAGTAGAAATAACTTGGCCTAATATTTTCTAACAGAGATATTATTTATCATGACCATGGAAACGTTACATATAAGTATGAAAAAATTGAGACTTAAATTTTTTTTTTTAATTTTACAGAAATTTGTCGAAATTTTTGGATTTATCAAAAAACGTCTCAAAAAAAAGTTATTAGTTATTGCATTTATAGTAACTTTTGTTCAATAAATTTTTGGAAATATATTTCTGTTGCTAAATATTCGCAAAAATCTTAAAATCGACACGAGTAAACTCTCATTTCTAGTCAACCGATTTTTACCAAAAGTTGATCAACTCGTGTCATTAATGTCAAAAGCTTAAATATGCAGTTTCATAAAAATCCTTTTAGCCTAATTTGCTCTGCACGTGTACACAGACAGACGGACGGCCAGACGGACAGACAGACAGACAGACGGACGGACGGACAGACAGACCGACAGACATCATGATAAAAATAGTCAAAACGTTATGTAGGGACCTCAATTCGTGGAGATCCATTGAAATCTCGAAATGTCAAAATCGGTATGATCACAATACCTCCCTTATATATGTTGACGGTCGGTAAAAAGTATATCCCAAATACAAAAAGGTTGAACAGCCCTGATATAGTTGAATTGACCAGGTACATATAGGGATTTAACATATAAAAACAGATATATGCGATTTCCTGCTTCCTCGTTCGTTATACAGAAAAAAATTAAATATAAAAATTGTTCAGAATTTTATTTTGAATTAAATATTTAATTTTTTTTTGTTTACTTTTTTCTGCTGAAATCTACAAATTATTAAAAATAGTGTGCCATGATGCCATTATTTACTATACAGCTCCAATGTCAGGGCAAACCATGGTTAATATTTAGCAGAAAAAAAATTGTTTTAAATTAAAATATTTACCGAGTTCTAAATAACCTAACACTTAAAACCTAAATACAAATGACAGGAAAATAACTGCATAAAATTATAGTACTATTTTTGTTTTCTACGGCCCACCTGATTTTCAATAATTCCGTGACTCTGTTTTTTTTTTTCTGTTTTTTATTTATAATTACTTTTATATTTTGTATATTTTATTTTATTCTAATATGTATAGTTTCCACTAAAAAATTAAATTATTAAGTATTATGTAAATTTTCTTTGCAACATAAAATATTGCCTGGCAAGATTTCAGAAAATAAAGAAGGAGGACGTAAGCAATTTGCGTTTAACTGGAAAAAAGCATTTGTTTGTAAAAGGGTAAGAAACACTAATGGGTACACTGAGTACATCTTGAGGATGGTTTAATAATGGTTTAAAAATGATATGTTATACATACTTGAATTTAATGTATGCTTACATGAAATGCTATTTTCACTTTATTTCATCTGGTCTAGATTTCTTTGCTGAAAACTTTCTTTCAATGGAGAAAATAAAACAATACTGAGATTTTATAACGTATTATTATTTATTATTGTTCTGGGTTATATTACTAGAATACATTCAAATTAAATGATATTTTCTTTTGAAGCCGTCATTTAGATCAGTGTTACTCAAACTGTCTGATGTGGCGTACCAGTAGGTTTTACTTACAACGGTACCATATTTATGCCATATATTATACTATTGAACTTTGGCTAGCACTGATTTAGATTATTATTACAACGGCTTCGTTTAATCGACGACAGCACTTCCCTACTAAAAGAAAACTATTCCACAAATTTCGATGAGAGTGGACTCTGGATTTGCCACAAATAGCACAGGGTAAATTATATGTAGATTCAGGCAACATCGTCTGGAGTCTGGATTTGCGTTTATTGCGTACTAGTATCGCACACTATTCGTTCGCATTGCTGTATTCCGTTTGTCACTAGATTGCCATGCATTTCAATAGAGGGGGCTTTCTGGCCAGTCTGCGCTGAGAAGCTGACATAATTTAAGGTTATTTTTTAGCTTGTCTTTGTAGAATTGCTTAGGAGATCCCACACCTCGGCAGCCTTCTTCCAACTCTGAGTACAATAATCTTTTGAGAAGCTTAGTATTTTACATTCTTAGGACGTGTCCATACCACCGTAACTGAATTTGGTGCAACATGGCCATAATACTGACGAAATCAGCGTTAGCCAAAACTTCTGTGTTCGGCACATAATTTTGCCGTTTGACTCATAATATTGTTTTAAGGCTTCTTTGGTGGAATCTTTCTAGAGTTTTAATATTCCGTCTATAAAGACACCATGATTCACTGTTGTAGATAAGAACAGGGAGCTGTAAATCTCCGCAACTCCATATAGATGTTATTAGAGCACCTAATGGCCTTCTATGCAGCGGATATTCGTTGTAACATTTCATCATTAAATGAACGGTTGCAGGTTTATATGCTACCTAGATACTTGAAAGACGTTACATTAATTGAGCCTTTACCATTTATGTTGAAAAAGGGGGGACTGCTGCTACGACTATGATATAACAGGGTGACAGATTTAGACTATATGCATACCTTTATCAAGTTTTGAGCTTACTATAATTTCCATCTTTTTGTCTTACGGTATTATTGGACCTTTTAATACTGCTATAATATTATAAATCTGACAAAATAAGCGTATCAGAAGGTAGGGACTTTAAGGTAGGGAAAAACAGTATCAGACACTCTAATATATTTAGTTCTAATTAAAACTAATTTTGTACTAAAGCGTTTTTCCAGCGTTTTTGTAATATAAGTCGAACATACCATATCGAATATATCGTCATATCGAACATACCTAGTTTTACTATAAATATTATCACAAAGTTTTCAATGAATTTCCAGATGCTTAAAGATTTTAAATTTTATTTTAGTACATAATACATAAATGTAATTTAAACAAAAAACATCAATCAGTTTTCAAATGACCACATTTGGTCTTTACACAACTCTCAAATCTCTGCTGCCACTTGTCAAGAGAATTGAGAAGGATTTAAACGCAGGAAAATTATTTTTACTTATGAAAAGATTTTTAATATGGAAAAGACTTGCAATTGGCAAAACAACTGAGTGTATTTTGCAAGCTCACGAGAAACATATTAGAAAGCGCCGAGGATATAAAAGAGTCCTTACTCTGCTTTAGTCCTTGGCTACGATGGTGACACTGAGGATAATTTTTGTGGCAAAGGGGTAAAATCATCGACCAGAGTCTACCAGGGAACCGTGCTTAACTTGATAGTCAAAGGACTGATCACCTCCCTCTTCGCTAGTAACTACTAGAGTTCCTAACAAGATTCAGTGCCAATCATGTAAGGCGAAAACAACGCAGTAGTGGTTTTAAATCAATAAAGTGATCTCTATTCCTCCTTGATTGGACGTCCAATAGCTCGAACCTCAACTCTCTAGACTACAAATTGTGGTCCGTGCTTCTGAACATGGTCTCCAGGAAGCAACACTCTAATATCGCTACTCTGAACCATTCCCTAATGGAGGCAGCGGAGAGTTTTCGTGCAAAAGCCTCCTATTGAAAAGTCTGAAACTCAGAAATTCTATTGAAAAGTGGCACAAGAGATTTAAAGCTGTGTATGAGGAGACCAGAGGTGGTCACTTATGAACTATAAGAAAATTAAAATATCATTGATCCTCTAGTGCCTAATACCACCTCAAGCCGGAGCATGTAAAAATACAATACGTGCAAATTTCATCGAAATAACCGTCGCCGCCTAAAAACGACTGCACAGAGAAACAATTAAAAACGCCGATTGAGAAAAATTCCACGTGTGTTTGCTAAAAACAATCAATTGAGTGCAACAGTAGAAGTGTTACGAATCCGCTTTACGTTATATATTTAAAAAAAAAATCAGCTATGGCCACCACAGGACTGACCACCATCACAAAGCACTTACATACATACAAAAAAGTCTCAAAAGAAAGTTGTTAGTTATTGTTTTTATAGCAACATTTGTTAAATAAATTTTTTCGACATATTTCTCGGTTATGAAATATTCGCAAAAATCTTAACCCTTTCCACTCCAAGCCCTTTTTTGTTTTTATTCCACCAGCTCCACGCCAAAACTGCGTTTTTTTAACTTTTAGTTTTTTTTATATTCGATAATGCACAATTGGAGATAAGGTGTTGACGACAGCACGGTGCGATAACAACTAGTGTACTTTTGTATTATCGATACCTGCGCCAAAATAAATCCATCTCTCGACCATAGCCGGTACTAAAGTATCTTACGATTCTAGAATATGTTTCTTTCAATCGTGATCGCAAAAAGAAGTATTAAACCATGTCGAGTATCACTCGACATTGGAGATGCTGGAACAAAATTAATGTCGAGTGACACTCGACATTGGAGTAGAAAGGGTTAAGAGTAAACTCCCATTTCTAGTGAACCGATTTTTACCAAAAGTTGATACTCGTGCCATTGATGTCAAATGCTTAAATATGAAGTGTCATAAAAATTCTTTTTGCCGAATTTGCTCTGCACGTGTACACAGACCGACGGACAGACAGACAGGCAGACAGAGAGACGGACAGACAGACAGACAGAGAGAGAGCCAGACAAAGAGTCAGACAGGCAGATAGACAGACAGACAGACAGATAGACAGACAGACAGACAGACAGACAGACAGACAGGCAGGCCGGCAGACCGACAGACATCATGCTAAAAATAGTCAAAACGTTATACAGGTCCTCAGTTCGTGGAGATCCATCGAAATCTCGAAATGTCAAAATCGGTATGATCACGATACCTCCCTTATATTTGCTGGCGATCGGTAATCAAAATAAATAATTTGCATAACTAAAGGCATTGTATTTATCTAATAATAAACATAACAGAAAAATAAAAGAATTATTGTTATTATTTTACCCATATAAACTTTTTGCCACAAATAAACCCTTTTGGCACAACCTGCCAAGATCTTACTCTTGGTGGGCTTACCATTTATAAGTCTACAGGTAATAAGTGACACTTAAGGTTAAATTTGAATACAAATTTAGCATTAGTGACCCTCCATTAAACCACCATATATATGGCATATAGAAACATATGCATCTTGTGGAATTTCATTAAAAACTTTGAGTCAGTATTTATAGTAAAACTAGGTATTCCTTTCTTGGTTGCATATTTTGTTAAAAATATATCATTTCCTTAGTTTGTGCTCAACTTTATCTACAGTTTCTACTAAATTATGATTTATATATAGCGAATATTAACAATGTAACAAAATTTAAAGAAATTTAAAGTGGGTGTAGATTTTTTCTGAGCTCAGACAAAAAACACTGATTGAAGATTATTTAATTTTCTCTATTTCAAGGTTCCTAGAACTAGTGTGTATGTAAATTAAATAAAGATACATGTATCGATAGGTGTAGGAAACAATTCAACATATGGTGTGAAAAAATATTTCATTTAACATCAAACAGGAAGTGTGCCACACCATTAAGTACAATTAACTGCGTGTAAAGGAAAATTAAAATTATTTCCAAAATATTTAACGATAGTAGTTACGTAGATTGTAGCTACAATATTTTATTCATATATCATAAGGAATTTCCTTTTTCGCTTTCCTTAATTATTGGAACTACTAGAACTTTTATATTTTTGTAATATTCTTATAACTTATTTAACCTTATGTTATTAACGTCAACCGACTTCCGAAAAATAAATAGAAATCGTAATAATAATGAGAAAAAAATAAGATACAAATAATAATCATCATCATTGACGCGATAGCCCATGGTGAGCCTAAGCCTCCTGTTTCTAGGTTTCATGACCGTGTTTCCAATCAATATACATTCAGGAGTAATATGGTCAGTATTACATCCATTTTTAGCGTACAGAGAAAGGCACCTACAATTTATAGCCGGTTGCGAATGGCTAACCAGAACCTATCATTTGTATAAATATTTTTACATAAATTATTTGACGTAAGCAGGAATTGAACTCACGTCCATGCCCTAGCTTAGCGGTAAAATAGCAGGTACAAACGATTTAACGTTTGCAGATACAGTCTTGCAACAAATAATAATAGTAATAATAATTTGACTGATGACAATATTCTTTGATGCTGCCCATAAAGGATTAACTTGGTTGATATCATAACTTTGAGGCGTACTAAGAGAGTTGCTACATAAGAGGAAGATGTCAAGGTGCTTACTCGAAATTATAAGGCGGATAAGTCATTTCTTCCACTCCTGAAGCGGTTCGGTAGTTCTAGCTGCATTGTCATGACCAAGTTCCAATTCTTACTTTTGGTCGTTTTTCTCGTACTTTTTGGAACACATCCGGCAAGCTAATTGTGGTATACTATTCAGCAGTGACTTTACGACAATGTCGCAGTGGAACAGTGGCAATGTGACGCGTATGAGTGAAATATGAAGAAACTATTTCCTTGCCAGTGCTCCGTGTATGCTTCACTTTCAATGGTTTGTCCTCGTCTGGGAAGAGCCAACAGCCGTTTGCTTTCTGGTTCGTAGAAGTAAATCCATTACCTGTTACTATGTCGCACTTAGTTTTTGATTCGCCTCTATTATATTTAATGAGCATTTTCTTACTCCACTCCACACGTATCTTTTCTTCAAAAAGAGATAACTGGTGTGGTATGTATAGAGCACAAAGCTTCCTGACGGCTAAATGTTCATGTAGGGTTGTATTGATTCAAGTCATGGATTTGCCAATCAAGCAATAGTAGCCAAAATGTAAAAAATCCCACTTAGTATTATTTCGATACCTTTTATATCGCTTTGAACCAAATTGGACCTATAAATCACAAAAATGAAACAAATAAAGGCATATGACTTCATATTAGGGGTTTGTCCGAAATAAAAAAAAAAAACATATCCGGTCGGAACAGCCATAAATTATAACATTTAAGTAAGAAGCTCCATGCGTAACTTCTATTTGCTTAGTTTTGTTCGCAGCACCTGATCGTATGTAAGATTGTACCTATATTAGACTGCCTAACAATGCTGCATATATATATATATATATATATATAGCAACACTAGTAGATCGCGGAGCACAGTTTGGAAAACTCTGATCTAGGATATGCTCTCGCGGACTTCTTTGTAGTAATATTAAACCTTAAAAGTCTGTTATATATATTTTCGATATATATATATATATATATTATAGTTTAACAGCCCTAATAATTTTAATGTACTGTACGCAAGATTTTTTTCGAATTGTTTCAGCATATTTCGTAATTGCCCAGAATCCTGGTGTCATACCGTGATAATATATAGCTTATGACTATAACAACTGATCATATAGTGTTGCAACAGGATCTCGATTCTATTTTCCAATTGTGCACAGCAAACAACTTCATCGGTTCAACATCGCCAAGTGCAAATATATCAACTCTAAAAGATGAGATCCATCGAACGTTGTGTATTCACTAGACCAGGGCTTCTTAAAGTGGGGGGCCGTGACCATCCTATAAGGGGGCCGCGAAGAGCATCGAATATAACACTTGATAATTTTTTTTATTATTTAAAAAGGATAAGTAGCTTTAACTTTCATACTACATAAATATTATTCTTCATTGTAAATAGATTATTGAATGACTGAGCGTAAAAAAAATGTACGAGGGTAGGTCAAAGTCCTTACAAACAATATAAAAACACATTATTTTGGATTGATTCCTTTTTATTTGTCAACATCCTCCTTTTAGCTCGATACACTTCGCCCAGCGTTTCTCCAACTTTTTCAAGCCATCCAAAAAGTAAGATTTCGTAAGGCGTTAAAATAGGAATCTTTTTATGATGCCTCTTCGTTCAACGTGAATCTTTTTCCGGCGAGTCATTTCTTCATGTTAGAAAATAGGAAAAAGGGGCTGGGGGCCAAATCTGGTGAATACGGAACAATTCAAACAGTTATTCATGCATTTCCGCCATCAACCACAGAATTGCGTTTATTCTCCACTGTGGGTAAACACGGCACTCATCTTGCAGATATCTTTTGCATACCGAATTTTTCGTGCAAAATTGAAACTTCTGAGTCATGTGATAGCTTGTGGCCTCAACTAGTCAGCGCACTTTGACTCGTCGATCACTCAAGACGATATCGTGGATTTTATCAATAGTTTTTGGCGTAGTCACTTCAAGTGGACGTCGCGAATGATGATCATCATTTGTGGATGTATGACCATGTTTAAACTCATTCACTCAATTGCAATCAGTTTTCAACGCTGGTGCAGATATGCCATGAACTTCACTCTGCTTTTATTTCCTTCGGTGCTTTGCCTTTCAAATGAAAATGTTTAATCACTGCACGAAATCGATCGATTATAATCGATTTAATCGATTATAAAAATGAAACCACGCAAAGGACATGGCTGTAAATTTGAGAGCAGTCTATTGACATGTGGTACTTTTCAGAAACCAACTTATTTCCGACACTACTAGCGCGTTCTCTTGGATTTTGTAAGAACTTATTGACCTACTGTCGTATATTTCAAACAAAAAAATAAATTTTCTTTATCCAAACTTGGTGCCAAAAAAAAAAAAAAAAATAGGTGGGCCGTAGGCTAACGAGTTGTGATGCAGGGGAGCCGCGACATCAAAAAGTTTAAGAAGCACTGCACTAGACAATACACCTGTAGAGCAAATCAAAGATATAAGGGATTTGGGCGTCTTATTTAGTAGCGACCTTAATTTTACTGCCCACATCAACACTATTATTAGTAACTCGTTACGCATGTTGGGTTTCCTAAAAAGACAGTTTGTCAGCTTTAGAAGTTTACATACTATCAAAGCTCTATTCAATTCTTTAGTAAGGTATCGGTTAGAATACACATCTATATAGTATCCAACAGAGTTTGATCCACAGATTGGAAAACGTACAAATCAAATTTTGTAATTATGCACTTTATAAATAGGGTATTCATTACAGTGCTGTGCCGAGAGGTGATTTGAAACCTCTACAAGATTGGCGTCGAATTTTCGACTTATGTCTACTCCACAAGATAGTGAACGGTATCACTGACGTTCCTGACAACCTCGCTAGATTTGGATTGTGAGTTGTCCTATACCCAACAAGGAACGTGGATTTATTCCACCTGCCCAGGCGCCGAACATCTTACGGACTCAAGTCCAGTCTGGACAGAATGTGCAAGCTCTACAAAGATCTAACCCCGGATTTGGAATATACTAAAATATTATGTGCTCTTCATACATTGCATTTAAAAATAATTTAAATCGTTTACCCCAGTCCTGTTTATTAAGCATTTTTTTAAATATATTTTTTGTATTTTTCTTTTTTTTTAATATTGTGTAATTTAGGTAACTTTATGCTGTATACACTTAAGTAAATAAATAAATAAAGAATCCGTTGGCGAAAACCGCATCAAAATCGATTCAGTCGTTCTAGAGTTTTGAGATACTAACAGACAGACAGTTTATCATACTAACAGACAGACAGAGAAACAGGAACTCCCCTTTTATATATTTAAGAGATATACCAGGGTGATGTAGGAGGTATCCCGTATTGAAAGAGGTTAAAAATGCAATTTTATATTTAATATTGTTTTATTGGTATGAAATATATTGCTTCAATAATAATATTTAATCCATGTATGGTACTAGAATTTGAAATTTTTCAACAATTTATTCTTCTGTGTATTATTAGGTCGTCAAGGATGAAATTTGTAAAAAAAAGGCAAAGTTGGTTGATAACTTACAAATATAAGGAATTATTTTATTTATCAAAGTATGCACCCATATTGTCTATACACTTTTGCCATTTAAGCGGCAGGTTGTTCAGGCCTGTCGTATAAAACCCTGGCGGACGAGAGTCAATAAATTCCTGGAAGGCCAGTTTTATAGCACTGTCGTAATTAAACTGTTTTCCTATTAAAAAGTTTTCCAAATTGCGGAGTTGTAGTCAGTGGGGGCTAGGTCTGGTGAGTATGGACGATGATGAAGAAGTTCCAACTCCAATTCCTGTAGTTTTGCCCCAGTCATTTATGCAGTGTGTGATCTAGCGTTATCATGCAATAAGATAGGAGTCGATCTGTTGACCAATCTAGGCTATTTTTCTTTAAGTTTTTGCATCATTTAGTCCAGTTGGTTGCATTATATTTCTGCTGTGCTCATTGAGCCAGTTTTTTTTTTTTTTTTTAAATTATATGCACGAAATTTGGCGAACCAATTTGATTATCAGATCAATTCTGTAAAAATTTACTGTGTAGTCACGTTACTACAAGATAAAATATTATAAAAAGTATAATGCCTTTCATTCATGACAGTAACTGACCTTGCTAATAGAGACAGATATACACACTATTTTCATAGTAACTGAGTTACAGAATTGGTCTGATTGTCTGCTGCGTAGTAACACTAGAGCCAAATACACTATTAACGTTTCGCGCGGTCTGCCATGCCGTAGTTCCACGTATAGTCATAGTTCATAATAGTGCGAATATCCAATTTCCATTTTCAAAAAATTAATTTTTAAAAAAGTTTGTGATATTTTTTAGAGCATACAATGACTTTTTTAAACAGGCGGTATGTGTAACTTTCCAACAAAAACAAAAAAACAGAATGGTACAATATTAAACTAATGTCAAATAATAAGCTGTTAAAGTTGTCAATATCATCAATTACAAATTTCATCCTTGACCTGATACATACATTGTAAGTTTATACACTTTTATTCTGAGGTTCAGATATATTAACCACATGGTAATGACCAGGGTGACGAAACCATGTAGAAAACACAAGTTTAAACAAGTTAAATAACAAGTCATCCCCCTTTTTAATTGTGCATCGTTTAACGATGAGTAAGTGAAAGCATTTTTACAGTTTTGCAACCCCAGTGAATGACACGTCATATATGGGCGCACAGGTGCAAGAAGTACTCCGTTAGTACACTCATACACCGCGCTAGATCTTAGTGACTCACTGAAGGTATGAAGGCACGTGAATCATCGAATTGTTAAAAATTCCGCTATATTTATTATGCGATGTTACTAAGAATAAATTTTATTAATATTCATATAATTTTTACTAGATGAACTATAAATTATATGAGTAACAGGAAACATAATTAAACAATTCTTATAAAAGAATAAATAATAATAGTGATTTGTGGTTTTGCGGTAAAGGAATTAATTGTTTTGTGTTGCTTCAAACTTGTGAAATGTGAATTTTTGTACATTTTAGTATTTTATCGGTATCTAGTAAACGAGACAGGCCCGAATGCTAGATGGTTGAGGCAACATATTTTGCGTTTTCGCAATAACCATAACAATAATAAAAAAATTGATCTGAAGTGTGAATTTCAGGGTTTTGTGGGTATTTAGTAAAAATCTGTTAACACATAAGTGTTGAAGCCAACAGAGTGATAAATGTCTAAGAATATTTTTTTGATTAAATGTTTTTATGTAATCATTTTTTTTTTCTTTTTCTCGTTATTTGAATAAGAAGAATACTAAATTTTAATAATTTGCGAAAATTTCATCACGATAAAATTTAAATTTAATACCCTATATATTATATTATTTCTATTATATTTATTTCGGTGGAAATCCAAGAAAAACCCGTACAACTCCTACATTTAATACCCTATCGTTTTTTTTTTTCTTCTGCTTTTGTCTTCATCAAGTCTTCGTTCATTTAATAAGACATTTTATTGATAAACGTCTTCATTTTTTCAATTTAAAAACGGTTTTCTCACTAATAACAATGTGATATTTTCTATATAAGTATTTCACTAGTAAAAATGGTTTATTCTTTTTTGATACCTTAAAAACAAAAAACTAAACAGATTCAAAGAGTATGTTGAAACGTATAGGCTCCTTACACACATTCGAATCTGAGCTGTTATTATTTATTTTTTTTATTATGTTTATTTATATTATATATTATATATATATATATATATATATATATATATATATTATAGCCATAAATACAAAATAATCTTATTAGGCATTATTTAGTCAAAAATTAAAAAAATATATATTTTTTTGCCAAAAACATAAAAACTGCAATATTTTCCAAAAACGCAATCTGATCAAAAATTCCTCTCGTACGCTTCCGGCTCCGATCAATGTACATTACCTATAATTTTTTCCGGTTTTTAGTTTAACCCCTTTGGGTAAAAAAGTGCGGAACAAGATTTTTTTTTTTTGCTGCATTCATGTTAAAAGAAACGAATTATATAAAACTATTTTCCGTTCCTTAATCTACGTTTCAAGAGCTTTCTTTTGACACACCTAAATAGATTTTAAAAAATAATAATTTTTTAGAACGACACAAAACTTATCTGATCAAAAATTCCTGTTCCCATCAATGTATGTACATTGTGGACATTTTATTCAGATATTTAGATCAACCTCTCTACGAGATATGGTGGAAGACAAAAGTTTAATGACATATATCTGACAAAAACCTAAAAAAAAATGATTTTACAAAAATAAAAATTTGCTTGTTGATCCATGCATTAAGATATAAATATTTCATTTGACATACCAATCAAAATTTGAAAAATTATTTAATACATAATTGTTTATATTTAACTCTCATTATTTTTCCTATCATCATCATTGGCGTGACAGCCCGAGTTGAGACTAGGCCTCCAGTTTCCATGTTTCATAACCATGTTTTTTAGTCTATGAACATTTAGGAGTAATATGGTCAGTATTACGTCCATTTTTAGCGTACACAGAAAGGCACCTTAACAGTTTATAGCCGGTTGCGAACGGCTAAGCAGAACCTGTAATTTGTATAAATATTTTCACACAAATTATTTGACATACCTAAGCAGGAATTGGACTCTCGTCCGTGCCCTTGCGTAGCGGTCAAATATCAGGTACAAACGATTTAACGTTTGCAACTACAGGCTTACTTAGTATTTTTCCTATATGTGGGTCAAAAAATTGTATAAGCATGCCAAATTTCAACTTTGTATGTTAAGCCGTTTAGCTACAATTTCTACTGTAAAGACACAAGGGTGTCGCGAAATTTATAGTTTAAATGTAACGTACCCTTTTCGGGATTTACGAAACAATATTTTAATATACCAGCACTTTGCCAGCACTAATTCTAACTTAAATGCTCCACTTATAATTAGATACTCAAAATACTGAAAATTCTATGACATAATTTGTTTTGCCTCGAAAATGAAATACATAACCTATACATTTCTTGTTTATTTTACAACTAAGTAGTCGCCAATAACTAAAAGAGTAATCGGCAGATAAAAATTTAGCTAGAATTCCCGCCCGAAGTTATGAAAACAGGAACATGTTCTGTTTTCAAAATAAATTGATCCATTTTTTCATCAATAAATTCACCAATTTGCTCACAACAGTAAATTGAAGACCAACTTTTTCTATTTATTGATCAATAAACTGAATCGTGTAAAACCCACTTAAGTCCACGATTAATATTATATAAACTGTATTTTATTTTATAAAGTTTCTAAAAAAGTTATCTCCGTTCCATTTTCTTTCACTCATACTGCTGAAACTAAATGATTTTTTTTTTAAATAACTAAATAATATACTTATCTGAATATCATCCTTAAAGTATTATAGTAATAAATGTCACTTGTTTTAAACTATCAACTGTTCAACTTTTCTCAGTTATAATAGCGACTTGACTGCTCTCCATTTAGACTTTATTTATGACAGTAAGTTTTTTATATCGTTAACTATATTAATAATTGGTACGAATGTGATTCAAATGGTGTCTGTTTCATGTTTATTACATCCTGCCACTGTAATGTTGGACGATCAATTTAACTTATATTGGTTTGAAAATAAAATTGCAAAATGATCGAAAAATGGAAAATAACTGTCATATGTCCAATCCGTAAGAAAGGAAATAAACTAGAATGTGGTAACGTGGGATCTCACTTCTATGCAACTCATATAAAATCTTCTCTAATATCTTTTTGCATCATCTTGCACTAGATTTTTTGCAATAAGATTTTTTTTTCCAAAATGCAATTTATTTTTTAACATAGTCTTCTTTTAGCTCGATACATTTTGCCCAACGATAATCCAATTTTTTTGTGTGTGCCAGCAATGATGTGCGAGCCGATTCTTCATGTTTGGAAAGAGAAAAAAATTCGCAGGAGGCCAAATTTGAAGAATAGAATGGATAACGGATCAGTTCATAGCGCACTTCGTTTAATTTAGTCGTTAAAATTGCGGAGGAGTGAGCTCATGAATTGTCATGGTGAAACAGAAGTTTTTTCTTCGTCAAATGGAGTCGCTTTTTCATCCACTCAGAGTGTAATCCTTCCAATAAAGCTGCATAATATGAAGCTGCATAATATGTTCTGTGATCATTTTTCCCTTTTCCAGATAGTCCATGAATTATGCCTTGCGAATTATGAATTATGCCCAGAAAAACGTGGTCATAAACTTTCTGGAAGAGGGAACTCTATTTGCTTTCTTCGGAGTAAGTTCGTAAATTCACTGTTTTGACTGTTCTTTTATTTTTGGAATGTAGTGCTGGATCCATGTTTCATCAATGGTTATGAAACACCGCAAGGACTCGCTTGAATTGCGCTTGTACCTGTCCAAACATTGCTTTGAAATGGGCACGCGATTTCATTTTGATTCACTGTGAGCAGACGCGACAACTATCTTGCCGATAGCTTTTCCATGCCCAAATGTTCATGCAGACTTGCTAATGATGACATCTTGCGCATTTTAAAAATTCAATTTTAAAAATTCTTTCATTTCTGATTAATGGAAATCGTATATCAAGTTTGCCGCCGATGAAACAAATTTTGTTACAGATAATTTAAAGACAATGCCGAAAAGATGGATTTTGTATTACCCGTGAGCACAAATATCATTATATCTTTGGAACTACTCAACAGATATTAAAATTCTTTCAATTCTTCAAGTGTATAAAGCGTGCACAAACTTTGCCGATGACGAAACCTATATTATCGCTGATAATTTCAAGACAATGCTTTAAATATTAGCGAAAAACATGATATAGTTTTACCAGCGTGCACAAATTTCCTTATAACTTTGGAACCACTGAACCGTTTTTAAGGAAACACAGCCCAAAATTTGACCAGGTGATGTAGCTACAAAAAAAAAAAAAAAAAAAACGCTTGAAAATCAGATCAGCACTTCTCGAGTAATGCGTTAAATATTAATCGAAAAGATAGATTTTGGATTACCCACGCGCACAAATATCATTATATCTTTGGAACTACTGAACAGATTTTTAAAATTCTTTCAATTCTGATTAGTGTATAAATCGTGTTCCAATTCTGCCGCAGGCAAATGTATGTCGTTGATAAATCAAAAAAAATGCGTTAAATATGAATTTAAAATATGGATTTGGTTTGACCCGCGCGCTAATTATCGTTAACTTGTTCTAAAATTAAACTAGTTCTAAAGTTTTAATTGACATTATAACTTACTAGAACTATTGAATTAGAACTATTGTCACTAGAACTATTGAACCGATTTTAAAAGACAACCGTAAACCTGACCAGGTGATGTAGCTAAAGATATAAATAAAAAACAAAACGCATGAAACTCGAATGAGTAATTCTCGAGTGAAAAGCGAACATACGGACAGACAAACTGACAGGAAGACGTTACATTATATGTATATAGAAGTTTATTATTTTCTATTTATTATAGGAATTATTTTATATGTAAGAGATGTTGTTAATTTTGACCAACCTGCATATGAAGACAGAAACTGTCTAAATGCGTTACAATTAACTTGTAAATTGGTCGTTTTTTATGTCCCATACACAGTATGGCCTATAAACAGTGGCAAAATTTTGCGACCCTGGAAAATTGAAATAAACTGGCCTCGTAGGGTCAATAGCCGGCCATATTGGATCAAGGACCAGCCCCATTGATCCAGGGATCGGTCCTATTGAGATCGGCCCACCGGGAAATTGCCCAGGGTCCTGACGAGCCAGTCCGCCACTGCCTACATGCATACGTTAGTTAGTTAAAAATTTTGGCGCACAGCTGCAAAGGCTATTGCGCCTAACGCAGCCCATCTAAATGATCCATACGCATACGCTTAAAGCTATTATTATTAGTTAAAATACTAGCTAAATCATCTTTAAAACCTAACTACTAATGACAAAAACCTATTATTGCATTAAACCTGACGTTCATATATTTGTACATTCACAGATTATCGTGAATAAAACTGTGTAATAATCAAATGAAACCGGCCGGCATGAAAGCCATTAGTTTATAAATTATTGTGTAGAGCAGGACAGATGGAAAACGTAGCATTTCCATTGAAATAATTGTCTCTTGGTAATACTATTAATAAAAGAAGGGTGAATAACGAGGGTACGCCAATAAAGATGTAATTTAAGAGTTTGAAGAAGCATAAAAATAATTAGTAATGGAACATGAAAACATCTGATCTCGTTTAAATCAGAATATAAGTCTTTTAACTCTCATCTTTCAAGATAAAGGATGTAAAACAAAGGGTTATATTATAATTGGAAATTCATTGAAAGCTATTAGTACTATGATACAGTGGTTTTAAAACTGTGATTTGCGGAGGCGTGGGCGTCTAACCACACGGTGCATTAACAAATGGTGTTAATTTGTATTAATTTATAACTCATTATATATGAAGGGTCAGAGGGAAAAACGATGATAGTCCATTTTTAGACAAAAGTGAAATATTAATGCCATCTGTTAGCTTGTGATCAAAACTATCTATATCTACAACGATTAAGGAGGAAAGCCAATGTGAGTCCAGTAAAAAACGCATTCAAAGATATGCACTAAGGGGGAAGAACGATAAAAGTCCCGTGCGTAGGGAGAAAAATGATGAAAGTCCTGAATGATGAAGAATGGAGGGAGGTAATAAGACATTGCAGAATAAAGCTTTCACCATTTCATGTCATTGATTGCGATCAGACTTTCTTCAAGACATGGACAGAATTTTTGAAACCTCTTTATAAGGTTAAATGTCCATTCTCCACTAGGGTTGTGCGATGCCTCAAAATTCTGCACAATGAATAATAAACTAGAACAGGGGTCGGCAACCTGCGGCTCTTTTAAAAAAAATTGTGGCTCTTTGAAAATTGGCTGGTTTTTATTTTAATATAATTTATTTTTGAATTTTCAACTTTCTGCCTGTACTATACAGGTTTTGTATTGTTTAAGATGTTTTACGGTGCAATTCTCGCCCGGTAACTCCTCGAATTACTACATATTACCTTTTAAAAGAAGTAATTTGTTTCGAAAAAAGTTATCTGTATTTGTGAATGATTTACGCGCAGAAACATTTTTACATTTTATTAATTTACAAAAACATAAAGACAATAACAACGTTATTCATGCAAATTTTGCACAAACTATTGTTACCATGCAAAAAGCTTTTGGAAAAAGATGTAAAGAGTTTAGAAAATATAAAGCTACACTAGCTTTTTTAAAAAACCAATTGAAGCAGATATGCAGCAATTACATTTATCACCATTCCCATTGATTAATCAAGCGCAATTTGATCTTCAATTATTGGATTTGAAATCCTAAGATTTATGAAATAATATATTCTTAAAACTTAATTCTGAACTGGAAAGTTTAGAAAGAGAAAAGTGCATTTTATCTTCTCAGCATAAGTGGACCGAAATTCACAATCTTCAAAATGTAGATAAAGTTCTTTTCGAAGCTTGGAACCGTCTTCCAGAATCGTTCAATCATTTAAAAAATTATGCTTTTGGACTATTGACAATTTTCGGATCCACATATTACTGTGAGCAAGTCTTTTCACATATGAAATTAATAAAGAGTCAGTTAAGAAGTAATCTACCTGGCCTGAAACTTGAGTGCTGCCTTAAGTTAAAGATTACTGAATATTCACCAAATCTTGAAATTTTATCGAACACTATGAAGGAGCAATCGTCATATTAAAAAAAAAAATCAGCTGGGTGACCACCACAGGACCGACCGCATTCACAAAGTACTTGCATAAAATTCATTCTAGCAGCAGAGTAGAAATAACTTGGCCTAATATTTTCTAACAGAGATATTATTTATCATGACCATGGAAACGTTACATATAAGTATGAAAAAATATACTTTTTTCAAATTTTTTTCGTTTTATCAAAGAATATCTCAAATAAAAGTTGTTAGCTATTGCTTTTATAGCAACTCTTATTAATTTTTTTTTTTCGAAATATTTTTCTGTTATGAAATATTCGCAAAAATCTTAAAATCGACACGAATAAACTTCCATTTCTAGTTAACCAATTTTTACCAAAAGTTGATCAACTTGTGCCATTGATGTCAAAAGCTTAAACATGAAGTTTCATAAAAATCTTTTTAGCCGAATTTGCTCTGCACGTGTACACAGACAGACGGACGGACAGACAGACAGACAGACAGACAGAAGGACAGACAGACAGACAGAAAGACAGACAGACCGAAAGACAGACAGACCGACAGACATCATGCTTAAAATAGTCAAAACGTTATGTAGGGACCTCAATTCGTGGAGATCCTCGAAATCTCGAAATGTCAAAATCGGTATGATCACAATACCTCCCTTATATATGTATATTGGCGGTCGGTAAAAACTTATATTGACTGTCTCAACACAATCTCGATCATATACAATTGTCTTAATAACAATAACATAGAGTGAGATAGAATGCTACAAAATATCACATGTGTATACAGACAACCGAAGGTAACCCAGGACTGCGTAGTCGGAACAAAATCACGTGTTTCTCCGAAAGTAATCGAAGATTTAATGTTCACGCGATTATTGCAGATAAGCGGATATTAAATTTTATCCGCATCCGCAGAAAAGTTGCGGATATCCGCTGATTTGCAGGGCTCTACCTATAACTCAGGGGTTTCAAACTCATTTCAGTCCCGGCCCATTTTTCTAACAAGTAAAATTGATGTGGGCCGCACGATATGTATACCTCAACCGTGGCGGATGGAACCAAGGTCTGCACAGAGAGAGAAAGCGAAAGAGAAATACACGAAATGCGTAACTAAATGTGTCCCCACTACTATTTTTCAGACAGTCTCATGCGCATCCAATTTTTGTAAGCCATGGAAGGAAGTAAAGGAATAACATTAAAATTATAACAATTAAACAGCAGTTGCACCAATAAATTTAAACTGCACGGATAGTGAAAAATGATGGAAAAATTTCCCCCATAGCACCCCCTAGGGGGATATGCACGAAGTTGGACCCTCACTAAAACCTTCCTCGGATTATTTTGCCCCCTGTACTAAATTTGGTGAAAATCGGTCTATTCATTTGGATTTGCATAAAGGACAGACCAACAAACAAGCAAACAAACAGAAATTGATTTTTATATATAAAGATTAAATCAGGACATCTCAACAGAGAGCTAAAGTTGGGATCTTCCGCTAAATTTGGGATGGTTGTCATCCGGTATTGAACTCTTTAATACCGTAGAATCTTATGGTTTATTTACTCAACTATTTATAGATTATGTTTCACAATAAATGAAGTGCAAAGTTTTATTTTATTATTTATTAAACTTGTGATACAAAGTATAAATCAATATTTTGACATAACATGTACTGACATAAAATGATATATTATTAAAAATATACGAAGTAATGCAGAAAATGTGTATTTCATGCACTTAATCAACATGTAGGCAATTAAATGTTAATAGGTACTGATCAAAGACTTGTATTGTGTCAAATA
Source organism: Liopterus haemorrhoidalis (assembly GCA_963971575.1). Taxonomy (NCBI): domain Eukaryota; kingdom Metazoa; phylum Arthropoda; class Insecta; order Coleoptera; family Dytiscidae; genus Liopterus; species Liopterus haemorrhoidalis. Next base: position 61,376,080 of record OZ020611.1, read on the forward strand.
TTAATATGCAACATGTTAATATATTATTCATTGTACAACCATTATTAAAATGTTAATTGCTAATTTTATGCAAAATTTAATTTCAGGAGTGAAGAATATAAAATTAGTGATGGTGAAGAAGAGTTGCGTGATAAATTAACAAGATTAACAAACAATCAGTTAAATTAAATGTAGCTTTAATGCAGCTATTTTGTGCCGTACACAATAACCTTCTAGTCATTTTCTACAGGTATCAAGATAGAGGGAACAGGCTTTTTGATAGACAGGATAGAGGGAACAGGAATATTGCTACGTGTGAGCAAGTTGGTAAAATAAATTTAATTACTAAACAATCAAATGGTTGTACAAAAAATTTCCAGAACAAACCAGAAGTACATGATGATATCAAGGTTATAGAGCTAAAGTTATTTATTCCTCTAAGAGGCTGTTATGGAAAGGATACAAGAAGGCTATATGAGATGGACATTAAGGTAGACAGAACGACACCAGGATATATTGTGAGAGAGAAAATGAAGAGGGAAAAGATGAGAGTGATTGCCGGAGCGACGGCAACGAAATATGAAGAGAAAGTCAGAAAGGAAGAGAATAGAAAAATACGAAGAGAATGCTGGGAAGAAAGAATGAAGGAAACACAAAAAGACAAATTGTCGGCAATGGGAGAGACAAGAAAAGAGTGCTTTTAGTTAGTTAGTTAAAATTTTTGGCGTACAGCAACAAAGTCTATCTGGGCAAAGCCAGAGGACAAGCTCTGCAGAATGTGTAAGGAAGAAGAGGAAACTATAGAGCATTTAGCCAAGAGATGCAGAGAGATAGCAGTCTGGGAGGAAGAGATAAAGGAACTAATGAGTGAGGAAGACAAGGGAGAGAGTTGGACGAGAGAACTGGAGGTAAAAAGCAAGAAGATTGGAGAGGGAATCCGGAATGAGAATAGAAAGAATTAAAGGACACCGGAGGAAAAACAGGGAAATTAAATGAAACAATATTGTAAAGATCCATATTAAATGTTATTTTATTGCTTCGTAATTATTATTAATTATTATTAATTATTATTAAAATTAAAAATTTATTTGCAATATTTGAGGCAAAAGATAATAGATGAATGTGATTTAATTCGTAGGAAAGTCTTGGCAAATGTGACTCAGGGTTTGGAATTGTTTATTTTAACAACCGAATTTCCCTAACGACTTTTTTTTTTAATTATTTAGATCTAACCACATAAAAACTTTCATTCAAATATATAATTGTGTGGTCACCTTTCAAATTACTATTATTGAATCAAATAAAACGTATGATGCAGGTCCTCTATTTGACGATAAATTGAAATTTGACGCTGACGCAACGAGGAAGGAAGGGGAGTTTTTCTTGTCATTAGGTTTTTTGTTAGATTTGTTAGTTTATTAGTTCACAGATGTCAGAGCAGTTTACAGAGTATGTGACGTCAATTTAAAGCGAAATAACAGCATATGACTTATATGCGGGTATACGCAAATAATTATAATTGAAATTTTTAAGGACCCATATATGCCCATCTGACTGACACCCGCAGGATTTAAAATTTAATTATAGCTAGGGTTTTAAATAATTTAATGCATTCTTCCACATTTGAAATAGCTAATGTATTAATATTCAAAATAATGACACATTTTGCATCCCTAAAAATTAAAACTAACGACTTACTGTACATATAAAATAAAGGGTAATTTGTTGCCAGTAGATTAGTTTAAAAATCAACACGCGTAATATCTTTAACTCTATTGTCTTTATTTTAATGCATTAGAACAATTGTAAAAGATTGTGATCAGAGGTGGGATTACGAGTGGGATAGAATTCTATTCTATTATTCTTCTTCTTGTAATGCCGATCTGGTTTGGATGTTGGCTATCATATTGGCAGTTTTCACTTTGTCTTCGGCTGCCCGGAAAAGATCTATTGAGGTAGCTGAAAATCATTGGCGTAGATTCTGCAGCCAGTATATCTGAGGTCAACCTAATCCTCTTCGACCATATACCTTGCATTGCAATATTAGTTACAGTTAGTCGCTGTTTCTTATTATGTGTCCATGTTATTCTAGTTTTCTCTTCTTCACCGTAAACAGTACTTCTGGCTCTTTTCCCATTTTTTCCAGGAGTTTTTTGGAGACACGCATTCCGTCCATAATACTCTCAGAATGCGGTGATAAGTCCACAACTGGAAATTCTCTAAATTTTTAGATCATCGTCCATGTCTCTATGCCACTAAAATAATTGGAAAGACGTAGCACATTAATAGACACTTGTATTTTAACTTGAAGATTTAAACCATGAGAGCAGAATATTTTCTTCATCTTGATTAACGCTGCTCTGGTTATCTCAATTCTGTATCTAATTTCAAGAGTGTGGTCCCATTTATTGCCAATTGTGCATCTAAGATATTTATATTTAGTGACTCGTTCAATACGTGTATTATTAATTATAAGTTGCTCAGGTGTTAAGGACTGCCTACTTATAACCATGAAATTAGTTTATTTCGTGTTCAGTGACAGGCCATATTCATCACTCGTCTTTGTTACCTTTTCCATTAATGTGTGCAAACCTTCAGCATTTGTATAATTTCCTGTAGCTCCTAATTGGAGCAAATACCCCTAAGAAGCATCGCCATCTGGATCTATTATTTACAAGGGCCTTAATTTCCGGCTAAGATTTTCCCATCCATCCAGCTTCTTAAGAAATGGGCCTGCACCAGATAACTACAGGTCTACCTCTTCTTCGCGGTCTCCGAGGGTTCCATCCAAGTGCCTGATTGGACAAGTATTGTCAAGCTTCCTCAGTGTGTATCCTATCAACTTCTATTTCCGGGTCATTATTTCTGTGGCAATTGGTTTTTGGCTCGCTAGTCTGCTTATAGATTTCTCCTGACTATAAATTAAAGGGTACAAGGAAAAAGAAGGCATGCTTGTCGCACACCACGCTGGATCTCAATGGCATCCGTATTCTGACATTTGATTCCAGTTTCTTCTATAGTGGACAAAAAACACAATTGTTTTTGAACAACCGCCAACGAAATCTTTTTTTTTTTTTTGTCATAAATAGAACAGAATTCTATTCGTCGTAATCTCATTACTAATTATATTATTATTATTTTTTTTTATTACTTTTATTTTTCAATATAAGTTTAAACTTATTCTTAACTTCTCAAACTTTGTCTAGCAATGCTTCAGTGGCATTATTTTATCTTACTTTCACTATGTCCTCGAAATATCTTTTTACTACCACTGTCAATTCGTTCTGTGAAGAAAAATTGCTTGTTATCAAGAATTTCTTTGAGGACTGTGAATATTTGGAAGTAAGATGGAGCTTAATAAGATAAATTACGTAGAAGGTCAACAAATCTTACTTCATTTTAACGATGTTTTATCATAGAAAGTAAATGCACTTCAATGGAAAACTGTATTATCCTGATAAAAATGATTTCTCATGATCTTTTTTGTTCAGTTTAGAAGTTTGAAAGATAATGCATCAGTGTTATCCCTTAACATTCCCGAATATGGGCCATAATCTTTCCTGTAGGTAAAATGGATTTTGCCTTTTTTTGTGGAGAATAAATATGCTTCCATTGTATTGACTGTTATTTTATTTCTGATATCAGTGGTCAATGAGGATAAAAAGAACCGAATTGTGACAACATTTGGGAAGGAAAATAAAAAGCTCGACCAGTGGGAAGATGTAGCAGTAGATAAGAGATCAATAAACTAAAGATTTAACAAGTATTGGTATAAAATATGTATATACGGCAGGACGTGACACTTAACTGATCAAAATTAAGGACTTATATGAGTAAGGTTTGAAGATAAATCAACTGACAATGCCCAAGAGGAGAGAAAGAAAAAATGATTTAACAGCTTATCTCATTATTTCCCAGACCTAGGTAAATGTAGTTTTTCCTCAGAACACACACTGTGCGGTCTGTGTTTTGCCTGCAATGAGTAAAAAAGGCTTGATAAGCGGTTTTAGATAATTCAGAAAAAAGTCTGAGACGCAGTGGTTTACTTGCTAATATATTTCATTCAAAACTTTGGACGTTAACTTGATTCTTACCATTCAGCTATAACAGCCCCTTTTTGAAATCCGGATATCACAGTGAATAATATTATTAATAAATATAACTTAAAATAAAGGGTGATACAATTTGGACTCTAGGATTTGTTTTTTGAATAAAACAAATTTCGAAAAATCCTAATTTTATTGTTATTAGCATAAAGTACAGACTTGGTAATTATTTATGAAATATGATGTCGGCCAAATGCCCTCCACGACTCCGCTGACATGATACCATTCTTTTAGCGAAGTTTTCCGTAATCGTTTCCAATAAATGCGGTTCGATTTCAGCAATTGCACGTCTGATGTTCTCTTTTAGTTCTGGAATCGTAGCAGGCTTGTTGACATAGACCCTTTCCTTCAAATAGCACCAGAGAAAAATGTCTATTGGGGTTAGATCGCAACACTTCGCTGGCCAATTGATGTCGCCCCTCTGAGAGATAACATGACCAGGAAATATGGTTTGAAGTAAAGTGAGCGTTTCACGTGCTGTGTGACATGTGGTCCCATCCCGTTGAACCCACATGTCATTTAAGTTCAAATCGTTGGTTTCATTGAAAAAAAAAGTTGTTTAGCATCTCCCGATAGCGTACACCATTGAAAGTAACAGCGTTACCAGATTCGTCTTCAAAAAAGTACGGGCCAATGATTCCTCTAGCCCATAATGCACACCAAACAGTGCATTTTCGTGGATGTATTAGTTTTTCTTGAATAGCATCTGGATTTTCACTACCTTAGATGCGACAATTTTGGAGATTTACAAACCCATTCAAAAGAAAATGAGCTTCATCGCTCCATAAGATTTTTTTTGCAAAAATCAGCATCAACTGTGTTTTCTAAAACCCAATTCACAAATGTACGGCGTTTCTGGTAGTCCGCTGCTTTCAGTTCTTGCGTCAGTTGTCAATTTTACATGCCTTTAAATGCAGGTCTTTTTTTAAAATTCGTTGAGTAGTGCCATATGAAAGATTCAATTGCTGTGAACAGTGACGGATTGACGTGCTTGGTTCTTCTTGCACACTGTCATGTATACGAGCAATATTTTCACCTGAACGATCTCTGCGTTGATAGCAAACTCTTGGTATATCAATAAGCATACCACTTGTTTCAAATTTTTGCAGTAGTTCACAAATTGCACGCTCACTTGGAACATTATTCAGTCTAAAAAGTGGTCGAAGTTTTCTTCGCGTAATCGTAAGTGATCGCCTGTTTTCATAATAAACTTGCACGATATTTATGCGTTGCTGCACAGTATACTGCGCCATGATGAATTTGCAATTTGTGTTTAGATATCAATTTTAAAAATTGATGTGAAGTGTGAATTTTCACACATTGCAGGGTTTTGCAGGTATATAATAAGTGAAGGCGGCATGCGAGTGTGTAGGACAAATTTTGCTTTGTAGTAACCACGGCAAAATGAACGATCTTTTTAAAATAATTTATCGTCTGTTAATCTCAGAGCTTTAAAAACAAATTTTATGTTAAAATATTTTTTTGTTAATTTTAATTCGAATACCTAGTAACCATTATTTAGGTTTCTAAATAAGTGCAGTATTTTTTTTATATAATAAGGTTCATTAAGATTTTGAAAATTGGGCCTATGGCTTTCATTAGTTGTCTTAAATCATACGCTCCGCCCCTCTGGCTTCGTATAAATGACACATAGAATGAAAATATAATTCCAATTGGTTATTAAATTTACGCTCTTGAAAATTAAATTCAAAATGTGCTAAAATATAACTAGAATTTTAACAAATTAATTTAAACAAAATAAATATGAAAAATAAAAACAAAAAATAAAATTGACTCCACAAGCCAGGAACGTGTAGTGAATAACGATCCTGTGTAGTTGTCGCGCAACTGAGCCACTAGACCACTAAATGCTTATCAACTTAGTGTGTTATAAGAGTATAACATGTATGCATCGTCAACCAAAAAACACAAAAAATGCGTTATTTTCCGAAAACATAATCTGATCAAAAATTCCTGTTGTACTATTCCGGTTCACACCAATATACATTACTTAGAATTTTTTCACATTTTTAGTTTAAACCATCTGGGCTACAGGTGCACAATTTTGGCAAAAATCGTCTCAAAATAATTTATTTTGCAAAAATAAAATTTTGATCGTTAATCCACGTACTAAGGGCTTTCATTTGATACCCTACTCAGAATTTTAAAAAAATATTTTTTTTTTCGATGAGCTCATATTTGTTTATATTTTTAGAGGGATATGTTTTTTAGATGTTTTAGTATTTTTCCTATGTGCGGGTCAAAAAGTTGTACAAGCATGCCAAATTTCAACTCTCTAGGTTTAGCCGTTTGGCTACAATTTTTACCGAACAGACAGACAGACAGACAGACCTACAAAACCCTAAAAATGCAAACTTCCAACATTCACTGAACGAAAATGGCGCGCAATTCAAATCCCGCAGTGCAATTTGGATCACCCTTTACATGTACATATGTAAATAGTATTTTTACTTTGACCGTCAAAACTCATCGTTTTTTCCATGTCCAGCCTTCTGTTAATATTCATATGATACTCAATGTTCCCAACAGCATAATTTTAAAGGTACTAAAAGAAGATTAAGCATTATATTTAATAGCAACGCTTTCCTTAATCTTATTTTATAAATATCATAATTTTTAATGTACCATATAAAACATTTAGAACTTAAAGAGGTGAATGCTTTCAAATATCTCGGTAGCATATTTGCACCGAAAAGCACGGACGATGACGAATTACTGAAAGAATATCTTTAGCTACTGCTAAGGATGTTCCGATACTACTGATACGATACCAGTATCGATATTTTTCATTCGATATCGCGATTTTACTATCGATACTAATCTTCCGATACTTTATTAATATTAGTATATTTGACCCAGTATTGTATCGAATCGTTTTTTTTTTTAACAATATCGTATAATTTATATTTATACACACATAAATATGTGATTAAATTTTTTAAACACTTCCAAAAATTGTAATCTGGTGAAAACTAGTAGCTCGTAGTATCGTAGTAACTACGATATGAAGACAGTCTTCCGTAACTTATATAAAATTAATCAAAAATTCTTGTCTGTAGTAGTGACGTCAGTTCCTTCAGAGCGCTTATTTTCGAAAGCAGTCGCTCCTCTGTATGCAGAGACAGAAATAGGCATCTGGGCAAAAGGCTTACTAAACTGCTTTTTCTCGGTGCTTGCAATGAAGAGGTATGGAGTGTTTAATTAAAATTTAAACAATCACTCAGATCTATAGGCGCCATTGCCTTACCATTTTTTAATACCAACCTGACATGTTATTTATTATTTTCTAAAAAAATGGTCGCCATTTAGAAATAGTTAAAATTAAATTATGGTATTTTGATATCCTTGTAAAATTGAATTAATGGAAAAGTTGAAACAATTTCCGCTGGAACCGGAAGCGATACAAAATTCTTATTAGAGTCCTTAAATAGACCCTTTTGTCTAGTTTAACTTTTCTTCTGAAGAATTTTTTGTATCTCTTAAACTAAAGGATTTATTCCCGGTGCGGCGTTTCAAACAAACACCCTGTATACACTTTCCGTAAACGTTGATATTATGTTGCTTTTTATGAAGTAAGTTGCAAGTTAAAACGTTGTGTCCATTATTACGTCAAATTATTCACAAAATGTTTAACATAAATATAACATTCGACTTTAGTGTCAAAGATAATTTTATCATTGTTATAACTTAAAACAAATAACTACTAATTACATGAAATGTCTGATAACATTTTTCAGTTCTTCTAAAAATAAACACTCGTGATCTTGGAAATACTTTAAAAGATAAATTTTTGTTTACTATGACGTTTATTTTAAAAGACATCTTCTATGTTTGTTTCTGTATTTTAACTCTCTTCCTAGAACTTTATTCGGAAACGTCGAAGCTGTTTTTAGTCGGAAATATATGAGTTTTTCCCGTATTTTAAACAAACACTTTCCGTCAAAGTTTTAGAATAAATTGATTTTCCATATGTTTTCTCAGAAAAGCTTGGAGCAATAAATTATACTGAGCTATGTTAATGCATTACCTGGCCAACAGCAGTGTTATTTTTATTGAATTTTACCTAATTACTAAGCAGAATCAACACTGACATAATGTTAAATTTCTTTACAATAATAATTATTTTCTTATCTTATTCCACTTATCAATGGAGCCCGCGTAAAATGATCTTATCGGTTAAATACAGGATGTTTTTGGAAACTGTTTAAGCATTGTTAACTTCTTAATTGTAATTGATACGAAGGAACACCCAGTATTTTTTAGTCTATCAGTCTAGAAAATCAATTTTCCTCGAATAAATCATTAGGGCAAGGCATTATGGCTGTAAATCCAATATTAAAAAAGTTATTTAGACTTGAAAAGTTATTGAAACTTATGATTTTTAGTTGATTTTCAAGCTAAATTTGCCCCATCATTTTATTAGTTTATCTTTCATGAGACGTGGTACATACATGGAGCTTTCTAGTTTGCTCGATAGGATCCAGTTGATACACCTCATCGACTTTCCTTATTACAGTAGAGTCTCGCTTATCTAACCTTCGATCATTCGACATTCCAGATTATCCGACCATAGTCAAAAAGTAACATCTAATGCCGATTTTAAGAACATTTTTCATTGGCAGAAGTGAAAATTGTTTAAATCCTGCAATTATAATGTTTAAATCACAGTATTGTGTGTGTATAAAACAAACGTACATTTAAATTCATACAAAATCAGTGGGATTCTAAAAGTTTGCGTTAAGTCACTACAAGGGTTAACGTTAGGTCACGGCGATTTTTATTGAATTGCGATTCTGAACGAAAGTTTCCGTGCACATTAACGCTGAAAGTTGGAGTGACTTGACGCCAGTTAAATCGCAGCGTTGAGAGATAGCTTGTACTCGGGAGTATTATGTAAGAAATGCGTTAAAATTAGCGTCAGGTTAATATTTTTGCAGTTACGTTGAATTTTAACAGGAGTATTTATTTAGTCAAATGCCAAGAGAATCTTAACCTAATATTTCGGTGTTGAATTAAATATTCTGTGGCGAAATTTATTTTAAAAATGGAACAGAAATTTTTGGTTCTGTGATACTCATTATCGGTTTCCACAGTGTATTAAATAAAAATATAACTTTATTCAACTTTTATTTAGCCAATTTATATACTACATTGTATTATAACAGTTTATCTAGTTTTTGAATAAAATGTGAATTATATGTTCATTTTATTTTTAAAAAGGTGTTCAGTGATATTAATTATTAAATAATTAATTGATTTATTACCTTATTTCTACCCTGGAATAACACTGTTGGGATCGTCATTATCAATCTCATCAATTTTTTCTTCAAATAATACACCATTAAAATGTACTGCGATATTTTGAAACACGGCGGAGGCATAAGTGAAGTTTTGTAGCTTTCAGATGATTATAATTTTAAGTTCAGTGTCTCAACAAAAACCAAAACTGCCCTCCAATACTCCATTTACTTCCTTTCTATACAATTACTTAAACTTGCGTCTGGGTTACTTGTATAACAAAAATTATGAAGCGTCATTCTTATCTCTACTGTAAAGAATTCACTTTAAAAAGTAATAGAAAGTTGATTAATATTCCTACCATCTTGTGTTTTATTAATTTTTTTTTTTTAATAACATGACATTTACTTAAATAGGATCGGACATTTTTGCAAACTAAACACCAGCGTTAACTTTTAAAGCCACCGTTTTAGTAGGCGCTTATTGTAGAACGTTAACTGGCTATTTTAACGCCGCCGCGCTATAATTTTAACACATATATGTTTAGCGAATAGCATTTAGGTTAAAAATGGTGTTAAAAAAATTAACGTCAGTTTCTGACGCTAAGATTTTAACATCATGCTTAGAGAATAGACCTGACTAACATTAACATATTCTAGCCTCTAAAATTCTAGATTCGAAGTTATAATATAATTAAAATGACATCAATATTTATTAAATAACGCATCTGACTGCATATTCTACTACATATTACATAAAAAAAGTAGTAAGCAATAAACATCTTTATAGAAAAATTATTTTATTGAATAAAATCACGTTGAGCAAAAATTCTAAAAATTTCTTAGGAACGGGGGAGGTAAAATTTAAATTTTGTAAAATAAACCACCCCGGGGTTGCTTATGTAAAAATTTTAAAAATCACTTGAGGACAAGGGGGCGAAAAATCAAAATATTAACGGGAACCAGGGGTAACATTTTTAAAAATCATTGGGAAGAAGTACAAAAAAATATACTTGAAGATAGGGGAGGTAAAAATTCAGAAAATAAGTTGGGTGCAAGGGGGGACATAAATTCTAAAAATCACTAAAACCGTGACAAAACTTAAAAACAAATCACTTGAGAATCGAGTGCAGAAATTCAAAATATCACCTGGGGGTGGGAGCTAAAATTCAGAATATCATTTGGTGATGGCGAGAGACAGAAATTCAATTTATCAAATTGGGGAGACAAAAATTTAGTATCTTCTGTTGAACACTACAATAGAATAAATATAGGGCAGCAATTATAAAAATTAATACAATTATAAATTATATAAATAAAATTTATTTTTATATTTTCTATAATAATCATAAAAGAAGTATGTACTAACTGGATTGATAATAAATAGACAGATTGAATTATTTCAACTGTCAGGAAATACTCTTATTTGATTGGCTAAATGTATTAAATGTACAAAGATCTACAGAACGTATTAATGTTGACGTGAATTAACTGTGCACAGGTTACTCTGAGATTTGAGAATACCGATTTGATATTTGATCGTAACTATGGTGAAAGTTATTTAACATACATGTAACTTAACGCCAGCCTTCAGAATTCCACTGCTTGTGTGAAAATATAACACGTCGCTCAATAAGTCTCCGGTCTAACTAAGAAAACCATTTTTTTTTATTAGAAATTTGACTTAATTCGTCAACATACTCTCTTTCAAGAGTGATAAATTCATTCCAAAACTCCTAAAATTAAAAAAATTAAAAATAATTAATTAATTTAAATCCAGCATACCAATCAGTAATAGTTGATTTGCCTGGTGCAGAGTCTATATAACGCTTATTAAGCCAGTGTTTTGCTTCAACTGTATTTTTTTCCATCAAAAAACAATGTTTAATCAACACACGAAATTCTTTTTTATCCATTGTTTTGAAAATTACAAAACTGGAGTCACTAAAACCACTGTAACCTCTAAACTAATTGTCAGAATGTCATGAAATTTTCACACGTATCGTTTGAAAGTTAGTACTGTCCAGAAATCATATGGGTCTGTCAACAGTGTTGCCATATATATGTCAGACCGGAGACTTATTGAGTGAAGTGGTATTTCTGTAGTAGCATTATTCATAATTTTCGGTTGTCTGACATCCTGCAATATCATTTAATTCGGATAATGGGGCCTCTGCTTTACTTAATCTAGTACTGCATTGAGCAAAATAGGAGAAAGCGAACATCTTTGCCTGACACCCACACACACACACACGCATGCACGCACGCACAGCTCTCTCTAAAAAACCTTGTCTACGCTACAATTTACCCTTTTGTAAGATATTGTCATCTCTATCTTGTTGTATGCTGTAGAGGTGTAAACGGTCACGAAAGCAACAAGAAAAAACTGGAAGCATTCGTGATGTGGACATACAGGAAGATCCTTCAACTTGTCTCAATGGATAGTGTCGTAAAAACTGACAAATAGATGGGAAATTGGACTCAGATTATATTTATTATTAAAAAGGGAACCTCGAATATCTATGTCACATCATGCGAAATCCGAAATGAAACCTAATTCAGAACATCATGCAAGGCAAAAAGTGGGGACTCGAGGATCTTAGAGAAGAAGAAGAAGAAGCTCTTAACTCAATAACTAGAGGCAGTGGTATGAAACTAGTATTGCGGAGCTACGAGGGTTACCTTTTAGGTTTTTACAAACGACCCCTAAATGGCAATACTGAAATGTGTCATTACTATATTCTTAAAATTTGGCACTTGTTATTGTGAAATCAGTGGCAGCTTATAAATTGACCGTGTAGTTTGCTGACAGTGAGCGTTTAAAAAAAAAGTTTGTAAAAAATGGATATTACTCGTGAAGGTTTTCGTTGGATGAATTTTTACGATTTTAGTAAACGCCCAACTCAACAACTATGCATAGATTCGCTTCGTTCATTTTTTGGTAATGAAGCACCATCAGAAAAGAATGTATAAAATTGGTTTGCAAAATTTCGCCGTGGTCGTGCGTCCGTCAGTGATGAATCTCGTGAATGTCGACCAAAATCGGTTGTGATTCAAAAAAACATCGATGATGTGCGCAAAATGATTGAAGAAGATCGGCTTACCGTGAGATAGAGGCATCCTTTGGCATATCGCAGACTGCAATACATTTGATTTTGCATGAAAATTTAGCTGTGAAAAAGATCTGTTCCCAATGGATTCCGCATAATTTGACCGAAGCTCAAAAAAAGGTTCGCGTTGATTGGTGTAATGGAATGCTAAAAAACAAAAAATCAAGATAGGCACTGCCAAATCCGTATACAACATTGTGACAAGTGACGAAATTTGGATTTACTCATATGAACCGGAAACTAAGCAACAATCCACTGTTTGTATCTTCCAAGATGAACCGAAACCCCCAAAAGTTGTTCGTTTACGAAGCACTTCCAAGAAAATGATCGCTTGTTCTTCAGTTGTACAGGACATGTCGGAACCATTTCTTTAGAGGATCGGAGAACAGTTAATGCTGAATGGTATACAACAGTTTGATTGCCAGAAGTCATCGACAAAATTAGGAAAAACAACCAAAAAAGTCGCGTCATTCTTCATCATGACAATGCAAGCTCCCACACAGCACGTCAAACAATTGATTATTTGAAGGAGAAAAACATCGAATTAATGTCTCATTGCTCGTATTCACCTGATTTATCCTCTATAGTCTATCTCAGAAAGAGCGATAGTAATAAATCTTTTTGTCAGGTAGTTACCAGTGGCGTGCACATTTTAAACACGTTTAAATTGGTTTTGTGTATTTCTATATTACTATTTATCATTTTATTAAACGCACGCCTGTGACCATATTTATCATATCATTAAACGCATGCCTGTGACCATATTTTTCTTCAAAATTTTAGGGTAACATTTTTATGATCTATTGTGTTTAACCCTGGTTCGTATTCCCATATAAGATGCGCGGCACATTCGGTTGTTTCTTAACATTATTTCGTTTCGAACTATTAATATTTTGTGTGCCGCTCCTCTGTGAAAAAACAATAACTTTTTACAAATAATAAATTTTATTACTATCGCTCTTTCTGAGATCGACTATAACGGCTTTTGTTTTGTTCCCAAGTGTCAAACAAAAAATGCGTAGACAGCGATTTTTATCACCTCAAGAAGCTGTTGAATCCTTCGCAAACTATGTTTTTGAGATACCAACTTCAGAGTGGAAAAAATGTTTCGTGAATTGATTTGAACGCATGCATAAGTGTATAAATCTTAAAGGCAAGTATTTTCAAAAGTAATAAAACAGTTTGTAAAAAAAAAATTTTTTCTTTCTTAGTTTTTGTAAAAACTTAAAAGGTAGCCCTCGTATTAAGTCCATTCTACATTATACTTTTTTCAATACTTTTTTCAATACTATCCAACTCTGACGTCATTTCAACTTTTGATACTACAGAATATAGTGGGGGAAAAAAATAAGAGACAGTGATAAATTTTATATATTCCATCTCTTATTACTTTTCATTGCCAACTTAAAAATTTTTAGTAAGTATTTTTAAAAAGTACAGAACTGTCAATCAAAAATTTGACCGGGGGTAGTTTTGGATGACAGTTCTGTACTTTTCAGTCGTACCAACACCAACTTTTTAGTTTTTGTTTATAATTTAACTTTTAGTAGTTTATTAAGTTGATAAGAAGTTTATTTAGATCATATAATTAAATATAAACTTAGCACAATTAAACAATATTTATAAATTGGTTTACTATAACCAAATTGTTGTCTGCCATCTGAACCTAAAAATTTTTAAGTTGGCAATAAAAAGTAATAAGAGATGGAAGATATAAAATTTATTACTGTTTCTTATTTTTTTCCCCCACTATATTCTGTAGTATCAAAAGTTGAAATTACGTCAGAGTTGGATAGTATTGAAAAAAGTATTGAAAAAAGTATAATGTAGAATGGACTTTAGGTAAGTTGTAAATAAGACCACAATTATAATGATGATTACTAACGTCGTGGATGGCAACACACTTGAAAAAAATATTGTTACTAGCAGCTTGATTAGCTTTAGGCAAATGACCCTCTATTGTTTTTTACTTTTTTCTCTGCATACTATGTATTCGGAAATTATTTCTACATCACAATCCAAACACAAAGCAAGGAGGATGATTTTTATGTATGAGGCCTTCCTGATATTGTCAATAAGAATGAGGGAGAAGCCATTTATATACATAAATATTAATCAGAGTATTTTTTTTTTTTTGACCAAGACGTTCAAATTAATATAACTTGTTCTCAAAACAGACATAAAAACTTTTATTTATTTAACCTTTGGCGTATTTGCAAAACATTACTGCGCAACTAAAGACAAGATAGGACAAAAATGTTTATTTTTATTTTATTTTTTGTTACGTAGGTGTTATGGAACATCGAAAATGGTGTTAAATATTCATGAGCAATTCTAGTCGTCGGCCTGTGAGACTTATCTTTCAATCAAGGTCTGCAATACGCTCATTTGATTAAGTATTTTAATTTAATAGCACTTTTTATACAAATGATGCAAAAAACTGTTTTCTTTACATATAACGACTGCCGGGAAAATACGTTTCGTATATTAATTATCACAGTGGAATTGGTGTAAATTTAGAATTCCTGTTAACTTTTGAAATATCCTTGACATATTGTGGAATATAGGGAAAATATTGGTAAAAAGCAAATTAATTATTCCATAATTTTCTGCGAAAAAGTAGAATTAACATTATTTGTAATTTACATACATGTTTATTACACATGAATATTTTTTTTTTTTTGTAATCATTAGCTAGAATTTTGATAAAATTCCTGTAAATGTTGAGAATTAATTAAATGTGTTTTCATTTTACTAACACTTAAGGTAGAACTTCATAAAATAAATTGTGTTACTAAAAATTTTATTTTTCGACCAGCGTAAAGATAATGGAATATTATTTTTCTGTTCCAAAAGTCTGAAGAAAAACCAGAAGACACCATCAGAAAAAACTGTTTATAATTTGTTTGCAGAATTTCGTCGTAGTCGTGCGTCCGTCAGTGATGAATCTCGTGAATGTCGACCAAAATCGGTTGTGGTTCAAAAAAAAACATCGATGCTGTGCGCAAAGTGAATGAAGAAGATGCATGTGACTTATTGTGAGATAGAGGCATCCTTTGGCATATCGCAGAATACAATACATTCGATTTTGCATGACCATTTAGCTGTGAAAAATATCTGTTCCCGATGGATTCCGCATAATTTGGCCGAAGCTCAAAAAAAGGCTCGTGTTGATTGGTGTAAGGGAATAATAAAAAAATTCAACCTAGGCGCTGCAAATTCCGTACACAACTTCGTTACAGGTGACGAAACTTGGATTTATTGATATGAACCAGAAACTAAGCAACAATCCACTGTTTGGGTGTGATGAACCAGAACCCACAAAAATGTTCGTTTACGAAACACTACCAAGAAAATGATCGCTTCTTTCTTCGGTTATACTGGACATGTCGCAACCATACCTTTAGAGGATCGGAGAAGAGTTAGTGCTGAATGGTATACAACAATTTGTTTGCCAGAAATCATCGACAAAATCAGGAAAAAGATCCAAAAACGTCGTATCATTCTTCATCATGACAATGCAAGCTCCCACACAGCATGTCAAACAAGTAATTATTTGAAGGAGAAAAACATCTAATTAATGTCTTATTGCCCGTATTAACCTGATTTATCCCCTAACGACTTTTTTGTTCCCCAATGTCAAACAAAAAATTCGTGGACAGCGATTTTCATCACCTCAAGAAGCTGTTGTCTTCGAAAACCATGTTTTTGAGATACCAACTTCAGAGTGGAAAAAATATTTCGAGGATTGGTTTGAACGCATGCAAAAGTATATAAATCTTACAGCCGAATATGTTGAAAAGCAATAAAAAAGTTTGTTCAAAAAAAAAAAAAAAATCTTTCATAGTTTTTGAAAAAACTTAAAAGGTAGCTCTCGTATGTGATATTGCAACTTATTAGTTTGTTTTATATCTAGATTTAGCTTATAACCAGTTGTAGGACTTTATGAAACCGTGTAATATAAGTATTTCAGAGGGTGTGGCGATCTTTGGAGACGTTTCTAAAGGTTCTGCCTCAAAATTAGTTTAGGAATCGCTGGTCTAGTTGGCTGAAAGTGCGTAAGGTAGCGAGAAACAATCTAAATTGT
This sequence comes from Liopterus haemorrhoidalis, assembly GCA_963971575.1. Classification (NCBI taxonomy): domain Eukaryota; kingdom Metazoa; phylum Arthropoda; class Insecta; order Coleoptera; family Dytiscidae; genus Liopterus; species Liopterus haemorrhoidalis. Next base: position 61,392,620 of record OZ020611.1, read on the forward strand.
GGTCTGGGCACAAGATTATTACTGACAATGAAAGTGTGTGCAAAAAATTGTTCTGAAAATGAATTTTACGATCTCGTGAGTTTCCCAGAATAAAATCCATTCTAAATGTTCCATTCGGGACTTTTTAAATTAAGACGAATTAGAAAATATCGAACTCGTTGTTAAATTTATTTGTAGAAATAATGGTAGGTACATTTGTAACAAAAAAAAAAACTGTTTTGAAAGAAGCCCTTGCAATTTTTCTGGTCAAATGAAAATTTGAATACATTTATATGTTTCGCTCCCAGTAAATATAAATCTTATTTAATTTAATACAAAATTAGTGTTTTTAATTTTATAACTTGAACTATATTATAGTTATTAAAATGTCATAAGTAATAATTTTTGTTATTGTAACCTCTTATGTCATTAAATCTTTTATAAAAGAACTGTAAAGAGAAATAATAACGAATGACGGTAGTGTCATCACCTGTCTAAAATAATAACCATTACGTATATTACAAATTTTAGGGAACAAAATCATTTATTATCATTCATGGAAACAACAATACACGTGTGTTTCAATCATCACGTGCAACAGTTCCTGATTGACGGCCACGGTTGAAATTTGTATTGTTGGCAATTACATACCGACAATACAACTCTTCATAGTTATTCTTACGCGGTACATATTTTAGTTGTATATGGATGTGCTACATGAACCGTGAAATTACAGATGTACTAAATGAGTCACATGCAGGGCGGACAACATAAGGACAGGATTCAGTTTAAATTATAATAAAATGTAAAATAATCAAAATATGGTTTATGATTTGTGGAAATAAAAATATAATATATTCTAAGAAGGTGGACAACATTTTTTGCGAAAACTTTATATTCGACACTGCGTTCGGTACAAGTGCCAACAAAGGAAAAACGATGCTAAAACATTTGAACCAATGTTATCTGTTTTTTGGTAAAGCTGTTGCGTCTCACAATTCTTAGTTTTCAACTACGAAATATTAGTTTCGACGTTTTATAACCAGTAATTTTGATATCAGTGACATATCACGTTCTGGAATACCGCGAAGATTGAAGGTTGCTGATTTACAGCTACAGGAGACAATTAAGAAGATACAGTACTGCCGTTCGGCTCACAAGAATTCTTTTAAATGGAAAATTATTACCGAAGATGAAAAATGGACTAATTATAACAATTGAGTACAGTAAAAACTAACAGTAAACTAGCAGGGGCCGATTAAATACGGATTTAATATTAATTAAAATGAGAATACTCAGTAATAATATTTCAAATACCAAATACCGATCAAATTATTTGAAACAGTCTATTTCAAATAATTTAAATGTATTTGATATACTAGGGAAATATTTCAAATACTAGGAAATATCTGAAATACTAGGAAATATATGAAATAATAGGAAATATTTTAAATACCAGAAAATATTTGAAATATGTACTAGAAAAATATTTGAAATAATAGGGAATTATTTGAAATACAGTGGAACCTCGATATAACGGACCAATGCGGGCGAGGGGGTATCTGATATAGCCGAATGTCCGTTATATAAAAATAAATTTTGTGAATAAGCTATTTATTAACTATCAAATAGAAATATATATATTATAAACGAAAGTTTACATTTTAAATACACTTTAGAATTTCACTTTATACGTCTTCAGATGATATGTCACTATACGCCCGTTGAGGAGAGTCAATGTCAATGTTTGTTTTTGAACTTCCTGGTATCGATGACACTGGTTTGAAAAATGTATCAATTTTTATTTGGATTTTTGAAGTTTGTTGTTTCTTAATTATTAACTCTCTAAAATTGCGAAAGTACGTGTAATATAAATGCATTTCGCTATCTGCCGAATCATCGATAAATAATATTACCCTGAGTGTGTAGTCACGTGCAGTTTACGATCGCTTACTTACATGCTGTCCGTTATATCCGAAGTCCTTTGTATCGAGGTCCGTTATATCGAGGTTTCACTGTACTAGGAAATATTTGAAATAATAGGAAATATTTTAAATACTAAGAAAATATTTGAAATACTACGATTTATTTGAAATACTTGGAAATATTTGAAATACTTCGAAAATATTTCAAATACTGACATTTTCAGACAATAAATATTAAATATTAAAATTTCTTTTGTATACAATTGGCTGTGGTCCCCAAATTAAGAACCGATAGACTTAAATGCTGGTTTAGAGAGTTTTAGTAATGTTACTTATAAAAGATGATCTAACAAGAGGGGTCATTTCAAATTTGAAATGAAACTTTAATTATTGATAATGTTTATGTTTTTATTTCAATATAAAGTGCAAATATAGCAGTTATTTATGAAATATAATGCCCACCGTGGCTCTTTTTTCAGGACACCATTTTTTTGGCGAAATTTGTCATTACTTCTTCGCATAAAATGAGCTCTATTTCATAGATTACTCGTCGAATGTTCTCCTTCAGGTCCGGAATCGTTTGTGAATCGTTAGCATAGACTTTTGTCTTCAAGTAGCTCTAAAGGAAAAAGTTTAGAGTCGTTAGATCGTGTTATTTTTACCGAAAATATATGAATATTGCGATCTGTTTCTGCAAAATTTTCTTTATTTTGATTATAGGTTTTTCACAATAATAATACGTTTTTCGACTGTGTTTGCGTTCCTTAACTAAAAAGCTAGAATGCGATTAATATTGCTATATCTGTAGATTATAGTTGTCATATATGAGCTCTGCCTGTTTGATAACAAGGAAATGGTGTGAAATTTTAAATGACACCTCTTGTTGGATCATTCTTTATATATGGAATTCTAACCTGGAACTTTTAAGACAGAACGATCGTGCACTACTTCGATACCTTACAGGGGAGGAAATTCATGCAATTCCGATATCTTATCTCTGGAGCAAAGGGCTCTAACAAGGCTCGATATCTGGGTCTACTATTCGGCAAAGTTTTAATCTTATTCCAGGATTTACAAAATTCTTTCAGTTCATAGAGGATTGTTCTTCGCCATGTATTGGCAGAGCGACCTCTGCTTCGGTTCCATTCCAAAGTCATCCTAGTGATATCAGGTGGATCTATCCGCAAAATGGCCACATTTTCCAACTCAACTTTTCAATTATTGTTTCCTCTATGATTTCGCGTTGATTAGTTCGACTCAAAGAGCCTTTGTCTTGTCATTTTATTCGCAATATTCTGCAAAGACATTTGTTGATAAAGGCAACTTTTTGCATGTATTCAAAGGTACCAGGTTTCACAGCCGTAGAGAAAGACAGACTTTTGTGTTGAAGATACAAAGTTTGGAGTAGCGTCAGATCTGTGAGGAGCTCCCTACATATGCGTCCCTACATGCTGAAAGCACTTTTCTGTTGCGACTTAATAAATTGCTTTCGTTACTACCGTTTTTATTAATTAATTTAAAAACCTCGACTGTTCACGAGCTATATTATAATTCATTCTAGAATATAATACTGATGCTACAATAGTATTTTATTTAACAAGCATAAAATCGAGGCTATATTTCACGAGCATAAAGTTTACCACCTGAGTCGTAGACGAGGGTTGTAGTCATCCGAGTGTAATCTAGCCTTTATAGGCGAAAAACAAATACAATATTTTATCTACAACTATAAAGTTTTATCATTAGAAAAATGGTAAATTTAATTTAGAAATTCAAAGCGTCAAATGTAAAACTACAAAACTACGACGTAAAAAACTACAGCGTGACGTCATCAAGATGTCGTCATCAAAATGGCTTCCCATCAGCTGATTGTAATCTACAACAATGTTTAGAATATTGTTTTATTTAATCATATTTATAACTAACTTATAAATAATATTCTAGTTATAAAAATTGGTTGTGTGTCCTATTGTCATCGTAGCTGAGCGTCAAACATTTTAACTAACTAACTAACTTACATTATACATGGCGTGCAATATGAACAGCTTTATGTATTTACAGTTGGACATATAATTCATTTATTATTTCACGGTCATAGATAAAATGATTTTATAACGTTATAATTGTTCTGAATTAATTTGCACATATTAATTCGTATTTATATAACATACATATGCGTGATTCGCAATGAACATATAGTAAAGACTGATGTTATTTTGATTGCGCTTAAATGAATAATTCAAGAGATTTTTTAATTAAGTGATCTATATTTGTAAAACGTATGTTTACTATTTTCATGATGTAACAGAATCTTCTACAAATTATTAATTCGTTCCAGTAATAAATAATAATAATTTTAAGTGAAGTAATATTAATTTAAATTAATAGAATTCTTTCTACTGACACAGTTTTACTAAATTAATTTACTTTCGTCGATAGGTAATTGTTCGTTTCAATTTATCGATCTGTTGCATGTCATTATTATTATTATTATATTATTTATTTGACATCGGCCTTTATTTCTGCAACGAGGCTAATCGTCGATGCCAGGGGGCGATTTCTGGATGAGGGGTGAATGATGTAACCGTACCTGGATGAGGAAAATGAGAGTAATGTAAACATATTATTCTCGCCCGAATAATATCACCAACGAAGCAGACGCAAACCACCGGCCGCCTAGTCACGCCTGTTTCTAACAGTCTAAAACCGCACGACTTAATGCGCTCGGCCACTACGTTGGCTCTGTTGCATGTCAGAGCCAGCACCGGCAGAAATTGGTGAAGCTTGAAAAAATTCCCCTATTATTCAAAAGGTACTGGAAAATTATCAAAATAATGGGTATATTTATTTCAAAACCTACTCCTTCATTCGAGGATTCCAGCATTAACATGAGTATTTTCTCTAAAAAATATTTTAAACTTAGCGTCCCGTTAAAATTTTTATTTTAACATCTTGTCTAATGCCTTTTTCGAAAAATGCTGTTCTGTATGAGCATTTGTTAATGTAGATGTTAATATATATTTTTTAACGCTAACGAGATATTTTTTAATTTTCCTTGTGCACTTGTTCGCCGATGACATTCAGATTTATCATTCTTTTAACTGCAAGACAGCATGGAGTCAATTGGTCAAATTAACCAGGACCTACAGCATATACTGGAATCGACAAATACAAACAAACTGTTGTTAAATCCTGCAAAGACACAAGCTATTCTTTTTGGTCCTAAAAAGAACAGACAACTTATAAAAAATCGTGAGTGCATAAAAATAGAAGTTCATAAAATAGAGTGGACTGACGTCGTCAAAAACTTGGGCCTACTTATAGACTCAGACTTGAAATTAAATGAGCACATTAGCAAGTTAGTGAAATCATTTTTTTTTTTTCTAAATAAAGTGCTTGTATCAAGGTAGACAATTGCTACCGCTTACTGTGAGAAAACAATTAGCTGACTCCTTAGTACTATCGTCTCTAAATTATGGTGACTCTGTGTATATGGACCATGCCTTACGAACAAGAACAAGATTAGGTTACAGAGGGTGCAAAACGTGTGTGTACGATTTATTAAACGTCTACCAAGACAAACTCCTACAAATGAACTTGGCTAGCTCACTATGGAAGAAAGAAGAATGCTACATTTGCATAATATATAAAATCCAAACAACCTTCTTATCTGTTTAAGAAAATTAACTTTCGTTCGAGTGAACATGTAGCGAACCTGAGACGTTAGCAAGAAGGATTTGATAACTGTTCCGATACACAAACAGACTACCTTTAAAGGGTGCTTTACGTATCAAACATCTAAATTATATCATGTAATTGCTGCAGAATACAAAGTTCTATCTGCCGCTAGCTTTAAGAAAAAAATTGATGTGAAGTGTGAATATTCACACATTTCAGGGTTTCGCATGTATATAATAAGTGAAGGCGGTATGCTGAGTGTGTAGGACAAATTTTACTTTGTAGTAATCACGGCAAAATGAACGATATTTTTAAAATAATTTATCGTCTGTTAATCATATAATAAGATAATTATTAAATTTACGCTCTTAAAAATTAAATACAACATTTGTCAAAATATATCTAGAATTTTGACAAAATAATTTCAACATAATAAAAATGCAAAAAAAAACAGAAAAAATAAAATTCACTCAGTACTCGAAACCCTTCGTTTACCAGCGAGTTTTAGCTTACGACACCAGTGCTCTAACCAATAACGCCGTCGTACGCCTTGCAGGTGAGTGTCTTACATTGGCATAACTTTTGTACTTTGTGAACCAAAAACCACAAAAAATGCGTTATTTTCCGAAAACATAATCTGATCAAAAATTCCTGTTGTACTATTTCGGTTCACACCAATATACATTACTTAGAATTATTTTAGATTTTTAGTTTATACCATCTGGGCTACAGGGTGTGGGACAATTTTTTTTTGCAATTTTGGCAAAAATCACATCAAAATAATTTATTTTTCAAAAATAAAAATTTGATCGTTAATCCACATACTAAGGGCTTTCATTTGATACCCTACTCATAATTTAAAAAAAATATTTTTGTTTTCGATGAGCACATATTTGTTTATATTTTTAGGGGGGTATGTTTTTTAGATGTTTTAGTATTTTTCCTATGTGCGGGTCAAAGAGTTGTATAAGCATGCCAAATTTCAACTCTCTAGGTTTAGCCGTTTGGCTACAATTTTTACCGAACAGACAGACAGACAGACAGACAGACAGACAGACAGACAGACAGACAGACAGACAGACAGACAGACAGACAGACAGACAGACAGACAGACAGACAGACAGACAGACAGACAGACAGACAGACAGACAGACAGACAGACAGACAGACAGACAGACAGACAGACAGACGACAAAATGACGGTATAAGGGTTTTTTGGTCATACCTACAAAACCCTAAATATAAGAATATCTATTAAGAACAAAGAAATAGACTTTTTTTAAATTGTAAAATGAATTTTACCCTTTACTAAGTCCAAACATTATTTCATTTGTTACCAAAATTTGTTAGTATTATCTAAACTATATAGATGTTAATACAATATTAAATTATAATTTTAAGTATGCATATTGTTTTATAGGTATATGTAAATAAGAAATTGTCTTTTGTTTTTAAATTTTTTTACTGTAAATGCATTGGCAAATAAATTCATTTTATATTATTATTTCATTTTATTTTATAGATTTTTTAGTATTTTAATATTTATTTTTACTTTGAATTTTACAGTATGTTTTGTCTCGTATTTATTTATTTTTTATTTATTTATTATAATTTTATTTTCTATTTTCACATATTGTTAATTTGTCTTATTGAGTCTTATTGATAATTGGTTATCAATTATCCTGAAGTCATACTACTTATTAATATCTAAATTTATAGTATCGAATATTAATATGTACTGCCTTGTTGTGCAATTTCCATTGATCCTTAATTTCAATACTTAAATCTATATATTTGTGAATTTTTCCATTGTAGGTAGAGCTTAAGTTGTTATTGTTCAGCTATGTCTATATAAGTATAAGCAGGTTTTACTATTTTCATTACTTTCTTTCTATACAATTTCTTGAACTTGCCCAATGTATCTGCTTATCATCGTTATCATGAATATAGTCATTCCTAATTTTAATTATTTTTGTCACTTTAATTTTTGTTATGAAGTTAAACATTCATCCGAAACCACATAAATAAACCAGGAGTACAATGATGTAGTGCTAAAAATAAATCATACAAAAATACACATTTGTCGACAGAGCTTATCAGGAAGATTAATGAAAAGTCTGTTAACACGTTAATAGGCAGAGAATGACAAAGTGAGATTACAGAAAGATAATGTTGAAGACAAGCAGGCGTGCACTTAACATGTTAAAATGACGTAAAGACAGGATTACAATATATCAAATTTCTCACTTCAAAACCGCACATATGCACATGCACACCATGCGTGCAGACAAACAGACGAGGTGCAAACCATTTCTAGATAACGTGCTAAAAATGGAAGATCACTACGCAGATTATTATATTTCTGTGTCCTGTTCACGTCATTCGTTTATTTAATAATAATAGCAAGGTGGAATTAGTAATAGTATTTATTTAGGGGAATTGTGCCTAAAATAAGATAATTTTTGTTTAAATTAATGCCGCAATTATTTTAATTCATTATTTTTTTGAAATGTTTAGGAATTTAGGATCCTTAGTTTTTTTTACGGGAAAGTTACTAAAAATGGTCGTCGCTTTGGTTGATTGTTTCGGTCTCTTTAAATTTAGTACCTTTTTTGTTTTTAGATCATCACTTGAAATTTAGAAGTGTGAACCTTATTCATAATTTAAATAATTTTGTCTTCCGCCCCCCCCCCCCCACCAACGAAAATTTCTGGGTGCGCCACTGAGGCAATATAACATTTCAGCCATTCAAATTAGTTGCCCTTCAATACTTTTTTACGGTAACATAACTAATATTTAAATAAATTTTTAATAATAATTTATTACGAGGGTTGCCTCTTATCTTTCGAGATTGCGCTAAACTGTGCTGCCATCTGGCAACTGACAAATCTATCGTAAAGTTTGACATTTTTGACGGTAGTGTTTTGACGTACGAGCGTTATTTGTGTTGTACACAGTAACTTGAAAAAATGCATCTCGGCTAAACATGGAGTTAAAACTTTTTTGAGCGATTATTTTTTACAAATTTCGACGTGAATTAACCCAACAACAGTGCATCGATGAACTTAATTCGACTTCTGGCGATGAAGCACCATCAAGGACTACTGGTCGTCCAAAATCGGTTGTCGTTCCGGAAAACATTGATGCTGTGCGTGAAATGATACTGCAAGATCGTAATGTGACTTATCGTGAGATTAAGGTATCCTTGGGCATTAATGGGACCAGCATACATAAACTATTTCATGAACATTTGGCCATCAAAAATATTTGTTCGCGTTGGATCCCACTTAATATGCTATATACTATCGGAAGGTGCTTTAATCGGAGTGAAAAAAGTGCTTCGAAAATTGGTTCAAACGCATACAAAAGTGTATTGATCTTCATGGAGAATATTTTGAAAAAGAATAAAGCCACTTTTGTTGATAAATAATTGTTTTGATCTCAAATCCTGAAATATAAAAAGCAAACCTCGTATGAATGATACAATGTAGACATTTTATATACGACTTTCTTTAGTTTAATAGTAAATTAGTTTTGATTTCATTGTCCAGATGAAACCATTTGCCGAGCCAAACCCGGTCCGCAATACGTAGATTGGCGACCCCCTGGTCTAGGTATTCCAGTTGTCCCAATCCAATGCCTTGTTATTCTGAGCTTTGTATTGGTCACTTAGCGCATGTCTTTCTAAAAAAGGAAGAAAACAATAAACAATACTTTTGGTTAGAGCTTAGAAAGCTGTACCCTTACAATTTCAAGGTAGTTGTCTTTATTATTAGAGTTACGGGTAGCCAGAAATTGTTGTTTTTTTCCCAAATCTGTTTCTTTTCTCACTTCATGAAATAAAATTCTGTACTTGGATTTAAAGGCAAGTATCAAATAATAATATGACCATAGAAATTCAAGTTTTGGTTGAAATAAAGTAATAAGTTATTCGATAATAATTTAATCTAAAATTTAAATTATTTGGTTTAGCGAATAAGAAAATATCTCTAAGAATTTTACTTTTTCATCTTCAAAAAATATATTTCATGGTGCTGACAATAGTGCCAGATATAATTGAGTGCGTACACTCAACATGCAGAACATTTTTTATCATTCAACTTCATTCATTTGGAGACGGTTCTGAGTTGTTATAGAAAGCACAATAATAAACATTGTCATTATGCACAATCGTAATTATACCATGCCCGACCTACAATATAAGTTACTGATGGTACTGGATTTTATGAAGAAAATCTGTCACTTAATAAAAGAAATTATTTTTATTCGAATTAAACTCTGTACTTTTAAACCTTTTTTAATTTATTTCGTTGTACATTTAAGTCTTTTTTCTAGAAAGCTCAAGATCAAGATCAACTAAACTATAACCTGTCCCATGCTCTATACTTATGTATGGCTCCAAAACGTAAACTAACGAAGCAATATAGAGAACAACACCAGAGCCGGATTTACCATGAAGTGGATGAAACAGCCGATTCAGCGTCATATTTTTAATAGAAGTATATTTCACGTTTTAGATGATGTAAGACGATATCTGCAAAAAAATTTTTTGTCTGTTTGTGTGTCTATCCGTCTTCCTGTCTGTCTGTCTCTCTGTTTGTCTGTGTGTGAGTCTGTCTGTTTGTCCGAGATGCTCGTAAAAATAGCTGGATATTGTTTGATATTATTTGCATTTTTCATAATGGTAGTAATAGTTGAAGGCGGTAAATTCATTATCCTGCAGACATCGGGAAAATTTTCCCCAACTTTCCATTCGTCTAATAACTTCTATAATAATCTTCTTCTCAAGGGAGATAAAAATTCTAGCCCTTTCAGGTTCATCTTGAGTTAACATTTCCTTTCTCCTCTTCTCAGGCAGAATATTTATTTTACTGTACTCTTTTGTATATGAGAGTTGCGGTGGCTTCGTGGTAAGACGGTTGTCTACGGAGCACAGGAACCCGGGTTCGAGACCCCCACCTCATTCGGATTTTTATCTTCCGAAAATGTGCAGTCAGCTCTGGGGTCGACTCAGCCTCAAGTATTTCATACTTAAAATGAGTACCTGTTCATACAGGGATAATATGACCGGTCGAAACGTCACATCGACCACGTGGTTTTCATATCTATGGCCGGCGGTCTAGGAACGGAGGACTTACCTTCTCTGTCCCATATACGCCTATCTAGGATCCTATTATTTATTATTACTTTTGTATATGCGTATGTAAAAAACTATTTTATAGAAACAAATAAACTAATCTAATTACGAATAACTAAACTAGATAAACGCCAGACGTGTAGAAGGATACTTATACGTGATAATACTGGAGCGCCGTCTAGTCCAGTTGTCGCGGTACTTTCCCTGTCAGATCGGGGAATCCCAGGCGTACGATGAATAATTCAGCGCAGACGGAAAAGTGAATCGGCGTACATCGAACCAGCGTATATCGAGTTCTATCTGGATTGTGTGTTATTTTAAAATTTGCGATTAACTTTATATATATTTTTTAGATTTAACTTATAAATATATATGCTCTGTCTGTAGTATTTGAACGGAAGAATCAATTTTCTCCACGACCACTATAGAATTTGCCAGTTCTAAAACCAATTTTGACTACAGAAAGTTAATATTCTAACACAAAAGTGTTGGAATGTTGTTCTAAAGCACTTCTTATGCATTTTGCGTGTATTTCGTTCCATCACTTCTTATGGAATAACTATTCCATGCTTGTTGTCATTTGTTTTTGTTCACTATAAGATTTGCATTACTCTGCGCTGAAATGTAATACAAACGATATCTATACGCATAGGGTTACATTACAATATATGCAATGTTTACTTCCTAAAAAGTACTAAAATAGTGGTCGACGTGCGGCATATTAAATTAAAATTAAACAAATAATAAATATTAAAAAAAGATTTAATTAATTGATTAATTTGTTATGTATTATAAATTTTGTTGTTGAGATAAAATGTCTGTTAAAATAATTATTTGTTAAATTTCATTTTTTTACTTGCCCGACCTTAATATATAAGGGGCAAGTATTGTAATCGCGAAAATTTTCGATGTCGAGATTTTGACGGATGACCACGTTTCATGGTCCAGGGAATCCAAAAAACCTATTTTCGAAGTGCCGTCCGTATGTGTGTGTGTGTGTGTGTGTGTGTGTGTGTCTGTCTGTGTGTATACACGATAACTCAAAAACGGTTTAACGTAAAGAGTTCGTTATGGTACTAAAAAATTCTCCTATTAAATGGGAAGAACCCTATTGTTTTTTATGAAAATCGGTTGACTAAAAATGGGAGTTTACTCGTGTCGATTTTAAGATTTTTGCGAATATTTAGCAACAGAAAAATATTTCGAAAAAATTTATTGAACAAAAGTTACTATAAATGCAATAATTAATAACTTTTATTTGAGACGTTTTTTGATAAAACGAAAAATTTCGAAATTTTTTTGTAAAATTATTTAAAATTTTTCCAAGTCTCAATTTTTACTTGCCCGACCTTAATATATAAGGGGCAAGTATTGTAATCGCGAAAATTTTCGATGTCGAGATTTTGACGGATGACCACGTTTCATGGTCCAGGGAATCCAAAAAACCTATTTTTTTTCTGGTGGTCGTGGAGAAAGTAGGGTTTGTGATTCGGTTGGAAGAAAAAATTCGATGCACGTTCCACTCGCATCGAATTTTCTCATTCCAACCTTGTTACAGAATAAACTATTTTAATTTTCTTCATACAGTAGTTAAAATATAATACAACTGCAACATACAAAAGAAATTCGGAGTTTCTCAGACATCTCTGGACATAATTTTCAACAAGAGTTACTCTAGAAAATATTATTACATTAATTTACAATAATTTTTAAATTTAAAGGAAAAATTAAAAAAACCTTTAATGTTCGGTAGTATTTCTAGTGAATGTGCAGTGCATTTTCGTATATTAGGTTTTCAAATAGGTAGGCGGGCCACATGCGGCTCTCTGGCTTGTTTCCATCTTTCTAAATTCTAAAATTAGTTGTTTCTTGCAACTTTTAAACTCGCACTAATTTTTTAAGGGCGGCAGTCCCTGGGTACGACATCTAGTTTTTAATATAATAATTTCTAATCCAGATTCCATAACGATCAAATAAGATTTAGTCACTTGAATAAATTCGTAATTAAATTGAAGTCATCCCGCCATGAATTGCACAATTTAACAAGATACTGGTATGTAAGCTTACTGTCACACAATGTTGACACGATCATTGATTCGTGCTGTTGCTGTTGCTGTTGCTGTTGCGTGTATTTGCGAGGGGTAGCATTAATACGATTGTTAAATAGTGCTGTGAGCATATCGGATGCGGGTGCTCGACTTATAGGGTGGATTTATATTTTAAGCGGGCGTTGAAATAAAAATAGGGTGAGATAAAACGGATTTGACTGACAGTTTTTTGAGAGTGTTTCTTTGACCAAAGGATGAAACTGGATACATTTTGATTGGAATAATGCGGTTTGTTGCTTTTGGCTTAGATCTATTATTCGGATGAATCACTTGTATCAAGATTACAAAAGGGTATGGGAACAGAGTTTTCAACCTCAGTGGAACGTTTTAATAAGGATAAAAGATTGATGTGAAGTGTAGATTTTCAACATTTCAGAATTTTGTGGTAGAAGTAAATAGTAAATGAAATATTTTTGAGGCTGTATCGCATAAACCTTTTTTTTTGTCAAAATCATTAGTCAAAATCATTTTTTTTATTTTTATTTATTAAAGGAGCCTCAACAACTTGGCTATTGGTCCTTAGTACATATATTTTTACAGACTATTATTTTTACATAATATAAGCCCGTAATATTCTTAAATTTTGCGGAAAACATTAATAGATTTTAGATAATTAGTAGATTGGAGAGATGATCTTGGTTCTTGTTTAAAGCTTCTTTGAGTGATAGCGGGATTTGAAATCTTAACCTCTCAGCTTGATATTTAGGACAGTCAATTATTACGTATCTAATCTAGTTTTGCAGTTTTGGCATACTGTGGGATTTTGTTTTTCTAAAATATATTTATGTGTAGCTAGTGTGTGGCCTAATCGGAGTCGCGTAATAACAATTTGATCTCTTCTATTCATATTGGTTTTTCAGTAGCTGAAGTCTTCTATTATTTGGCTGAAATGATTTTTTATTATGGTCCAGTATGAAATCAATTTTGAATTTAATTTATTTTTAATATGGTTAATGAAGTCTCTGTGTGGGTTATTATTTTTATCAATATAAATAATAAATGTTTTCATTTAATACCTCATGTTTAAAAATAATTTAAAAATATACTTAGATGCGATACTTGTAAAAAAATGCCAAGAAATGTTTTCACTCCTTGTGACCCAGAGAGATTGGTAGAAAAATATAAAAAAGTTCTTAATAATGCACAAAAGTCCCACATATGCAATAGATGATAATTTTTAACTCTCCTTACCTTGGGACCGGAAATAGCTAGTTGCGTATCAAGAGAGCAAAGCGGTGTATTGCCGCGCGGCGCACAGCGAGCGTGGTAATCTTCTGAGAACGCTTTGCACTCGAATTACATACAATATTTTTTCTACAATTACATGCATGTATCATGCACGGCACTATTAATTATTATTTATTGTTATATTAAAAGTAAAATTTGTATTATTTCTTACTATAATACCCGATTCCGAAGGATTTGAGTTAAATTAAAAATAAGAAATAAAAATAACAATTTTTGTTATTTATTTATTTTTTTTTGTGAGCTTAAAATACTGTCATTGTTTTCTATAATTTTTTAATATTTAAATGAAATAAAATTAACTTACGAGTTTTCTTATTTTAATTTAAATTTTATTGCAATAAACGTAGAACGAATTAATAATTATTAATGATATCGTAACTATTTACACGTTGTCCTGGAAACAAGGAAAAGGTCCATATGAGCACTACCACGACTAGCCGTAATTTTACAGTTAGACCTCAGCACGGCCTCTGGTAGCTGAGTGCTACGTTCTTCACTCATCTTCATCAGCTGTATAAGAGCGATACATTGTTTTCCAACATTTTTTAGGTACTCCAAGTACAACGTATCAAGAAACTACCAATGCGCCTTGTCGCTGTTCTTCCGCATGGGCTAATTTTGCATCCTGTTGCACCTGTTTGGCTTGGAACCTAAAATGCGTATGAATGGTATCTACCTGAAATAACAGTCAGGGAAATAACAGTGAGTAGGATTGACACATACTACACCAATGTACATGGACGGTCAGCTGTAATTCTGGTAAGATAGCAAGCATATTTACAAGCCACTAGCTGCCACTTAGCATTAAGCTTCCCTTGCATGCTGCCGTCTAGACCAGAGCTTCTTAAACTTTTTCATATAGCGACCCCCTTCAAACCTAGGAAATTTTAAACGACCCACCACGTAATGAAATTAATATTGACCATTCATCGTCCTCGTACATCACGTAGGTGTAATATCGCGACATTGTAGAATCTACCTTTTGTACACTTTTGAAATCATATCTAACTAATAGATTGCAGTATGTTAAGTTTAAAGACATAGATTCAACACCCTTACCTATTACCTGTGGAGTTCCACAAGGATCTATTTTAGGACCTCTTTTATTTTTAATTTTTGTTAATGACTTTCCTACATGTGTTAAAGACTGCTCCCATTTTATGTACGCTGATGACACCACGTTGTTAATCAGATCAAAATCTCAAAATGATCTTTTTTTAAAAAATGACAAGTTAATTCATGATTCACATATCTGGTTTTCATCAAACAAGCTATGCTTGAACATGGATAAAACAAATAAATTATTAATTATTAATTGCTTTAAAGAATTCTGAATTTACTAATCCGGAGTCAGTAAAATTTCTAGGCGTTCATATAGACCCCACGTTGACCTGGAACCATCATGTACAAAATTTGGCAACTAAACTATGTAGAACAATATATTTAATTCGAAACCTCGTTGACTGTGTAGCTGTCAATGTTTTAAAAATGTCCTACTATGCTCTTTTCCAATCGCACATTTCTTACGCCCTGCTTGCTTGGGGATATAGTGCCTCAACAAAAAGAATTTTTGCCTTACAAAGACGAGTTGTTAGAATCATTTCTGGTACAACTTACAGAGCGGATTGTAAGCATGCTTTCCGGGATTTAAAAATTATGACTTTGCCATCGCTTTATATTTTCCAGTGTTTAATTTTCGGACCCAAAAGTAAGGAACATTACAAAACTGTGGAAGAAGTACATACGTATGACACTCGTAATAAAACTAATTTCTATTTAGGTTTTACAAGATTGATGAAAACCAGAAATTGTAACTTCTTTGCAATTAAATTTTTAAATATATTGCCCGATAATGTTAAATCTCTAACCTTAAATAATTTTCAGGTTAAAGTCAAGGATTTCTTAGAATCTAATCCATTTTATACATTTGAAGAGTTTTTAAATTTTGATACAAATACTGTGAATTGGAACTGTTGACTCCGAGTATTTTATATTTTTTATTTTATGTATTTTTTTCTAATATTTTACATTGCTCTAATTTCACTAGCTATAAGTTACTATTTATATATTGTACCTAACTGACGAAAAACATGCTCTGTACGTGTAATTTTTGTCAATAAACATATTATTATTATTATACCTTGTAGATTCTAAAATTTATTTAGTATTATCCAAAAGTAGCAGACCTTTGCGACCCCTCTTCAGTAGCCTCGCGACACCCCGGGGGGTCGGGACCCACAGTTTAAGAAGCCCTGGTCTAGACATCGCTAGAGATTTCTCCATAACTTAATTTCATTGCGCGACGTTAACCGTACGTTACGCCCCCACCCCCCTTTCGTTAGGGACTCAAGAGAACGAATCCTCCTGTTAACATTTTATGTGGGCCTCATCAGGAAACTATCTCTCCCAAGACTAACGTTGTATTAAGACTGGCGTACACGCTGCATCAGTAAAGAGTCTAAATTACCTCTCCTTCCCGTGATAGTCGATGTGTCAGACCACTCGCTCTGTGTCTGTCGAATCCAAAAGACACTGGTTCTTCGAGTTTTCCGCTCAATAACCGCTTCGGTTGCAACCAGCAGGGGTGAAAGGAAGAGGCGACAGGGGCACAGGCCCAGGCCGCCAAAACAAACGATTAAATATAATTATTCTAAGTTTTTATTAAGTTTTTCTATTTTTATTTAGGTAAAAATTAAAAATTTTCATTTCTATATCAATATTGTACATATTAACTGTAACATTAAGTTTAAAGATGTACACATTTATTAATTATATAATATATTCAGACATCTTTTGGACTGTATTAACTTTCTTACACATCTGAAACATTAATAACTGATTTTGGTGGCACATTTAGACATACAATGGCACCTTGACTTCCAAACTTAATTTGTTCCTGACAGTGTTTCACATCTTAAAAAGTATGTATCTAGAAACCCAATTTTCCATATATCTTATGGGAAATCAATTAATCCGTTCCCATATTCAAAAATCATAAAAGAAAATCCAAAAAATATTCTTAACTAAATGAAGAAAATGCTAAGAAATGGAGAAGGTGAGAAAAGTGAGAAGGAACATTTTTTCATTATAAATATGCATATTGTATACCATTACATATTAATTTTTATTTATAAAATTTTCTGTTTTACACGATTAGAATGTAAATCATCTTCCATTAAATTGTAAAAAATTGATGTGAAGTGTGAATTTTCACACATTTCAGGGTTTTGCAGGTATTTAGTAAGTGAATGATGATTATTTTGGATGCGAAAACAAATTTTATATTAAAATTTTTTTTTTGTTAATTTTAATTCGAACGCCTAATACCATTATTTAGGTTTCTAAATATGTGCAGTATTTTTTTTTTTTTATATAGCAAGGTTCATTAAGAATTTTAAAAATTGCGCCTATGGCTTCCATTGGTTGTTATAAGTTCCGTCCCTCTGATTTCGTGTACATTGAAACAGAATTAAATTATAATTTAAACAATTTCCACTGGCTGCTAAATTTACGCTTTTAAAAATTAAATGCAACATTTGCCAAAATATAACTAGAATTTTGAAAAAATAATTTAAACAATATAAAAAATTTTTAAAAAAAAAAAATATTGTCTCTTCTCACAGGATTCGATCCCTTTCGGATCGGGTTACTTGGTTAAAAAATCAGCGTCTAATACCACTAGACCAGCATACATGTTACAGTGTGGCGTGTTACAAAGCTATAACTTGTGTACATTATTAGCCAAAATCACAAAAAATGCGTTTTTTTCCAAAAACCTAATCTGATCAAAAATTCCTGTTGAACTATTCCGGTTCACACCAATGTACATTACTTAGAATTTTTTCAGATTTTTAGTTTAAACCAACTGGGCTACAGGGTGTGGGACAAAAAAAATTTTGCACAATTTTGGCAAAAATAGCTTCAAAATAATTTATTTTGCAATAATAAAAACTTGATCGTTAATCCACGTACCAAGGGCTTTCATTTGATACCCTACTCAGAATTACATTTTTCTATGCGCGGGTCAAAGAGTTGTATAAGCATGCCAAATTTCAACTCTCCAGGTTTAGCCGTTTGGCTACAATTTTTACCGAACAGACAGACAGACAGACAGACAGACAGACAGACAGACAGACAGACAGACAGACAGACAGACAGACAGACAGACAGACAGACAGACAGACAGACAGACAGACAGACAGACAGACGACAAAATGACGGTATAAGGGTTTTTTGGTCATACCTACAAAACCCTAAAAAAGGACAATTTTCTTGTGACAGCCTGTTAGTAACCTGTTTCTAGTTCTAGGGAAAAAAGTTTAAAAAAGCATAATGTAAAAAGGCTTTAATTTATTTGAAAAAAAAAACATCACGGTTCGTATCTAGAGGTCAAAATAGGATATGAAAATAGTTTGAATCTCGAAAAGTTCGTATATCGAGAGATTTGTAAGTCGAGGTTACCACTGTATTAGCAAATTTACTTAGCCGTAACTAGTATTTGGTTAAAATGTTAAAATATTTAAATTGCAACCATCTAAATCAAAAGAATATGTTTGAAATAAGATAGCGAACACCTAAACTCCCCTCTTTGGTACGCCAGTGCATATTCTAAAAAAGGACGCAGTATGGTGGGTTAGCCTCGGCCGTCAAAAGAGCTAGCGCCGGCTCTGGTCGCAATACAAGGCAAATGGCAGACAAATTAAATATCGGACAAAATGGTAACAAAAATGGAGAAGCTTGTCCAATATTGAAGAAAATATTTTATATTATACTAGGGGCCTCAGCCCAGCTACGCCCGTCTTCTCCCCTACGTTGTTAAAACTCGTCGCTTCGCTCGTTTAATATAATAAGGCATTTTGTCGCACTTGTCGATTATAAAACTCGTCGCTCATCTTTTTTTTAACACTATTTTATGGAAATTCCCCCTGCAAATGTCTTAAGTTTTATCGTTAGTTCACCTTTAATACTTAATTAGTTTTCTTCTGTCAAGAAATACGTTCAAAATGTAAAATCTCGTCACATTTAAATTGCAAAAAATTTGACAGCTGTCTCCTTTTGAAACCTTGTAAGCATATTTTTGCCTCAAAATGCTCAAACAAAGGCCCAGATTCTTTGAAAAATATTTTCTGATACCTCAAAATATTATCTCGCACATCCAAAAAGCTATCCTGAACCATTATCACCACTTAACACTATGATTCTCGCCGTAAATATTCTGGACCGGCCGTCTTGTATTAAGAATATTTTTAAATTATCGTCTGATAAAACCTGTCCGTGCCGATCAATGGTGACTTTGATTCGACACGGATTCGAGGAAAATATGCAAGATTTTTATCAATAAAAATTAGTCAGTACCCCCTGTCGAAATAAAATTACACCACACTTGTACAATATATTATAATAGTAGATGGTTCTAATAAATTCATATATAATAATAATAAATTAGTATTCATAACAAGTTATATAATGTAAGAGTACAAAATGAATATTTAAAAATTTCTCTTCATCGTATAGCGCGCTGTAATAACTAAGCGATCAATCATGCAATACTCCATCAGTTGTAAATTTCACTGACCCTACCCACTGTGCTACCGTAAAATGAATCGTGATTTTTCATAAATAGAATCGTTCTAAAATTAGTCTTGGCGTAATGAGGTGGGCGCGCGATGTTTCATGAACTTTTCCTCATCGTTCTTGGTTCGTGTCTACTCGAATGAGAAACTGGAGAAAGTAATGTACGGTGAAAGAAGAGTGAAAACTATTCTGGCCGTGACCTAGTGTTGAAGCAAGTTGTTGCTCAACGATCTTAGCTCTCGGCTGATCTCTGTTTCTCCGGTGATCTCACAACATACGAGCTCGTACGGCGCCTGTTCGAAAGTTAAATTAAGCGCCTGTTTATAAGAAATATTAATGGGACTTCATTGTTACGAAAACTTTCCACTGTTTTTCAAAAATAAAATTATGACTGTTTTACAAAAAATATTTATGGGTTCTTTTGTTTTTGTGTATGATGTCTATAGTTGCTAATTTGGCATGTAAAAATTACATAATTTTTCGTTTAACCCTTCATCAGCTAGAATAGTAAAATTGAATTCGGGTGTAGTGTATCTGTCAGAAAATGTTTATATTTACAAAAAAATAAAATATGCTTAACAATGTAAATGAAATTCTTTTTGGATGCTTTTCGAAAGATATAGTTTCATACTGAAAGAAGAGACATATTTTAATAAATTAAGATTAAAATTACTATATCTACATTGAAATACAGGATTCAAGATACAAGATTAAGTTAAAAAAAATTGGCTGTCGCCAGAACCAGTGGCCCTGAGCAAGATTTTAAATTTGGACCCTACATATTTTGGCCCACCTTGGACGCGCATCCTTTGAAATTCGGGTTGGTCTCATTTACAGTTCGATGCTCCGTCTGTAAACATCGCAACGTTTAGCACTATTCTTTCGTTTATATGCAAATTATTAAAGGATGAACTTTTATATCGTTAGATCTTACGTATTTAACTTTTCATCTTAAATATTGCTGGGTGTTTTATAATTCTTTTATAACATTACTATTTTGGAACAATATTATTTCTATGATCTCTTTTGATAAGGAACGGCGAAAAAAAATCCGTGATTCCGTAATTCCGTAATTTCAAGATGATCAGGTTTTTTGAAAATATGATGTTAATTTCTGTTTTGACGTACCATTTTAGGCCCCCCTTTGATCTGTGCCTCTGTTGCCCCTGCCTAGTTACGGCTCTGACCACAACATCTGAAGGAAATTGAAAATAAGAGAGTGAAAATGCATTTCGGATGATGGAAGAAGAAAAAATCTGCAGGATACTAAAGAAGGAAGACAAACTATTGAGTACATGCTTGAAATAGGGATGGGGATCGGCAGAAAAATAAGCGACTCCCAACTCTCGTCTCTTGACTCCGGGTAGTTTTTTTTTTTCCTTTTATTATTTAACCGAATCCGGCTCCCTACTCCTTTCACTAATGCACTACAAATTAATTTGTAGACTGCTTAAAGGAATTAAAGCAGACAATTCTTAATAATATTTTTTAATATATTAGTTTAAAAAAAATTTCATTGTATTTTTACTTTTCATAATGTCAGTTTTCCTGTTGACATTTAGATTTTGGCAGCCAACATAAAAAATAAATAATAATCACGTAACCCGTTACAACTTGAGAAAACAAAAATTTTGTTTCGTTCCCTTTAAACATAATAAAGGGTAGATAGAAAAAGATAAAATGGATATGTGTAAAAACAAAACTCTTTACTGCCTCACAGAGCCGTAGCAACAGGTTGGCATCGGGGCTTTCGCCAGGGGCGCGAGATTTGGCAAGGGCGCGTGGCCTGATGAGGGGCGCCATTTGTATATTTGGTCATTAAAAGATGAAAACATTTTTTTTTGTTTGCTCAACTTTTGGATTTGGGAAGTGAGGACCTTTTTTTTGCTCATCACTTAGATTTGAGGAGGTAAATTTTATCAACTGACATAATTTGCCAAGGGCACCAAAAACATTGCTACGGCTCTGCTGCCTCATCGTTAATAAGAGTAGTATCTCTGTTAATAAGAGTAGTATTAATCAAATTATAAATTGTAGAAAATCGGGTAAAACCGGTATTGAATATTTGCAATTCGTTCTTGAACAAAAAAATAAAACGTCTTTCGGTTTCCGCTGTTTAAAGAATTTTGGTAATATCATTGTTTTGTTTTGTTTTGTTTGTTATTATAAAACAAAAAGATAAAAACATAATCAAATCTGGATAAAAATTGAATCAAATAGTCGAGAGTCGATAGTTTTTCCGACTCTCGATTTCGACTCCCGGCTCTTCCAAAAAGCTTCGACTGTTCGACTCCCGACTCACAACTCCGGCACCGACTCACCATCCTTGGCTGGAAGAATGCGGAGAAATAATAAACTAGGAAGGATTAAGAGAGGAGGTGCATATGCATGGACGAACGATCTAATAGCGAGAAGGAAAGAGGTTAAAGAAAATTAAAACAAATGAAGAAAAGTACAATAAATTACGTAAACAAGATATTGGATTTCAAGTCAACAGGCATAATTTTTTTAAAATTTTTATGTTTAAGGTAATTATATATATATATATATATATATATATATATATATATATATATATATAATTACATATAATTATATATATATATATATATATATAACTATAGGAACATAAAGAAAAGAATTAAAATTGCTAATCTTATAAAAACTGTAATAAGACAGCGAACACTTTTTCCTTTCATTTAAATATTGTTTGTTGTACCTACTAGTTGGTATATATTTCAGTCATGTATGTTAATATATTCATTCTGACGATGGCCCAGTAAGTCGAACTACGTATTAATACAATACATTAAAAAAATTTGAACAATAACCGAGTGTTTTTTTATTTCCAGCGTTTTTAGGGTTTGTAGGTATGACCAAAAAACCCTTATACCGTCATTTTGTCGTCTGTCTGTCTGTCTGTCTGTCTGTCTGTTCGGTAAAAATTGTAGCCAAACGGCTAAACCTAGAGAGTTGAAATTTGGCATGCTTATACAACTCTTTGACCCGCACATAGGAAAAATACTAAAACATCTAAAAAACATATCCCCCTAAAAATATAAACAAATATATGCTCATCGAAAAAAAATATATTTTTTTACAATTCTGTGTAGGATATCAAATGAAAGCCCTTGGTACGTGGATTAACGATCAAAATTTTATTGTTGGAACTACTGTAAGAAACTGTGTTCGAATCCCGTCAATTTTTATTTTTTCAGTTTTTTTTGCATTTTTATTTTGTTTAATTTATTTTGTCAAAATTCTAGTTATATTTTGGTAAATGTTGCATTTAATTTTTAAAAGCGTAAATTTAATAACCAGTGAGAAGTGTTGAGATTATAATTTAATTCTATATTTGAAGGTATCAGAGGGCGAGGCTTATGATTTAAGCAACCAATGGAAGCCATAGGCGCAATTTTCAAAATCTTAATGAACCTTGCTATATAAAAAAATACTGCACATATTTAGAAACTTAAATAATGGTATTAGGCATTCGAATTAAAATTCATAAAAATATATTTTGACATAAAATTTGTTTTGGCATCCCAAATAATCATCACACAGTTAATAAATACCTGCGAAACCCTGAAATGTGTGAAAATTCACACATCACATCAATTTTTATATGTGAATATGGGTTTTAAGATAACTTTGCATACCAGCAACTTTTTGTCCCGCACCCTTTTTCTCAGAAGGTTTGATTTAATAATGCGAATAAAATACAACTATATAGTTTTATCATTCAAATTTTTATTTATAAACACAGAAATCATGAGTGTCAATTATCAAACTTCAGAACTGATATCACAATATGGCTACTGAGCCATCAGCTGATCGTAATCTAATAGTCATCATTGCTTCAAAACTAAACATTTTAACTTACTAACTTACTAAATAAAAACTTGCAGTGTAAAAATAGGTACATATTTCGGAGCAAAATTTTCTTGTTGCAAAATACAGCATTATGTATTTGCAGTTGGACACATAATGCAATTATTATTTGATGGTCGTAGATAAAAATATTTTTCTTTCCATAAAGAATACCATTTTTCGTAAACCGCAATAGATATTAAAAAAAAAATGTTTAAGTAAAAGTTGTTTCTTTGCAAAAGCTCTATCCTAAAATACCCAACACGACATCCTTTTCTAATCAAGATATAAATTTTGTCCTTGATATCTGGTACTTACAATTTGTTCCGGAAAATTTCAATACCACCATTCGATTATTTGAATAGACTTTGGATATCAAAATTTTTTTCCAACAAGCTCACACATCGCGTTTTCGAGAAAAATCCTGTTTCCTCTATCTTGATACAGTCTGTATATAGTCATTGAATATGGAACTTTAGTTCTCTCTTCAATGGTATAGTATTTCCAAAATGAAATGGCCAATCATGTTAAGAAACTTAACAATGCAGTAATGGGTTTATGGCAGGAATCTTAGGATTTGTTGCTGTAAAAAGAATATAGGAGGTATTAACAGAATTTTAAATTTAAATTGAATAGATGTAACAGTAGTTCAATTGAAGTTTCTTAATAATCATTAAGGATATTTTCCAAATTTATAATCCTATTGTTTCTAAATTTTAGGGGTTGTTATACTTGTTTGTTAGTTAATTTTCAACGTTCATAGCGTGCATACATTAAAAACATATGTCTTTGGCGACCATTTGATTTTGAAGAAATTCCTAATTTCTGTAGTGAAAATTGGAGTGTGAAAATATGGACGTTGACGTGGAATACGAAAATGTAGATGTGGCTACTACAGAAAAGTGTCATTTGTCAGAAGATGGCAAAGTTCTGATACTGAATGTTTATAAAAAGTTAGTTTCGGAAGGTAATGACAAACCTATACTTAGAACTGCGGAATTAACTAGTGTTCCACACAGAACAATTCAACGTATAATTGTTCGTGGCAAAAATCAGCAGTGAAAACGACCCGATTTACAAGTTTTCAAGAAAATAGATAGTTATGTCTAAAAAAATAATAAATAAAATATACTGCCGACTGTGCATCTTTTAATAAAAAAGGTGGAAGAAGACGGAATAGAATTTCCATACAAAGTTAGCC
Source organism: Liopterus haemorrhoidalis (assembly GCA_963971575.1). Lineage (NCBI taxonomy): Eukaryota > Metazoa > Arthropoda > Insecta > Coleoptera > Dytiscidae > Liopterus > Liopterus haemorrhoidalis. The sequence continues at coordinate 61,417,340 of OZ020611.1, forward strand.
ATATGTATAATTATTTGAAGTTGCTAGGATTTATTTTTGTTGCAAAAAAAGCATGAATTTAATATAGACTATAAAGACTTTAAAATAAAATGATTTTTAAACATGCCTATTTTTATAATTCAAATATAGCCAGTCCTAAGCCTGATAATAATGTGAAGGAATATCATGTAAGTATATACAGTTCATTCTAAATAGCATATAAGAAAACACTTTTATTTTAAATAATTGTTACAGTCCTGTTAACTACTATTAACAAAACCATAAACTCAGCAGGTATAATGGTTATACTTGTTATTATTGGAATTAATAAGTGAGGGTGGCCATTTCATTTTGGAAATATTATATTGTGTACTCTTTCTTGTGGTAAACCAAATAATATTGTTTAATATTGCCCGAATACGTTGACGGTGATGAACTTTTCTAATTGCTCTTGCATAAATATAGACTGTTATTGAATGTTGCTCACATATCTATTTAAAATGTGTAGCACCGAAAACTCTTCCTTGTGGTAAACCAAATAATATTGTTTAACAGGTTGACTGCCATAGAAAAATCCTTAAAAATGTTCAAGATGCCAAGTTGAATATAAATGTTATGTTGGTCTAGAAACATGGTCCAAGGGTTTGTTTTTATATTTTTGTTTAATTAACCAATATTTTTGCAAAATTCGTATTCATTTTTATATTTAATGTATTCTTAAACCTAAGTAATAAAATAATTTGAATTTCAGCTTTTTATTTAAAATATTTGAAAATTCGCACTTGCTTAGAACTTTTGTATGCCACAGTGGTCGTTCAAAGTCAAACCAATTTTATACACGACCGCTGGCATAATATTCAGGAAAATAATTCATAGTATTTTAGCGGTCGTATACGACCGCTCGGGCATACGGGGAAATACTAGCCGGCGGTCGTATACGACCTCTTGGCAGTTAACCTGTTAATATTGCCCGAATACGTTGACGGTGATGAACTTTTCTAATTGTTCTTGCATACATGTAGACTGTTACTGAATGTTGTACACATATATATTTAAAATTTGTAGAACCTAATACTCTTCCTTGTGGTAAACCAAATAATATTGTTTAATATTGGTGGAATACGCTGACGAACTTGTTTGCTGAGTGTCTTCATCCACTCTTCACCAAGGTGTGGGAACAAGAGTCATTTCCTTCGGACTGGCAAGAAGGCATGGTGTGATTAAAATTGCCAAGAAAGGGGACCTGACGGACTGCAATAATTGGCGTGGCATTAACATTTTATGCTCAGTAATGAAGATTTTTTGCAAGATAATCCTTGAAAGAATGGTCACAGCTATCGACAAAAAATTGCGACCTGAACAGGCCGGTTTCAGAACAGGCTGGTCTTGTATAGATCAAATTAATACCCTCAGGATTATCATCGAACAGGCAGTCGAGTTCCGTTCCCCTTTGTATCTCCTTTTCGTCGACTATGAAAAAGCATTCGACTCTGTCGATAGAGAATGCATTTGGGCTGAAATGCAGAATATTGGAGTGCCTGACAAAATAATATCTCTGGTTAGAAATAGCTACAACGGCTTCACGTGTACAGTTCTACACAATGGTAGCTTGTCATAATCCTTTCCAACCATTACAGGTGTTAGACAAGGTTGTGTGATGTCACCGCTTCTTTTTTTGATAGTTTTAGACGCCGTGGCTAGATGATCAACAGCTAACAAACCCAAAGGAATCATTTGGAATCCGCTAACACCAACAGTCAGACTGCAGTCACTGGATTTTGCAGACGATAAATGTGAGTTGTCGCATAAGCATGGAGACATGCAGCAAAAACTGAATGACCTCACGATTGAAACTGCAAAAGTTGGATTGAAAATTAATAGCTCCAAGACAAAAGAAATGCGGATAAATGCAGAAACCGGTAGACCTTTACTGCTCGGTAACCATCAAATCGAGCGTGTGGATGATTTCCAGTACTTGGGGAGTGTTGTGTCTGTGGACGGTGGCGCGGATTTAGATGTGGAAAGCAGAATACGCAAAGCGAGAGGCGCATTTATCCAACTTAGCCGTGTATAGAATTCTGCGATCTACAGTACTTCCACGAAATCTACCATATTCAGGGCATGCGTGACGTCAGTTCTTCTGTACGGCTGCGAGACTTGGTTCGTAACAGAAGCTATCTAGAGAAGAGTGCGATTATTTGTAAATGGATGTCTTCGAAGAATTCTTCGCATTTATTGGCCACGTAAAATATCAAACGTAGAATTGTGGGAAAGAACTGGTCAAATGGACATTAATTTGCAAATAAAAAGAAGAAAGTATGGTTGGTTAGGGCACACTATTCGAAGGGCTCCTAGCGAAGTGTGTCGATATGCACTAGCATACAACCCTCAGGGCAGTAGGCGTAGAGGGCGACCCAAGAACACCTGGCGTCGCTCAACCCTACTAGAAATAAATGCATGGAGCTCTCAAAACCAAGACAAAAGACGTTATAACAACATCACCGACTTGAAGCCTATGGCAGATAGACGAGTTAGATGGAGAAATTTTATTGACAGCCTATGCTCTTTTTAGAGGCAGTCCAAAATCACCCGATAATGGACAAGGCTTGATGACGCTGACCAAGATGAATTTTTCTAAATGCTTTTGTATAAAGGTGACTTTTATTGAATGCTGTATACATTAGTTGCCCATTTAAAATGTTAGTAGATACATTATAAAATGTTACTCATTAAATAATTTATAACAGAAATCAAGATTGTGTGCAATCTTTTAAAAATTCTGAAAAATGTCCCATTAATTGTTTTATTATGCAGTGTTTCGAAACAGTTAATCTGACGTAATCTATAAGACGAGTGATTTTATTCTGTAATTTTTGACGCTGAAACATGAGATTTGACACTTATTTCTGCTTCGGAATATCTTAAATTTAAGTTCATTAATATTCATTTAAACTTATAGATTTTAGATTAGAAAATATCTGAAGAAACCGTCACTAAATTTATAACGGATGATTATTAATTTCAAACTTTAAGCTTTTCATATCTTGGGATATTTTCACCATACGACTTAACAACACTGAAACTACTGCACCCCGTATATATACTGCCATATATTACCCATACTTCGTACGGTTTTTGTAATGTGTATTTTGCTGTAACGTAAATGACGAGATGTTTCAATTTCAAATAGAACACAATATAATCATTTCTTTTGTAGCCGACTGTACAAATTTTTTGCCTCTAATTCCAAAAATTTTGCCTTCAAAATGGATCAAATTTGTTGATCTATGACCAAAAATACATATTTGTACTAATTTTCAATAAAATTGGGACAAACATTTTTTGCTAAAAAATCACGATTTTTTAAGGTCTACCCTTACGATTTTTTCGATTTTTGGCCATTTTCAAGGGTTTTGGATTACCTATACAAAACTTAATAATTGGTTTATTAAAGCCCTCATTTTTTTTGGACTAAACTATGTAGGAAAATTAGGAAAATTCAAACCACAAATTTCAATCCCTAAACATTTTTTTGTTAGCATTTAACAAAATTTTCAAAAAATTATTAAAAAAAATGAAAAATGTTCAAAAAAAAATTATTTTTTGTTTCCAAATAAGATTAAAAGTCAATTAGGACCTCAAAATTTTAAAATTTCAACCACAAGTCTTTATCGCATTTCGTTTTTGCGAAAAGTCCATGTGAAGATGGAAATTTCTATAAACCACGCCGTACTAAAATTTATCATAATTTTTAAATACGCAAAACGAACAAAGCCTCAAATTTTTTCTAGACTAAACAAACTAAGAGAAACCCAAAAATTTTAACCCCAAGTCGTTTCCTTTAACTATTTTTGAGTTTTTTTTTTTTTTTTAATTCACAATTTTTACAAATAATGTAAATTATGCCATTAAAAAAATTGTTATAATCTCTGAACGCATTAAACGATTATAGCCCCATTTTTTCTGGACTCAATAAACTACGGAAAATCCAAAAATTTCAACCGCAGGTCGCGATTTCCAACCGTTTTTGAGTTGTATTACTTTTTATTTCACAATTTTCACAAATGTAAATTATCTCAAAAAAAAAAAAAAAAATAGCCGTAATAACAAAATGCGTTAAACGATTAAAGCTCCAAATTATTTCCAAAAATTCTAACTAGAAGTCGCTGTTTCTAACTGTTTTTGAGTTATGTTTTTTTTAATTCTCAATTTTCAAAAATAATGTAAATTATGCCATTAAATAAAATTGTCGTAATCTCAAAACGCGTTAAACAATTAAAGCCCATTTTATTTCTAGACTATATAAACTACGGAAAATATAAAAATATCAACCGCAGGTCGCTATCGCTAACCGTTTTTGATTTGTGCTTTTTTATATTTCACAATTTGGTGAGGGACAAAAGTTTTTTGACATATTTTTGTCGAAATACACATAAACAAAATCGATTTTTAATAAATAAAAATTTGCTTGTTTAACCACTCATTAAGAGGATTCAAGCATGCAAAATTACAACTTTATATGTTCAGCCGTTTAGCTACAGACAGACACATGAGTGACATTATAAGGTTTTTTGTTGGTCATACCTAGAAAACTCTAAAAAAGACAGATCAAATTAATGAAAACACGAATCTATCCGCCGTGGAATTTTATAAAGGGCGCAATGTCGCAGCTGATGGAGAATGCTTGTATACCAAGTGATAACTGCATCAAATATTTGAAACATCAATGGGCATGATTATTTTACAAATATTTATAGTTTAATTTTAATTTCAAACCGTTTCACCAACCGGATTTTAGAATAATTCAGTTAAATTTGGTTAACATGGTTAGTTTAAAAAATCATTAATATTACTCACATCTCACAACATTTACTACAACTGTCAAAAATGACGTGTATTAATTTTTTTGCAAGATGACATTCATATTTTATCTATGTTCATTCAATGATAAATGGCAAATATGAACTTAATAGATATCCGCTTGTTATGACGTAAACAAACATATTATTTGACAATTAAAACAATTCATTTGGGCGATACATATAGTTCAAGATCATTAGCAGTGTTCGACATATACATATTTGGCAATGGAACTAATAAAACAATATAGTAAAAAATTGTATATAACTAGCACATCCTACATGAAATGAGACTTTAGTAATAGCATTGTAATGTAAGTAGCAACAGTTAAGTTCCTCGGATTCCATTTAGACACAAAATTAAATTGAAAAAAACATAATCACCAAATATCCTCCAAACTAAATACTATGGTGTATATACTCAAACAATTAATGGATTGTGTATCAATTGAAACTGTCAGAATGGTATATTTTGCACACTTTCAATCTGTGCTAAACTACAGGATTGTCTTATGGGGCAATTCAGTAGACTGGCACAAAGTTTTTATAATTCAAAAACGAATCATCAGAATTATGGACATGGTCAAGTCATCAAGTCATTGTAGATATTTGCTCAAAGATTTCAGCATTTTGCCAGTCTCGTTGTTATACATCCTATGAAAATATAATCACAGACACTGACATATACTATCCATTGCCTACTATACTAAATATGATAGGGTAAGTCGGGGTAATATGCCACCTTGGGTAATATGCCACTTGTCTGTAATTCCTTACTAAAAAAACAGATGGCGTTGCAGTTCACTCAGTGATATTCCATTGAAGCTAATGGCCGCTTTGACAATAACTGTCAGTGAAATATCACCAGAAATTTTAAATAAAACAGGAAAGTTTTAAAATTACTGTTAAATTAGCATTTTAAAACTACATTTAAACTCAAAATATTCATTTACGGAAATTATTTTGTAATAAATCGATTGATTTACATCATTTCCATATCATTGTGATTTTATAACCTCTGGAGTGACCGTTATATTTTTGTTGTTTTATTTCACTATCGTCATTTGAATTTCTAGAAGCTATGTAGGGTAATATGCCAGTGTTTTACTGGTGTAATATGCTATGCATTTTCGTTTGCTGAAAAGAATAATTTGCCAAATCCAAAAAGAATAATTTCCCAATTCTGATGTTAAATAAATAATGGCTCTGTTGGCTTTAAAGCGTGTGGAATTTTTCCTTTCGACAAAAATGCTATTCCAGAATACGCATTCGCCATATCTGAAAATGCAAAAGAGGTGGTTGAACCAATATCTTCCACTAGTATACCTGACGAACAGCAATTTATAACAGACTCAAACTCTACTGCTCATGATACTTCTGCCGAAAATTCTGCAAATGCTCAAATTCAAAAAGTTACACCCACTACATCAGAGCTCGTCAATTTTATAAACATTAACCCAATTCCGACATTGGTTAAGCCAAAACTTGCCAATAGAAAACAACATGCGCTAATTTGAACAAGTCAAGAAAACATTGAAACCCTCAAAGTGAAAAACAAAAAGAAGGAGACCCAAAGCCAAAAACAAATTACTGTAAAAAGAAAGGCACCATTTAAAAAAGGAAAACAATTAAAACCTCCAAAAAAAATCTCCGACAAAAAGAAGCTTTGTCGTGTTCATCCTCAGATTCTTCGTCAAATTTAGAAAATATTGTACCATACGATGATTCCACGGACACCGACAATGATATTTATAACTATTGTGCAATATGTGATCTGTATAATTACGATAAGAAAGGACCAAAGTGTGTTTGGATAAAATCTATTTGCTGCGATAGATGGATCCATGACGACTGCTATAATGCCAAAGACTGTTTAGCTTGTAAGAAGCGTAACTACTTTTAAGATTGTTTATGCCAATAAAACAATATAATTAAAAAAAAAAAAGATTGTTTATGTTCTTTCTAGTTCCTAAAAAAGTTTTGTGCAATTTATTTTTTATAATTTTTGGTTTTCTTTTTCTATTTTTAAGTTCTAAATTCTCCAATTCAAACAGTGGCGTATTACACCACTTGCCCGCATGGTCGGGTAATACGCCATTTTGCAAGATATTGTTTATTAATTTTTATATCTAAAAGTACAAATGTTACCAATTGTAACTAACCAAAGAATAAATGTTTAATAATTTCCTTATTAAATGCGTTTTTTTTTTTTGTTTGCTATTTACAACAATATTTTGAGATATCGATTTTTAAAGTTAGCTGTGGCATATTCACCCGACTTACCCTAAATAATATTCAATTCAAAAGAAAATTGAAATTTTTTCTTTTTACATAATATTAATAATTCAGAAAACGCATGCATATAATGAAATAACATTTTACTTGAATTAATATATCACTACTTGTACAAACAACTCCAACAAAGAATTAATATTATTATTAATCTTGAACGTTGTTTTTAACATTGTTTCGCCCTATATGATACACCAGCTTTTCCCAAAGGGGTCCGCGAGCTGTTTCTAGGGATTCCGTAAATAATTATTGTACGGTTATTGTATAGAAAATTTCAAGCGTTAAGCAAATTTATTGTTACACATATAATAAAATCAGAAAATTTACTGAGAATACCTACATATGGTAAATCTCTTCACTCTTCGGTACGCCACGGCACATTCTAATAAAATGGCCCATTTTGGCTGGCTTTGCCCCGGGCGCCAATAGAGCTACCACCGCCTCAGTAATAATTGTGGTAAGTATTAAATTTAAACATTTATTAAACATTAGAGATGAATTTTGTCTATAAAATTGTAAATAGTATGATTGATTCTGAAGATATTTTGACTTTGATAAACTTTAATCTTTAATGCACCAGCCTCAAATCTGAGGCAAATAAATACGTTTTACTATGAAACTACCATACAAATATTAGACAGAATTCACCTCTAAAGAGAACTATGTGCACATTTAACCATCACTTTAATACGTGCGATATATTTTTCCTCTCATTTTCTGTCTTTAAAAAACTAGTGAAATGTAAATTAAGAGCTTAACTCAACGATATGTTTGCACTTATATATAAAAAACTCCTTTTGTTGTATTAATTTGTTATGTAATTATGTAATTGTATCATTGTATTTATAAAATTAGTATTTTATTAAATTTTTTTCGTGGAGGTCTATAGGAACTATGTTCTTTTTGACCACGCAAACAATAAATAAATAAATAAAAAAAAACATATATTTTTCAAATAAATTCATTTTTCATTTGTTATGATGAATTTTTATTGCCAAAGAATGTTACTATTCCACTTGACTATAAAGTCAAACTTGGACCTCACATTTATTTCTTTAATCAATAGGTTTGTTCTTTTCGCTACCTTGCGTTTTACTGCAAGACGCGGCTGTAATTTGACGCGGCGTTAAATTTATTACTGCAAGACGCGGTTGTAAGAATTTAAGTTACCAGAAACGCAGATTCTGGTCGTTTCAGTAACGGTTGAAGACATGACGTGAGCAGTTGTTACTTGAAGGCTCTATTTGGCTATAGTTAACCTATAAAATTTAATATTAATCATTTCTTAACCAGGCGTGTACCCAAGCCCCCCTCCCCCCAACATAAAAAAAATGTTTTTTAGAGACACATTTTGCTTGTAATGGAACGTGACCCCCCAAGAAAAAAAGTTGTCTTCTGAGTCCCCTAAAAATTTGTTGGCTTCGGAGCCCCCCTTAAAAATGTTGACCTCTAACCCCATAATAAAATTTTGGTTTCTGACTCTCTGAAAAATGTTGGTTTCTGACCCCCGTAAAAAAATGTTTTCATTTGACCTACCAAACCCCTAAAACCCCTAAAAAAATGTTATATTCTAACACCCTTAACCCTTATTCTAACGACCTTAATTAATTTGGCTTCTGACCCTCCTAAAAAAATATTGGCTTCTGACCCCCCTAAAAAATTATGAGTTCTGATCCCCTTATAAAATTTTGGCTTCTGACCCCTTAATAAAAATTGGCTTCTGAGCCCTCTAAAAAATGTTGTATTGTAACCCCCCTAAAAAATGTTAGCTTCAGTCCCCCTCTAAAAAATGTTATATTCTAACCCCCTCAATTAATTTTGACTTCTGACTCCCCTAAAAGAATGTTGGCTACTGACCCCCCTAAAAAAATGTTGGCCTCTGACCCCCCTAAAAAATGTATCTTATTTATTTAACTTTGCAATCGTTTATTCATATGTACAGTGTCCATCATAAAGACAATACACACTTTCAATTATTTTCAATTTACTGCTGATTTGTTTCCATTCAACTAGCTCAGAAGTAGCTGTAAGATTTCTTGACGCGGCGTCTTACTGCCATCAGTTGTTTTAACGAAACGAACATAATCTAGTAACTTTTCAGTAAACTGCCAATACAAACGTACAGAAAATTTTGACGCCGCCGTAAACCGTAGAGGCCAAGTACTTAAAAGAACAGACCTATTAATTACTCGACGCTAATTATTCAATATTATAAAGTGAAAATCCTAAATGAAGCCATTGGGGATGTCTTTATGTTCCAGCTCTCAAAAATACTGTAAAGAAAAAATGTATAAAATAAAATGAGGAGAATCATGGCAGTAAGACTTTACCGTAAAAATAACTCGTTCATAATCCTATTTGCTCATATTTAATTTACGCAAAGCAATTTTCTCACTTGTTGTTTAACTCGGCATGACTTGTAGAACGTAATGTACCATTATCTTCTCATCTGCTCTAGGGAGTGCATCACGCTGTAAATCAAGTCTCTCCTATCGATTAGTGTTTTTTATTCATTTATGTGACAACCAACGCAAGCTCAAGCGAGTGATGTATGGCTCATAGGATTTGTTTGTCGGACTGACACGAGTTGCTTTACGCATCGATACCAAATTTCAATGAAGAATTACTATGCTCATCATGCGGAACTGTGCATTCATATTATGTTTTGGAAACACATGGGAATAAATGTCACTATGGAATTTTAGGAAGTGATATTATTTTAGAAATGTAATTTATACCTGCAAATGATTTGCTATATGGTTTTGTGAAATACAGATTAATATCACTATCGGTATAAATATATTTAGTATGAGAAGCATAAAACAAAACAGAAAATAACTAAGCACTTCAAAGAGTATGTAATATAAATTCATAAATGTTCAAGAAGGATATCCAGGCTGTCCAGCCAATGCATGGCATCTGGGGAGATCTCATTCAGCTCTACAATACCGCCAGAGAATCTACGTAGACGACCATCATTCCAGATATGTTCAATAGTTTGATAAAGCGCTCCACAATCAGATTCTGGGGAAGATGACAAGCCCCACTTATACAAAAAGTCGTTGTATCTACCATGACCAGGGCCGGTTTCTGAAAGCTTTGTTAACTGTAACCAAAAAGTAAAAAAGAACACCGAGCTATATAATACTTGAAGAAACAAAAAGAGATAAATTAAGGATACGAATCGAAAGAACGGCGGTGAAATTTGAAAAGAAGATCAGAACAAGCAGCAACGCATTAATACAAGAAAGTCTAAAAAAAAAAACTATAGAACCAGCCGGGGAGAAGACAGAAGAAAATATTTTGGAAGAAATGGATATAGCATACAAGAGATAAGAAGAAGACAAGATAAGAGAAGAATTAGAATATACAATGGAGGATCGGGACAGTTAGGTACAGAGACAGGAGCAACAAAATAGAATAGAAAGATCACGGTACTACCAGGGATATAAACGCATACAAGTTCCCGCAGTGCCACTATACCTTGCGAAGCCAAAAGAGAAGAATCAAAAGATCATCGCTAGATTCCGTTGCGTAAACGAAGAAGGAGCTAACTGCTTCTGGAAACCAAAATGCCAAAGAACCTGTAGAACTTGCGGAGAAGTCATAGAGACAATCCAACACCTATTGTCCTGTAGCGGAGTAGGAGAAGAACGTTTAATGCGCTGGATGATGCAAGCAGTGGGTACCTATGGATGAAGGAGGTCCTCGAAAGAAGAGCAAAAATAATGGAAGAAAACGTCAGATTATTAGGCAGTACAAGAATTTAAAATGTTTCTTTTTGTAAAGAATAATGTTAGAATCTGTACCTTTATAGATTTAGAGTTATTTTGAAATGTATAAATAGATATATCATAGTAAATTAATGTAAAGAATTTACATTTCTTTATATTAATTTCAAGGCCGAAAGGCACGAATATAATAATTATACTATAACCAAAAAGTCAAAAAAATGGTTACTCTAGTTACTTATTAATTATATTGTAACCGAGTTTTAAAATAATCAGTTTTAGTAAGAGGTACGTACCAAATTATGGTTGGTTTATATACGGAACAAGAATAAGGAATAGGAAACAAGAATAGTACACAAGATGTTAAAACTTGGCTGCGCCGTATATCGGTTTATGTAGGAATGAAATTTAACTTAAACATAAGAAAAGTTGGTAACATTTAACATTTTATTCTTATTTCAAGAATAAGAGACGATAAGCATGCGCACAATGGTCAAAATGTCGGCCGTAATAAAATTTGTCTAACAGATGTTTTCCTGCTGTGATCAGAAGGTTAAAAAAAAACAATATCTGTGTGATACACAAGCAAATCAATTTACGAAATCTTCTAAATCCATATTACTGAAAACGAATTTTTTTTTAAAGGTTATATTAAACACAACAACCTGTCAAACGACAACCGTTAAACACAGGCCAACGCAAGTACGCAGGCGCAGCGACGAAATGTTATGTCCGATATAAACGGTTTCATATTTTTTATTCTTGTGTACTATTCTTATTTCCCATTCCATATTCTTGTTCCGTATATAAACCAACCATTATAGGTAAACGTCGGCCTTGGTAGCGTAGAGATAGCGCTCCTGCTTCACGAACCAAAGGTCCCGGGTTCAAATCCCCAAGAGCCACAGTGTAATTGGAACATTTAGTCATGTTCTGTGGTTGATTAATAAAAAAAAAAAAAACAATCCACTGAATTTTGCCACTGACTATAGTAAAGGCGGGTACAAACCAAAATCTTAAAAAAATAAAGTAACTTAAAGTCACATCTGCATGTTATAATTTACATATAACTGTATAGCCATTATATTAGTATTTTAGATTATTTTTTTTCTATCCACCCTTGAACCCGAATCGACCCCTAACAATGTTGACTCCAGAGGGTCGATATCGGTTATTTTGGGGACCCCTGGTCTAACAGAATGAAAAAGAAGTGGCCATAATTTGCGACTTATACAACATCAGTAGTGAGAAAAGAAAAAAAATCAATAAGTGTCAGCAGACTGAAAAGCCAAGAAAACAAATTTCAAGCAGGCGATTTGAAGTGTGAATTTTCATAAATTTTTGAGTTTCGTATGTACCTCGTAAGTGAATAAAAAGTACCTAGGACCCAATGACGGATGATCGGGACAAAAGTTTTTGGACACGTTTTTGTTAAATTTATTTCAAATTCAACAGTTTTTAAAAACGATTATTCGCCTGTTAATTGCTTTAATAAGTACTAATAGCTTTAATCTAATATCTGAATAAATAAAATTTAACAAAATAGCAATAATAATAATAATACTTTATTCAACTTAAAGTAATTTACAAGTTATGTAAAAAAAAGTATATGCAAACAATGTTTACAAGTAAACAATTATTTAAAAATACAATAAATACAAGTTATTCATTTAGAAATTCTTGAACAGAATAACAAGCTTGCTTGGCAAGGAATTTTTTGAGAATATATTAGAATTTTTTCGCGTTTTTATTTCTATCATGGGCTGGGATTTTATTGAAAATATTGAATCCAATATTCATCCTTTTCGTTAAATTTTCTTTGGATCTTATGTTGTGAATATGAGATTCTTTGAGCATACAATGATTTCTACATATTTTCGTTATTTCCGTGGCTTGCAGAAATATAAACTTCGCATGAAGCGTAAAGCCGCATTTAGAGCTCTTAAATCAATAGCTTAGCACTGTATATTATAGACTGTTCATTGTCACCAGAAAGTTTGTGATATGGTAAGACGTGAAACCGTTCAGACCTCCAAATTTAATACGCTGTTTGTTGTGGATTGTACATAATTTTCTAAACTTATAGCTATTGCGATATTTTAATGAGACAGACATATAAACACATTGGCTGTCGTATTCTATCAGTGACACCGTAGTTATCGTTATCGTATTAACAAATCTTGCTCAAAATTACAAAGACGAACAGTAAATATGATCAATTTAGGTAATTAGGTAGTTAAAATCTAAGAAAACAGAATTCTAAGAACGATAATACATATAAAACATTTTACGAAGCTAAATAGTAGGTTTCAAAATTCACAGATGGCGGACTATTCGTAACATTAATTTCCAACTTGATATGAACGGTACGTGCAACGTTAAAAATAATGCATAGTAACATAACTTACAGCTAATAAAGCACAGTTTACAACCTCTTAATTTAAAGAGCTCTGAATGCAGCTTAAGTATATTCAACTCCTTGAAAATTGGTCTGCAGGATACTGTTTTTGGTGCATTTACAATGACCCTGACTGCTTTCTTCTGAAGTAGAAATAATATGTATTTAATTGAAAAATTCAAATAAGAAATTATCTATCGAAAATCTTGTGGAAATAATTTTTTTTTATATTGTTTCGGTTAATATCAATAGCTATTAATCCATATATTTTTTTTTTTTCAATTTTTTACACTTGTTCCTTGGGAAACAGAACAAATGTTTTTTTATCTTTTTTTTATATAAAAATCGCGTGGAAATAAAAATTTATAATTCTTTATTTCCCTAGACCTTGCGGCGTTTAGGGTATTAACCATTACAAAATAAAATAACGTACAATATTTGACATTTGATAATTTTACAATATATATTATCCTCATATTTCACTGCCCTCGCTCCGGCACCTTTTTTCTCTCTTTATTTCCTCTCTCACAATATTTCGTGGAGTCGTTCTGTCTACCCCCTATGTCCATCTCATGTAGCCCTCTTGTATCCTTTCCATCATCTCCCATGGAAGGATCCCCGAATCTCCACTCCGTACATAATACTCTTCACTATTGCATTGAAAATTATCCTCCAGTTGATATCGTCATTAAACCTCCTCTCTCCTACGCTCCATAGCTTTCCCATAACCAGCCTTGCTTTCTTCACTCTTTCCCTAACATGTTGCTTTGCCCTGTTGTTCCTCGTTAGCACGTATCCCAGGTATTTTATACTCTTCACTTCTTCGATTTCTCTTCCTGACTATTCCCATCTTACTTTCTTTCTCCTTTCTCCCCCTTTTCCAAACACCATCACGTTTTATTTGTGTTTATCTCTAATTTCTTTCTTGGAAATAAAAATATTTTTTTATTATAATCTATGATTTAAGACCTTACATTAGATTATAACGCGTTAAAATTATATAAAAAAAAAATCGAAAAATTACAAAAAAAGATTCTGGTAAAGTGGCAACGTTACTACTCCGCCTAAACTATTAGCAATCAATATAAAATTGATTTAAGATATTAATTCTATTTATTTGTTTTATTAATTAATGAAAATGCATAATCAATGCAAAATATACGTTAAGTAGAAACCGCAATGAAAGCAGCCATGACGCAATTATAAAACTATAATTTACTAACTAATCACTAAGTTTATAGCCACGTGACAAAAAGGGTTCAAGGAAGTATAATTAAAGGTAAATATGTAAATTGGTAATTTGTGCAAAACAGTTTTTATCCGCGTGTCATTAAATGCTGTAGTGGCAACACTGTTGACTGCATATCTGGTTAGGTTGGTACTCGTGGAATCACCGCAATCAAAGCAAGATAGAAATCAAAATGTCACAGGCTAGCAAGCGTGACCATAGAGGATTTCCCCGCGTATACCGTACTGTATACGCGGTGTACACTCGAACAGTCACATGCAGCTGAGCTCGCTACGGCACTAGCATACAGACACACCTACAGACACAACTTATTGGTTCGTTAAACGACTATGTATATTATGTTTATGTTAAAAAGGTATATTATTGTTTTATTTTTATTTCTCATTGTAGCGTTCATAATGTTCCTGCTTGATAGTAAGAGTGATATTTATATCTATGTGTATCCTTAGTAAAAGTATTATAAATTTAGTCGACCGTAAGATTAGAACTATTGAATTTCATATACTGCCTAAGAGTATGAGAACCCATTCTGACAACCACAGTAGTGCGGGTTCGAGTACAGGAACGTATAACCATATGACCACTAGGGCGGCAACTTCATGAGCGTTAGCAACCGATAGATGCTTTTTTTTTTTCTTTTAGAGGCTCTCATGATTAGTACATTTTATAACTAGAAAGTACAAATTGTGCGTGCTTCTATTGAATTTATTACTTATTTAATCCTGAAACCTTTCTACCTTGCGGTGTAAGGGTATTGTCGAGTTACTTATTTTCTGGTGTTGTTATACAAACTTCTTTCCATCGTGTTCTGTCCTTTGTTTATTTTCTTATGTCCTCCCACTTTACGCCTTTCTTCGTTGCAGCTTCTTTTGTTTCTTGGTGCCAGGTTTTTCTCGGTCTTCCTGGTCTAACTTTCTTCACTGTTCTTGCTTCAAAAACTCTCTTTACTACTTTGTCTTCACTCATTCTATGTATATGTCCCAGCCATCTTAGCTGTCCTTCTTCTATTACAGTCTCTACTGGTTTTGTGCCTAGTTTTTCTATAAATACTTCATTTCTTATTCTGTACAATTTTGGTTTTACCTTCGATTTTCCTTCAAATTCTCATTTTGGCTCTGTGCGTCTCTCTAGTAGGCAGGATATTGAGGCGTATGTCAAAATTGGTACTGTCACTTCTTTGAAGATCTCTACCTTGATGTTGGTTGGTATTTCTTTTTTAGTTAAGCACGATGCTTTGATGCTTTTGAACATTCTTCCTGCTGCGCCTAGTCTTTCCATAATTTCTTCATCAATTTTCCATCTTCCGTGAAAACTGTGTCTAGGTATTTGAATTTTCCTACCTGTTCTTTTGTGTTGCATTTTTGTCCTGCTTATTACCATTGTTTTTGTCTTTTGTGTGCTAATTGTCATATTTATTTTCTTCAATTCTTTATTGTATTTGTTGAAGATGTTTTGTACTTCGTCTTCGTTCCTTGCTATTATAACCATGTCATCCGCATAGAAAAGTTCTGCTACTTTCACATTTTCCATTTACCAGTAGCCCACAGAATATTCTTTAATATTTTGTCTTACTTCTTTCATGGTGTCGTCTAGTACCAGTGAGAACAATAGCGGACTGAGTACGCATGCTTGTCTTAGTCCGTTTTTTTAGTTATAAAAGATCTAGATACTTCATTTGAATTATCTATTGTTATATTGAATTAATTATAAATCATAAAGCAACCAAAGTTGAAAAACTAATTAAAGAAGGTATAAATGATACCTTGAGTGCCACATTGAAATCTTAAATTAATCCGCCACTATACCGCCAGAGCTACTTAAAAAAATATTTTTTGAAATTAGCCACAAAACTAGTAGTACAAAAAAAAAAAAAAAAAACGGACGGATTCAGAAGAAACGACCAAACTGGAGCAGCCATCATTTTCCCAGAAACCAGTGAAAAGTACCGGCTGCCGGACCACAGTAGCAGTATATATGAAGACGGCATACAAAATTAATTATTTATAGTATGTACCGATTCTCTAAGTGCTATACAAGATATAGATAAACTATATACGAAGCACAATCTCATACTTCGTGTCCAGGAGCTTGCACATCGCCTCCACCATGAGCAGAACAACAGTATACATCTAGTCTGGGCCCTTCACATAGTGGCATCCCAGGGAATGAAATGGCTGGCAGAAAAGTAAAAGAACCCACCACATTAAAACAACCAGACGGTGCTCTCATAATGATGGACTATGATTGGAAAAATATGTTAATCGAGAGGAACCTAGAAAATTGGCAAACCGAATGGCTTTCCATCACCGATAATAAACTTAGATAAATTAAAAATACAGTTAAACTATGGAGAACCTTCGGAACCAGAAGGGAACAGATCATGGTCACCAAACTAAGAATAGGACATAGCCGAGTCACTTATTTACCTCGATAACGCAGAGCATGCCCCTTAGTTTTTCGCTAGCAAGTTGTAATTACAAATTGCGAGTAGCTATTGTGCTGTTCGCTGCAATTTAAAAATTACTCTATAGCAAATATTTAAAAAAAAAAAATTAAACCTTTTTTTATGAAAATAAAAAAAGTTGCTTAACGTATGAGTTTCATATTATGTTTTTTTAAGACTGATACTATACAGAAAGATATAAGACAAAACAAAATTTGACAAGGCTTTAATTGTTTTCAGTGCATTTTTTATTCTTCTTTGGAGTATATAGACGCGCTTGCAGTTCTTGGAAATGGTTCTGTCATCTATGAGCTAGAAGAGACGGATATTTTGAGGTCCTGAGGAATTGCACTTCCGGGTTGAGACAATGGTAATGAAATATTACTGGACAAGGTGTGGAAGTTGAAGATTATATAGAAAAATAAAAATAATTTCAGTCGAGAATTTTTAAAATAATTATTATATTAAATCGTGATACCAAAACATTTCTTCAATATTTCATTTATAATACTAGATGTACATTTCGACTGCTAAACAATCTTCATCAGTAGCAAGTGAGTATAAGACTTGCACAAGTTGTGTTTGAAACCTTCAACAGTCCCACCCTGTGTTTATTAAACAGCAAAGAAGTGAGCTTGCTTCTCTGTTTCAGTCATTATAATGTCTTGCTAAAGAACAAAATAGAACAATCTAACATAGATCAAAAACACAATTTAAGCTACTAATACCCAGTTGCGTGAGTTCAATTCCTGCTTATGTCAAATAATTTGTGTAAAAATATTTATACAAGTTACAGGTTCTGCTTAGCCGTTCGCAACCGGCTTTAAACTGTAGGTGTCTTTCTGTGTCCACTAAAAAATGGACGTAATACTGACTATATTACTCCTGAATGTACATGAAGATTGAAAAGATGGTCACGAAACCTGGAAACAGGAGGCCTTGGCTCATTTCGGGCTGTCGCGCCAATGATGATGATGATTATGATGAATACTCAGTTGCACCAGTTTCTACGTAGCAACGCCTTGTGTTGCTAGGTATTTTTAAGGCTTTAAACTTAAGGAAAGCTGGTGCAATTGGGCATTAGACATCTTTTGTCGCATTAGATCTTCACATCAGAACATGACTCTTCTAAAACACCAATATCGGGCTCTATCGGTCTATTATAGTACGTTTTATACCCATGCACCTATAGATGACAACACATCAGATAGGTAAACATTGGTAGGTTTCTTGGTTTTACCTACGATATCCTAAAAATAGATCTACAAAGTATTTTATTACAGATTCGCTATAAATAATAAAATACCCTTTCATGATATTAATTATTTTAACAACAGGAGTATGAAAAGGCATCTAAATAAATGACTAGTATTGCCAGTTTAAGTCTTGAAAAATAAAAATTATCTTTCATAGGTCTAGTAAATATTCATGTTAATCATGATTTATCGTACACCCGGTATGCTAATGCAAACGATGCGTGCGCCTATGAAAATGTCTCCTAATGGGGTCACGACTATGTGCCTCTTCTTGATTACAAAATCACGCAGTCATAATTTACATTCAGCAAAAACTCTGTTTTTCTTTATTTGTGTAAACTGATTCTTGACGATAATTTTCGATTATCGGAGAATTCTATTACGCCTTATGTGGTTTGTTTGTGTTGATAAACTTATTAATAATATTTTTATGTTTGTTTTTTTATATTTGTTTGTGTGGTTTTATGTACGCAGTTTATTTTTTAATATTGATAAAGTATTTTGTATTCATAAATATTAATTACAATTTATATATTATTGTGTAAGAATTGCATTAAAATTTATATATTTTACTTTCTTCATACACATTGCTGGTCGAGTCGAATTTTGGCTTCACTCACATAAGTCCTTCAGGATGTAAAGTGCTTTCTTTCCAAATATCTTCTTTAGCAACAGTCATTAAATATTCTGTTAGTATGGATGTTTTTCTTTATCCCATCTTATGTGAGGTTTTTTCCGTGAGCCAAATATGTTTGTTAACTTTAGTTAAGAGGTATACTTGAAGAGAATACACTTGGCCGACGACAGTTAAAGAAAGGCTATGGTTCAATCTAAAAGGTCATCAAAATTCAGAGATGCCTTGCGTGGGGATGTTGACAAAGAACTATTTTGTGATTTTTTTCAGTCGCTGTTCCAACCAGCAAAAGGCAGTATTGCATGAACAAAAACATAACTTTATCTGAAAATATTCAAATATAATAAACGAAGATAAAAACTACAGACGGACGTTAGGTTCAAGTAATTCAAATACGTTATTGATAGTTAACATAAAATTACCGTCTGTATAATAAGACATACAAGCTTATGACTCATGATCAGGCATGTGCACAAATAAAAAGGTTCAAACATCAAGATCTAATATGCCCGATAATAAAAATTGTTTAGTTAGTGTTTTGTCTTTCAATAGTGCGGTTCTGTAATAACCAGTGCTATTTATGCAAAACGTTTTGAAGCGGTATATTTATGTACCCACCCAAAAGGGCCAAAAATGTCCTTTTCAAGTGCAGCAAAATATATGCACAATTGCACAAGTCAGTAGACTCTGTGAAGTATTGGGTGAAACGTTACAAAATTAATAAAAATGTTGACGATTTACATAATCGTGGTTTAAAAAAAGTGACCACTAAAAAACAAGATAAAGTGATTTTGAACGTTTTTAAAAATAATCATATGTTAACTTGACGTAAATATCAGGTAATTTTGTTAAAAAAAGAACATTAATTTAAGTCATTGAAAATGGTATGGAAAATTCAGGAGCACCAATAAAAACCATTGTATCAGTGAAACATTGCTTGGGCCAACGAAAATTTAGACCGCGATTGGAGTGATGTGGTTTTCTATGATGAATCTAGTTTTAATGGCTGGATGAATATGGGGGCACATGAAATTTAGATCAGCTAACTCGTCAATTAAGGCAGATATGGAGATCACTGCCAAAGTCATATGCTGCAAAGCTGGTAGAAACTGTACCGAAAAGATGCCAAGCAATAATAGATAATAATGGAGATTGGACCAATTATTAGGTAGTAAAGTAATAATATTTACAGTAAATTCTTAAATTATATTTAGTTTTTCCTTTTCTCTCGTATAGTTCGCCAAAAATCAACAAGAACGTCTTATTATACAGACTGTATGTAAAATAGATATTTGTTTATCGGTTCTTTGTCGATCAGTCGCCATTTTTATTTGTTTTTTATGACTACATTAGTGAGTTTTTTATTCTATTTTTCAATATATTTTCAGGAATTATTACTTAAATTTATATATTACATTGTAACTTAAAATGTTACTATTATATTCTTTTCATAGGACAGAAGTAATTTAAATAAATAAATATATTCATATCCTTGAACTTGAACATATTGTAGGCTGAAAATGCGTTAACTCAAATATAAAAGCGAAACGTTCGAGATAATTGTATTTTATAATTTTCCTGACCCCAAAACTCACGATTTAAGAAGACAAAATTTCCTGGGGTGTTATATAAGAAATTTATTTTTATTCTATTAAAAAATGTGCGGACTTTATATAAGAAATAATTTACGTTCTATAGCAAATAAATAATGTTATTTAACAAATTGCTTAAATGTTCTATAAAAAAAAATTTTTGTTATAAAAATGAATCAAAATTACTATATACCTACAATTCACCACGATGTTTTCTCATCTGAGTAGGTCAGTAGACCATGAATTCAGATTTTACTGGAGAATATTTGAGGACTATGGGGAGCACAACCTATAAACTTGATATATCCCACTTATTATTTGCTTAATAGCAAAAATTTTAAATATAAAAGAGTGGTTTAGAATTATTTTTTGTTCACTACAGTCTTAAATAAAATTAATATTTGAGGGCTATGGTAGACGCTAGCTGAAACTGAAATATCTCACTTATTATTTACGTTGCAGCTGTAAATACATAATTCTGTCCATATTGCAATAAGTGTGAAAAATGTGACGCGCATGCGTCCTCACCCCGAAAACTAATGTTTCTTGTATTGCTGTTATTTATTTAGTTTATATTGCATTAAAGTTTTTATTTAGTTAGTTAAAATGTTTAGCGCTCAGTAATGATGACTATTTGTGCCTCATATTGCCCAACTTTATAACTAAAATATTGTTTACAAGTTAGAATAAATAAAATTATAAATAAGAGTTTTTTAAACATTGTTGTAAATTACAATCAACTTAATGTTCGGTAGCCATCTTGTGATGTCATTCTGAATTTTGACAATTGATACACAATTTCTGTGTTTTTAAATGATTGTTTTTTAATGATACAACTATATAGTTGTAGATACAATATTGTATTTGACTCGCATATAATGGCTATATTTCACTTTCGGGTAATTACAACCCTCGCCTACGGCTCGTATGGTAAACTTAATCCTTGTGAAATAAAGTCTCCATCATATTGTCGCGATTTTGAACATAAATCTGTCAAAAAACTATTGTCCCCACACTATTTCCTGTTATAAAGAGCCGTTGTTATAAAAATCTGAAAAAATTCAGGGTTTTGCAAACTAAAGTAAACCCAAATAATTTTCTCAGATTTTTCGATCTTTATTATTTTTCCAAAAACTATCGAATTTTCTATATCTGAAAAAATAATTATTTATAAAAGTTGTACGTAAGGCAGTAATGTACGATCTTCAATCGTAGATTAATGAACAAAAAAATTATTTTATTTTGGCGCCATTTACAGTAGGTGGCCAAATTATTAGGGACAGCACACCCCCCCTGTAATTTTCAAGTTAAAATGTATTTTGTGAGAAAATAAATTGTTTTTAAATAATTTTTCTTCTATATTCTTGTTGCTGGTATCATTATTATTTTAAAAAGCGGGAGATCGCCAAAGAAATCATCACCACCAAGCGGCAATTTATAGAAACCCTTATCAGAGAGTGGCATCACAACCCCAATCTCCGACATAACGCAAAAGTCTGCATAGAAAGCATGCCCAAACGCCTGGAAGCCGCAATCGCAGCAATTTGTTAAATTAACACTTTTTATACAAAAACAAATGATTATGAATAAGCAATTATGTCGTTTTATATTCTAAATAAAGCACTCTAATGCATAAAAATAAATACGAGACCCAAAACCACTTATTTCCTTATTAAATTCTGAAAATTACAAAAAATCTGCACTGTCCCTAATAATTTGGCCACACACTGTATACTGATAAACTTTTGTTCTTTTACTTATTCATTAATGAAATATCTATTTTGAAACATTATTTTTTGAATTACCTATTCAATAATAGATTTAAAATTTTAACAACTGTAATTTTTTAAACTTTACAAGTTAAACATTGTCTATTTATGTAAAAAAACTTTGTCTATTTATTAAATTTTTTTCTTAAATCAATTACAAGCATTTATATAACCTGTCGAACTTTTTATATTTGAACATATTCTTTATGAAAGTAACAATAAAAAAACCCTAGTAAATACATTGTAATTTAATATATAAAAACGATTAAGGTCACAATGTTAAATCAGTAATACGCAAACAGAAGGCTAGGATCATCACGAACAATAATGATTATGTTTAATTTTTATTTATATCATATAATAACTTGCATATCTACAGACATGTGTTATGAACAGTATTATTTATTGCAATGCGAATGATAGCGTATCTAGGAATGTCGACTGGTGCTTGTTTTGTCCTTCAATTATATGACTTTTTTTTTTTTTTTGTTACATAATCTCTTTTTTTTTATAAAATGTTACTTTTTAGGTGACGCTTAAAATTAAAATAATCTCGATTACAACTGCGAAAATTGACCCATGTGAAAGATCACTTACTTGATTGTTTGTATAATTATTTCAATAAAATCTATAGTGATATGATAGATCCTCTCAAATATTGTTTTACATCTTTTACATTTTACAGAAAGTACATTATTGGTGACTTCCCGGATCTAGCAATTAGACAACAGATAAAATATTCGCATAAAACAAATTCTTGAAAAATTTGGAAATATAACACTGATCTCCATAATGCTTTTATAAATATCAGCAGAGCCTATACCAGCATTGTACACGATGAACCCTGGAAAATTTTGAAAGAACATAGCATCCCAAATAAATTGTTCAGTAAAGAAGATGTCAGAAGCACAGATCGACTTACACTTGTCTAAAGATGGGAACGATATATCGATATTTCGAAAATATCGATACTTTAGAAAAATATATCGATATTTTTATATCGATATTTGAAAAGCGATATATCGCGCAAAATATCGATATTAGCACAAAATATCGGTATTCTTGTATATTTTTTATATTTAAATATATGCTGTTCACTTTTGTAAAAACAAACTGTAGGCTATTCCAAACGTTTAGGCGGAACTAGAATTTGAAATCTAGTAATTTTTATCTATTAATTCGGACTTCTGGTCATTTTGTTTAAGCTTTGTAAATCATGCTCACATTTAAATTCTAGATTAAATTGATTGTCATTATAAAATGTCCTATTCATTGCATTTTAATTTTTTGTCATTCTTAATAAAAATTTCCCATTTATTTATATTTTTGTCTTCAAAATATGGAAAAATTTACTAAAATATTTGACATATGTCATTCGTTTCCGTGGTTTCACTGTTTTAAATTTTCACAGACCAAAACTGAAACATGAAATAACCCAAGCAAGATCCGTTTTCGTGACAACCTAAAATAACGAAATTTCCATTTAGTTCCGCCTAATCGCTTGAAATAGTCTGTAAGACGAAATTTTGATTTTATAATTTGCACTTTTAAAATTATATCTAATGTTGGTATTAAAAAATTATAAAAAATGTCATTTTCTTAATAATGATCATAACCAATAAATCTAAAGTCGGTTTCACTGCGTGAGGAATATTTTTGATTGACATTTAAAGTACATAATACACTATAAAAGTAACCAAAAAGATCTGGTTTGTCCTTACAAAAGTGGACAGCACATATATATTTAATTAATTAGGATTAAGAGCAGTTAACTAGGAAAATATTAGAAAGTTGGTTGGTATCTGGGTGAGGAGTGAATACAATCGACGAATTGATTGATTGTGTACAAAATGCATTTAATGCATTTAACATACTAACCCTTGATAATGTTTTTCTACCATTGCAAATTTGTCTAGAGACAACCATGTTAGCAAAAGGAAGGAATTCCTATAAGATTCCGCATATTAATCAAGCAAAACTTCATCGTAAGGGACGATTACAAACAACATTATCATGTTCCATACAAGCTGTGGAGACAGCCACGTTCTTGTAAAATTAAAACTTTTTGCATTATTTTTTTGTTTTACTAGATATTTGTAACTATTTCATAAATAAAATCATTCTAATTAATTAAAATTGTAAATGTATATCATATTTTCGGATAAGAAAAAAATGAATATAAATAATATACCAGGTCTACAAGTATGAAATGCGGATTTTTTTCAAACTTGCCGCGCAAACTGAGTGTATAGTTCAAGGTTTCAACACATATGGCGTTTTGTTAAGTTATTATTAAGTGTCAAATGCGTAAAGGTTATAATTTGAAAAGTGATCATATAGTTTTGTTTTACTGTGTTAAAAATGTCAAATTTTGTGCCAAATAAAGAGCATTCGCGGACAGTAATACTGTTTTGTTTTTATTTGAAAAAAACTGCTGCTGAATCATACCGACTGCTTCGAGAAGCTTATGGTGAATATGCTCCATCGCAAGATACGTGTGAACGATGGTTTCGGCGTTTCAAAAGTGGTGACTTTGATCTTACAGACAAAGAACATGGAAAACCTCCAAAAAAATATGAAGATACAAAATTGGAAACATTGCTACAGGAAGACGATAGTCAATCACAAAAACAACTAGCAGAGCAGTTAGGCGTTAGTCAACAATCTGTTTCCAATCGCCTACGAGAGATGGGAAGATCCAGAAAGTCGGCAGATGGGTTCCACTTGCATTGAATGAAAGGCAGATGGAAAAACGCAAAAAAAAATTGCTTGCACGATACAAAAGAAAGTCTTTTTTGCATCCTATCATTACTGGCGATGAAAAATGGATTAATTTTGAAAATCCCAAACGCAAAAAATCATGTGTGAACCCAGGCTCACCATCCACATCCACTGCAAGACCGAATCGCTTTGGCAAAAAGACAATGCTCTGTACTTGGTGGGACCAAAAGGGTGTGGTCTATTATGAATTGTTAAAACCTGGTGAAACAGTTAATACCCAACGCTACCAACAACAACTGATCGAATTGAACCATTCGCTGCACATAAAACGACCAGAATACGAAAGAAGACAGCACAAGGTAATCTTTCTTCACGATAACGCTGCATCACATAAGGCAAAAGATGTTTGCAACACATTGGAGGCACTCAAGTGGGAAGTGCTACCCCATGCCGCTTACTCACCAGACTTGTCCCCTTCAGATTACCACTTGTTCGCATCGATGGGTCACGCACTTGCCGAGCAGCAATTTTGTTCATATGAAAATGTGAAAGAATGGCTAGATGAATGGTTTGCGGGGAAAGGGGAAGAGTTCTACTGGCGAGGTATTCACAAATTGCCTGAAAGATGGGGAAAATGTATAACTTCTAATGGAGTATACTTTGAATAAATAAACTTTTACTGTTCTTTTGAGTTTAATGTGTTTTATTTAAAAAAGAAATCCGCATTTCATACTTGTAGACCTGGTATCATATAATATATTTCAAAAGCCTGTAGTACACGATGCAATTTCTCGATTTGAATCTCGTACGATTTATCAGACGATAATTATTGCATTGAGAATTTTGTTCAGAATAATCGGATGTAAAATTATTGTAGTATACCATCCAATATTTATCGCTTTGAATCTGTACCAATTGATGCGCACTACGTCTATTTTTCTATTCTATTTTGAAGTTCAAATAATTCAAATAATTGTACTTAACCTAGAATGGACAGATAGTTATGTAGCTAATTTTTGAAGACTGATAATATTAATTTTTGTCTCAAATCAGTAAATCTCCTTGATTCACAAAGCCGTACCGTTTTCTGTTCTAATTTATTACATTTGAAATTGAAGGAAATTATTATTTTATTTATTTTTTGTTATTATTATTTTTGTGTATAAAACTACGATTTTTGTTTATAAAAAAATATTATTGTTGTTTAAGGAAAATAAAAACATATTATATTAATAATGATTCCATTGAATTTGTTTTATGCATAACACGCAACTTGAATAAGTAAATGAGAAGTATAGAAATTGTAAACAAGAGTAGTTTGTGGACAAAAATGTTTAAAAAAAAATTCTACAATCATAATCCAAAAAATAAAATTTTAAATAATTCCCCGGTACTTTTTCCCCGGAATGGAATGTTTAATGGTCACCTTAGATAAGTCACTAATTAAGTATATTGGATAATAAGATGTTGAATAAATCCAAACGTATATACAAATGTCCTAAGAATGTGAACAGCTAAATCCAATTTATTTTAAACAAAATAAGAAATAATATTGCTAAAGTTGATACTAAATAACCTCGAAATATGTTTTACAGATGAACAGTCTTTCGCTACAGTCACATGAATATGCGCATCCTATACTGCGCCATTATTGGTTCATTCTGTCCAATATTTTAGATCGAGACAATAAATATTGGTTGGTTTTCAATAACATACAAGATCTCGTAAGAAAATCTGTAGTACACGATACAATAATTTGTGTACTATAAATCGTACGAGATTCAAAACGAGAAATCGCATCATGTACTACAGGCAAAAGAGTTCTCCCTTCTTGAAGAGAGTAGACCTGGTTGATTTTTTGGCTCGAAGACGTATATCCTCCATGTTTGGCACTGACCGACTTATGTTGTCATCCTTTACCATTCTTCTCTTCATTAGTATAACAATTTCCATCGCTCTCTTTCAAATTCATCAATTTTATGTCCAACCCATTGTAACAGTATTTCCTTAATTAAATCTATCAATAATTTTGATATCCTAGATAAGCCAACGTGTGACGTATATCCTTTATTTATTTAGTACATTTATTTATTTTTTGTTGACATTTTTGAAAATGTTATTTACATTTTGAAATAATCACAAAAATTTTAATTGACAACTATGGTTTTATTTTATTTTGAATGGGCAATAAATTCCGTATACTTTCAATATTGAGGCGCCACGATCTAAATTGCTCCTATCAGCATGGCTTTAACTGCAGTTAAAAACTTGTTTTTTTTTTTTTGTGGTCGTTGCATTTTTCGTTATAATTCAGTTGTCATATAGAACCAGGAACTTTACTTTCATTTTAATATTTATGACATTGCCAAATTATTTTAGTGCAAAAACTTTCTTTTCGTTAACAGATATCTTTTCATGTTTTAATGATTTAAATTGCTATTTTTCTCAGTGGGATTGCTGGTTACTTATATGATTACTGGAAGTAATTGATAATTTATAGTTTTAGTTAAAGTTAAAGGAACTGTTTAATTTATCAATTACTCAGATATGAACAGCACATAAGATACCAGATCTAGATATGTAAATAACAGTGATCACTCAAACGTTCCAGAAAAATAAGATATGGGCATAATTACAATTTTCAAATTGTTGCATAAATTTTATCTCAATTATTTTCTGTTAAAATTCATTTACATTATATATTTATTCTGTCTCTCATCTTGGGTACTCAGGTAAATAAAGATTCATGCAAATTTTTTGGACAACTTTGTATTATTTCCAGAAACACGCAGCGTATCGCCACGCAAGTCTTGGCTTCATCGAGCGTAATAGTAAAAGTACACGTATACAGGGTGTTTGTTTGAAACGGGGCACCCCGAAAATTTCCTTTATTTGTAAAGATACAAAAAATCTTCAGAACAAAAGTTAAACTAGACAAAATGGCCCATCTAAAGGTTACTATAAGAATTCTGAGGCACTTCCGGTTTCACCGGAAATGATGTCAACTTTTGATCTAGCATAGGGAATCGATAATTTTATATTTTTTCTTTTTTTATTGTTTTCAAAGCTTGCTACGTTCAACTTTGTAAAACTTATGTTGATTATTATTTTGTAAATAAATAGTCGCCATTTTGAAATGGTTAACATAAAAATATGATTTTTTGGTGTCATTGTAAAGCTAATTTAATGTACTTTTAGGAATAAAATATAAAATTATCGATTCCCTATGCTAGATCAAAAGTTGACATCATTTCCGGTGAAACCGGAAGTGCCTCAGAATTCTTATAGTAACCTTTAGATGGGCCTTTTTGTCTAGTTTAACTTTTGTTCTGAAGATTTTTTGTATATTTACAAATAAAGGAGATTTTCGAGGTGCCCCGTTTTAAACAAACACCCTGTATATATAAAATGGCTATCGTTATAATGATGTTGAAAGGACCAATGAAATTCGGTCGTTATAACCGTACGTCGCTATAACCAAACACTATAAATTAAATGTTGAAAAATATGTGCATTTTATTTATATTAGAAAAGAGTACATTTACATGAGGCAACAAAAACAATATTCAAGTGTTACAAAACAAAAAAACAAAAAAAAACCCAACTTATTTTACAAACAACTTAACAGTTACATAATTTTACATACGTACTATGTATGTATACATATTTTAATTTTAACAAAAAAAATCTGCCATTTAGGTTTGTATTTGTGATTTTTGGTTTTCTAAAAAGTTTTTTCAATCATTTTTTCCAAATGTAGCAATGCAAAATCGGTTTTAGCCTCTCTTAAATTTTGATTAAACGTAAAAAATGCTGAATTGTTTCAACTGCTAAAAATGAATCCTTTATAGTAGGTGTTTGGAATTTTCACCTTTCGTAATATTCTCCTCCGTTTCGAATTTTTGATCACTATTTGAAAAATTTACATTAATGCTTTTCGATTCGTCATATTGTCGTTGACGACATTCCTTCAACTAGTAGTTAACCACTGAATGAATATGTTTATCTGTCGCGTTTCCCCTTGCCTTTTCATAACTCGGTACTTCCCCGCCTTTAGTTTCATGCCTTCGTTCAGGGTTACTATAACAAATATTAAATTTTCAGTTACACTTGTAATTACAAAATATAATTTAATAAATAATAATTTAAATTATCAAAACCATTTTTAGAAAAGTTATTAAAAATTAGTAAATTTTGAAAAAGTAAGTACTTCTGTAAGTACTTTTTCAAAATTTACTAATTTTTAATAACTTTTCTAAAAATGTTTTTCAAAATTTAAACTATTATTTTTTAAATTATATTTTGTACTTAGAAGTGTAACTGAAAATTTAATATTTGTTATAGTAACCCTGAATGAAGGCATGAAACTAATACTGCCGAAATGTAGGAAAATTTAAAGAAAGAAATGTTGTGTTCAATTTAACAACTCAAATCAAAAAAAGAGCTAACACCCTGCTATTTCTTATTTTATATATATATAAAGTATAAAAATGTATGTACAACGGTTATTTTATATTTACTTATCCTAGTTCAATATTACTATATCTTGTCTTCGATAAATGCTGTCACAAAGTTTTCAGAGAAATTCCACAAGATGCTTATAGATATTTTAATTTTATTTTAGTACATAATACATTATGCATCTTAAACAAGAAACACCAATCAGTTTTCAAAATAACTACTTATGATTGTTATACAGTGCTTAATTCTCTGCGGCAACACGTCAATAGAATTATAATAGGTTTCTACAGAAAAATTCTTAGCTGCCTTCATCAGGGAGCATTTCATACTAGCGATTTAGGTGTCTCTACTTACAAGCCATGTCCAAAAGCACGGACCAAACTTTGTAGTCCAGGGGTCTGAAGACAGTGTTGCTAGACAAACAATCAGCAAGAGAAATAAAGTCTAGTACATTGCTTTCAAGCCATTGCTGCGCAGCCTTTGCATTCTGGGCTGACGCTGAATCTTGCGGGAAACTCCAGTGGTTAACAGCGAAGAAGGAATTGTTCAGTTGTTTAACTATCGACTTAAACGCGGTTTTCTAGTAGACTCCGATCGACGTTTTTAATCATTTCTCGTATAAATGAAGCTTAGTGGTACCAACGTAGCTCTCGTCTGACCAATCATAACTGAAGTAGGGTAAGGGCTGCAATGGATCGTCTGTGCTTTTTCACAAGCTTCTCATAGACTTGCAGCATGCACCCAGTCGTTCTGGTAGTTGCAAGGATCTCAGTATTAAAAATCTTTTCATGAAAATCTCTTCAACAAACCGTTAGTAATTCTATTAATGAGTGGCCGCAGAGACTTGTAACGGCCAGAAGTGATCAACATAAAAAGTAATTGGTATTTCAGATGTTCAATTTAAGATGTATCTATGTATTATAAACTAAGAGAAAATTTAAACATTTTTAAGCAACTTGTGGAATTTCACTGTAAGCTTTGTGACAGTATTTATGGTAAAACTACATATGTACGTACACCACTAATGGTTGCAACAGTTGCACGTGGAGATGATCTTGTGTTTTAGATTATGTTTTCAATTGTTGCAAATTTCTTCGACAATGTCTACATCTTCGTCCGGTAGATTTAATTTTAAAAGCTAACCAGTGTTTAGCTCATTGTTTTCCACATAGGTTTTAGGTTATTTGACCTAATTTTCGATATTAAGGTTAAACTAGAAGGATTGTCCACATTTTTTATGATCTTTTGTTCATTTTCTGTGATTTTTGTTCATTTTTCAGTTATTATTTATTACTGATACATTATATATAGAGTCTACAAATACAATAAATTTATTTAATAGTACATTTATTTTTGTGATCCGCAGTAAACAAATAATTATTTCACTTGTCCATGGTAGGTTTTCGGTTGAGAAACGCTGGTATATAATATATTTTTAGACAGTAAATTATAGGATTGCGGCAAGTATTTGGACATTATTCAATATTTAGCATATTAGGTACTAACTTCTCTATTCGGCCGATTACTGAATAATGGAATTATTATTCGTTATTCGATCGAATATGTAAGTAGGTATTATTTTTTTTAAATAAATTTAAGTCATATTGTTTAAGGAATGTAAAATAACTAGAAATAAAAATCACATTTTTATAATTAATTTTTATTTTTATTGTCTTGTCACCCTATACACTACTCTGCCTCGTATTTTGCGGGAATTTCTTTTTTACACGCCATTTAATTGATATTTTAAAATTAACACAAAAATATATGTAACGTCATGGAATGTAAACTCAAAATCTTTGATGCCCAAATTACATCTTAATCTAGTTCTACTATTTACGTATAGCTCTATCACCGTGTTACCAGCTTCATAAGAAATACTAATACAAAATCAAAATATTATGTTGCTCCTAAACAATTAGAAGGATATTTATAACTTGCAAATAACCAATAAATTTATTAACTTCATAAATAAATGTTGTGTTCAATAACTATTAGCTAGTTTATTAGGAAATGGAATATTCGGCCCTAAGTTGAATATGTACCAGGGTAAATAGGACCTTTAATTAAAAATAAATTTAAATAAAGTTTTCTGTTTGTCTCCGATTGTGTTGATGGAACATTTATTTAATTAAATGCAAAGACGATAGATACGGAAAACATTCTTTAAATCTTATAAATATTTGTGGTCTCAATAAAAAACTAAGTTTATTTATAGCTTCGAAGTTATCCATTCAGCCAGCTTCGAGATTTTCTTGGGTTTTTTAATTTGTTATCGAGAATGAAGTGATGATGAATACAAATATCTATGCTCTAAAGGGGATTCAAATCTGGAACTTTAGTCATGTGAAGCAGCATTGCTACCTTTGCTATATCTAGGACAGTAATTTATGCTTGCTATCTTTATGTAAAATAAAAAGTATTTTCATTATAATAAAATTTACAGAAATTCTTCTGCACTAACTTCTACTCGAACGAGCAAAATTCTCTGAAAGAGGATAAGGTACAAGTAGCCATGAGTACATGTGTTGGCCAATAATTCTTCTTAACACAATTTATCTAGAAGAAGCAGGGACGTAGCCAGGATTTCAGCTTGGGGGGGGGGCAAAAATAACAAAATATTCTAAATTGGTCGGTACGACCTTAATTACATGGCTTGGATAGAAAATAACAGCGTTCTAGGTCAGGGGTCGGCAACCTTTCAGTGACAAAGAGCCAAATCTATATTGAAAAAAAAAAACGTAAAAATTGTTTATTTGTTTTAAAATAATCAAGTATTACAATAAATTAATATTTACTTATACATTTAGTTCGTGATACCTATTGTAGTTGCCAGTATTATACAATATAATAATTTTTTTAATGGGACAATTGCTCCTGTATAGTGTTCGATAAGACTTCAATATTTGGTGAATATTCAGTAATCTTTAACTTAAGGCAGCACTCTAGTTTCAGGTCAGTAAGATTACTTCTTAACTGACTCTTTATTAATTTCATATGTGAAAAGATTTGCTTACAGTAATATGTGGATACGAAAATTGTCAGTAGCCCAAAATCATAATTTTTTAGAAGATTGAACGATTCTGGAAGACGGTTCCAAGTTTCGAAAAGAACTTTATCTACATTTTGAAGATTGCGAATTTCGGTCCACTTATGCCGGGAAGATAAAATTCACTTTTTTCTTTCTAAATTTTCCAGTTCAGAATTAAGTTTAGAGAATATATAATTCCATAAACCTTTGGATTTCAAATCCACTAATTTAAGGTGATATATGTAATTGCTACATATCTACTTCAATTGGTTTTGTCAAAAAATCTAGTGTAGCTTTATATTTTCTAAACTCTTTAAATCTATCTCGAAAAGCTTCTTCATGTTAAAAATAGTTTGTGCAAAAAAAAAAAAAACATGCATTAATAATATGTTTTTGTAAATTAATAAAATGTAAAAATGTTTTTGCACGTAAATCATTCACAAATACAGATAACTTTTAAGGGAATATGCAGTAACTCGGCGAATTACCGGGCGTGAATTGCACCGTAAAACATTCTGAAAAATACAAAACCTGTATAGTACAGGCACAAAGTTGAAAATTAAAAAATAGATTAGATTAAAATAAAAACCAGCCAATTTTCAAAGAGCCACAAAATTTTCTAAAAGAGCCGCATGAGGCTCCGGAGCCGCAGGTTGCCGACCCCTGTTCTAGGTTTTTTGTAGTATATTAAATAATAAAAGTCCGGTAAATCTATAAATTTACTTCACCTCTAGTGAAGAAAACTTCTAACCTAAATTATATTTTATATAAGGTAAACTAACCAGGATTTAAACTATCCTGGGGGGGAAAATGCCCCCTATGCCCCCCCCCCGGCTACGTCCCTGAGAAGAAGTCCAATTATCAGTAAATTTGTGTTTCGCTGTGTGTGTTCTATTCTTTAAAACTTAAATTGAAAGAAGGTATTTTCATAAAAATGTTAAATACCTTAATACTGTACCATAACAATCAGTGAAAAACTATTTTGGTAAGAATCTGACAAATAATAATGATCCTCTCATTATACCCTACTAGTTAGCTCCCCTAAATAATTAGAACTTATTGAAACCAAACTAAGCAGTGTCTTGGTTGGCAGACGTCTGGCATAAGTGCTTGTTTTGATGTATAGTTGTGTCAAATTCGTTTGATTGCATCGAGTGTCACTAGGACATCGTTAGTAGATGACAAATATACTGCACAAAAGATGTGGAGTGGTTAAGTGTTAAGGGTTGATTTTGATCGACTGAAAAACGTGGCCGAAATGTTGAGTGTTGACGTTGTTAGGGTTAAGATTGAATGCTGGGGTTTTTGTCTTATGAATTGGTACTAATTTGAAGTAGTGTATTCAGAAATTTATTTACTGTGACAAGTTTAGTGTAAAAGAAATATGCTGCATTGAAATTATTTCAACCGAGCTGATGGAGAATTCATGTTTATTATTTAGATTTTCTTTTATCTGCTTGAATAAATTTTACTTCTATTTGCTTAACAATCAAATACAATTGTAGTTTTGCTATTGTTTATTGCCGAAACCGAGAGACAACAAAAGAAAAAGAGAGCGCCAAATAACGAGATGAAGAGAACTCTTTAACAAACGATGACCAACTACAACGGAGTGACCATGAAATATAAAAAACAATACGGGACGCCTTTGTCCAGCAGTGGACTGTTGAGACTAATTTAAATTAGATAAGAATGCCGAAAGAGTGGCGAGCATTGAGCATGACGTTAAAAATATAAGTGAAATATTAAAAAATATTTTATTTATGAACCGATAAGAAATGGACATTTTTATTTTTTAACAAAAAAAAAATAAATACATTTTTATCAAAAATACATACAAAATATGGTATACAAAAATAGTTTTTAATTTTTATTTTTGGTCGTTAATCTCAAATTTTAGGTCTTGCTTTTGGTATCCCTTATAATAATAATAATAATAATAATAATAATAATAATAATAATAATAATAAATGTATTTAATTAAAAAAATCAGCTCTGACCACTACAGGACCGACCGCCATCACAAAGTACTTGTATAAAATATATTCTAGCAGCAGAGTAGAAATAACTTGACCTAATATTTTCTAACAGATATATAATTTATTATGACCATGGAAACGTTACAAATAACTATGAAAAAATAGATACTTAGAAAAAATTACAAAATTTTTCAAAACATTTTCGTGGTATCAAAAAATATCTCAAATAAAAGTTGTTAGTTATTGCTTTTATAGCAACTTTTGTTAAATAATTTTTTTCGAAATATTTTTCTGCTGATAAATATTCGCAAAAATCTTAAAATCGACACGAGTAAACTCCCATTTCTAGTCAACCAATTTTTACCAAAAGTTAACCAACTTGTACCATTGATGTCAAAAGCTTAAATATGAAGTTTCATATAAATCCCTTTAGCCGAATATGCTCTGCACATGTACACAGATAGACAGACAGACATCATGCTAAAAATAGTCAAAACGTTATGTAGGGACCTCAATTCGTGGAGATCCATCGAAATTTTGAAATGTCAAAATCGGTATGATCACAATATCTTCCTTATATATGTTGGCGGTCGGTAAAAATAGTGCAAAATATTTTCTAAAATAATTAAAATATGTTTCAAAACTTTTATTGCATGCAATTTTCGGTTCTCACCATGAGAATATCTCAGATTTTCTTTAAATTTTTACTTCAACTACTCTGGGTAAAAATTATTTGGTTAAACTTGGACAAAAATCATCCCAAAATTAAGACATGTTTTTAAAAATGCTTTTCGTCCGTTTGTCGAAGCATCTTGAGCTTCCATTTAATAACCATTTAAATTAAGAAATAATTAATTTTTACAACAATCCAAAAACATATTTTTCAACAGACGACTAAATAATATTACGACTTACATCAATATGCATTATAGCGATTTTTTTAGTTATCTAGAATAATTTCTTTGGGTAATAGTTCCAGAGAAGTTACAATTTCCAATTTTTTTGCCACAATCTTGACCAAAAATCGCCTCAAAATAAATTTGCAGAAAAACGGAGATACCACAAAAAATGCATTGAGGTATCATTGTAGTTGTCAGGAAATTAATTATATATTGAGAACTTCATAGAATGCAATCTTAACACCAATTTTCAATACAGTTTCATTGAAAACTATAGCGTTCTTTTTTTTTTAGTATTTATTCTCTTTGAAGGAAAGTAAAAAGAAAACTGTTACATTGACATTGATACAGTATTGACCTAACAAAAATGATTGTTTAATTAGTGATAAAGTGAAATTTATGCCAAATTCATGCTGGTATCATTTACTCCCCAGATTATTGTTTTACAACATTGATAAAGTGTTTTATTTCATTTTTATGGCGCTCGAAACAAAGAGAGAAAGCAAATATCCATATAATTAATATCTAATTTTAACTAAAATTATATTTTAATTAGAAGAAACTAAAAATGTAACTGAACTGAATCAAGTGAAACAGTAATCTTTGGAGTTAAATCTTTTTAAAATAAATTTAATCATTATTAATTTCTTCATTATCAAACGAGGGCCTGCGTGAATAAATACCTAATCCCCCTCTAGTATCCTTAGATGCGGAGGATTTTTCACAAAGCAGTCCAATTTACGACTGTGTTTAATTAAAATCGCTTCAGTAACTCCAAATTAAAATGATATTTGTGATTATGGGTAAATTGAAATCCATATTTTCCGTTCATATTTCATATATTTTTTCTTCAAGCGGATTATAATGCTAACATTACATTGTTCAATACATTCGGTAGAAATGATACATTTTTTTACTAGTAACAAAATGTGAACATTTTTATACTAGTAAATAGTTCATATAGTTATCAACAGATGGCACTGATGGCAGCAGTCGCCATAAACAAAACATCTGTCAATTTAATATGTTTGTAGGGTGGTTTGTAGTGAATTCAGAAATTAGTTACGTTATTAGAGAGTTATTTTATTATTATTCTGTGATCATTCTGTGATTAGTTACAAAATACACAATATAAAGATTAAAAATTAAAAAATGTCTCAACCAATTCAATATACCCCGCCGGAATTAGCAGCAATAGCATCTGAAACTATAAAGTCATAAGTATTTATGGTTGCAAATTTTTAATAACTACGCTTGAAGAAAAAATAGGTTATGTCACTCGGAGTAGAACGCCTTTTTTGTGCTTCGCTCAATATGCAAGCCTCGGCTGCGCCTCGCAGCAACATTAGAGCTCAGCACAAAAAAGAGCGCGTTCTACACCTAGTAACATAATATACTATTCTTGAAATAGCGACAATAAACGTTTCGTCAGCAGTAAAATTAATGCACGATTTATACACTAAACAGAATTCAAAGAATCTATTCAATAGACCCAAAGAAAACATGATGTTTGTAGGGGTGGTTAATTTAAAATACATCTTTTCGATTTATAAATATTTAACGCATTACTCGGGAACTGCTGATCCGATTTTAATGCGTTTTTTTTTTTTTTTTTTCTATTTGTTGCTACATCATCTGGTCAGATGTTGTCTTTTCTTTTTGGGTCTGGTCTGTTTATGTTTCATTAAAATCGCTGTGGTTGCAGTAGCGTAGTGGTTATACCACTCACTTTGTGAGTGTAGGATCGTGAGTTGGAGGTCAAGATCGGGCAAAATTTAAAAATAAAATCTTGGCTGTAACAACTATAGGCCCACTCAGCCTTCCCCTAAATAAATACCTGTATCTCTGAATTAATATTGGGGAATATGGAATATGCTTCAGAGGGCAAGTAAAGCCGGCAGTTTCGGCTACCGTAAAAAGTAGTTGTTAGGTTATGCCAGAGTCGCAAACTAAAAATCTCTGACATATTACACACAATTAAAATCGCTTTAGTAGTTCTAAAGTTACAATGAAATTTGTGCGTGTGAAAAATGTCCCAGTGTAATTCAACATTCAAGTGTATATATAAACGAAAACGAAGTGGCTGAGCTCGTTATATCACGCTATATTCTGACTGGTAAAAATAGGCTTGTTCAAGTCCCCTTGGGTGATATTATTCGGGCGAAAATAATATGTTAATATTACTTCCATTTTCACAATAATTTATCCCTCATACAGGTGTAGGAGCTCGCCCGTACTATTGGTATTTAATTTAACAAGAAATCAAAATCAGTTCAAGTTTTTAATTCTTTTAATTAGGATTATTTTTTTAATTAGTATTTGTAACCAATGATGAAACTTGGGTTCACCACTATATCATTATCATCATCAAGCCTTGCAAATCATTGGTTGATTTTGGACTGCCTCTAAAAAGAGCAAAGGCTGCCAATAAAATGTTTCCTTCTAACTCATCTATCTGCCACTGGCTTCAATAAGATCTTATTCTAGAATCTTTTCTCTTGATTTTGAGAGCTCCATGTGTTTATCTCCGACAGGGTTGAGTGACTCCAGGTGTTCTTGGGTCGTACTCTTCTCCTACTGCCCTGTGGGTTGTATGCTAGTGCATAG
The DNA here is from genome assembly GCA_963971575.1 of Liopterus haemorrhoidalis. Lineage (NCBI taxonomy): Eukaryota > Metazoa > Arthropoda > Insecta > Coleoptera > Dytiscidae > Liopterus > Liopterus haemorrhoidalis. The sequence continues at coordinate 61,455,240 of OZ020611.1, forward strand.
TGGGATATCTCGCTAGGAGCTCACTCTACGAAGACGAAGATGGAGCCCCAACCAACCACACTTTCTTCTTTTTATTTGCAAATTTATATCTATTTGATATATACCAAAAACAAAACAACCATCAAAACAATAAGAACATACTGACCATCTGCCACCAAAAAAAGCAAAATAAATTTTGTCCTACACGAAATATTAAGGATTCTATATTCTGAGATTCTACCAAAACCATAAGAAACGGCACGTACATATGAGAAAAATGAAAAATGAAAAATAAACAAATAAATAAAATAACAACTTGCGGTACATAATCACTGTATTTAGGATCACTGATTTAATTTGTATGATATTAACAAAATTTGGGTATGTAAACTTTAATCGAACAATAATAAATTATTTCACGTTCTTCTCCTTTTGTAAATATTTTACAGTTGTATTCTGAAAATTATTCAATACCTTTCTGTTAGAAGGTATAGGTCTTTTCACGCACAGATTTAATTTTATTATATAGAGCAATAATATTAGAAATTTCGATTTTCAACTTAAAAAAAAAATAAAATTCATAATAAAAAAATTAATTGAAACATGAATGTTACGTTAAGTAGGTAACGTAATTGGATTACAACATAATTAGCTTCTTGTACAAGAGTTGCAGCAGGAATTAAAAAGATTAGTCTCCACGAAAATTAAAGTATGATTAACGTCATTCTTTCGTTTGTTAAAAGTGTTCTTAACCTGTTTTAAGATTAAAAATGGAGATTAATCATTCTCTTTTTAATGCTAATTATTCTTGAAGGAGAGATAACTACAGGGAGTATGAATTTCTGCCTTTTCAACTTCTAAATATTAAAATTAATTAGAGAGAAAAATTCTAGGATTAACTTTATGTTTTTTAATCTTGTAATTTACAGCTCATTCTTCAGTATTTAAAAAATACTTCTTTAGAGCATTTACGGCAGTTCAGTTGTATTTTGCTCGACTCTTGATGTGTCTTTTGAAGTGTGCATTTGCTACAATTCATAAACAGTGCGAATCTTGTGTTTTTGGACTTCAAATTCCGGTTTTGGAAAGATTATAAATCAGTGATATAAGGATGCAGTTTATATTTCATACCTTTAAAGGCTACGGGAGCATTTGTCTCAATAATTACTCACCATCTGGTCCTGTTTTGCGAGCTTTGCTTTGCAATTCTCTCATTTTTTCAGAAATGCCACATACGAAATTTCTCATTTTTGGTGAGGCGATGTTTTAAAGAATCCGTTTGCCAAAAATTTATTTTACAATGTAGTTCTCTTAGTCTGTGGGAAGGCCGAAAAATATAAATAAATCACAAGTTAGCACATGATCTTTCTTTCAGTGGCTGATCAAGATTACATGGGCCCCTTGGCTGAAAATTTTGTCGAGGCCCTCAATTCTAACTGATTTTTTTTTTTTTATAAAATTTTTAAAAAAATATTGATAATGGAGTAATCGCAAGTATTAAAATATCAGAGAACTCTACTCAAAGTCAAGTATCACACAATAAATGACAAGCAATTTTGAATCTGACGTTTTTCACAAGGGGGAAATGTAATCTTCGTAAAATGCGTAAATGTAAGCCGGGGGGACTACATGAGCCCGGGGGTACGACATAAGCCCAGAGTGGAATAGATTAGGCAGGTATTATATCTTTCAAAATTCTAAGGGGGAAGGATTTGCCACCAGGGTACTCCCTTGAAATAAACGCTGATGGAAAGTTGACTATTATAATGTGTAGGATACTTAATAATAATAATAATAGTAATAATAATAATAATAATATCTCTCTCAAGGAGGAGGAAAAGAGGTCCAAGTATATGGACCTCTTGTCCGAGCTTAGAAAGCTGTATCCCGGGTATAAAGTTAAGCTTGTAGTCCTGATAGTTGGTGTTTTGGGTGGCATGAAAGCCTCCTATCGAAGGGAAATCGAGTCCATTCCCGCCTGTAGATCTTCTGCCAACTCTTTGATCTGCAGGATGCAGAAAGCAGTGCTGCTCGGGTCGCTCCGCATTGTGCGGGCACTGGATCCTGCGTAATTTCCGCGGCTGCATATCGCCAGGGTTTGGGATGCAGTCGTGTGTATTTAGCTCCACTAGTCTCTAGTATGACGCGGCTCAAAAGGTTGCTGAAGTTTGAGATTAGTGGACGCTTGTCAAGACCTGACGAACCCCAAAATAATAATATATTTATTGACTTGGTTATATTGAATCGGTTTTATGTCAGTCAAGACATATGTATACATTTAATTATACAATTATTGTTTGATTACAAGATTTACATTATAATTTTAAAACCTATATTTAAATAATTCTTCTATGGAGTAAAATGGATGTTCAGTAAAAAACTGATCCATCCTTTTTTTGAATTCGTTATAACCCAAACTGAGATCCACTGGTAACTGATTAAGTAGTTTGACTGCACAGAAGTTCTCACAATTACGAGATTTAGTAAGTCTCAGAAAGTCTTGGTATAAATTCGACCTGCCTCTTGTATTGGTGTATTTCCGCATAACTTTGAATACTGCTTATTTTTTTATGGGTCAAAATTAGGGAATGGTACATGACCGCAGATCGAAAAGTCATTATATCTAAAGAAATAAAATTATTTCGACAATCAATTCTGTAGGATGAACGTGTCATTACTATGGTTGCGCGTCGTTGTAGGCTAAAAATTCTGTTAGCTGTTGCCGTATGATCCCATGCTGTAATGTCATATATCACTTGGGAGTGGAATAATGCCTAGTATGCAATTCTCAGAACGTCGGTACTTACAATGAATGTCAGGTTTCTTAGCAAATATATTGCAGAACACAATTTGTTTGCCAAAACACTGACATACCCCCAATAAGTTCACGGATTTCAGATTATCAAAATTGTTTGCTTTTCATGTTAAAAGAATTTGTTGGGTCTTGTTGAGGTTTAAGGAGAGTCAATTGATGTTGAACCAGTATTTAGCTCTCTGCATTGCGATGTTATTAATAGTGGTAACATCAACAAGTGATGACGATCTTGCAATTAACGTTGTGTCATCGGCGTATAAAATACTGGTACAACCAATGTACGAGGGAAAGTCATTGACATAAATCAAGAAGAGGAGAGGACCGAGGATTGATCCTTGTGGAACGCCTGAGGTAACCGTTAAGGGTTTTGACTAGACATTTTTAAATGAAACAATCTGTGTCCTGTTTTATAAGTAGGATGCCATCAAGTTGATAATGTTCTCGTCAAATCCATATAAGGTTAACTTTTCTAATAGTCTTTCATGAGTGACACAATCAAAAGCTTTTGAAAGATCTAATAATATAGCCAGGCAGTATTCTCTAGATTCCATGGAACCCGATATTTCAAAAAGGAAAGATAATATGGCATCTGTTTTTGATTTACCGCTTCTATATCCAAACTGTGCCTTATTGAACGACTTTTTACTATCAAAGTATTCGAGTATTTGAGTAGATATTTTTTCGATAGTAAATATTCTTGCCACCCAAGGAAGTTTTTTTCTTCGTATTGCTTTAGGGGGTTACAATAATGTTCAACAACGCAGTTAACGATATAATTGTTGTAAAAAAAAAAAATTTTTAAAAATTGTAATATATATTCTCGGGAACATTTTTGTAGCAATATTAAACCCTAAAATTCGTTAATATATATTTTGCATATGTGTAACTTTTATAGTTTTTTATAATACGGAAAACTAAGTCGATATGTCATTATAGGTCTGATATATTGAGGAAAAATTTGTTTATTTATTTATATTATTGATATTATAACAACTTTTGTTATGCACATGTTTAATGTTAAGTCAATAATAAGAGAGAAATTTCAAGTTTATAAGTAGCGCTCCCTCTGTCCCCCTAAATATTCAAAAGCTACACTAAACAGAAAATAATCGTTCTTCAATCAAAACAAATTGTCTTAAAAATAATAAGCTAGATATTTCCAGTATTTTAGTTTTAGCACCCATATATAAAAGATTTTAATATTATATTTAAATATTTATATAAAATAATAGATAAAATTAAACAAAAATTAAAACATAAATAAATAAAATTAGCAAAATTCTTAAAAATTCGCAAAAATAAAAAACCAGAAAACAGCTGCTCGACTTAAATCTCGCTCTGCATATGCTCAGCATAAATTTTACTAAATAACTGAATAAAATCACCCATAGCAGAACAATGATGAATCGTGCCGAACGATATTGGCCGATGTTCCACGAACTTACTATAGTTGTCCAAACAACCATTGAAACGAAATTCCCGCGATATCACTGAACACATCACACATACTTCGATGGTCCAATATAATTAAAAACAAAATTATTAATTTCTCGTTTCTGATGGGACTTTTTTGAGATTTTCGATTTTTCTAGTTCTGATGAAATCATTTTCTACCTGTATGCAAAATTTCAACTCGGTAGCATATCTGGAAGTGGGTTTGAATTTCCGGACATAGCCACAAATATTCTCTTTTATATATAAAGATGAGATGGTGAGAGGATAGAACGGTTGAGAAAGGAATTAAACGACTATGAAAATACCTGCGAAAAATTGGGGATATTCGCTAACTGAAGATCTAACAAGTATTGGTATATGGGTTACATAGTAATATTTGTGACTTAATAGATCAAGATGGAGAATTTATATACGTAGGACCAAAAATAACTCGACTGCAGTGGCCAAGGAAGAAGTATGTACAGTTAAGATATCCGTAACAACTTTTTCCTTTTCCATTTCAGTTCAACCCCGTACAAAGTACGGGCACCTTAACTAGTAACACAATATTGTTTTTTAAAGCGACTTCGCGTAATTAATTCTTCGTTATTCTTTCAGCGAAATGAACTGGGTAAAAACTTGAATGAAAAACGTTATAAACTCGTTTCATAGTGTTTATTTTTAGTTTTAACACAAACCAGCTAATACTTGTTTCCATGTATGGCATATCCAGTGAATGTAAAAATGTCATTGCTTGTTACTTTAAAGAATAAGAGTAAAAATTTTGTTGGGTAATACTGATGTCATTTTAGTCATAATTCAAATTATTATTAACATTTTTACTTAATCCGTTCTGGATATAATTATCTGTGTCATTAATTATAATGTATTGCTTATTTAATTTAGAATTGAATCAGATCGGTAATTTGATCAGAAGTTTCAGTGAAATGTTAAATTGACTTTTGTTATAATTTCCCATAAAAACAGACGCTATAAATTTACAAATTTATTGATCAATTTGCTACCATTTGCTTGTTTTGGGTTTGCCAACACTGAATATTTTCCTCTTTGCCTTGTAGACCGCCAAATTTTTTCCGTTTTGGTTTTGTAATTTTGCAGGTCTGTAAACAAATTGTCTCAAACCTACTATTTGCTGATGACACCACACTAAACTTTTTATTATAACTTATTTTATTAAATTTAAACAATAAAAAGATTGTTAATTAAGTTTTAAAATAAATTTATTATTACTTTAAGATGACAAATCTTTTTTGTCCTATATACTTTTTTTCAATGCCATTTTTAAATATTTGTAAAATTTGTGAATTAAAAGAAGCACAACTCAAAAACACAGACACCGACCTCCGTTTAGAATTTTTGAATTATCCGTAGTTTATTTAGTCTAGAAAAAAATTGGGGCTTTAATCGTTTATCACGTTTTGGTATTACGACAATTTTTTTAACGATATAATTTACATTATTTTTGAAAATTGTGAATTAAAAAAAGCACAACTCAAGAACGGACCAAATTTGGAATCTTTAGGCCAATATTATCTTCAAATCTTTTGGTTAATCCTTTATGTAACACATACAAATATTGAAAGTATTCTTGAATGTCATCATCATACATTTTTATGTATTTTTTTTTTTTTGAGTTCAGAAAAACTGGAAAACTTTTTCACATCTCGAGTTGTCTTTGAACACAATAGCTACAAATGCAGATAAAATACAGCCTTCGTTTTAACTAAATTAAGTTCAGAAACTTGTCTTTTTCGAAGATTTCGATTTGTATTCTTTAGCCTTTAGAGTAGCCTAACGCCCTTGTCTTCCATCGCCCCCACAGCATCCACTTTACCTCCCAGCGCCTCGAATGTCCACGTTGGAAAACTAGTATTATTATTATTATTATTATACTACCTGATGTACGACTACTTTGTACAAAATTCATGGATAATGTAAAACCTATATACAGTAAAAATATTTTTCAACTTTGAACAATTATTGCTGCAAAGTAAATAATAAGTGAGATTTGAGAAGTTTATTAGGTAGCGCCCACCATATTCCCTTAGATATTCATACTACTGATAGAATGCCAAGAAAAAAGTATTTGTTTTTTCTTATTTTAAACAATTTTTGTCACATATTGACAAAGTTGAGAAAATCACACTAGAAATTCAGGTATATCCCAAAAATTTTAAAATAATGTCAAAGTAACTTTGTAGGACTTCAACACTGCCCTTTATAAGTGTCGTTAAAGCACGTATATATAAAAAGAAAAATATACCATTTATTGTTTTTTTTTTTTTTAACCAAAAAGTACTTGGTTAATTTTGCTGTCGAATAATATATGTTAAACAATTTGGTAAAAAGTTGAAAACAGTAATGAAATGCAAAATATGTATTAATCACTTAAGAAACTCACATGTAACGTTAATTAAAATAAATAAAGAAATTAACATAAAAAAATGCGAAAAAGGAACAACTCCATCTCAATTTCTGATTCCCTTTCTAAAGCTGCTGGTTCGCGAATAGCGTTCCTCTTCAGTTTATCAATGGGAAGTGAATTATACCATCCAGTTTTGAGTAATCTGGAGGTCTCACATTAGTTTTACATAATATTTAACAAATTTGCTTTATTTCTTTCAGAAATAGGCAGGAGTCCTTTATATAAATTTGTTAATTCTGTAACTATATTCTTATTTAAAGTTTTACCTGTTAAATTTTTATAGGTCTATATTTTTTCGATTATAAGTGAGGTATTTTGCTTTGAACAGGTCAATAAATCCGAAAATCGTAAAATTTGTATTTGGTCACTTTTCACAGCAAGCCCATGATATAGTTTTGCTGTAAAGTTATTATTTGATATTTTAATTTGATATTTTAATTTCAATATTATTATATTACTAGTGCACCCGTTGCCAACTGTGTTGGCAAACACATCATTACCTAAATGTGGAACGTGCTCGACACCTCAGACTTTTATCTCTAGCCATACGTCTTACTTCATCCAATTCAAATTTAATCAACTCTTCGCCCATTGTTAAAAAATGGACAAATAATGAGTAATATTCCGAATTATTTATTCATTCCCTTTTTTAGATGAGAAAACGATTCATTTTCACTCAGTGCATTTTATTTATAATGTTAAAACTAAAAATTTGAGACGTTAAATTTAAAATATATTTATTAAAATAAATTTTCCAATTACTTATATAATATAAAAATACGCACACGAAAAAAAAAACGCCCATGGATTAATACGCACACGGAAAAAAACGTACTTACACTATATCTCAAATCAGTTTGAAATAAATCGTGAGAAACTATTACACAGTAAAATTTAATTGTTTGCCCGCTTTAATATATTGCGTTTACTTTTGTAAGGTCAAACCAGATCTGGTTATTTTGGTTACTTTTATGGTGTAGTACTTACTTTTAAATGTAAATTTGTCATTTCAAAATATTCCTTACGCTGTAAAACCTACTTCAGATTTGTTAGTTATGATCATTATAACTAAGATATCATTTATCTTTATGACATGTGTCAAAAGGACTGACATTTTAAGAAATTGAAATTTTTTACCATGTTTTAATACCACCATAACATACAATTTCAAAGGCCAACTATTGAATGTATCATAATTGTAATTTTTACCAAAATATTTTAAATATATCGAACCAATTTTAAATTTACACAAATAAGTTGTCACCTACTGGCGCTGATATGAATGACCAAACTCGGCCGGTAATTTTTGGTAAAAATTATTCATTTTTACCAAAGCGTGTTTTACTTACTGCATTATATTTACATTTTTGAAAATTTAAAACGTTAATCGTAGAAATAAAAAAATAATAAAGCATTGAAAAAATAATAATAAAGAAAAAAAAGTCACATTTTTCTTACTTTCATCAAAACCAAATATTTTTTTAAATTATTATTTCTCTGCTAATAATAAATTTAATTTATATTATTTTTGTGTAAACATATCAATTAACAACTATTATTATTACGCGTTATATGTCAATATAAACTCGGTAAGCTTCGGAATATTTCGTTACATTTCGGAACCTCGCTTCAATTGTTTTAGATTTTAGACAACATCCACGCACCCACGCAAGGACACACGTTGGCGTATTATATTATAGATAAGGAAGTACTGCGATTCGATCATAAATTAAAAACATATTTAAACTTCGCTAACGTTTCAATTTATATTTTAAATCTTCATCAGAGTTTTAATCAGTGGTGTCACCCAGTTGGTTTCCACCGATTTTCGAAAACCGGTTGTTAAATTTTAAGGCGGTTTCTGGAAACCGGTTGTTAAAATGTACGACAGTTTATTAGAAACCACCGATTATTTTTATATGTAGTTATATTTATGCTACCGCCCAATGGCTTGATTCTGCAATTTTCTGCTGGAGGATTTAGTAAATTTAACAGAAAGAATACTAATATTTACATTCCCTCTTCCTTAAAAATTTCCTCGGGAAGATCACTTCGTCTCTAAATCTGTCTATGCCCTTCCCCTACACCATGGAAACAGGTTGTTCATAAATTGAGGTGACACCACTGGCTGTAGAAATTCCGTAGATATAATTTTATGTTACAATTTTTAAAATTAATAAAGAACATTTTTACTTAATTATTAATATCAAACTACAACTTAATGATAAAAATATAATAAATTCTATTTATGAAAATAACTAAAAAAATAAAATAAACCACAAATTAAACATTTTACATTAACTTTGTTAAATAGTACATTAATTAAAATAAAATTAAAATGAAATTTAATTTGATATTTCAAGTTAATTGATTCCTCCTCGGTTCTATTTAAATTCCTGATTTGTTCCGCCATCGTGCGAATTTTTTTGAAAATATGTCGTCTTTACTTGATTCTCGGATAAACGGATAGGCAGACAAAAATTGGTTTTATGATATAGATTGTTTTATAACGACTGTAAAAATAAAACTACAGTTAAAAGCTGCAATTATGTTTATTTAAAATAATTATCCATTTGAGTGCGAGTATGATTGAAGATACTTTTAATATTTTTAATTAAGTATTACAAAATTTAGTATTTAATTCTAATCTAAAAATCTTAGACATCCATCACATTATTGATACATTCAGAATAACGTATTGTGAAACATTTTCGAAATTCGTTCTTTATCTGAAACGGGTTAATTTCATAAATTCTCATAAGCCTCAATTCCAGAGATAGAATGAATACCGACAGCTGAAACACTATTGCGTCATGAAATGAAATAGCGTTCTTATTGTGAGTGTTGACCACGATAAAAGTTACTAATGGATCTATTCTCTTACTCACCTTAGCACCTTTAGTCTAAGAATTTTCGAACATCTTATAAGCAGTATCAATTGGAATAAAAGGACTTCTAAAACGATAACAATGATACACGATTTTTATTTAATAAATACAAAAAGTTACAGTAAAACATAGGTTTAATACGTTTAAATTTTTCTACTAAATAACGCAAATTCTCATTTGTGTTTGTTTTTTTCGAATTTCAAGGTATGATTTGTTTTCAAGGTATGAATAATTCATTTTGAATGTACAATGATTATCAATTGGAAACGAATTTGGAAACGTTTGTTTTGAAAAATCACAAACACTATTTTCACATCTGAACACATTTATTTTATTTACTTTTCTGTCTAATTTGCTCGCGGAGCAATAGTTGACACTCCGTCGAGCACTTGGTGCACCGCGGGGCACAGTTTGGGAAACTCTGCTCTAAATTTTATCTACGGGAAGGGAATTGTACCATCCATGGTATTCTGGAGGTATCAGGTCAGTTTTACATTTTTCACTCTTAACTTTACATTTTTTTTTTCTTTTACCTCTATTGGGTAAGATTCCTTTATATAAATTTGTTAATTTTGTAAGTATATTATTATTTAAAGGTCTACCTGCTAAATTTTTAAAGGTCTAAATTTTTCCTGTTATATGTGTAGAAATTTGCATTGAATTGGTCAAAAATTCAAAATCGTAAAATTTTAACTTGATTATTTTTCGCAATCAGCCACAATTAACTATAAAACTAATAACAATAAAGTTTATGTTTGCAATAGTTTATAGAAATATTATTTTTCAAAATTGTCTTAAAATCTGCTTATCATAGTATGAATTCTAAATGTAGAATTAGTTTTTTTAAAAATATGCTAATTTCGTTTTCTAGTTTTACGTTTATGAATAAATTATTGCAATTTATGATACTGAATATATATATAAACTTTCGATTTTCATTTAAATTTTTATAATTTAATGTCTATATTTTAAATATTCACACTATATTGGGCAATAAATATAATTTTATTGCTAAATTTAATAGAAACAAATTTGAACTATTATTTTTGTAAACAATTTTTTTTTTTTTTTTTAGTAATAAAAAGTATTTTGGCTTTTTTAAAGAAATCAATTATACGCAAAAATAAACAAATTAATGTTTCAGAAAGTTAAGAAAAATTAACAGAGACCTGAGAAAATAACCCTTAATCAAGTGAATAGTAATAGATGTGCCTTCTATTCACTTGAATTGGTATGCTCCTAAATCAAGTACCTAGTTGATCAAGTATCAATCTGAATGATTTGCATGATGCAAGTTACTAAATTTTTAGTTAATTTATTAATCTACTAAATATGTGTAAACCCGGCACTAGAACGTTTAAACATAAATTAGCATTCCACTTTATTTTTTACTATTAATATTAAATGATAACAAAATATTCCTTGACTTTTGGCATTACTACCATAACTTCCTAAATAGTTAGAATCTTTTCAATCATTGTGATCTGTTAAATCTCGCTGCAGTCCTGAGTAGTCTTACGTATGTGCAGAGTGGGGTTTCCGTATAGGCTGTAGGCTTAAACTCATGGCCTCCTAAGCCCAGGGAGCCTCAAGATTCAAAAGTCTCACAATATCTCAAGACAGGTTATCCGCACTGAGCATTCTGAGCATTAAAGTGATAGAAATATTAATTAATGATTTGCTACGAGCAAAACCAGACTTTTTCTTTAGTTTTACTGTAGATATTAAATAATTTATACTGTTTGTTTATTAAAATGTACTCAAAAATAGACTTGTATTTCCCAGAATAACATAAAAAATATCGATTGAAGGGGCCTCAAAATTTTAATAGCCTAGGACCTCACGTTATCTAATTCCTGCCCTGTGTATGTGAATCTTTCAGGTCGTCCGGAACTTTTTCTTCTCTCAACCTTTCCCTGTATTATGTTTTATAGGATACGGTATTTCTGTTCTTTCCTCATCAAATGTCTAAGACAGTCTTTCTTTTTTTTTATGATCTACATAATTTTAGGTTGACAACCCATACCCCAAATGACTTTATCATTGCTGATTTGATCGAACCAGGAGATTCTACGTCTCGGAATTTCAAAAGTTCAACGCTTCATTTCGGTAGGTTCATATATAGCTAGGCTGGCTGTATTGTACGAAAAACTGGAAAAAACAAAATATTATATATTTCATCTCGGTTTTAGACTGAAATTTGGACAGCATAATTATGATCACAATTTGATGAATATCGCTCTCGTAGTCGCGAACCTTCACTTGTTTTCTGTGTCCGAGATATGTAAATTTGGGCACTCTATCTATGGGTTGATCGCTGGCTAGAAGTACTTCTTGCTGTAGTGGCGTCTTGCAGATAACTATGCACTTGGTCTTCTTGGTGTTTAATTCCAGGTCGTACTATCTACTTGCATCTATTTCTCGATCGACTAGTATTTTTAGTCTATGCAACCTGTCCGCAAGCAGCACCGAAACATCGGTGTATCGGATATTGTCCATAACTTCTCCGTTGACGTCAGCTGTCTGGACCACCTAAATCGTCTAACTAAAGATATGTTCCATGTAGAAATTTAACAGGAGTAGAGATGACATGCATCATTTTCGTATTACTTCCTAGGTCCAGACTATACTTTGACATGCGTGCGTGCATGTTTAGGTGTGCAAAAAGCTATTTTGTGAATTCCATATCAAATTGCATTAAATATATGTGTTGCCAAAGATATAACAGTGTCGTTCTTATTTGTATTCATAACCTTAAAAGTGTTACTTCACTAATACAGTAATTTCACCAGGTTAACAATCTTTCGAAATTTTTTATTACAATCCGTAGCAGAACTGCATATAAATTTTTGGCAACATAAAAGATTATTGATTTTTTTGCATATCAAACTTTTTATTTGTTGTTATTAGCATGAGAGTTTCAATAAAAATCGAACATCGTAGGATCCGATTTTACCAAGGACCAAGAATTATTACAATAGGAGCAAGAATAACAAAATCTGGGGATCATGATGTTAACAAGAGCGCTAGAATACGCTATCTAGGGCGCAAGATGGATTACGATGAATAGAATTCTATTTTATGATTGCGAATAAACAATTTTATTGGCAGTTGCCTAGTAACAATTGCTTTTTATCAACTATAGAATAGAATTCTATTACTCGTGATCCCACCACAGGTTGCCGTCAATTTGCGAAGAATGTTGGATAACAAACCTTGGCTTGTACCGCAAGGGCAAGGGGAAGATCTCCAACAAGATGGATGGATATTATATACAAAGAGAAACTAAAAGATAACAACTGGCATAGACTAGCTCTGAACCGAACAGTCTGGAGGCGAATCATTGAGGAGGCCAGTATTACCGCCAGAGTTTAAACCAAGTTTAACGGTGACCATGACTGACTTCAAAAATGCTGAATTACCATTCGGGGTTAGCGCTGATCTAAGTTTAAAATAGTCGGTCAGCTAACCGATTGACAACGACCGTTTAAGAACGACTAAACTCAGTTTTTCTCAAATAAAATGACAAATTGGATGGCTGTATAACGATTGGACGGCAAATCTCGAGAAATTGCAGAAACAATACAATATAAAAGAAAGAACATTAAATTAAAAAATATGAGGGAAAAACATGACAAAAAATTGAAAGAATTCAAAAGGAATATGAAAAAAAAAAAACGATAAAGAGCTTAAAATTAAAATTGTTAATAGTATTAAAATAAAACAATTAGAATAATTAAAACCTTTTATATATGATATTTTATTGTCACCATATTTTATAATAAATTACTAATTACGTAAAAAATATAATACGTAAAACCATTACCAAATTAAGGCATGAACTTAAAGGGCTAAAGCCTAGGGCCCCTGTGGAGTAGATGGCCCCCGGGCCACATCGACATCGCATAGACGTAATAAAAAATAATAATAATAATAAAAGTGAGATATTTATTGAAAACTAAAATTGCTTCTACCTAGTTGATATATTGAAGATATACTAGCGTCGGCGAAGCAACGCACTTACGTCACACGACGTAACAAACGATTGCATTGTTCCAGACAATACAACTCGTATAATAAATAAACTTAATATTGTGATTTTTTATATTATTTTCTTTAATAATAGCATACAAAAACAAAATTTAAAACATTTTTATTACTATTGTAGCGTAGAAAAAATAAGTTTCTAATAGTTTTTCGAAACTTAAATTAATTAAAAATGCTAATTGTGCTATAAAAGTTAGTAAGGGTTATATTATAAACCCCATCTGCAAAATTGTCATGAACATCCCTACCAGTTTCTCGCGCCACATTCTCAACTAATTCTAAAAAATCTTCATTATCCATTAATTCTCCACGTAACAAATCTATAATGGCAATTAAACAAATCAGTAAGCAAAGTTTGACGTTTAATATAACCACAAAATATTTAATATCGAAGAAGAAATGGGGCACGAAGTAACAGAACGAATGATCGACATACAACAAACGGAACAAGATACAAAAATAAGAAAATCAAGATATAACAGTAAATATGAAAAGACCTGGACGCTGAGAAAACCACAGTATTTGATAGAAAAAGGCAGTAGAGAGAAGTGATAGCGAGATTTAGATGTGGAAATGAGGAGAGGGATAATAATTTTTGGATGAAAGAGGAAGAGAGAACATATAGAATGTGCAGGGAAGGTAAGGAAACAATGTTCAAAAGTTCTGTACTACTCAATAGCGCAGATTTCAATCTGCTACTGCATTACTTAAACATAAAATACAGCCTTTACGTGTCTTCAGATAATTCCAACACAAACACACGGTAGCTTTTCTTAATAAGTGTTTTGCTACTTCAAATTTCCGGCTTAACTAAATGTTCCTCATAAAGTCCTTCAAACGTTATTACAACCATATTCGATTATATGCAATTATATTAAACATTAAGATCAAATTACACCAACCGTAAAGGTTAGGAGCACATATGCATATACTCACGCTATACTAACATTATTGAAACTGTAAGAATTTCATTGATCTCTGTTGAATTATAACAAATTACTAAACTTCTGCTAGACAACATCTGCATTTATTCTCATCATTTTATAGATAATGTTTCAGTAATTTAGGCAATATTATTTTTGATTATTTCAGTGCGATAAAAGTAAAACTGATGCTCGCTATCATAATGTGATCATGGTATTTTTGACCGAAATAAAACACCTGCTTAATATTTTTGATAATTTATTTGTTTATTTTTTTATGTGATAAATTAAAACCTTTTCCTGTTTTTCTGTGTCATCGATATTACGCAAAACATTATTCTGTATTTCTTTATACGTGATAATTAAGTGATTTCCTAATCTTTTAGAAAATAACAACATTGAAAACAACGTAAAAGTTATGCTGGTAGTTGTAAACACTTATCCTTTTTCTTTTGTTTTCACTTAGGCAGTATTATTTGTAGTTCAAGGGATCAGAAGTCCTGGATTATGCGGGACAGTTCGTGAAAATATCCTGTATTGGATATAAGTTTTTCGCTGGACATGCCCACAGTGGCTGAGAGTAACAGCCAACCGTAAAGTCTGGCAATGACTGCTAGGATATTCTGTTGAAACTGCCCTCCGTAGAGTTCGACTGCTTTACTAGAGGACAGTAGGCTGTTAGTTTTGGGAGGGTAACACCGTGATATTTTAGAGGATGGGTTTAAATACTATTATAGCGGTTTTTTTAAAGGCAGAAGAAGAGGACGAGGAAATTATACACCTATCGTCAGGAGCGGTCTCAAATAAATTCAAAGTCTAAAAAACTATCGAAGGATCCTGCTACGTTTTTCCTAATATTTTCTTATACAAATTTTATAAAATATATTATTTCTTTCAGTAGGGAAGTGGAACCGATGATTCTGTCAGATTTTTAAGATATATTTATCGGAGATATATTTATTTATTTATTGGACACGACAGACCTAGGTCCTTAATTGTGCCCATACATATATAATTAATAATAAAATATAATAATTAATTAATAAAACTAATACTTTTTAGTGTTCCACAAAACTTCTTAGTGTTTCACTGGATAAAACTTTGGTGTTATTAACTTGTACTGTATAATAACAATAATATCAAGGACATTAATAATAGTTATAAACAATTTAAGTCAATTACGATATATAATTAGGTGAAAATAATTACTTAGGCATATCACTGCAGTGGTCTAGTGGATAGAGTGACATTGTAGTAAATTAGAGATCGGGCCCGAAGGGGTTCGAGTACCCGGACATACTAAGAATATTTTTTTTTCTTTTTTTATTTAAAATAAAATTGAAAATAATAATTATAGTTAAATTTCTAAAAATACAAACTAGAAAAATAATGTTTGGTGTGTTTTTGTAAAAAAAAAAAAAAAAAGAAAAGAAGATGGCAAACTTAGTAGTGTGTGAACTATTAATGTTCATACAAAATAAGCTGAACATTTGGGACGAACTTATGCTGTTGAAGCTCTGCGAAGAACATTTCAGTGACGTAGATGTAGAAACCGCGAAAAGCACACTAGCTTCGTACTGCGGTAATGGCACGACTACAAGACGTGGTGAAAGTAAAAAGCAGAAACATCTGCAGGACATCATTCGCATGTTACGAGTAGTGGAGCCAGATGATCTGCCGATCTTTGTTGCGAAGGACTTAAGCAAACTTCCTTCGATTACGTTTGATTACGTAGACGTCACTTCAGTAATGAGGGACATAGCTCTTTTGAAACGCGAGATGCACTCTTTCAGTGTTGAACGTGACTTAGATGCTAAATCACGAGTGGAAGTTAAGAACAATATAGAAGAACTAAGGAAACTGGTGGAAAAATCGGTTCCCAAAAAGACGTATGAGGGAAAGAAGTCTCAACCTACGGTATCAATAATACAACATTCCCAGGAGAGGCTCGCATCAACCAGCTCCGAGAAAGAGCAGGTTGTTAACAAGACTCCAACATATGCGAGTAAAGCGTCTGAGAAACCAGAACCTAGCCCGAATCAGTCTACCAAAGAGGATGAAGAAGGCTTTGTTCACGTGAAACCCAGGAGAAAATCAAAACCAATCATAAAAAGACCAACTATTGTGATTGGTACATCTAATGATTCAGAAACCCTGTCGGGGGTTCATAAGAAGAAATGGATATATGTTACCCGGGTTAACCCTACAGCAACAGAAGAAGATGTGATGCAAGTACTAAATCATCACAAAATTAAGAGCGACAGCACTCAGTGCATTAAGATGAAAATGGATGATGCAAGAAAATTTGCGAGTTTTAGACTGTGCGTTAACGTAGGTGATGCGGAGAAAGTACTATCACCCTCTTTCTGGCCGAGTGGCATTGGTGTAAGGGAGTATGTTTGGAAGCCCAAAAAAGAAGCGGCAGGTCTAAAAGGTGACAAAAGTGAATCCCAAAAGAACAATGGCGGCAATTAAATTTGTAACTTTTAATTGCAAATCTTACAAACGTGTATCTGGGTTGTTAAGTCAGGTTCTGAACTCTGTGGACGTGTGTCTACTCCAGGAGACCTGGCTTCATCAGAGTGAGCTTCAATTTTTAGCTAACTTACACCCCGAATTCGATGCTTGCGGAACATCTGCCATGGACCCCGCCGTCAGGGTACAGCTTGGTCGCCCGTATGGAGGCGTGGCAATTTTTTGGAGAAAATCACTCTCGAGATATGTAAGTCGCGTCCAGATAGTAGGAGAACCCAGGTTGTCAGCCATTAAAATTAAATCAAGGCATGAATGTATATTAATTATCAATGTATATATGCCTACTGACTCTCCAGAAAACATGCCCGAATTTATACAATTACTGGGGAAAATGGAAGCTTTGGCATCTGATACTGACGTAACGAATGTCCTGATTGCAGGAGACTTTAATGCTGATCCAGAGGCCGCGTTTGGTCGAGAGCTCGATAAATTCTGTCAGGATTTCAAATACATTATCAAGGACCAAGAGATGTTGGACAGTGACTCATTCACTTTCATAAGTGATGTGACGAACTCAACTTCATGGCTTGATCATTGTATTATAACAGCAAACCTTTCAGACCAGTGCAAAAATATACACATAGACTATTTGTGTACTATGTCGGACCATCTGCCGGTATTTTTCGTCTTGGACATGACGGATTTGGAGCAACAGGTTCCCATAGAGAGAATGCAGAACAATAGAATGAACTGGAGTGTGAATGTGCGCGAGTGCTTTAGTAGAACATGTGTGAATGAACTCGCGAAAATTGTGATTCCGTCGGACTTAAGTAAGTGTGAGGACACAAACTGCATGGATGTGGGTCACTGCGTGAACGTGGATAATTTATATCGCGAAATTGTGAATACGTTATTACGTGTCTCCAATCATACGAATAAATATGCCAGAAAGAAAGCGCGCAAGAGACATGGTGTACGTGGTTGGACGGGCAACGAGGACCTAATGTCTGCAAATAAAGAGGCAAGAGAAGCATTGCATATGTGGATTGATAGTGGAAGACCACGTTCAGGGGAGATCAATCGTCAGCGAATGATAACTAGAGCACGTTTTCGATGGCGCTTGAGAAGGCACAGACAAACCCTTGAAACACAAAAAGCCGATAACCTGACTGCACTGTATCAGTCCAGAGATTTTGCTACGTTCTGGAGAAGCACTGCAATTAAAAACAATAGCAATAGACCTGAACAAATAGATGGAGTGTCGGGAGAGTGGAACATCTCTGAGCATTGGAGAAATATCTTCATGAGGAGCGCCATTGATGGTGACAGTACACAACATTGCTGTAAACCAAATGGTGTTCCGCTTGAGGAATGCCTCGTCACTGCGGAGGAAGTTCGTGAAGCTATCTTGCATCTGAGGAGTGGGAAGACATCTGGAGCGGACGACATATGTGGAGAGCATTTACTCTATGCACCACAAAGTCTGCAGAACATCCTAGCAGATTGTTTTTCATTTATGCTGGTGCATTGTCATCTGCCAAAAGATCTCTTGACTACAGACGTTGTTCCAGTTCCAAAGGGGAAGGGCACAGTAACAAGTAGCGACAACTACCGTCCAATTGCTATTTCTACCGTGATCTCAAAACTTTTGGAAAGGATACTGTTAGCGAAAGCTGAAGAAAAATTTCAATGCGCCGATAATCAGTTCGGATTCAAGAAAAATCACGGTACAGAAATGGCAATCTATACCTTAAAATCAACCATTGCCAGATATGTAGCACGTCAAACGCCGGTATATGCTTGCTTCCTAGATCTCAGCAAGGCTTTTGATCGAGTGAATAGAGGGAAACTTCTTGAAATTCTAAGAAAGAAAAATGTTCCGGAACGCTTGGTAGATATACTAAGAGAATGGTTCGACGAAGAGGTCAAACGTGTACGTTGGGGTGCAGAAAGATCTGCTCCTTTTAAACATAATCTGGGAGTGAGACAAGGTAGCCTCTTATCACCTTATCTATTCAACCTGTATATGGATGACTTAAGTTTGCAGTTGAATAAGCTGAAAACGGGATGTGTGATGGGTTCCTGTGTTATCAACCACATATGCTATGCTGATGACATGGTACTACTCTCACCCTCTTTGGCCGGCTTGAGGGAACTAGTGAAGATTTGTGAGTGCTTCACCACAGAGCACGGACTGATATATAATGTCAAAAAGACTGAGTATATTGTTTTCCAACCGAAGTGCAAGAAGTACAGCGTACCTAATCTTAAGCTGTGTGGACAGATCGTACCGCGTGTTTCGTTCGTGACATACCTCGGTCACATAATGTGCGACGATCTTTCGGACAATGCAGACATTAGTAGGCAGTGTCGAATGTTGTGCGTGCGCGCCAATATGTTGAATAGACGATTTGCAAGATGTAGTAAAGGTGTGCGCAATTGCCTATTCAACTCATACTGTGCCTGTGTTTATGCATCAGCCCTATGGACAAATGCAACAAAGGCAATTAGACATAGATTCAGAGTGTGTTATAATAACGCCTTTAGAATTGTAAATGGCTTGGACAGATTTTGTAGTGCTAGCCTTATGTTTGCTCAAAATGGAATACCTGACAGTTGGGGTATGCTGCGCAAACGAATTTTTTCTCTGCGCAGCAGGCTTTGGCTGTCAACTAATAAGCTGATTGTTAACTGTCTGAAAAATGATGTTATGTTTAACAACCATTGGTGTAAGCAATTAGTGCTTCACTAAAACTTGAATCTGTATTGTGGACAGACTGGACCAATGGTTGTGTTATGTCTTATTTTTGTTTTTATTTTCTTTTATGTTATATCTTTCTTGTAAGTTATGTAATTATTCTGTTCACTATCTGTTTGTTTTGTTTGTTACTACTTGTATATTATATGTATATTGTTTTTGGCCTAGATGCCGGTTAATAAATGGTAATAATAATAATAATAATAATACATCACATACATGCAATAATATAAAAATATAACTTAACATTCTAACATATGTACATATTTGTTAATAAAGCGCATCCACATTTGTATCTTTTAACATAAGCATAAAAAATTTTACATACAAAACGTACATTCATACAGTATACAATACACACAGTATAGTTTTCATTCACAATTTGGAGGTCATTTGTACTACATAGAATTAAGTTGGAGGTACGAACATGTGTGACATTTTTTATCTATTTCAGATCTTTACTACAATATTTGTGCTTCAAAGTTTCCATTACATCATGTTTATTACAGCTCTGCGAAAACCTGCATAACTTGCATTGAATATATCAATAGACTTGTCTTTTGACAAAAGACCGTTATATGGGCCTATTCTCTAAGTATGATGTTAAAATCTTAGCGTCAGAAACTGACGTTAATTTTTTAACACCATTTTTAACGTAAATGCTATTCGCTAAACATATATGTGTTAAAATTATAGCGCGGCGGCGTTAAAATAGCCAGTTAACGTTCTACAATAAGCGCCTACTAAAACGGTGGCTTTAAAAGTTAACGCTGGTGTTTAGTTTGCAAAAATGGCTGATCCTATTTAAGTAAATGTCATGTTACTTAAAAAACATGAATAAAACACAAGACGGTAGGAATATTAATTATTATAAAACAAAATTCAAACTATCTATTACTTTTATAGTGAATTCTTTACAGTAGAGCTAAGAATGACGCTTCGTAATTTTTGTGATACAAGTAACCCAGACGCACGTTCAAGTAATTGTATAGAAAGGAAGTAAATGGAGTATTGAAGAGCAGTTTTGGTTTTTGTTGAGACACAGAACTTAAAATTATAATCATCTGAAAGCTACAAAACTTCACTTATGCCTCCGCCGTGTTTCAAAATATCGCAGTACATTTTAATGGTGTATTATTTGAAGAAACAATTGATGAGATTGATAATGACGATCACAACAGTGTTATTCCAGGGTAGAAATAGCGTAATAAATCAATTAATTATTTAATAATTAATATCACCGAACACCTTTTTAAAAACAGAATGAACATATAATTCACATTTTATTCAAAATACAATGTAGTATATAAATTGACTAAATAAAAGTTGAATAAAGTTATATTTTTATTTACATTTCTGTTCCATTTTTAAAATAAATTTCGCCACTGATATTTAATTCAACACCGAAATATTAGGTTAGGATTCTCTTGGCATTTGACACTCCTGTTAAAATTCAACGTAACAGCGCATGCGTTTGCAGTAAATATTAGCCTCTCTACGAGGTAAGTCAGCACCTCGCGTTAACAAATATTGTATTAACGCTGACCTTAACAAATGTTCTTACAGAATAGCATTTTTGGATAATGATGTTAAACATGGAGTTAAAAATATTAACCTGACGCTAATTTTAACGCATTTCTTACAGAATACACCCGATAGAATGCTGTCATTTTATGCAGAGGACTAATATTGCAATGCTCCGTATTCGCCCTTTTACGTCCATCTTCAAATACATTTTTATTCTCCGTCATGTTGGAAAAGGGCGCGAAGCTGTATATTTGCCGAGGCTGCCAAAATCCTTGTTACATTTCTGATAATTAGTGATTAAATTAATACGTAGAACGCTAAGAAAGTTTTTCAAAGTACTTGCTATCCCTTCCGCATACGTATAAACCACGTGTTAAAAATGTCTTCCCACCTAGGCTGATTTAGGCTAATCATCGCTCTGAAAATAGCGGTCTTTAAGCTTATCCTTGATGAAAGGAAGTAGTCTAAAATTACAAGGATCCAGATCTGGACTATACGGAGGATATTCTAACACTTGTAGTCCAGAATTATTCAAAAAAAATTAGTTAGTTCAGCTCGATGCGTGGGTGCATTATCTGCATGCAAGCGCCAAGTGACAAGGCGTGAATGTGTCCGTAAGTTTTGAAGAGACTGAATCAACTGAGGCAAACAAAACTCAACGTATCATTTGGCCGTAACTGTATTTTGCTCTTCTAGAACAATTTTCGTAATAATCCCTCGCTTACCGAAGAAGACGACAATCATTTTCTTTTTCACAGATCTTGATTGTTTTACCGCATTCTTCGTCTTCAAAGAGCCATATTTTGTATTTAATGGCACATCATAATAATAAAGCCATGTTTTGTCCCCTGTCACAATGTAGTTCACGTATTTCGAGTATCACATTTCAATTTTTTTAATAATTTTTCGACACCATTCAACTCTTATTGCTGTTTGTGCATCAGTCAAGTTGTAGGGTACCCATAGTGTGCAAATTTTCCTAAAGTCCCAGAAAAGTCCCAGATGGTCGGGAAAAATTGAATGGAAAGTTGGTGCATTAATGTGCAAAGACTTCTGTATCTGCCTGAATGTAATTCACCTATTTTCATCCTGCAGTTTTTTTAACCGCAGCAATATTTACAGGAGCAACTGTTTCAAGGGGCCTTCCCGGACGAAAATCATCATCTAGGTTAAAAAAATTTCTTTGAAATGGTTTATACCAACAAAACACTGTGTTCATACTTGGACAATTATCAGAAAAAATAGTAAACATTTCGGAGATACACATTCCACGTCCGCAGACAAACCACGTTTGAAATTGTACACAATTATTGCACGATGATGTCGCGTTAACTCACTCATATTGAAGTTTACACTTACATAGGGTTGCCATCCAAACCGATATATCGGGACTGTCACCGTTATTGAGCCTCATGTCCCGACGTCCCGACTGTGCTGTCAAAAGTCCCGACAATAATAATATATATTTTTTAATTAAACAATACAATTCAATTAAACAATACGCAGCGACAACGCTGCGTGGTCTAAACGCGACGTAGATTATAACTCATGTGTTTTTACCGACCGACAACATATCAGCACCTCAGAGGTAACTTGTATTAAGTCACAAATGATAAACAGCTCAGAAAAGACGATTTAAGATTGTTTACTTCCTTGCGTTGATCGACTTGATACAGTTTTAAAGCAACGTATACTGAAACTGGCTAGAGCTATAGTTCCAAATTATTTTCCAATCGATGGACTATAAACTATTAAGTCACTTGGCACTAAAATGTCATTTCTCATAAAAATGTGACTTGACACAGTTTACCTTTAAGGTGCTGATATATAAGGGTGATCATACCGATTTTGACATTTCGAAATTTCAATGGATCTCCACGAATTGAGGTCCCTACATAACGTTTTAACTATTTTTAGCATGATTGTTGGTCTGTCTGTCCGTCCGTCCGTCTGTCCGTCCGTGTGTCCGTCTGTGTACACGTGCAGTAGCGGATTTGATTTCAGAGGTGAAACTTTACTTTTCAAATACAGTGATAGTTCATGTTCAATTTTGTTAGAACCACGTTGGCCTGTGCCTGATTTTAGTTTCCTCTTCCCATGTGCAATGTCAGTATGTTCCAGCTAGTGTTTCTGATTTCTCGACATTTTGCATTTCTCGAGAAATGAGAAATTAGATTTAATTAATTCTCGATAAATCTCGAGAAAAATAATTATTAGAATATACGTATATCTTTTTTTAATGTTGAAAATATTGTAGAGGATAAAAACATGTTAAAATTATAGTCAACTTTAAAGTACTAAAGTATTCATTTAAATAACATTAGAACAAATGGATAACGGGGCTTTAAAAATGATTACGAAAACCGCACGTAATTGCATATTAATGGAAAATACATATGTATAGAGAAATTTTCAAAAAATTAAGAAAATATTATAATAATAGTAATAATTATTTTATTTAACTTATTGGTAATCTTTTACATATCAGTTTTAAACTGAACAAAAAATGAAATGTAATCATTATAATAAATAATACACTAAATTAAAATAAAATATTGTAACAATAAATGCTAATTAGCTATATATTATAAA
This sequence comes from Liopterus haemorrhoidalis, assembly GCA_963971575.1. Classification (NCBI taxonomy): domain Eukaryota; kingdom Metazoa; phylum Arthropoda; class Insecta; order Coleoptera; family Dytiscidae; genus Liopterus; species Liopterus haemorrhoidalis. Next base: position 61,479,124 of record OZ020611.1, read on the forward strand.
TCGCTTCTTATCTGTTGTCACAGTTGCGGGAGACAAAAGACAAATTTTATCAAAATTAAATTATAATCCTTGACTCACTAAACATTATATTTTTCGTAAATAGTTTTTTAAAAGCACAATACTTTTAACGTGGCGTCAAAAAAAATTATATTTCTCGAGAAAAAATTTTTACATTTCTCGAGAAATGAAAAATGAGAATTATAACTTTTCTTCGAGAAATTCTCAAGAAAGAATTCTCGAGAAGAAACACTAGTTCCAGCAACCGGACAGTACAAATGTACTGATATTAGTAAGGTATCGGAAGACTAGTATCGATACTAAAATCGCGATATCGAACGAAAAATATCGATTCTGGTATCGTATCAGCAGTATCGGAACATACCTAGTCATGAGTAGACTGCTTTTTAGAGATCGTATTACCTTTTTATCGACCGTCAACATATATAAGGGAGGTATTGTGATCATACCGATTTTGACATTTCGAGATTTCGATGGATCTCCACGAATTGAGGTCCCTACATAACGTTTTGACTATTTTTAGCATGATGTCTGTCGGTCTGTCTGTCCGTCTGTCTGTCTGTCCGTCTGTCTGTCTGTCCGTCTGTGTACACGTGCAGAGCAAATTCGGCTCAAAGTATTTTTTTGAAACTTCATATTTAAGCTTCTTCCATCAATGGCACGAGTTGGTCAACTTTTGGTAAAAATCGGTTGACTAAAAATCGGAGTTTACTCGTGTCGATTTTAAGATTTTTGCGAATATTTGACAACAGAAAAATATTTTTAAAAAAATTATTGAACAAAAGTTGCTATAAAAGCAATAATTAACAACTTTTATTTGAGACATATTTTGATAAAACGAAAAAAATTTGAAAATTTTTTTTCATTCTTAAACTCAATAGATCGAATACGAAAATTTACGAAAAGGAGGACAAATATCGAAAAGGAGGATATATAGGAGGACACTTTTCAAGGAAGGACAGATCTTACAAAAGCTAGACTGTCCTCCCCAAAGGAGGAGGGTTGGTTACCTTTTTTAACACTTCCGACTTTACATTTGTAACATTATTTTAATTTTTGGATGTCCCGATATCGCTGTGAAATTTATGCCAGTGTCCCGATATCGGATGAGAGATTTATGTCAACCCTACACTTGCACTGCAAACAATAGACTGACATAAAATTTATTTATCAGTGTATATTTTGACCGTATCTCAAAAGTTTTCTAGCGCCCGACGACCAAGAGGGCTAAAGACCATAGTTGGCCAAGTGGTACTTCCTTATAAAATGTTGAGAAAGCCTGTTTCATCAAACAAACGTAACCGAAAGTATCAATACTTGATTCTTGAGAGCGCGGAGATAAATATGTTATTTACAATTCATACAAAGTGACGTTGTAATGAAAATCCTTGAAACTGAACGTGTCCGCGATATCTTTCCATGTTTGTTCGGGCTAGGATTATAACAATATATAGTGGATGAAAATATGCGGGAAACTGCATGTTCAACACACACATACACGTCAACTAACATACCTACTAACATGCAACACTATTTAAAAACATTGATAAAATATGTTAAATGTCTCGAGTATTTTTATAGTTAGTTTTTAAGTATGTAGTTACAATGATAATTATTTGTGAATTGCTGGCCTTTTTATGAGTACTAATATTGTTTTGTTTTCTTCAGAAAAGTTGTTATATCCGTTCTAGGAAATACTAGAAGAGTTACGAAATGAGAGTTATATATCGCATTTTAATCGCTCCGCCAGATTTTTGGCAGTGAATCTGACAAAGTTACAAAGAGATATTCAGGGCCCTGAAGCTGAGTTTATTAAGGTTCAGATTCGGGTTCGGTTCATAGGCGGCCGCAGAAATTATTCTGGGGGGGGGGGGGGCAAGACCAAAACATAGGTATAGATATCGTATTCGAACAATGCTTTCCACGTGGCGGGTCTGGGAACGATCCCCGCTGAAGATAAACATTTATTTTTTAGTTAAAAATGTGTTCTCTATAGTTAAAATTCATCGATTTAGTAAATAAGAACTATCCTGGCTAATAGCCAAAGTTGTTAAAGCAAAAATATAATAATAAACAATCGTTTTTTTTTATGAATTTTATATTTAAATAATATAATTTTTTTTCTAAGATACGAATTGGTAATTGGTTCCGAAATCTTGAGCGGGGCAACTGACCCATCCTGCCCCCCTTGCGGACGCCTATGGTTCGGATTCAGGTTCAGTATGATAATTTCGATTCAGGTACAGGTTCAGGTTCAATGATTTTTTTTTTAGGTTCAAGAACTTAATTCTTTCGGATTCAGGTTCGGGTTCAATGAAAAATACAAAATTATTTTATTTAATAATCAGAAAAAAACAAAACCAAGTTATGATTTGTTTTCAATAAATAAAAATGTATTATAAAAAAAAAAGTTACCGCCAATCCTGTTGCTGCGAAAGTCAAGGAAACGATGCATGACGCCATTCACGATGGCAAGAAACTCATCCTTATGTGGATACCTTCACATACAGAAATCGAAAGAAGCCATAAATGAAAAAATAATGGACATACCCATACCAAGTTATGAACTAAAGAGCTACATCCGAAGAAAACTTGAAGAAAAGTTGAAAATGGCATAGCAAAATACCCAAAATAATCACTTACACAAAATAAAACACCTTGTAGGTAAATGGGCCTCCCGTACAAATAGAAGAAAACAAGTGACTTGAGGCACACTATATATACCCACGTACATATATTTCAAAGAATCTACCCGCCACAATGCAGTACATGCAAGACTCGTCTAACCGTGAAACACATCCTTCTAGACTGCCAAGTGTATCAAACACAGAAAGCAAACAACTCCCTACCAGCAACCCTAAAGGATCTGCTAGCCAACAACATCGATATAGAAGCCAAAGTTAATAATAAAATCAGCTGTGGCCACCACAGGACCGACCGCCATCATAAAGTACTTGTATAAAATACATTCTAGCAGCAGAGTAGAAATAACTTGGCCTAATATTTTCGAACAGAGATATTTTTATCATGACCATGGAAATGTTACATATAAGTATGAAAAAATTGAGACTTAATTGAGAAAAAATTGAGAAAAAAAAAACAGAAACATTTTTCAAACAATTTTCGAGATTTTTCGTTTTATCAAAAAACTTCTCAAATAAAAGTTATAAGTTATTTCGTTTATAGCAACTATTGTTAAATAAATTTTTTCAAAATATTTTTCTGTTGCGAAATATTCGCAAAAATCTTAAAATCGACACAAGTAAACTCGATTTTTACCGAAAGTTGATCAACTCATGCCATTGATGGCAGAAGCTTAAATATGAAGTTTCATAAAAATCATTTTAGCCGAATTTGCTCTGCACGTGTACACAGACAGACAGACAGACAGACAGACAGACGGACGAAGGGACGGACGGAGAGACAGACCGATAGACATCATGCTAAAAATAGTCAAAACGTTATGTAGGGACCTCAATTCGTGGAGATCCATCGAAATCTCGAAATGTCAAAATCGGTATGATCACAATACGTCCCTTGTATATGTTGGCGGTCGGTAATAACTTTAAATAACACATATTTGTACAAATTTATATAATTACAAATTACCCATGTAAACTTTAATGTAACTGGTGGCCAATAGTCCTAGTAGCAGAGGCAACCAATAATTTATTAAAATTAAAAAAAATTAAGTATACATGTTTGTAAATATAGTTTTTCGTATCGTGATTTTAAAAGTGTATTCTTAGCAAATACGATGTCATGATATGCGATACTGAGAAAATATCGATATTTGAGTAACGATAATATCGAATCAAAAGTATCGATACCGATATCCTATCGATATTTTCAAGTATCGAAAGGAAAAATCAATATATTTTCTATAAAACGTAAGAAACATTTTATTCTTATAATAACAATTTAATTTTTACAACAATTATTAGATTCAGATATAAAGGCTATTCTCAACGTTTAGGCGGAACTAAATGGGAATTTCGTTCGTTTAGTTTGTCTCGAGTCACGAGAACGGACCTTGCTTGGGTTATTTCATTTTTCAGGTTGGTACATGAAAATGTAAAATTCTAACACTGAAACTGTTCTGTGAGTGAAAGCATGGAAATGAATGACATTTATTAAAAAATTTAATACTTTTTTAGATATTTTAAAGACAAAACAAATAAATAAATGGATTTTTTTTTTATTAAGAATGACAAAAAAAAAAAAAAATGCAATGAAAAGGACATTTTATAATGACAATCAATTTAATATAGAATTTGCAATGTGAGTATGATTTACAAAGCTTAAACAAAATGACTAAAAGTCCAAATTAAGAGATAAAAATTACAAGATTTCAAAATCCTGTTCCGCCTAAACGTTTGGAATAGCCTATATATGCTGTTCACTTTTGTAAAAACAAACTAAGAGAAAATTTTAATTTTAGTAGTTTGCATCTTTGAAATAGTATGTCAGGTTGGTATTAAAAAATGATAAAAAATGGTAAGGCAATGGCGCCTATAGATCTGAGTGATTGTTTAAAATATAATTAATCACTCCACTAGTGCAAGTGCAAGTTCCTTTTGCCCAGAAGCCTATTTCTGTCTCTGCATACAGTGACTCCTGCTTTCGAAAATAAGCATTCTGAAGGAACTGACATCGCTACTGCATACAAGAATATCTGAGCATTTTTATATAAGTTAGGGAAGATTGTCTTCATATCGTCCCAAACCAGTAGCGGATTTGATTTCAGAGGTGAAACTTTACTTTTCAAATACAGTGATAGTTCATGTTCAATTTTGTTAGAACCACGTTGGCCTGTGCCTGATTTTAGTTTCCTCTTCCCATGTGCAATGTCAGTATGTTCCAGCTAGTGTTTCTGATTTCTCGACATTTTGCATTTCTCGAGAAATTAGACTTATTTTCTCGAGAATTCTCGAGAAATCTCGAGAAAAATAATTATTAGAATATACGTATATCTTTTTTTAATGTTGAAAATATTGTAGAGGATAAAAACATGTTAAAATTATAGTCAACTTTAAAGTACTAAAGTATTCATTTAAATAACATTAGAACAAATGGATAACGGGGCTTTAAAAATGATTACGAAAACCGCACGTAATTGCATATTAATTGAAAATACATATGTATAGAGAAATTTTCAAAAAATTAAGAAAATATTATAATAATAGTAATAATTATTTTATTTAACTTGTTGGTAATCTTTTACATATCAGTTTTAAACTGAACAAAAAATGAAATGTAATTGATTATAATAAATAATACACTAATTTAAAATAAAATATTGTAACAATAAATGCTAATTAGCTAAATATTATAAATCGCTTCTTATCTGTCACAGTTGCGTTGCGGGAGATAGAAGACAAATTTTATCAAAATTAAATTATAATCCGTGACTCACTAAACACTATATTTTTTTAAAATAGTTTTTTAAAAGCACAATACTTTTAACGTGGCGTCAAGAAAAAATTATATTTCTCGAGAAAAAAATTTTACATTTCTCGAGAAATGAAAAATTAGAATTATAACTTTTCTTCGAGAAATTCTCAAGAAAGAATTCTCGAGAAGAAACACTAGTTCCAGCAACCGGACAGTACAAGTGTACTGATATTAGTAAAGTATCGGAAGACTAGTATCGATACTAAAATCGTGATATCGATCGAAAAATATCGATTCTGGTATCGTATCAGCAGTATCGGAACATACCTAGTCATGAGTAGACTGCTTTTTAGAGATCGTATTACCTTTTTATCGACCGTCAACATATATAAGGGAGGTATTGTGATCATACCGATTTTGACATTTCGAGATTTCGATGGATCTCCACGAATTGAGGTCCGTATATAACGTTTTGACTATTTTTAGCATGATGTCTGTCGGACTGTCTGTCCGTCTGTCTGTCTGTCTGTCCGTCTGTCTGTCTGTGTACACGTGCAGAGCAAATTCGGCTGAAAGGATTTTTATGAAACTTCATATTTAAGCTTCTGCCATCAATGGCACGAGTTGATCAACTTTTGGTAAAAATCGGTTGACTAGAAATGGGAGTTTACTCGTGTCGATTTTAAGATTTTTATAAATATTTCACATCAGAAAAATATTTCGAAAAAATTTATTGAACAAAAGTTGCTATAAAAGCAATAATTAATAACTTTTATTTCAGACGTTTTTTGATAAAACGAAAAAAAATTTCATACTTATATGTAACGTTTCCATGGTCATGATAAATAATATCTCTGTTGTAGAAATGGGAGTTTACTCGTGTCGATTTTAAGATTTTTGCGAATATTTAGCAACAGAAAAATATTTCAAAAAAATTTATTTAACAAAAGTTGCTATAAACGAAATAACTAATTAGTTATTAATAATTTTTATTTGAGACGTTTTTTGATAAAACGAAAAATTTCAATTTTTTCATACTTATATGTAATGTTTCCATGGCCATGATAAATAATATTAGAAGTTAGAAAATTTTAGGCCAAGTTATTTCTACTCTGCTGCTAGAATGTATTTTATACAAGTTCTTTTGATGTCGGTCGGTCCTGTGGTGGCCACAACTGATTTTTTTTACATAATTTTGTTTCCATCCACAAATGTATCAACGTATTATTGCTTCATATAATGGCGTTAAATCAGTAGCAAATTTAAAACTTAGAACATTGCAATTTAAAATTAGTTAGATTTCTAAAACCTTCAACTTACGCCTAATTTCTCATAACTGAACAAATTCCACTGTAAGCACGTATTTCCAACAACTCTGCATACTTTTAGACATGCCTGATAATTGAACTAGATTAGATTTGAAGGTCAAGTTAAAAACTACAAATATTCACTTTTATTGACTATCGTAATCAACAATTTACTGACCTACACTATTTGACACTATAATTTATATACTTTTAATCGCTGATTAAATATATAGAAGTATATTATATAACGATGTTATTTAAATTAAAATATATGGAGTGTGTACACCTAAGAAGGAATTTTAATGTTTTATAAATCGCACGCTGGAATTTGCTTTTAATTTACATTGTAGATTAGATTGAAATTTTGTTTCAGAATCGTTTACACGTGACAAAAATTGTCATTAATTTAAATATCTAAATAGATACGAAAAAAATGCTTATTATTAGTAACTAGTGGTTCAAGGAAGTACAGGTTGTTGAATCCGGAATTCCGAAAACTGAAAATATCTAAAAACCAAAATTTCTTAAAGAATTTAGTCAGCATTCCATTAACGTACATCAATATTGACTTGTGTTATACAAAATACCAGTGGCGTGCGATAGAATTGGACGTAAAGTGTGCAGGAAATAAAAATGCATGACAAAATGATACATTAGTTATTCTTGATTTATATGCTTTATTTCATTTATTATATCATTTATTTATTTTATTTATTTATTGTGAAAATAAGGAAACAAATTCCTTCTTTTCATTTTCTATTATTTATAGTTTTATTTATTGGTTTATTTACTTTTTATTTTATTTTTTTCATTTATAAATTTAATCTGTACACCTTTCGGTACTACTTACAAAATGTGTAATTATATTTTCAATAGGTCATTACCCGTCAACAATGACGGATTTATAATATAAAATTTTTAATTGTTTCTATGTGTATTTTTTTTTATTTTTTAACGTATCACGTATCTTAATTTCATCGTCGGTCAGCGAATCTCGGTACAGGATATCACCCGTTAGCCAATCACGGGAGATGGTGTCACCTGTCAGCCAATTAAGAGACAGGGTGTCCCCAGTTAGCCAATCACGTGAACTTTAGGAAAATTTGACGTCATAATGTTACCGACACTACATACAGACACTTGTTAATTATATATGTCAGATTATTAGAAAATAAATCTGCAAAATATTGTTAATATCGATCAAAGGATAAAGGATTGTCTGCCAATCACGAGAACCTTCGAAAAAATTGACGTCACAATGTTACGATACTACATACAGACACTTGATAATTATATATGTCAGATTCTTAGAAAATAAATCTGCAAAATATTGTTAATATCGATCAAAGGATATAGAATTGTGTGCCAATCACGAGATTCTTAGGAAAATTTGACGTCATAATGTTACCGACACTACATACAGACACTTGCTAATTATATATTAAGTCAGATTCTTAGAAAATAAATCTGCAAAATATAGATGTAGCAGTGTCTAGAGTTTCTTGTTTATGCCTACGAAACCCTGGACATTTCTGCAAATAATTATATTTGTAGATTCTTAGAAAATGAATCTGCAAAATATTGTTCATATCGGTCAAAGGATATAGCAGTGTCTAGAGTTTCTTGTTTATGCCTACAAAACCCTAGACATTTCTGCAAATAATTATATTTGTAGATTCTTAGAAAATAAATCTGCAAAATATTGTTGATATCAGTCAAAGAATATAGGAGTGTCAAGAGTTTCTTGTTTATGCCTACGAAACCCTAGACATTTTTATGTATTATTTTTTCCGCAGATTCTTAGAAAATAAATCTGCAAAATATTTTTCATATCGATCATAGGTTATAGGAGTGTCTAGAGTTTCTTGTTTATGCCTACGAAACCCTAGACATTTCTATATGTTATTTTATTCGCAGTTTCTTAGAGAATAAATCTGCAAAATATTGTTCATATCGGACCAATCATATAGGATTATCTAGAGTTTCTTGTTTATGCCTACGAAATCCTACACATTTCTATATGTAATTATATTCGTAGATTCTTAGAGAACAAATCTGCAAAATACCTGTCAATCAATAGACCTGAAGAGTCCCCAGTTAGCCAATCACGAGAACATTAGGAAAAATGACGTCACAGTGTTACCCAGATCATTAACACACGCTAGCTAATTATATATGTACGATAAGGTAAAGATAAACAAGAACATATCAAATAAAAATGAAAAAAGAAGAGATTTGTATGTAACACAATTAAATTATTAGCAATAGATATAATGTATTTCAAAGTTCAAGGGCACGAATAAATATTATTATTATATTATATCATATTATTATATATATTTTCATTAAAATCGGATTTGGATTGTAGGTAACACTCTTCTTGCCCCTAAATATTCTTTTATTAAAAACTGTATTAAAGGGAAGAAGGAAAAACATTTTTTCCTCATACACATTTTTGATGTAAAGTGAATAATAAGTGAGATATTTCAAAAGTTTAGCTTTAGAGTGACTCCCCAAATATTCATCTAAATAAAAAAATACTTAGAAATAAATGGTTTATTTTCTTATTATATTTATTATTTTTGTACTATATAATTTTACTGTTAACTCAATAATAAGGGAGAAATGTGTAGATTTCAGTTTTAGGGTGTCCCACGTAACTCCCAAAATATTCATCTAATTGAAAAAATGCATTGAACAAAAGATTTGTTTTCTAACTATAAACAATTTTTGTCATATATATTTTGCTGTTCAGCCAATAATACGGGAGATATTTCAAAAGTTTAGCTTTAGGGTCCCCCCATAACTCCCCAAATATTCATATAAATGAAATAATGCATATAAATAAATGATTTATTTTCTTACTATAAACTATTTTTTTTGTCATATATAACATTGCTGATCAGTCAATAATAAGGGATATATGTAAATTTTAGTTTTAAGTTTTCCCCCCGTAACTCCCCAAATATTCATCTAATTGAAAAAATGCTCAAAACAAAAAAGATTTGTTTTCTTACTATAAACAATTTTTGTCGTACATATTTTGCTGTTAAGCCAATAATGCGGGAGATATTTCAAAAGTTAAGCTTTAGGGTCCGCCCCATAACTACCCAAATATTCATGTAAATGAAATAATGCATATAAATAAATGATTTATTTTCTTACTATAAATTATTTTTTTTTTTTGTCATATATAATATTGCTGATAAGTCAATAATAAGGAAGATATATGTAAATTTTAGTTTTAGGGTGTCCCGCCGTAAGTTGCCAAATATTCATCTAATTAAAAAATAATAATAATTTATACATTTTTCTGTTATCGAAGTCAATAATAAAGGAGATGTTTTAAGTTTCTTAATAAACAGTTTTAACCCCGAAACTACCCTCTAGAATAAAAATGTATAGCCTATGTTCTAATCCTGGTTTAACTCTATCATTATATCAAATTACGTGAAAATATCCAGTCATTTTTGCGTGAATTCGGACTGGCAGACAAACAGACAGAATATGATGCCGAAAAAATAAAAAAAACATATACAGCCTCCAATTTTATTAATTAGTATTAGGTCGTCAAGGATGAAATTTGTAGAAAAAAAGGCAAAGTTGGTTGTTAACTTACAAATATAAGGAATTATTTTATACATCAAAGTATGCACCCACATTGCCTATACACTTATGCCATTTAAGTGGCAGGTTGTTCAGGCCGGTGGTATAAAACCCTGGCGGACGAGAATTCCTGGAAGGCCAGTTTTATAGCATTGTCGGAATTAAACTGTTTTCCTATTAAAAAGTTGTCCAAATTGCGAAAGATGTGGTAGTCAGGTGAGTATGGAGGATGATGAAGAAGTTCCAACTCCAATTCCTGTAGTTTTGTCACAGTCATTTGTGCAGTGTGTGGTCTAGCGTTATCATGCAATAAGATAGAAGTCGATTTGTTGGCCAATCTAGGCTGTTTTTCTTTTTAAATTTTTTTGCATCATTTCGTCCAGTTGGTTGCAGTATATTTCTGCAGTGATCGATGAGCCAGGTTTTTGTTTTTGTTTGGTTTTTAAGTTACCTGTACGAAATTTAACGAACCAATTTGATATTGTCTACTGCGTAATAACACTAGAGCCAAATACGCTATTAATATTTCGCGCGGTCTGCGATGACGTAGTTCCACGTAAGAACTCATACTTCACAATAATGCTAATTTCCGACCATTCCATTTTCAACAAAATTCATTTTTTAATCAAGTTTTTGATATTTTTTAAAGCAAACATCGATTTCTTTAAACAGGCGAAATTTGTAACTTTTCAAAAAAAAAATAAAAAATAAAATAAACAGAACGGTAAAATATTAAGCCAATGTCAAATAATAATCTGTTAAATTTTGCAATATTATTAACTACAAATTTCATCCTTGATTTATGTTTTTGTTTCTTAAATAAAATAGCTTATTCATTCCTTTCTTCTTTTATTTATATATGGGGCCCTACGCGAAGGAATCGGTCAAATGTGTTTACGGCCGACCCTGGGTGAGGAGATTCAAACCCGCGTGCCTGTATTCCACAACAACCGTTTTACCACAGGGCCACGTTAATTGTGTACATGCATATTTATTCAATATGTAAAATCTATATTAAAATCATCAGAGCCGCAATAGGGGGGGGAGGGGGCGACGGCTCTAGCGCACTAAGGAAAAGAGCGCCGACGAGCTTGACTAAGGGGCGTCACATTGCGAAGGTGAGGACCTTTTTTTTTGCTCATCACTTGGATTTTTGGAGGTGAGGACCTTTTTTTTGCTCATCACTTGGATTTTGGGAAGTGAGGACCACCTTTTTTGTGCCAAGGGCGCCAAAACACAGTTTTGCCCCTAGCGCAAGTTTTCCTTACTGCGGCTCTGGAAATCATTATAATTTCAACCGTTCTAAACAACAAAAACGACTTTTTTATTAACATGTTTATACATGTTTACAAAGAAGATAAAGCTACTAGTGCAAATTGAGTCAACTCTCGTTGGCGCCTTTCTTTAGTCAATATACATTTTGTAACGTTTATTTACAATAAAGTTACGTTTTAAAATACGGTAAATAATTTCTGTAGGTGTGTCTGTTAAAGAAAGGATAAGGTGTGGAATTATTGCAAAAAATAGGAAGTATACTGATTGATCATGACTACACGTTGAGGAGAATGTATAAAAATAGAATTTTTATTCTGAATTGACCTTAAAATGAAAGAAACGCGTTATTCGCTAGGGACTGAGACATGTATATGGTATTTTAGCCCTTTCTCTCAAGGGATACCGATATGTGGGGAAGCAGAACAATGATGTCTTTCAATATATGTTGAATGGTGGATATCTTGACGCCATGTATATAATTTGTTAAATCTCTGATGATAGATAGGCTATAAATTGCTGTTTAATCAAAATTTGATAAAGGGGTTTCTTACTATGTAACGGTTTTGATATTTTTGTCAGATATGCCTTTGATAAAAATTATTATTAGAAATCAATTTAAAAGCAAAAGAGTTTTGATTAACATGAAGCACACAGCGACTGCTCCGAAAAAAAATCACACGGATGACTTAAGATTAAGTTAACGCTACGTATAACCCCCAAAGCTTAAAAGTTTCTTATACAAAACTAATAATCTGAAATAAAATTAGAAACAATCTAAGCATCAAATTTTCCACCGAATTTTTATCTATCTACTAGACTATTTTTAAATGTAGAAACAATTGTTGTAAACAAGTTATCGCTCAATACTTTAATAATAGATATCAGACAACACTGTTCTGTAATTATTTAAATATATTTGTGGGTTTCAAATAACATTAATATTTATATAGTTGTGTGTTGAAATGTTCAAATAATACGTCAACATTTTTTTCGACATGATTATTTATAGTTTAGAACCTCCGTCGAAAAATATTATACTTGATGATAGTAGATTGCCACTTACAGACAGGTACACGTATCCCTTACAGAAATTAAATCATTTTACCCGCAGCACCTATATTGAGAACCACGGCACATTCAAGATGGCTACAATGGTAGATTATCAAGTACAATAACTATAAGTAGTTTTCACAATAAAACAAAATATCTACAAACATATTTATAAAATGCAGCTTTAGCTAAAATTTACCGCATCGTACGAAAATATGCGTTAAATGGTTTACAAGATGGTGCCTATAATGTTATTTGTTTATTTACAATTACATGATAGCTCTTTTTACAATTTAAAATATATTAGATAGATAAAAATTCTCTGCAAATTTTGATGTATAGATTGTTACTAATTTAATTTCAGATCGTTAGTTTTGTATAAGAAACTGTACGGTTGTGCGCACCCTTAAACCAGTGATTTTCAACCTTTTTTGCACTCTCACCACAGATAACTTCTCTTTCCCCATTTTCAGGAATGTGCATTCCAATTAATATGCATTTCATATTGAATATCTTTAATTTTTGTAAATTAGTACATACTAGAGATGGGTCATTCATGAACGAACCGGCTCACTGAGCCGGCTCAGTACACTGACCGAAGTGACACGGTTCACCAAATTGAAATGAACCGGCTCACGTCTCACTGTATAGTTTCAAGTTTCAAGAATACGATTGGTCGGGCGATTGTGAGCAGTGACCGGAGTGATCCGGATCTGGATCGATGTCATGTTGAACTTCGCGAGAACTCGGCTTGTAATGTATTATCATAAAGTGTATGTTGTCATCAATTTGTAGGGCAGTATATTTGAAACTAATAGGCTTAGTCTGTATTTTCTTACAACCATACTATATAAAAATATTAAAAATATTGCCCAAATCCCAGATGTCCGATTTATAAGGGCAATAAACATCGCCATAAACTTAACACATCTGGTTTAAAATACAGTAGCTACATAAAGTGAATTGTTTGTTTCAAAAATGTTAGATAAGAGTCGGGGCTAAGCGACGTTCTACCTACGACCGAACGACCGGCAACTGACTGACCTGTGTCTCGGGATCATGTTTACAGTTCATATATTGCAAGAACCGGCTCTAAGCGACGTTCTACCTACGAACTAACGACCGTCCTGTGTTTCGGAAACATGTTTACTTAACCGGATCACTGAGCCGGATCAATGAACCGGCTCAACAAACTGAACGACCTCCACTGATCCGGTTCCGCAAACTGAGCCGAAATTCCCATCTCTAGTACATACACATTTAATTCCCGAAATAAATAAAAAATATTTTCGGAAATACTATAAACCTTGCTTACTGCAGTAAACTGTATACTGAAGGATCTAAAAACCATGATTTAGGAAACACAGGAGCGGTTGTTTATAATTCAAGTACCAAAATCTGGAAAAATATTGCCCTTGCCAATCGCTCTTCTCCTCTTACTCTGCAGAATTATTCAGGATAAAGGAAGGCTTAAAATCCATCTAGCAAAATAACAACGAACAAGTGGATTATTATTTGTCACTACCAAAGTGCTCTAAAATGCGCCCCAGAGATTTTGAAATACAATACATAGCCAATCTACTCCACTCTATCCAAAATAAATTCCATTTCCATTAAATTCCTGTGGATCAAAGCAAATCATCCAAGACAACATCCACGAGGCCCTAATTAACGGAAAAAACATTAGTATAATCTGTATACCTTCTCACGTTAGGATAATAATAAGAAACGAGAGAGCAGATGTTGCGGCAAAATATGCAACAAATTTCCCGATTACAGATATATCAGTCCCGATTGCCGACTTCAAAAGTCGCATAAAAGCCAACGTAAGAGACAAATGGAAAGAATATTGGAACTCCATCACAAACAACCAACTAAGAAATATAAAAATGGACACCAAACCATGGGCACCTAGTTCAAACAGGCATGACCAAGTTGTGTCACGAGGTTGAGGATTGGCCATACAAATAAAACCCACAAACATATATTTGCACATTCCGATCCCCCCATTTGTGACACCTGCAACTGACGTATCACTGTAAGTCACATTCTAATCGAATGTTGCAAATATACAACAGAGATAAAGTGACCACATTTTCATGGCGACAAAGCGGGACAAAATGGGATGAAATGGGAATTAGTAATGAAATGTATATATTATATTTTTTGTATAAGTAAAATTAAAGCTGATCAATAATTCCAAAAAAAAAATTTATTGTATAAACGCATCTATATATAAATGTCATATTATTATTATTATTATTATTATTATGGGGTTTGTCAGGTCTTGACAAGCGTCCACTAATCTCAAACTTCAGCAACCTTTTGAGCCGCGTCATACTAGAGACTAGTGGAGCTAAATACACACAACTGCATCCCAAACCCTGGCGAAATTACGCCAGATCCAGTGCCCGCACAATGCGGAGCGACCTGAGCGACCTTTCTGCATCTTGCAGATCAAAGAGTTGGCAGAAGATCTACAGGCGGGAATGGACTCGATTTCCCTTCGATAGGAGGCTTTCATTCCACCCAAAACACCAACTATTAAACCAGCAGACTTAAGAAACGAGAACGTATTATTATTATTATTATTATTATTATTTATTTATTTTAAGGTAACTACAAAAATATATTTGAAAAACAATAATTTGAACAATAAACAAAAATTAATACATGTTACAAAATTATGATTTTATTTCTCGGTCATATTTTTGATCCGAGTGAATACTTTTTAGTAGGTTAGGACAGCGATTCCCAAACTGTGCACTGCGACGCCCTGGGGCGCTGCAGATGGGTTACAGGGGCGCCGCGAAAATATTTCAATATTTCTCCACCTGCGTTAGTTAGACCAGTTTTTACTTGGGGCACCGCGGAAAAATTCTGATACATTAAGGGCGCCGGGAACCGAAAAAGTTTGATAATAATTTGTTCAGCGTATTTTAAAATTATGACAAATTTTAATATGGCGTGATTTATAGAAATTTTCATCTTCTCATGGACGTATCTAAAAAACGATATGCGATAAAGCCCTCGGTTGAATTTTTTAAAATCTTGAGGTCCTAATTGATTTTTAACCATATTTTGAAACAAACAAAATTTTTTAATATTTTTGAAAATTTTTATATATCTTAACTATAAAATGGTTAGGGATAGAAATGTGCGGTTTGTATTTTTAAAATCCACCTAGATTGTTTAGTCTAAAAAGGGCTTTAATAAACCGATTATTAAATTTTGTATGGGCAGTAATCCGAAACCCTTGAAAATGGCCAAAAATCTCCGGTTTAATTGAAAATTGGTATAAAAATGTATTTTTGGTCATAGATCAACAAAATTTGGTCCATTTTGAAATTTGGGCAAAAATCTTGGAATTATTGACGAAAATCTGCCCCAAATCGGCTCTAATTCAAAAACATGGCATGCATTTTTTTAATATTGTATTCATAATCCTCACTCCAAAATTAGCTTAAAACAATATTTTGGCTAAAATTGGAGCCAAAAAATTTTTCATCAAAATTTCAAAATTTTAGTAGAATTTTTTTTAAAAAAGCTTGTTACTAAATAGGTATACTTATATATTCTTAACCTTAGATCACAAATATATGGTCACTTTTGAGTTGAGGTCTAAAATTTAGATTATGCAGCAAAAAAATTTCAAAAAAAAAAAAATAGTCCACAATAAGGTTCACAGCCGATGAAATGTTAGCCTGCCCCCTTTTTTTAACTATCTTTATAAACTAATACATCCTTCTTATCTATATCAGCAATTCCCAAACTGTGCGCCGCGGAAATATTCCAATATTCCTCCATTTACGTTAGTTAGACCAATGTTTTGACTTGGGGCGCCGTGAACTGAAAAGTTTGGGAATCACTCGGTTAGGATCATTTTTCAAAAAATATCGTGAAATTTCTCACATGAATTTGTTAAATTATACTTTATGCTCAATTTGGATTATATATTTTTTATAGTACATTTAAACTGATAAACGCAGATATTTTCTCAAAAGCGGGACTTAAAAAAAATATAACTCCGCGGGACGCGGGACAGTCACTCAAAAAGCGGGACTGTCCCGCCAAAATCAGGACGTGTGGTCACTTTAAACAGAGAGCTACAACAACAAGATACCCGAAATTCTCGAGCGAGCCCTTGTCTACAATAAAGATCTTGAAACAAATGTGATAAAGTTCCTAAAAGACAAACGTATACCACTATAGATCCAAGTAGTTATTAAATCTTTTCTGTGGTCTTTGTAAAAAGCAAAACTGTTTGATTTTAATTCCACAGTGATAGTTTCTAACTAGTAATTTTAAAATAAACAAATGTTATAATCAAATTCTCCAGGCTGTTAACAATCGAATGATGTATTCAAAGGCGAGGTATTTAATATTCGGTTGTAATCGCACGAACGTATCTTTACTTTCGCTTTCTTTCTTTTTCTAACCATTCCGCACACGTAACTAGGTTAAAGAATAATCAGTGATATCAAACATTATTACTGAACTGACCTACCATAAAAGGTTAGTTCTTGAGATTATTAACCAGCTTCTTAAGATTATAACCAACTTTAAGATTACCAACATTCTAACCCAAAAACTCACTAGAGCAGCAAATTACTGATGCAAAGTCCTTAACAAACTCCTACAGAATTATGTTATCTTATGTTTATTATAGAATTTTATTAATGATTACTAATTGTTTATTCAAACTTGGATTTATGTTATATAGTCATGCATGTCAATAATTTTATCATCTTCGATCTGCTCATTGCATAATGTTAATTATAATATTATGGCCAATGTGATATGTGACAAACGTGTTTGTTAATTCAAATTGTCATAATAAATTTTTGATCTATTAAATGTTACGAAATAGGAATTAAAGTCGCATAAATTTTACTTAACCCTTAACAAGTAACGTAAGAAGTAAGGTGAGTTAAAAATAATCCATTATCGATCCTTAGGTAACGGAACGAAAACAATTGAACATTGAATTTTCATACATTTCAAGATTACATACACGGAGAAAAATGACATTGTTCCATCAAGTAAAATATTTTACTTGGCCAAGTTTTTGCTAGAGTAACAGAAAAAAATTGTCCCTGATAATATTTTTTCAATTACGTTGGTTGATCTTACTAAGACTTTAAAGTCATTCGAACAAAGGGAAATTAGTTTCATATCTATTTGTTAAGGTTAAAAATTAAATTTTTTGCTACGACAAATGTGTTAGTCAAATTTTGAGCATCTAACAAATTATGTTAGTCATCCAGGTATGTGATGTATATGCCTTGCACATGCGTTTTGAGTTTGGAACAATATGGCGTAGGCTTTATTAGTGGTTGACGTTTTTATACCTGTTGATAGTTTCTGCGCTGTGTTTAATAAGCAAATAAGTGCAACAATGCAGTGTATTCGAACATTAGTATCTTGGGGACTTTCAACGTATTACAACTTGAGGAGACAATTTAAAAAGTTGGGCTACTAGATAAAAGAGCAAACTAGCTCAATAAATGTAACAGGTAATGATTTTAATAATACAAATAGCAAATAGTGTATTAATGCTAATACTTTGGTGTGGAATTTTTGTAATCATATAGAAATATGCTAAAAACTATAACCTGTTTAGAACTCCATTTAAAAATTTCTCATCGTTTTACAGATGTTAATTTTTTTGTTGTAAAAATGGTTTTATTAGTAAAAATGAAAGTTATTATTATGTCCATTTACGTTAAGCTAAACAGTGAATAAATCGGGTATAAGTTTATGGACGTGAATGTTTGCCTGGCATATATAAATTGGAAATGAATATTTGTAATAATTTTGAATATTTAATTGCTTTATATTTATACTAAAAATCAAACTTAAAATTATTTATATGTCCTGTTACATATTAAATTTTCTAACTGTGAATTTTGTTGATAATAAATTATAACAACAATAGATTATAAAATTTGTATTATTTTTCTTAATACATTTATATATTTTACAGGTAGAGATGTTTTTAATTTTCTTGACGAAAACATATGTCATAAAATTGGGCTAACAATCTTAGGTTTTTCTATAAAAGTTCGTAAAAAATGTAATTCTAAAATACTTTTTACAAACATTAAAAAATAATGAACGATTATGGAAAATTTGACTATTCCAGTTCAATTTTGTGACTTTTAATAGCGTTTTTTTCATCACCAAATATAAAAATATCTCTGATTTGAGATTACAACAAATGAAATTAGTAATATACTTCTGACTAATGTCATTAGTCACCCCAACAAAGGTGGTAGCCGGGCAAAGTATGATCAGTTCGTGAGAAAAATAATTTTTTGTTACCATAAAAATTTGCTAATTCTAACTAATGAAATTTAGTTCCTAGAACAAAAACTTCAGCAAAAACATTTTGTTCCCAATGCAAATTTATGTGATTACAAAAATTTGTTGTCAAGACAAAAATATTTGTTGTCTAAAATACCACAAAAAAATTTGCTGGGGTAACTAAAATTTTAGTAATTCCAACAAAACCTTTTTTACCGTGTAGTTATCAAGAAAGTAACCATATTTTTGGAGATATTGTTGGCGAAAATCACAGCAGATTGAAGTCATTTCAAAAATAATTTTTGTTCTTTAATCTACGCTTCAAGAGCTATTATTTCATACCCCACATTATATCTTTAAATAGTTCATTTTTTTAATAATACATTATGTTGAAAATTTTCAAAAAAGTACTTTAACTTAGTCACATACTTATTATCCAACAAAATTCTTGAATTTGGTTGTGCTATTCTGATTCACATGAGTTCACATCAATATTACACAGATTTTTACAGCATCTTTTCCGATTAGTAATGTGTGCGATAAATCAATATTAATACAATTCTAGCAAAGAGCAAATCAAAGAAAGACTTTTTTTGTTCAAAAATCAATTTTCGTACGTTAGTCTATACTAGTGATGTGCATGTGAATAAAATTTTATCACGATCACGCACGCTAATGAAATAGGATTCAAACTTACACGCACGCTCACGAAATCATAAAATTAAAATTTTACAATCACGCACGCGTGTTTCACGGGCACGAGTGATTTTTTTCACGTTAGTTTCTCATTTTTAGGGTTTTGTAGGTATGGCCAAAAAACCCTTATACCGTCATTTTGTCATCTCTCTGTATGTCTGTCTGTCTGTCTGTTCGATAAAAATTGTAGCCAAACGGCTAAACCTAGAGAGTTGAAATTTGGCATGCTTATACAACTCTTTGACCCGCACATAGGAAAAATATTAAAACGTCTAAAAAACATATCACCCTAAAAATATAAACAAATATCTGCTCATCGAAAAAAATATTTTTTTTTTAAATTCTGAGTAGGGTATCAAATGAAAGCCCTTAGTACGTGGATTAACGATCAAAATTTTATTTTTGCAAAATAAATTATTTTGAAGCGATTGTTGCCAAAATTGTGCAAAAAATTTTTTGTCCCACACCCTGTAGCCCAGATGGTTTAAACTAAAAATCTGATAAAATTCTAAGTAATGTACATTGGTGTGAACCGTAATAGTACAACAGGAATTTTTTTATCAGATTATGTTTTCGAAAAATAACGCATTTTTTTGCTTGACCATGTCAAATATTTAATAACTTATGTAACACAGTAAACCAGCATATTTTGATAGTGTAATAGTTAGCGTTCTCGCGTTCTAATTTGCAAACTAGGGTTCGCTTCGGTCTCGAGACAATTTTATTTTTTCCGTTTTTTTTTTTCATTTTTATTATGTTTAAATTATATTTTCAAAATTCGAGTTATATTTGGGCAAATGTTGCATTTAATTTTTAGGAGCGTAAATTTAATAACCAGTGGAAATTGTTGAAATTGAGTACACGAAATCAGAGGAGCGGAGTTATGACTTAAAACAACCAATGGAGACCATAGGCGCAATTTTCAAAATCTTAATGAAACTTGCTATATAAAAAAAAAAATACTGCACATATTTAGAAACCTAAATAATGGTATTAGGCATTCGAATTAAAATTAACAAAACAAAAATTTAACGTAAAATTTGTTTTGGCATCCTAAATAATCATCATTAACTTACTAAATACATGCGAAACCCTGAAATGTTTGAAAATTCACACTTCACATCAATTTTTAGTTAGGTAATAATTGTACAACCTTAATCATAGTAGGGCCAACCCTCGCCTGTCCCAAAATTTATTAATAATTAACGATTGTTATGTAGGTATATAAAAGAATGATGTTTTCCTTTTCATGTTTTGGATGGTCTTTGTAATTAAGAGCTGTTTCCAGATAAGTTCTGCGGGACCAAATATTCTTATGCCTGCAGTGTGAATAAATTTTCAGACCTGAAAAATTTGATGTTTGACTCAACAAGAAAAAAATTTATAAACAGATGTATTACTACAATAGAGCTAGAAAAAAAATATCTCAATGTAATGAAAATGTGAGGTTTAGATTCTTGTTTTTGCTTGTCGAAAATTTAGGTAATAATAACTTTATTAAGACCTGGTCTGTTCATCTTCGGTTAAGTATTGGTTAGTGATAACCAATAGATAGGTTACATTATGTGCTGTGAATTACTATGGTTAATCAGTAGTTAACTACTCGAACCTCAACCAGACATTGAAAGGCCGGGCATAAAGTCTGGAACAGAATGCACAGCGCGCTACGCCGTCAGCGCGCCGTCGTTTGCGACGACGTTGCGTTAACGCAATTGAGAACGGCGTTGAATTTTCGTCTGCACACAATGCAATAATTTTTAACGCCGTCAAAGTAACAAGAGACAACCTATATCTGTGCTTATAGGTGCGCTTTCTTTTATTAAAATTATAATGGATGATGAAGACTTGTGTGTGATGTTATTTATGTTGTATGCAAGTTATTTAAACATAAAAACACTTTACCATTCAGTAAAAACTGAGGTTAGGTGTTCTACGTCAACGTTCAACGGCGTCAAAAGTTGGAAGTTGACGAACATTCAGTATCATGGCGTTGGAACGCCGCTAGGACGTTACACATTCTGTGCACTTGCGTACGACAGCTTGGTTTTAATTTTCCTCTGACAGATAGCGCCGTCCAAACGCCGTCGACGCGCCGTAGAACTCGTTGCATTCTGTTCCCCACTTTAGACATATAATACAAATATGACACATACGTACATTGTACGGAAAAAGTTTCTGAAATATTGGATATTAGATATCAGTAGGGTAGAACGTGACATTCTTAAACGAAATCATAAAAAACAAACAAAAACTAAAATTTAAACTAGTACAATCTTGCCTAAATTTTTGTTATCGTGAATCGGGACACGCCGTGATTGCACTCACGATGTGTCACGTCAAACTTTTATCTCGCACAATCACGCACGAGAAAAAAATATTAATCACGTTCACTCACGTTTTAATCGTGTACGGCCGTGTCACGTCGCGACACTGAGTTTTCAGGGTACGCGCTCGTCACTAGTCTATTCCATCTTCTCAAAACTTGACCAAATCTGCATAGTGAGCAATTCTCTTCTATCGATCCTATAATTTTAAATTAATTTATTATAAATTAAAAAATGATACTAAGAATAAAGATAAGAAAAACAACACAAGGTCATTCTTGGAATAAATTTATGGGACAGAATCAGAATTTCTGAAATTCGGAGACGCAGCAAAATAACAGACGTAATACACCGCATTGCGAACCTCAAATGGAGCCGGGTAGGACACATAAAAAGCATCGCTGGGAACCAATGGCATAGAATAGTTCAAGATAAAGATACGCGTAATAAGACGAGGGAGACCTATATCTAGCAGGGTAACCGACGAGTTCAGCGAAAATCAATTCATCGAAAATCAATTCATCGAAAATCAATTCATCGAATGATCAATTCATCGAATCGTCAATTTATCGAAAAAAAATATTTGAGAGGAATGCCGAGGGGAAAGTCAAAAGAGCAGTGGTCAATAAAAGTAGACAGACTAAGAAATAATTACATAAATTTTTTTATATGGTTTAAAAAAAGGTAACTAAAGTGACATAGTGTTTGAATATAAATAAAGAACTATAATAAGAAAACTTATATAATAAAAGAAATAAATTTTTTGTTTTTAAGGTTTAATAAGACAGGTTATGGGCAAATATTTTTATAAATTCATACACAATGATACGCATTTTAATTGGGCTAATATGGGGGAAAATAAAGTACTATGCATTTAAGAACAAGGTAATTAGGTTAGGTTTAGTTAGTAAAAGTCAAAAACCGAGCGGAGCGAGTTACCCATCTTCTAGTTTAAGGACAAAGCACTATTTTAGGTTAGGTTAGGTTAGTTAAGGTTTTGTTAGAAGAAGCCGAGCGAAGCGAGCTACCCATCTTCTAGTTTAATGTCAAAACACTATCTTAGGTTAGGTTAGTAAGGGTTTGGTTAGAAGAAGCCGAGCGAAGCGAGCTACCCATCTTCTTTAACATTTAGAAATTTAATACATTTGAAAATATATCGATGAGGGCTTCCACATTCAAATTGTATGGGTCTAGCACCCAACTGTATATCGATAAATTTTAAATTATGTGCCACCATTTTAGGCTCCATGACCCATTGCACCACCATAGATTTTGTGTTGCAATCACTGGTTGAGAATAAGTGGTTTATGCATTTAATATTCCACTCAAATTTAAATAAAGAAATCATGCCATCAAGTCTTGCAAGAGATATACTATGGGTAACAGTGGCGCACCCAGGAATTTTTGTTGGGGGGGGGGGCGGAAGACAAAATTATTTAAATTATGAATAAGGTTCACACTTCTAAATTTCAAGTGATGAACTAAAAAAAAGGTTTTCGCTTCGGAAATACAAAGTGACGACTTAAAAAAAAGTCCTCATCTCTATTTTTAAAATTTTCTAGTGTATTTGTGTGTTTTTATTTTTATTTTCTTCCTTCTTAGGGGGGGGGAGGTCTCCCTTGGTGCGCCACTGATGGGTAAATTAAAAAGTATATAGGGTAAAAAGTAGGTATATAGGTAAAAGTATAAACGCTTCTTTTTAATTTCCTTTTTTAAATATTATACTTCAAGATCTATCATTAATTATTAAAACATAATTAATTTAATATAAATTTAATAACATATATATATATATATAAATAATAACTATAAAATAATTATTATTATTCAGATTTTTAAACAACTTTATTAGCGTTGTAGAGTGTGGAACATTTTTGGAAAAAAAAGCTATTTTTTTAAAATACTTTTCATTCCTCAATTTTATCTTCTGGATCTATCATTTGCCCACATTAATATTTTCTTTACTTGTTGACATTTGAGTAAATATTTTTTTCGTTGTCTCAATAGTTTTCTTATATGCGAGAGAAAGAACTCTACATATATGTCAACTTTCAACACCCTAGGTCCAGTCGTTTCGCCACAATTTTTACCGCAAAGACAGACTCATGAGCGATGGTATAAGGGTTTTTGATTATATCTACGAAAATCTATAAATTATTACATATAATGTTATTTTTTTAATTGTGTAAAATAATTAAGCTATCAAGGAACGCATATTCAATTTCTCAAACCCATAAAACAAGAGGCACATTATTAGAAAAGCGAAAAGCAAGCATAAAATTCTTAGAAAATGGAAAAATATAGATAAAAGATAGTAACAACAAAATGACATTGATATATAAAGAATATAAAAAAGAGTCACTCTGTCGTACTAACGAGCAAAATATTGGGCGCGTTCAGCGCCTAAACCGTTGAGTCTATGGTCTATTTCAAAGTAGAAAAAAGTAGATAGCGCTGCGAACCGAGTACGATTTACACTGATCAAATACAGTATAGCGGGAAATTTAAAATAAGTTACAACTAGGGCATAGGCGTAGCAACTGGGTTAGCAAATGATTTTTTTTTTAATATAAAAAAGGTTAATATGATATTGAAATAAACGAGGCAGATAATACACTTACGTTATTTATGCGACATAAATTCAGTTTAATGGGAAATTTGAAAAAGTTAAAAAAATATTAATTTTAAAAATTATGTACAATATATGTATAAAATGAGAGATTTGGCTAAAACAGTTTAAATAAAGCAATAAAACAAACAATATATCTTCAGAGCTAAAGTTTCTTATTTAAATAATTATTGTAAATAAAAATTAAAAATATATGTATATATGAAGGTCTAAAAATTATATCAATAACTTCTTCTTTGGGCACAATCAGCTGGGCTGTCTTTTGGCCTCACATTAGTCCTCTCTCTTGATCTGTTAATTATCAAGTGTCAAAAAATATTTATATGTCAGATAACCTAAAAAATATATAACTGCGTAAAAACAAATTACATGGAGAATTTTCTCCATAAAATCTACGCCAAGAATATAAATAAAAGTCTAAATATGTAAAAAATAACAAAATATATGAGAAAAATTAAATAATATATATTTCCAATGTACGACACTGAACATCTGTCAACTTGGACTAAAAACAATATTTTTACAGTGTAATAGGGATGACGATCTAAACCAATCCGAAGCAAGGACAAACAGCTCCTATCTTCTTACACACATTTTTCTACTTTGAAATAGACCATAAACGTAAACGTACGTTGATTAACAATTGAAACAATTTGGTGAATGTCTGAACGGTTACCGGTTAGTTTCAACGCGAGTGCTTGACAGCTTGAGTACATAACCTTAAAAAATATTTAGAGATCCATTTCTAATAGATAAAAACCATTTTAGACTGTCAAGTGGCATAATTAATCAATTTGTTAGATCCAGTGCTATTTAACTTGTATCTTGTATAAAATTTCCGCTAAAAATTGAGGTTAGGTATACAAGTCAACATAACTAACCGTCAAATTTTTACGTTGAAATGTTTAGTAAACTGTTGACTGTCAACGGTAACGTTCAGAAGGTAAACGTAGTGAACGTACTAAACTGTTTAGGGCGCTGAATTGCCAATTTCAGCACCATTTGAAACAAATTATAACTAACGGAACTTTGTTTAACATTCATCCTTCAAATTATTAAATTACTTAATTTAGTTCTGAGATGGAAACTTTTATCTTCTTATTTACCTAAATTATTATTTAATGATTCGTAAACTAGGCATAAACAAAGCATTTTGACCGTGGAACAATCGAAACGTATACGCGAAACACATTTCACATGCCTGTTAAAAATAATTTTATCACCAATTGTGTACAATAACAAAAAGATTAGACAAATTTAAACAAATTACAATAATTTTAGCCAAGTGTTTTTCTCATTTAAAATAACAAATCTCTAGAAAAGTGTTGAAATACTTAAGTAAACATTGCTATTTGATATTTAGAGTAAATACACCTATCCGGATATAAGATAAAATAGATATCTTTCAACAAAAAATATATATATATATATATATATATATATATATAGATATTTGGATATTTGGTTCTTGACGAGTATTATATGAAATAAAACGCAGGTTCTTTTCGCATATATATATATATATATATATATATATATATATATATATATATATATATATATATATATATATATATGCGATGTGTAAATTTTCACACATACAGGGTTTCATAGATACAAGTTGCGAACAATTAATTTTATAACTTATACAATCAGTACAGGTTTTTTATTTTACAATTTATTTTTCCTGTAAAATCCAGTATTCATTGTAAAAAAGTAAATATTGCTAAATTTAAAAACAAGGTTTATGTAAACAGTATAAGGTAAATATTAGGAGCATAAGCTATCACTATTGTACATGTCCTACACACAATGTAATATATTTTTATCAACGACAATAAAACAAATTAAAAAAAGAAAACTTATCTACAGTGAGTAGTTTGAGGCTGGCACAGTTTCTCGCTTCCTTTCCAGGAGACCTTGTCCATCCAGTCGTCATCTTGGAGACCTCTTTCCTCTGTCGCCTCCCATAAATCCTGAGCCCAGCTCCTTGCTGGTCGTCCTGGTTTTCTTCTGCAGGCAGAAATCCACTACCGGAACTTCTTGAGTCATCGGTCATCTTAGTGGCATATTTAGGGGGGCACAATTGGGCTTTAAGGTCCAATAATTTTTTTTATAAATGTAAAATAATCGTACAGCATAATTACTTATGCATTTTACAATATATAAGTTATATTTTACTATGACTAGATTTAAAAATTAATAGAAAAATCATATTCCCATGTTATTTTCGTAGGTATAATCAAGAAATCCTTATTCCGTCACATAAGTCTGTCTGCGTTCGGTAGAAATTGTGGCTAAGCGGCTGGATTCAGAGAATTTGAACACATGTACGAGAAATACTGAAACTTCAAAAATATATCCCGCGAAAAATATAAACAAATATGTATTTATCAAAGAAAAAAGTTTGTAAAATTCTGAAGGATATTAAATGAAAGTTTTTGATACATGGATTAACAATAGTCCTCAAATAATGAAATTATCATCTTTTTGTTTATGATATAAACATCAATATCCAACAGCAGGAATGTCAAACTCATTTGGGTCGCGGTCTATTATTCATACAAAAGGATATGCAGATATGTCAAATATCCCGAAGGCCTCCTTAAATTTGTTTTATTAACAGAAAAGTAAGAAAATAGTATATTCTACATTTTTAAATAGATTTTTATCCAAAATAAAGTCAATTTTTTTTTTCATTAACGCATCAGTGGCCACAAAAAAATATGTTGAGGACTGGCGAACCGCCAGCCCCCATCCTTGTCTTACAGATATCATCCAAAGTGCCCCTCCTAGCCAAGAGTCCTGTAAACGCCACTGGGTCATATTGTCATATACTCTAGAGCAGTGTTTCTCAATGTTTTCTGGCATGGGACCCCCCAAAATAACTTAAATATTGTCTGCGGCCCCCCTATATATATATATAATTATTTTATTTATTGTACCAGTACAACAAATATTTTTAAGAGCTGGTTCTAACTTATAAATTGTTGTTGCTATACCAATATAATTCAATATTCATTTAGTCAATAATCGGGATTTATGAAAATGATTTAAAAAATAGTTTTGTTTCTCTAGTTATAGCCGATGGTGAATGCATGTATGTGTTTCTATATTGTCCATAGAAGCACATTCTACATAACAATTACTTACATTATAAAATTAACAAAAATTTCTACAAATACCTTTCCAGTCGCTCCAATTTTGGTCTGCATATAGTCCAAACACTATAGTCCACACTATAACACACTATTTCAAGTATTTTCTGCACTTTTATCACTTTAAAATAACTAAAAACGTCAGAAAAAAATGAAGACGCCACTTGCAAAAATCACGTATCACTACATATCAAGATGGTTAATTCTGATAAAGCTCATTAAGGAATATAGTCATTAACAATGAATAAATAAGGAACAGAATTGCTTAAAATAATTCTTTATGAGAATAAACACATATATTAATATTTTATCAATAGTATACAGGTGGTTGAAATTGAACTACCGGGCCCAATACACTATTTTTTTATTATTAAAGATGAGGTATAACGTTAAATTGGGAAGTTACTTGGTACTACATGATCTAAAATAGTTTATATTTTGTTACTTTGTATCTTTATATAAATAGTTATACATTTTGATTGAGGATTATTAAAATTTCAGAGCTATAGCGTTGGAGACACGGCCTATATGGTAAAATGGGAGGAAAGAGGTGATAATAGGATGGCTTTTCGGCTATCAATGATAATTCTGAGATCTCAGAAAGGGATGAATATTACTATTGGACGTATAATGGAGTTATCTCTCGAGACTTTTATACAGGTTAATTTTTTTATTTACGGGTTCATTTGGAAAGCTAAGGTGTCCGCCCCCGGGCATTATAACCTTCAGGCCCGGTCTTTCCACCTTCATTTAAACCACTAGGTAACTATCTGACAGATAATGTTATCTGGAACTTTATCTTCTGAATAAATGTCATTACCAAGCAGTGAATTCAATACATCAGTCTCATTATCCGTTAAATAACTATCCGATAGATACATTTGTATTGAAAGAAGGGATGACATTTATTCAGCACAGAAAGTATCATATAACCTTATCTGTCAGATAGTTACCTGAAGCAGTGTTGAGAAACGCTGCTCTAGAGGTGCCCATACCATAACTGTCGTTTGTACTCTATCGCCTCTATCCAGGGGCGGATACAAACGGCGGGCTACCGGGCAAATGCCCAGTGAGATTGACATAAAAATAAATACTAATTTTACAGAAAAACGGTTAAGGAAAGTATTTGATAATCCTATTCAAAATTTGCAAAAGAAATTTGAAATTGAAACTCACAATGTAATTTTCGATATATTGGTTACCAGTTAAGAACAAAGATTTCAAAATCATGGAATGTTATATGCTGACATTGCACTTTTATCTCCTGTAAATTTTAACAAGGTAAGAAAGAAAATATCTTCAAATAGATTAACAAAGCTAGTTGAACTACTGAAAAATTTTAAAGAAAATGTCATCGAAGATCAATTACATGAAGAATTATACAATTTTGCATCAAATTGAGATGATTTTAAAAAATCTCTAAATAATTTTTCTTCTCACCATGTCGACGAAACAGTACACGAGAACGATGAACAAAATAAAGAGGAAAATGAAGAAATAGTACAAAGTGAAGAAGTAGAAGTAGAAATTAAAACCAAAATAGTGAGTCACTTTGCAAGATCTGTATAAATTGTATTCATTCAAAAAATGTATTATTATTAGGTATTACTATTATTTTCTACTTTACTCTTGGGCCGATGTCAGATAGTTACCTGAAGCAGTGTTGAGAAACGCTGCTCTAGAGGTGCCCATACCATAACTGTCGTTTGTACTCTATCGCCTCTATCCAGGGGCGGATACAAACGGCGGGCTACCGGGAAAATGCACCGGGCCGATGCCGCAATTCGCCCAGACCGGTTTAGTTCTACTTATCCGCCCTTGCCTCTATCCATAGTTTTTAGTTCATAATTGCTCTTGTCATATCTATACAAAACAATAAATATATTTGTATAAATTCTTTATTTGGGCCCTGCAATTATTTGTTAAATTTAATGTCGGTCAAAGATTCACCTCTTGCTGCCACACAAAGTTCTATTCAGAGCAATTCCGATAAGATTTTCACATATTTCAGACAATATTACAACTATTGCTACTCAAATATTGCTCTTTAGTTGTTCTATCGACGTTAGCCTGTTGGAATATACACGTCCTTTAAGATAACCCCACAGAAAAGTTTGAAGCGATTAAGTTTGTAGATTTTTGTGACTAGTCGGCGTCACTGTTTCTGGGAAATAATCGGTCTGGAAACATTATCTTTAAAATTTCAATTGTGGCTCGTGTTGGGAGATGTAGCGTCATCTTGCTGAAACCACATATTTTCAAATCTTATATGAGGCGGTAACATTGAAACGTGATTTTTCACGTTCTTTGGGCACTGTCAATCAAGTACGCCACATCTGATAGTTTGAGCAGCAGTGATTTAGATTAAAAATTTTAAAAACTGGATGCCTTATTATTAGCGATTTCCCATCCTATAATATAATACGCCTGTTTGTATGTTCGTATGTTCGGTATGTTCGACCGGTCTTTCTTCATTCCCCGATAGAGGCGCGCATATGTTAATTATTTATGTCAAAATTGTTTAAAATATATTGTTGATGCAATAATAGTGAATTTTCTACGAACACTTTTTATAATGATTATAAGATGCAATAATAGTGAATATTCTACGAACACTTTTTATAATAATTGATAGAATTGTAAGAAATTATTGTTTATGTACTGGACAGTAGTGTGCTGTGAATTTTTGTTTTGAGTGTTGACATTAAATTAGTAAAAATGACAGTTGTGTTTTTCATTAAAAAATCACTTCACAATTATTAATTTAGTTGTGAAATACACGGATCGGTTTTTTTACGAAACAAAACACACAAAAACGTTATCCTTCCGTGATATTCGACATTTTTGATTAAAATTATTATTAGCAGAAAAATAATTATTTTAAAAAATATTTGGTTTTGATGAAAGTAAGAAAAATGTGACTTTTTTTTCTTTATTATTATTTTTTCAATGCTTTATTATTTTTTTATTTCTACGATTTATAGGACAAGATTTACAATATCCCACTGCAAACTCTATACAGATGGCAGCACATAACAACTACACTAAATAATTCAAGAATTATCAGTGGCTCTAAAACAATGGTTTCTGTTTATTTATTCACCTTAAAAGCACTATCTTAGGTTATGGTTGATAACTGTATATTTTATTTTTTTTTATAAACCACCTAAAAATAAATTGTATTTTAACTGTTCTGTGCAGGGCTAGGGACAGTGATTCACCTTAAAAGTACTATCTTAGGTTATGGTTGATAACTGGTTTTTTTTTTTTATATAAACCACCTAAAAATAAATTGTATTTTAACGGTTCTGTGCAGGGCTAGGGACAGTGATTCACCTTAAAAGCACTATCTTAGGTTATGGTTGATAACTGTTTATTTATTTTTTTATAAACCACCTAAAAATAAATTGTATTTTAACTGTTCTGTGCAGGGCTAGGGACAGTGATTCACCTTAAAAGCACTATCTTAGGTTATGGTTGATAACTGTTTATTTATTTTTTATAAACCACCTAAAAATAAATTGTATTTTAACTGTTCTGTGCAGGGCTAGGGACAGTCATTCACCTTAAAAGCACTATCTTAGGTTATGGTTGATAACTGTTTATTGTTTTTTTATAAACCACCTAAAAATAAATTGTATTTTAACTGTTCTGTGCAGGGCCAGGGACAGTGATTCACCTTAAAAGCACTATCTTAGGTTATGGTTGATAACTGTTTTTTTTTTTTATAAACCACCTAAAAATAAATTGTGTTTTAAAAGTTCTGCACAGTCCCACCTGTTTAGAATCTCTGTATATTGAACAAATGACGTGTGTGTGACGCATGCGCAGTGTTCAGTGGGATATTGTAAATCTACCCCGTAATTTGAGATATAGTGTAAGTATGCTTTTTTCCGTGTGCCCTTTTTGCCGTGTGTGTATTTTTTCATGTGTGCTTTTTTCCGTGTGCGTATTAATCCGTGTGCGTTTTTTCCGTGTGCGTATTTTTATATTATATAAGAAAATGGAAAATTAATTTTAATAAATATATTTTAAATTTAACGTCTCAAATCATTTTTAGTTTTAACATTATAAATATAATGCACTGACTGAAAATGAATCGTTTTCCCATCTTAAAAAGTTAATGAATTAATAATTCGGAATAATGCTCATTATTTGTCCAGTTTTTAATAATGGGCGAAGAGTTGATTCAATTTGAATTGGATGAAGTTAGGCGTATGGCTAGAGAAAGAAGTCTGAGGTGTCGAGCAAGTTCCATATTAAGGTAATGATTTGTTTGCCAACACAGTTGGCAATGGGTGCACTAGTTAAGTAATAATGAGGTTTTACAGTCACCCAATATAGTTATGAGCTTGATTCCATGTTTTTTTTTTTTTTTTTTGTTATTTGATTCATGCTGGAAAAGCTCATTATTAGGTTGGAATAAATATTTCAACTCCAATGACCTATAACTTCAAGCAAGGATGTTAATACTCATAATATAAGACATAATACGAAACCTTCTTGAAACTAGTATAATTAAAATTGTAAACGGCGTAATTTGAAGCTGTTGCTGTTAAAGTTTGTTTAATTATAATTATAATAAAAGTAGCTAATTATAGCAGAACTTTCTAGTGTCAAGGGTACGGTGTGTTTTTAGTAAATGCCTCTCTTGTTAGCTATGTGTGAATTGTCGTCTATTGTCTTATTCAAATTCTGATTCAGACAATAGAATCCGTTGGCTACAGAGCGGCCTTGTCCCCTATGAATATCAACAAATCATCACTTGCTAAATACTTAAGGCCTGTTCATGTAATTTCAACATTTTTTAACTCTTTCTCAAAGGCAGCAATATTTTAAGATAAATACGTACTTCAGAGTAAAACAATATATCTCTGTTTCAACTTGAGAACTGGCAATTGGAATGACTTTGGACTTTAGGCATTTGATTCTTTGATGATTCAGAACAATAGCACCGCCTGGAAAATACGCATTTTTGGAAAAAATAAATCTTATTAAAATTTTGAATAGGTTTTCAAATGAAAACTCTTGATGTCTAGATGAATAAACAAAAAGTATATTTTTTAAATTAAAGAAAAGATTATTTTTTATCCCAGAGGTGTGGTTTAAAGACATGCAGGCCTGGCCTAAGGGATACCGGGAATTTCCCGGTGAACCGTGATCTGATTAAAAAATTCATTTAACCTGGCCCGATTAAGCACTGGCTTGACCCGATTAATCATTGGCCTGGCCCGATCCAACCAAATTTCCCGGTACTAAATATGTTCCCAGATCATCCCTGTTTAAAAATATTAATAAAACAAATAATTAATGCACAGTAGTGGAACAATAGTGGAAAAATAGTTTAACAGGGATTTTCAATCGCATTATTTTTTCAAAAAATATCCAATTTTTTTGTAGACTTAGATACGAAGCAAATGCAGAAAAAATGGCTGGGATTTTTTAATTTAATTTTATTCTGACGAAATTTTCACAAACTATATAAATTTAGTTTAAAAAAAATAAATGGAAGCTCTTAATACTCAAATAACGAATAAAAATTATCATAAAAAACTGCTCTTAACACATTTTTAATCCTTTAGATTTTTCCTTTCTTTTAAATATTATTTGTTACCTGGTAGTTACTAGTTTTAGGTATACCGTATTTCCTTTTTCGACTTGCAACAAGCTTTCTCATAATTTTCCATTGCATATTCTATCTCTACAAGGGTTTAGGACAAAAACTTATTCATAAAAATTGTTCAATATTATAGTCCCAACTTTGATGTTGGGAACTTGTCCCAACTTTGACTATTGTTGGCCCAATTTTGAATAAAAGAACCACAATTTGTTTGAAAAAAGACACACAATATTTTTTGTTTTATATCTGAAAATAACAGTTGCCATGCACAAATGAAAATCAAACGTTTATTTTCAGGTTAAACATAAATTTACAAAATAAAATAATATTACATCTAAATTTCTAAAATAAATTTCCATTATTAATTAACAAAAACCTAATCTATTGTAGAAATGTCTGTTTACATTTGCAATAGTTCGCGGATGAATATTATTACAAATATGAATTAGTTTTTGCTTCATATGTCTATTGAGTCGGTGTTATTGAAATTATACATTTTAATTTTACGAAGGGCCAACACAAGTATTTAAATCTGGTAACCTTGGAGGCCAAAGTACACGGAGGAGGTGAAACCTTTTCCAATCCTTATTTGGAAATGTATAATTTAAATATTCTTCTACTTCAGTATCATAATGCGCTGGACAACCGTCATGATTTTCATTTGTGTATAGTAATTGTAATTTTTTAGATTTAAATAGAAAAAATATTGTTTGCCTTTTTTAAAACAAATTGGATTTTTTTTTATTTAAAATTAGGCACAATGTGTTGGGACTAAAATACTGAAAAATTTTTATTAATAAAGTTTTTGTCTAAACCTCATAGTGGAGATAGAATATACAATGGAAAATTTAACATGGGAAAGCTCTATGTTGCAAGATGAAAAAGGACATACGGTATATTTCAGTCATATATGTAAAATCGTTCATTCTGAAGATGGCCTAGTAAGCCGAAATTCGTATGAATACAATACATTAAAATTGTTTATATTTTTGCCTTATAAAAAATCTGTTGATTTTGATGTGAAAAATTATTGTCCTAGACATCCAGCATTCTGTTGACTTCTTAAACTTATTAATTCGACTTCACTTCAAATATTTTTTAAATTTCATGTAGTATATTAAAGTAATAATAATAATAATAATAATAAATTTATTTCGTGCCTTTCGGCTTTGCAAGAATTGGTTTACATACTATAACATTTATATATACTATTCTATGGTACATAATATTTAATTTTGTTCTTCTTTCCAAGGCTGCTGTCATCCAGGCTAGGCCTCTCCCCGAGTCATCTAATAGGTCTTCTGGTTTTCTGGTCTTTTGGTTCAGACTGCATTCCTTCACAATTTCTTAGGTGGTCTATTGTTTCTTGTTCTTCTCTGCAAATTTTACATATTTTCTCCGTTTCTTCTATCCAATAATTGTTTGCCCTCTCCTCGTTGCCACATCTGTAGTGGTTATATCTTTGTACACTTTGTTCTATGTAGAATCTTGTATTCTGTTATACTGTTCTTGTAACTGCACTTCTTGGTCTCTTTTACTATTATGTTTGTCATCTATTGACCTTCTCTTCTTCTTTTTGTGACCTCTTCTATGGAAAAACCGTTCCGTTCAAAATATATTTCCAGTTTCATTCCCCATTTAGTATCGGTTTTCATCTTCTGTCTCTCTCTCTCCAGCACTCTTCTAACATTGTGTTTTCTGTCAATATAACTCACTCTTCATATTTCCTGGCTCTTCTCCGTGTTAGTTCTCTTATATTCTCCCTCTTGGTTTCTTCCAGTATGATATAAGTTGATGTTTATCTGTTGAGTCCTAGGGTCCATTTTAGGTATTTTCTGTGTATTTTTTCTATTTCTTCTTTCCTTCTCCATATTTCCACTCCATATAGCAGCGTTTCCCAAAGGGTGTGCCGCTATATTTTCCAAGTGTGCCGCGAAATCCTAAAAAAAAAAAAAACTAGCGTGGTTTTTATTTTAACATCATTCTCCGCATATACGTACAATACTATTAATAAGAATAAGGTACACGAAGGATCATTTTATGACAGATTGAAATTGACATATCCCTTTTTTTCTGAATACAGAGGCAGCAGAGCGTCTGTTTTAAAATTTTTTTCTTCTATGGTTACGTATGTGTGCCGCGAAATTTTTCTTCTTTGGAAAATATACCACGAGAGTAAAAAGATTGAGAAACATTGCCATATAGCATCACGCTCTTAACCAGAGTATCAAACATAAACATTCTGCGTTTAGTATAGTATATTAAAGAAAACTCTCGATAATTTTTTGATAGTAGACATATGATTATAAAACATAACAGAACAAAATGGAACAATAAAATAAAAAGTTATTTGGCAGCATTAAAGTGCCAGAACATAAATTATTACTTACATAAAACCTCATCGCAGTGTAAATGTCATATTTCCTTTTCACATTTTATCATACGTTGAAAAATTACAGTGTTTAAATATTCCTTTGTTAATTCACGTCTTATAATTTCAGTGTCAATCAAAAATAATAACTGTTAATGACGCTGAATACAATTTTCATTGTCGCGATATCAAATTTTTATTTTGATATTTGAAGCTTATTCATAGAACAGATACTTGTGAGTTATTTCCCCTCGGTTGGGGTTGTCACGCAGTATTGTTCTGTTTGGTACGACAATCACAATTTAACACACCCTATTCATCAGTGTCAGTCTCAAGTATGCATATTTCATATATTACACCGGACTAACTCGAGGGTTATCTTGTCATTATCCCCTCAATGGTGGGTTTGTCAGATTTTTCTGGACAAGACAAAGGGGGAGGATTTCCTTAGAAAGATAGTACGTGATAGTGATGTATTAGTTAGTGTTTTAAAATTGTATTTACATATTATAATAATGTTGTCACCAATATCTTTTGTATTGTTCGCCTAAAGAATAAACGATTTTCGAAGTAATGCTGCGCAAAATTTAATACACAAATACGAGGGTTACCTTTTATGTTTTTAAAAACGAGCACTAGATGGCAATATTTGTTGGAGTATGACGACAACTCTGAATTTATATTTAAGATATCCATGAAATGTAATATGTATGTTGTTATGTTAACAGATATAATTGTTGTTGTTATTAAAATATTTATGAAGTATATGTGTCACTAACATTCTATGAATCTTTATTTGATATATAAAGAGTTCTAGAAAGAAGTACAAGTGTACAGATTCCAACATTGGTTATGGGCCCAGAAAAAGCAGCACGTTATTATTATTGCCCAGTCTAATTGGTTATTAGAACATAATAATATAAAATAAATAATGGGCGAAATGAATGAAACAAAATTCATTATTGCTAAGCTGACTGATAGTAACTACCAGCCATGGAAGTTCAAAGTTAAAATGGTTCTCATTAGAGATGAAATATGGTCAGTAATTAATGAAGAAGTTCCCGAACAAAAGCCAGATGGGTGGAAAAGAAAAGATGAGAAAGCTCAAACAATTATTTCCCTGAGCATTGATGATAATCAAATAGTACATATTTATAATTGCAAGACTGCGAGAGAAATGTGGCTAGCTCTACAGAAAGTTCACGAAAGAGCAAATTTAAGCAATAAACTGTATCTCCTAAGGAAGTTATATCAAACAAAACTAGAAAAAGGTCAAGAAATGCAAGAATTTATAAGAGAAACTCTCGAAATTGTAGAGAAACTGAGAGGAATTGGAGAAGAAATAAAGGACTTTCACATAGCAGCTCTTCTTCTTGGAGGGTTACCACAAGAATATAGTACATTAGTAACTGCTCTAGATGCTCGTCCTGATGACGAACTTACGTTAGAGTACGTCAAAGGAAAGTTAATAGATGAATATAAGAGAAGAAACGGATATACGAGAAAAGGTGAAGAATCTGTTTTGAAGGTATATAACAAGAACAGTAAAGAAAGAAACGAAACTAGGGAATTACGTGAATGTTTTATATGCAAAAAACCAGGACATATAAAATACAACTGTAAGTTTTGGAAGGATAGAATGAAATATGGAAAGAATAAAACGAGTTTTCAAAAAGCCAAGACTGCAGTAGATGATAATGCGACTGAATATGAAGTAAGTTTTGGAATATCATCTAGTGAGCTATCAGAAATCAACTGGTACGTTGATTCAGGAGCTACTAGTCATATGACAAGTAACAAGAAATTCTTTACGAATTTTACGAGATCAGAACCGCAAAGAATTACCGTCGCAAATGGCCAATTTATGATTTCTCATGGAAGTGGAGATGGATATTTAAAATGTAAAATCCATAACAATAATGTAAAGAATATCCTTGTCAGAGATGTTCTGTATGTACCAGAGCTTCAAGGAAGTTTGTTATCAGTTAAAAAGCTAACTTCCAAAGGCCATACTGTTTTATTCAGAGGTAAGACCTGTATAATAAAAAATAATAATATAATTGAAGCACTTGGTAAGGTAGACAAAGATCTCTACAAATTGTCTTGTGAAGACGTCGAAGTCGCTTGTATTTCAAAAGAAAAGTCAAGCTGTATTCATGTCTGGCACAGACGATTTGGACATAGAAATTTGGAAGACATTAAACATATGATGAAAAACAATTTAGTAGATGGACTAAATATAAATAAGTGCGACTGTGAAGAAAGACAATGCGACAGCTGCATAAAAGGGAAATTGATCAAGAAACCATTTCTAAAGAAACGAGAATTCAGAACCAAAAGCATTTTAGAATTAATACATTCGGACTTATGTGGTCCAATGGAAGTAATGACACCTGAAAAGAAATTATATTTTTTGACATTCATCGATGACTTTTCTAGATATACAGTTTTATATTTATTAAACTCAAAGGAAGAAGTTCCAGAAAAATTGGAAGAATATATTTTAAAGGTTTATAATAAATTTGGAAAGAAACCAAAAATTTTACGATCAGATAATGGTGGAGAGTATAAAGGTAAGAAAACTCAATGTATTTTAAAGAAACATGGAATAGCGTTTGAGACAACAGTACCGTACACACCTCAACAAAATGGGATTGCTGAGCGCAAAAATAGAACGCTGACTGAGTGTGCTCGATCTATGTTATCAGACGCTGGATTACCTAAAAAATATTGGGGCGAAGCCATAAACACGGCTCATTATATGCAAAATCGCCTTTCCACTAAAATAATGCAGAAGACTCCTTTCGAGTTATGGCATGGTAAGAAACCAAAAGTCAATCATTATAAAATTTTTGGAAGCAAAGCTTATTTTTATATTCCTAAAGAAAAAAGGCTGAAATGGGATCCTAGAGCACAAGAAGGTATTTTTGTCGGTTACTGTGAAGTATCCGGAGGATATAGAATACTTAATACACAAACAAACAGAATAACAATAAGTAGAACAGTAAAATTCGATGAAGATGTCCCGTCGTCAAGGAAACAAATTAAAACATTAAATTTGACAGATACTGTCAAAATGGAAGAAAAAGAATATGAAATAGAAGCTGAAATGAAAAATGAAACAGACAATATCGCAAACAACAGGAAAGATTATTACACATCTGTTGAATGTGAAGATAAGTCTGATAATGAAGAAAATCAAGAATCTGAAACAGAAGAAATAAGAAGTTCAAGAAGAACAAATAAGGGAGTTCCACCACAAAGACTTGGTTACATTGCTCAATTCAAAGATATAGAAGAACCAGCATCATGGAAAGAAATGATGAACATGACAGAAAAAGAAAAAGAAAAATGGATTGAAGCAACAAAAGAAGAAATGAAATCACTTGAAGAAAATAATACTTGGGAATTAGCAGAACTACCAGAAGGAAAAAGAGCAATTCGTAATAAATGGGTGTTTAAAATAAAATTTAACTCCGAAGAAAAACCAGAAAAGTACAAAGCAAGGTTAGTGGCAAAAGGCTACAGTCAAAAGTACGGGGAAGACTATGATTCCACTTTTGCTCCCGTAGTCAAACAAAGTTCTGTAAGAATACTTTTGTCTGTTGCTGCAGTTCGAAAAATGAAACTTAGACATTTTGACGTAAAAACAGCCTTCCTTAACGGCGATATAACAGAAGAGCTCTATATGGAACTGCCGGAAGGGTATGAAAAATATGGCAGTAACTTGGTATGCAAACTTAAGAAGTCGTTATATGGGCTTAAACAATCAGCCCGAGCATGGAACATAAAATTTAATAATACTCTAACAGAAATTGGTTTTAATCGAAGTCAAGCAGACCCATGTTTTTATTATAAAAATGAAAATAAAAAACGTACATATATTCTATGTTATGTAGACGATCTGCTAGTATCTTACGAAGATGAGAAAGAAATAGAAAGCTTAAAAAAGAAGTTAAAAGATTACTTTGAAATAAAAGATCTTGGCGAAGCGAAGTATTATTTAGGAATCAAGATAGAAAGGAAAAACAATGGAGATTATCTAATTTGTCAAGACAACAAAATAAACAAAATTTTAGAAACATTTGGAATGTCAAATGCCAAAGGTGCGACAACTCCTATGGACACACAATATCATAAACTGAAGGGAGAAGAAGATATACTGCCCAATAATGAACAATATAGAAAAGCAGTGGGGGCATTGCTGTTTATTGCAACAAATACACGACCTGATATTTCAGCATCACTGGGAATCTTATGTAGACAAGTGAGTAAACCTAGAAACAGAGACTGGGTTGCACTGAAGAGAATAATGAGATATTTGAAACAGACGAAGGACATGAAATTATTATTTTCAGGGGAAGGAAATTTAGAATTGACAGGTTTTGTGGATTCAGATTGGGCTGGAGATATAAAAGATCGTAAGTCAACCAGTGGCTATTTATTTAAAGTAGGACAGAACACAGTCTCTTGGTCCAGCAAGAAACAGTCTGCTGTATCTTTGTCATCAACAGAGGCAGAATACGTGGCAGCAGCTTCTGCAAGTCAAGAGCTTCTGTGGTTAAGACAAATTCTTGAAGATTTTGGGTTGAAGCAAGATTGCCCAACTATAATTTATGAGGACAATCAAAGCTGTATAAAATTAACGGAATCTGAAGGTATAAATTCACGAACAAAACATATTGACGTACGCTGTCATCATTTGCGTAATTTGACAGATCGTGGAATAGTGACATTACACTATTTGGCAACTGATAAGATGATAGCTGATGCATTAACGAAAGCTTTGCCCAAACATAGGTTTGTAAATTTACGATCTCAGATGGGATTATTAATGGAATAAGTTGTCGAGTGGGGGTGTTGGAGTATGACGACAACTCTGAATTTATATTTAAGATATCCATGAAATGTAATATGTATGTTGTTATGTTAACAGATATAATTGTTGTTGTTATTAAAATATTTATGAAGTATATGTGTCACTAATATTCTATGAACCTTTATTTAATATATAAAGGGTTCTAGAAAGAAGTACAAGTGTACAGATTCCAACAATATTGAAATGTGTCATTATTTATTCGTAAAAAATTTGACATTTGTTATTGTGAAATCAGTAAGCAACCACTGATTTCACAGAAGATCGGCATGCGGCACAGAAGATTTTGAATAAGATCGGCATGTGACTTACCGCAAGATAGAGGCATTCTTTGGCATATCGCAGACTGCAATATATTCGACTTTGCATGTGAAAAAGATCTGTTTCCGATGGATTCTGCATAATTTGACCGAAGCTCAAAAAAGGGCTCGTTGCTTGGTAATCCGTATACAATATCGTTACAAGTGACGAAACTTAGATTTATTCATATGAACCGGAAACTAAGCAACAATCCACTGTTTGGGTCTTCCAAGATGAACCGACACCCACAAAAATTGTTCGTTCACGAAGTACTTTCTTTTGTATTTCGCATTCCGCCTATACGAAGTACTTTACCAGCATTTTATAAGCACTCTTCTTCACTCATACTTTTTACTTAAAACCATCAGAAATAAATCTTGCAACTAATGCGATTATTTTGCACTTTACCGTTGGTGGGCCGGCAACTGATACATCAATGGGCCAGTAACGGCCACGGGGACACCGGGGTACTGGCCCATTACTTTCAATGCCGGGGAGTATTTGCTTTACCAGTACTGGCCCGTATAAAAATGTTTGCTGGGATTCCTTTAGAGGATCGGAGAACAATTAATGCTGAATCGTATACAACAATTTGTTTGCCAGAAGTCATCGACAAAGTCAGGGAAAACAACCAAAAACGTCGCATCATTTTTCATCATAACAATGCAAGCTCCCACACAGTACGTCAAACAATTCATTATTTGAAGGAGAAAAACATCGAATTAATGTCTCATTGTCCATTTTATTCACCAAATTTATCCTCTAACAACTTTTTTTGTTTCCCAATGTCAAACAAAAAATGCGTGGACAGCCAGTTTCATCACCTCAAGAAGCCGTTGAAGCCTTCGGAAACCATGTTTTTGAGATACTAAGTTCAGAGTGGAAAAAATGTTTCGAGTATTGGTTTGAATGCATGCAAAAGTGTCTAAAACTAAATCTTAAAGGCTAATATTTTGAAAAGAATGATGCGATGATGCGACGTTTTTGTTTGATTTTGTCGATGATTTCTGGTAAACCAATTGTTGTATACCATTCAGTATTAACTATTCTGCGATCCTCTAAAGGAATGGTTGCGATATGTCCAGTATAACCGAAGAAATAAGCGATCATTTTCTTGAAAGTGCTTCGTGAACGAACAATTTTTGTGGGTTTCGGTTCATCTTGGAAAACCCAAACAGTGGACTGTTGCTTAGTTTCTGGTTCATATGAATAAATCCAAGTTTCGTCACCTGTAACGATGTTTTATACGATTTTGCAGTGCCTAGATTGAATTTTTTTAGTATTCCTTTACACCAATTAATACGAGCCTTTTTTGAGCTTCGGTCAAATTATGCGGAATCCATCGGGAACAGATCTTTTTCACAGCTAAACATTCATGCAAAATCGAATGTATTGCAGTCTGGGATATGTCAAAGAATGCCTCTATCTCATGGTTACATGCCGATCGCACAGCATTGATGTTTTTTTGAATCACAACCGATTTTGGTCGACCTTCGCGATATTCATCACTGACGGACGCACAACCACGACGAAATTCTGCAAACCAATTGTATATTTTCTGATGGTGCTTCATTACCAAAAGTTGAACGAAGCGAATCTCTGCATTGTTGCTGAGTTAGGCCTTTACTAAAATTGTAAAAAATCGTCCAACGAAAACCTTCTCGAGTAATATCCATTTTTTCACAAACTTGTTTTTTTTTAAACGCTCACTGTCAACAAATTACTCGTTCAATTTATAAGCTGCCAATGTCTTCACAATAACAAATTTTATGAATACAGTAATTACACATTTCAATATTGCCATGTAGTGGTTGTTTGAAAAAAAAACTACAAATGTACAACATGGATAGCGTTCTAGTGTGATACGCCCTTTACTAGGGAGCCATAGAAACATAAAAATAAATAATAATAATTTTACGAATCAGAGCCCCAATGTTTTTCTTTAATAATCCTTGGTAATGCGGGCTAGACATAAATAAAAAATTTCAAAGAAAGTACTGTATCTCCGACCTTATATAATATAATTTTTATCTCTCATCTTCAATATACAATAAACAATTCTTATGTACACATCGCAATTATTTTAGTAATTACCGATATGTGCAATCGTATTAATTTATCTTAATGTATTGATTCCACTTCATTCATAATCACACCCATTCATTAGTGCGAGTCTTTATCTCAAGTTTTATATAGTATTTATGTCCAACATATGTGCTTCTTAGTCCATTCATAGGTCATCTTACTAAACTACTTCCTCTAAGCGAGAACGATATTCGCACGTAGAACTCCCGGGGCGATAGAGTTCAACATATGTGTTTTGCAAGCAATATTTTAAAGGCTTGGGCGACCGTGACAACTTTACCGCGGCATATCTTTACAACAATAAAAAAACGAAACGACCCTGATAACAAGTCATTAATAGGCATTTGCAGTCTGGTGCAAACTGGACTTCCTTTTCCGGTACTGAATATCACAACAAACCACCTACGAGTTTTGTTTTAATAGAGATTCAGTGGCGTCCCATAACTGAACAATTAGACTGAAGTGTATTTAATGTTGATAAGCCATGTGCAACAAGGGTTACCAACCGTCCAGGATTGGCCTAGATTGTACAGGAATTGAAGTTGCTGTCCAGAATCCAGGTTGAAGGTCAAAATGTCCTGGAATTGCAGAGAAAGCTTTTAAAAAATACTTTTTGATCGTACATGCATTTTAACCCTTTACCGCATAGTGTGCCATATATGGCTCATTCCAATTTTTATTATTTATTTTACTTTTAAAACTTAATCGGAACGTTACTTCATGAATATTCATACGAGGGTCGATCAAATATAAACGAGCCTTTCTCGGCTGAGCGGCGGGAAAGGCAACAATATATGTTGTGGCGGTTGGTGTCGTTAGTTAAGATGTGTAGAGGGAGAAAACCAGCCCAATCGGTTTATCTAATGTTCTGTTTAGTAGCCCTTACGATGAATGCGAAGAGTATGCCTGTCGCTGTTGCGCAACGCATTATTATAAAGTTTATATTCCGTGAAAACGTGAAACCAGCCAAAATTTACCGCAGACTGCAGTTCTAGTTCGGGCAAGATACCCTTTCATTGCGAAGGGTGAAAGTTTGGCACAAAGAGTTCAAGCAAACCCGTGAACGTGTTGAAAATCAAAGTCATCCTCGCCGTCCTCGCACCATTGTGACCGTTTGTTTGTGGACCGGGATGGACGATCAATCGACAATGCTTGAAATTTCAGAGGAACTTGGTGTCAGCTATGGAAGTGTTCAATCAATCATCCGAAAGCAATTGGGCTTCAAAAAAATATCGTTGGGTTCCAAAGCTGCTAAGTGATGATCCTTCACAACGCCAGGCCCCACACAGCAGATCGAACGCAACAGAAACTGGTGGATATGCACTGGAAAATGTTCCAGACGTATCTCCATACCATTTCCACATGTATAGGCCCCTCAAAGACATACTTGGAGGCGAGAGATTTGACAACAATGATCAAGTGGAAACGTTCGTGCGCAACTGGTTAGATGCCCGTCTAATTCCATTCTACGAGACGGAGATAGCGAAACTGCCCAAACGTTGGGAAAAATGCATCCTAAAAGGAGGAGACTATGTGGAAAAGTAATTTGTAGAAATGTATAAATATTTCTTGTAAAATAAATTTTTATAAAAAAGGCCCGTTTATATTTGATTGCTCCTCGTATATACCACATTTACAGCAATGGATCCTGCAGTATCTCAATTAATAGGCTGCAATAGATTTGAGGATATCAAGCGGAATTTGCTTTTCAACGATAACTCAAGAATTTATTGAGAAAGGACAACTAGAAGATACGACCTTTTCTTTCAAAAATTCGAGGAGCGA
Organism: Liopterus haemorrhoidalis; assembly: GCA_963971575.1. Classification (NCBI taxonomy): domain Eukaryota; kingdom Metazoa; phylum Arthropoda; class Insecta; order Coleoptera; family Dytiscidae; genus Liopterus; species Liopterus haemorrhoidalis. The sequence continues at coordinate 61,523,924 of OZ020611.1, forward strand.
CTGCTTTTAATCCCTAATGAACAACACCTAGAAATTGACGAGCAAGTAATACGGAATAATTTTCTTTTGTAACATAACGTAGAATCATAATGTTCCATGTATGACACAAACCCTATTTTCATAAAAATAATAATTAATATTTTAAATATATTTTTTTAATTAATTTTTCTATCAATAAGAACTCCTAATGCCCATGAATTATTTCAGCCAAAAATAAAAATTCATGCAGTAAAGGGTTAAAAATAATTTTTGTTTTGAGTTCCTGATTATTTATAATTTATAACAATATAATTTTTGATTTATTCCTGTTAGATTTATTATTATTATTACTATGTATAAAAGTGGACCATCAGGCTCGTATAAAAATTTTAAAAAAACATGAAAAAACTGTGTTATTATTTTTTTACGTATTTTTTTGTACATAAAAAATTTTTCCTCGGAATACTAGGTATGTTAAGTTAAGTGGTTTCTCAGAGGAAAATATTGTGAAATTATATACATACATATATTTCAGTTTTGAGCAATATGTCTAGGAATTGTCATAGAAAAAATTGGCAACCCTATGTGCAACACTAGTAGCAAGTACCGTAACTATAAGAGAGTATCTAGATAGTTGGTTGCGATTAGTTATGATTTTTATTGGTAGTTGATTATTTACACCATCAAATTACAGTTCTGTTTAAAACCAGAACCTTAATAATAATAATAATTTTTTATTTAAATAGCTTGTAGCTAATAATAGCAATTTACAAAATATTATTTATATATAAACAACTTTACAAAAAATATATTTACATAGTTAATGAAAAAATATAATTATAGCCTATATTAATTATTACTCTCTAAAAATATTCTTAAATTCTTCTTAAATATAGTGAGTGATCCTATTGATTTTAATTCACCTGGTAAACTACTATATTCTAAAGCTCCTCTATGCATAATCGTCTGGTTAATATTCTAAGGTATTCTGTACATCAGCGTTTCCCAACCTTTTTTCATGACGGATCGGCAAGCGACCTAGAAAGTAACGTGTATCGCAAAAGTTTTATATTTTTTATTGCAAACAACAAATAATTAATCACATATAATTAGTGAAAAAAGAAACAAAATATTACTTAAGCAATTAACGGATTAAAGACCGAGATTTTCATCTCAAAATTTAGTGCCCCACGGGCCAGCTGTTGGGAAACACTGCTGTATATTACATACATATTAACAATATTTATTATACAAGATACTTTTAACTGATTCATAGTTGATTGAAAGCGATGATGATAAACGTATCAGGGATAATTTGAACAGAGGACAGTTTCGCTCCATAAAGAAGTGGAGGGGAATAAAAAACCGAGAAAATCTTAGATCTGATCTTGGATGTTTTGGTTAGTAATCACTATCAAACTTCAGTAATCGCGATCTGTAAATAATATCTTTAGCAGTTTTGTATTTTCAGAACGAAGAATCGCATTTTTGGCTGAAATCTGGTATTTACGGTATATACTATTAGAGCCAAAACAGAACGCGTACCTTGTACGTTTTTTTAATTGTAAATTTTTATATGGAAATTACCATTCAAAAATTGATGTTGTCAAAGATTACATGAAAAATATTTCCAGTAAAATCAAATGTTATAGCTATATATTTTTAATTACAGTGGATAAGGCACGTGATGAACATGGAAGAGAATAGAATGCTAAACAAGAATTAGGAAGAAAGATTGAACATCCGTCGCTTAATCTGGGAAAATGGTACTTTATATGCCTATACTCACTAGATACTGTTCTATCTTAAGCCGCATTCAGAGCTCTTAAATCAATAGCTTATGCATTGTAGCTTATGGACTGTTCACTTTCACCAGAAGTTTGTCATATGATAAGACGTGAAACCGTTCACACCTCCAAATTTAATACGCTGTTTGTTGTGGATTGTGCATAATTTTCTAAACTTATAGCTATAATGCGTTCCACCCGGGTGACACTCTTATGGACCGACCTTGGACACTGTTTTAGTTCTTTGGACCGTTTAGAGATGGCGAGAGAATGCAAAATAAATAGATATATTACGAACGTAGCCGACTTCTAACGACCAGTAGCTTCGTGTTGTGTTGTTTTTAAGTCGCTGAGTAACTGCCATTATTTTTCTAAAGAAAGTGAGAAGTTAATTAGTTTTGTGTATTTTGATATTGTCTTTTTTTTTCTTTTGTAAATGATGTTAATGTCTAGATAATAGTATATGAAAAATAAAATAACTCTACTTTTGGACAGTCAGTATTTATTTTCGAATCACAACGTTTCGCTGTTATATATACAGCTGTTTATCTAACAGCGAAACGTTGTGATTCGAAAATAAATACTGACTGTCCAAAAGTAAGTTATTTTATTTCTCAGTAATTATATTGTAATTTTATGATCCAAAAATAAATAGCTTAGATCTTTTATTTAAATTTATTTATTTAGATTTCTTATTTATATTATTACAGGTTTTTAAATATATGTATTTTTTTGTTTATTGTAAAACTTTTGTTAATATAAATAACAAAATGTTGCAATACACAAAAAAATATATATTTAATACAATAATTATAAACCTAAAACTGATAGTGTAATTCAAATTTGGCGGTTCAGTTGTTTAGTTCTCTGGACCGTTGGTAGGAGCGCTATTAGACGTAATAATTTTTTGGCTGGTAGTGTCCGTTCTTCATTTATGTTCTGTGGTGCGTTCAAAGGTGAGTTTGCAGTACAGGGCATATGGGGTAGTTCTTTTTCATACTCTCTAATGGGTTTACACAATGACGCTATCCTTTTCTTGCTTGTCGACGTTGCCAGCTCTAAAACGCGCTGATCTGTGAAGACGCAGTATTCTACAAATGGCCATTTGTTTTTGTTGACTGTTATTTTGAGTTTTATAAGAGTTAATTTTTGTAAATCATACGAGTTTTTCATATTATTATAATTGACACATTTGACACTTTTACAACTTTTGGCAACACCGCTCCCATTTTCCATAAGAGCTATACTGCAAACTCACCTTTGAACGCACTATAATGAGATGTTTTAATGAGACAGACATATAAACACATTGGCTATCTCATTCTATCAGTGACACCGTAGTTATCGAATGCCTTTACATAACCTAACATAATGTCATCATTAACAAATCTTGTTCAAAATTACAAAGACGGACAGTAAATATGATCAATTTAGATAATTAGGTAGTTAAAATCTAAGACAACAGAATTATAAGAACGATAATACATATAAAATATTTTACGAAGCTAAATAGTTGGTTTCAAAATTCACAGATGGAGGGCTATTCGTAACGTACTAATTTACAACAGATGTGAACGGTATATGTAACGTTAAAAGAATGCATTAAAACATAAGTCAGAGCGTAACAACGAACAGTCTATAACTCATTAATTTAAAGAGGTCTGAATGCGGCTTTACTTCTTTAAACATTTTGGTCCCATCAGTAGCTTATATTCTCCATTTCATAACATTCAGTTTTTAATCTTGAATTAGATGGTTACGTCCGTAAAATATAATAAGATGAGAAAGTAATGGGATTCGGACTGGTCAGAAATTAAAATTAAAACAATATTTTAACTTCGCTAACGTTTCGATTTAATATTAAATCTTCATCAGAGCTAGAATGAAAATATAGCTATAATTTAAAATGATACAATTTGTTTTACAATATAAAGTATAAGAAATTAATTTTACAAAATGTGATCAATATCTAACTACAACTAAATGTGAAAAATATGGTAATATTAAAAGATGAAAATAAATAAATAAATAAATAAATAAATAAAATAATAATACAATAAATCACAAATTAAGATTTTTACATACCTAGGTTAAAAAGTCACAAAATAAAATAAATTAGTCAGATAAATAAAATTTAACGTCCACATAATGTGAGAAATCATTGAACTTAGAGAAAAATTTATATTTTTTCTTTTATTCTCATAGATTACACTAGTTGTTTGATTTTATCGTATCACTTTTCCTATTCAAACTTGATTAGTTCACGGATTATTTTTTCTCTAAGTTCAATGACTTCTCACATTATGTGGACGTTAAATTTTATTTATCTGACTAATTTATTTTATTTTGTGACTTTAACCTAGGTATGTAAAAATCTTAATTTGTGATTTATTGTATTATTATTTTATTTATTTATTTATTTATTTTCATCTTTTAATATTACCATATTTTTCATATTTAGTTGTAGTTAGATATTGATCAAATTTTGTAAAATTAATTTCTTATACTTTATATTGTAAAACAAATTGTATCATCTTAAATTATAGCTATATTTTCATTATAGCTCTGATGAAGATTTAATATTAAATCGAAACGTTAGCGAAGTTAAAATATTGTTTTAATTTTAATTTCTGACCAGTCCGAATCCCATTACTTCCTCATCTTATTCAGTTTTTAAGTTCGTCCTGATGTTACCTATGCTGCTATCATGTCAGTTTTCCTCTTGTCCTGCTTTTTAGGGTTATGTAGGAATGACCAAACAAATCTTAGACCATTACACATGAGTTTGTCTGTCTGTACAATAGATTATGACGAAACAGCTAGACCTCGAGAATTAAAATTTAGTATGTGTGTACAGTTCAATATAACATCTTGATGCATAGATAAACGAGGATAAAAATGTCAGAAAAACTTTTCTAAAAAATATGAAAAAATTGTCAACAATGTACATTGATAGGAACAGCTCAATAGGAACTTTTAATTAGATAAGCCTTTAGAAAAATATCGATATTTTTTGTGTCGTTGATGAATTTTTTAAAATTTTGTTGTGTGTTGTCAAAAGAAAGCTTTTAAAACGTAGATTAAGGAACGAACAGTACTTTTCTAAATTTATTTATTTTAACACGATCCTTGCCAAAAACATGCTAATAATCTTTTGTTCCATCATCTAAATCAGTGTTCTTCAACCCGTGTTCTGCGGACCGGTGCCGGTTCACAGAAAATTCCAGCCGGTCTGCGAAATATTTTGACCGAGTAGATGCACACTTCTATTCACGAGTATACAGCACATTTATTTAGTCGATGCAGAAGCCAACTTTTGTCCGAACCATGATTTATTTAATATTTACTAGCCCCAATACAACGCCTCTAGCGTCTATTTTTCATACCTCTGAAGAAGCTAGATTTTTAAGAAGATACAGAAATGTTTCCACTTTTGGAAGAATTTCAACAAGAAGTCAACATTTAAGAGCATTAGCTGAAAATTTTAATAATTATTTCCCTGAAAAGGAGGATCCTCACAAGGTAATATCTGGATTAATAATCAATTCTTGAAGAATATAAAATCATGTGTTCTTAATCCTCGTGAAAAAGAAAAGCTGATCGAGTTGTCTTCTGATGTCACTCTGGTGTCTAGACATAAAATGCAATCATTGTCTTAATTTTGGAAATCGCTAGAAAAAGAATATCCATCTTTGAGTTATAAAGCTATCAAATTATTTTGTCAGTTTTTCGACTTCCTATTTGTGCGAAAAGATTTTTTCAGCCATGCCAATTATAAAAACCAAACAGAGAACTTGAATGGATGTTAACGCAGCGCTTCGTCTCTCAGAAACAACTATGCAGCCACGTTTATCAAATTTTCTAACAAAGAAGCAGCAGCAGATGTCGCACGAAAAATTGTAATTATGTAACTGTATAACATAAAATATTATTATACCTATATAATAATAAAATACTATATATATTGGTCTTAGCTTTCAGCCGGTTCGCGATTTACTTATCCTATTTTCATCGGTGCACGGGGGTAAAAGGTTGAAGAACACTCATCTAAATCATCTAAAATTAAAAAAAAAAAAAAAAGAAATGTGATATATATATATTTTTTTTTACCGAATTGTCGATTATTTTGTTATACCCTGCTAACTTTGTTTATGAACTACTTAACTACTTTTTTAACTAACTAATGGCCGGTTGCTAAAGAAAAAAAATTGTATGTTGCAACATACAAAAACAATTGATTTTAATTTGAGTTAGAGAAAACTCTTACGTTAGCAACCCCCCTATATAACTATGCTTGATGCACGCGCATCCCATAATTAGGTACAATTGTAAGTTGATAGATGGAAGCATTATCGAATTTCTGGTCCCTTACTAGGTACCTACAAAACCACGAAACTATGTAAAATGTATGAAAATTCACACTTCACATCAATATTTTCATGGCAATGAACACGTTGTCTATGTTTTACATATTAAACTGCTAGACAAAATTTCCAGAAAAGATTTGTGGAGATATGCCAAAAATAAATCCGCGAAGATATAAAATATAGAAAATGAAATTGAGGACAATCTCATTCTACGCATAGATCACTGAAATGAGAAAGCTACCTGCGTTCACATGGAAAGTCCTCGAGGAATAGAAAGACTTCGAGAAATCTTGGCAAAACCCTATCCCACATTAGACCGAGATGGAGAGAATTGAAGTCCATTGTGTTCCATACAGGAGATTTTGGAACCTTTAAATTTGTGGGGCAAGTTCTAGAAGTAATCAAATAACTGATATTTGTGAGAAAATGAAGTTTATTGCAACTGTACTGCTTTTACTAGGTATATAATATTTTTTCTCGTGCTACCAAAAATCCAGACTTTTAGGCTGCCTGCATCTAACGCAATCTTCAAATGATATCAATATCTTCAAATGAATATAACTTAACAAATAAACGGTTTTGCAAAAATATTTACTTAGCGAATTGCCTACAACCAGTTCTAGAAACTGAAAGTGACGCCACTGCAATAATCTCCTTTTCTAGAAAATATTGTATCAGTTTATTCGTTATTTCTGATTTACAATCCCATTATTGTTTATGGTTGTTGCTAGTGTTTAAATTATTATGATATATTTATTGGAAATATAAACATTTTACCTTTAAATTAATCAAATCATGTTGCAACAACATGATGTTATTAGTGTCAATATTTAAGATAGTTATAAATATGCAAATGATTTGCTAATTTAATGGCAATCTAAATATTAGTTTATTTTTAGACATCTTGAATCAAAGTCAAGTGGCGATGAAGAGAAGCGTTGTTATGGGAAACTGTGCTAATGTGCACATCTGCTGTTATGGTATCATCGTCTTTTTTGCTGAGATATTAATTCGCCGAATTTTCAACATCCGGTGATGGTTAGTTTGTTTTATTTAACTAGATCAGTAGTTTTATGTTATTTTATTTCCACTTTTCTCGTTTAAAGCAGTGTTTCTCAATATTATGAAGACACGCAATTTTTGCATTGTTTAAAAATAAATCTGTATAAATAAATTCGTGAAGAAAGTTAGATCAGGAAGACCGAGAAAAACCTGGCACCAAGAAACAAAAGAAGCTACAACGAAGAGAGGCGTGAAGTGGGAGGAGATAAGAAAATATACAAAGGACAGACGATGGAAAGAAGTATGAAGAACAACACCAGAAAATAAGTAATTCGACTATAGCCTTACACCGCAAGGTAGAAAGGCTTCAGGATTAAGTGAGTAAGTAAATAAATTTGGAGGCTGTATCTGTTTTTTTTTTTAGCCTCTTGATTTATACACGTTTCAAATGAAGTACAAGCTAATATCCGCAAAAAAATTATATCTTGTCTGTCTGTCCGAGATTCACGCAAAAACGGCTAGGCATATTTTTACGTAATTTAGTGTGAAGATATAGTAAACCAGGATTCGAACATAGGCTGTAATTTTTCTCAAAATTTTTATTCTAGGGGGTGTTTAGGGATTCGAAATTGGAAAAAAAAAATATCTCCCATTCTATTGATTAATCAGAAAGAAAAAAAAATGTAACAAAAATTATTTATAATAGGAAAACAAATATTTTCACAAAGTCGATGAATATTTGAGGAGTTACTGGGGGGAGGGGCCTAAAACTAAAATCTACATATATTTCCCTTATTATGAACTTCATATTCATATACGACAAAAAATTCTTCATGAAAAATAAATCATTTTTAACCGTAACACCTATTTTGAAATCCACGGCAGATTCAAGAAGGCGGCAAAAATAGATTACCAAGTACAATAACTATAAGTAATTTTCACAATACAACAAAATAGATAAAATCATATTTGTAGAATGAAGCTTTAGGTACAATTTGCCGCATCATACGCAAATATGCGTCGTTTGGTTTACAAGATGGCGTCTATAATGCAATTTACTTATTTACAACTACCTAACAGTTTTTTCTACAGTTAAAAATATCCTATTAGATAGATAACAATTCGCTGCCAATTTTGATATATAGATTGTTATTAATTTTATTTCCGATTATTAGTTTTGTATAAGAAACTATTGAGGACTATAAGGTTGTGCGCCGCCTTAACATCAAAAATATATAGAAAAAAGTGGTTATAATAAACAAAAAATGCAAAAATGTACCTTACAAAAACCACGGGCACTCCTGCTAGATCATTAATAAAATTTAAAATATTATGGCGTGCTTTGAATATAATTTGCGTAATTATTAGAACATCATAGATATGTATAATCAAGAGACCCTTACAACAACACTTTAAATCGGTCTGTCTGTATATACAGCAAATTCCTATAACGCACAGGGATGGTTCTCAAAATCTAAGAAAAATCTGAGCAAGGCACATTGGTTTGAAACAAAATAGTACAAACTGAATTTTTTATTTCAGTCTATTTTTTTCGAAAATATGAAATTTTTTGAGTCGGTAAATCGTAAATCGAATCGTTTATAATCGAAAAATTAATTAGTTTAAAAATAATAATTATGGTATATCAAATGAAAGCCCTAAACACGTAGATTAAAAAACTAATTGATTTTTTACTTTTCATTTAGACGCAATTTTACTAGGTCAAGATCAAAGAAATGGGAAACCATTAGAATTAAAATCGTTGAAAATTCAAAGCAATACAGGTACTAAAGAGTGATGATTAGTTCACAGCAGGCGAGCACCAAGAATTATTTCTGGGGGCAAGGGGGATTTCAAAACCCCAAAAAAAAAATCTTAGGGGGCTCAGAAGCCAAACATTTTCTTGAAGTGGGCTCACGTTCAATAGACTTATACAGTGATTTTTATTTTTTTAATATTAAGCGTTCATTGACATATTTTGTAAATTTCGTTATGATTTTGGCAAAAAATAATTATAATTACTTCTAAATTTTGAAATTTACGTTACTATGACGTAGTTGCCGCTAGTGGATGATCTGCTTATTAGTATTCGACGTACGTTCATTATTTCACTCTGGAGTGCATGATCATGAATGCATTTATGTTATCTGCTGCTATTATTGTCAAATATATTAATCTAAGAAACTTCTGTGGCCAGTTACGTTATTAAAGGGCGGCGTTTGAAACTGTTAAATATTTCATAATTAATAACTTTCTCATGGAATAAGATATATATTTTTATATTTTGCTTTATAATATTTTCTGATTACTAAATTGCATTAATTTAATATCATTCTACAAGTTATATGTGTCCCTTAAAAACGTATTTATTTAGTGCTTGGGGGGGGGGTCTCAAATCCGTGATTCCCTCTCCCTCAACGGTTCACGCCTGGTTGGCAGAAATGTTTGAAAAGCTACACTCTTTTGAAATATTTCTGTGGTAAATTGATCAATAAAACTTGATCAATTTAATTAATAAATTACTCGTAGATGTTTACAGATTCTGGGACGGGTTAGCTAGTACCGTGCGATCATTATTTCTTGTCCGTTACATAATAGTAAACAATGAGTTTAAAAATATCAAAACTGTATTCTAATTCACATCTGAAAATCCCAATTTAACAAAGAACCAATCAGATTACTTCGTTTGCCCGAACTCACCCGAGGAACAACGAAAATATGTGTTGCTAACTTAATATCGGTTATCAACTCATTGGCGTGTAGAGAAAAATAGTGTCCATTTAATAATCAATTCGTGTAAGGTAATAAAAATAGAATGTACGCCTATGTGTATATGACCTTGAAAATTAGTTTGATAACTAAATATTTCTGTCAAGTATTGCATAACGGCCAAGATTTGATGATCGCTCTGTATATTATAACTCTAAGATTATAAAAGATAGCCAGTACTTGATAAACAATGGTACAGAAGATAAGTGTCTAGTTTTTTGGACCTACACCAATAGATATGAAAGACATGTGGTCAGTGTGACGCGTCGACTTGTCCTATTATACATTTATAAATAGGTAGTTATATTTAAGTATTAAATATTTCAGGATGAGTCGACTCCAAACCTGACTGCACAATAACTGAAGTTAAAAATTCCTAATCGTGGGGACACGTCAAGAAAATACTGGTAGCTCATATACGGGTGTATTCTGTAAGAAATGCGTTAAAATTAGCGTCAGGTTAATATTTTTATTTTAACTCCATGTCTAACGTCATTATCCAAAAATGCTATTCTGTAAGAGCATTTGTTAAGAGTAGGTAAGGGGACGATTGGCATCCAAATAGCGGTGGGACGATTGGCATCCGTTTTTAAGAAAATTTCTGAAAATCCTTATGGGATTTAACATGGGTGGGACGATTGGCATCCGCGAGTTTTTGGTGTGTGTTTTTTACGTAATTGTGTTCTAAAAATAACATGGGTGGGACGATTGGCATCCGCGAGTTTTTGGGTAGGTTTTTTATGTAAAATTTTTTTCAAAAAGGCTTTCGTAGGTATAATTAACAAACCCTGGACACTCCTATGTCCTTTGACCAATCTGAACCAAATCTTGCAGTTTTATTCTTTAAGAACTTACGGATATATTAACGTAAGAAATGTTTAGGGTTTCGTAGATATAATTAAGAAACCCTGGACACTCCTATGTCCTTTGACCAATCTGAACCAAATCTTGCAGATTTATTCTTTAGGAACTTACGGATATATTAACGTAAGAAATGTTTAGGGTTTCGTAGATATAATTAAGAAACCATGGACACTCCTATGTCCTTTGACCTATCTGAACCAAATCTTGCAGTTTTATTCTTTAGGAACTTACGGATATATTAACGTAAGAAATGTTTAGGGTTTCGTAGATATAATTAAGAAACCATGGACACTCCTATGTCCTTTGACCTATCTGAACCAAATCTTGCAGTTTTATTCTTTGGTGTTGACCACCTCATGACCTTGAGTTTATGAATACTACCGATTCTTTATCCGAGATTTAATTTTATTACCACATCTGTGAACGTGCCAAGAAGGATAATAATATTTAATATTTTTATTTAACAAATATACTGTAGACTGATTAACAAATCCTCATCGTATTTTAATTTTTTAAAAACATAATTAAAAAAATAATTGAATTTAAATTTATTTTGTTTAAAATATAGCTAAATATTTTATATCTTTATATATTAGGTAATTATATATATTATTGAAACTGAGAACTTACCTTATATATGGTCCCAGAGCCTTGGAAATCTATTTCATATTATTTATTGAAATATTTAGAAAGGAATTATTCATTTTGCATTGTTTTGAGAAAAATTGAAAATACTGGAAGAATATATATAAAATGTTTAAAATGCTGTCATATTCTATTCAGACAGCTCTCTCAAAACCATGAAAAAGAACATGTAAGAAGTGAAAATCAAAAATCATTAAATTCAAATACTTTATATTAATTATTATTGAAAAATAGTGTTATTAACTTATACATAAACCTAATAATTATTGCAAAAACATAGTTTATACATAGGTAATTACATTTTATTAACAATTGTATACAGACAAAAAAAATAAGACATATAATAAATTGTAAACATTTTATTATGATTCAACATCAGAAGAAGATGAAAATTCATCACACAAAAGATTTGATGAAATTGTTGGCAAAAAAACCAATTCATAAAAATACATTTTTTCATTATGATCTCCTGTTTGTTCAAAATTTATGCTAAATAAAAAATTATTACATTTACTGCATTTTAATAGGTGTAAAATATGTACTAAATTGTAATGACAAGAACATGAATTTTTTTGTGAAATAAAAGTATTTACTTGATTATGATTGTCTTTTTCACATAAAGTACAATAAACATAAGCTTGATCATATATTTTGTAAATTATATCGAGAGAAAAATTTATGCACTTTGGAACATTAATTAAATCACTAATTGTCACAATGGAATTTAACACATTATCACCACTTTCTTCTTCTTCTTCCAAATCTAAATTTGGAGTACACATGTTTTTAATCTGATGTTTCTTCGAAGTCAAGTTTTCTTTTTCGAATGTTTCCTTTTCTTTTATCTGCAGTTTTCTTTTTAAATTTTAGTGATAAGTTGTTGCATCCTTCGTTTTTGTATAAAACAAAGGAAGATTTTTTTAATTCTTCAAATGCTTCAGTGCTAATATCAGTAAATCTTTTTGGCAAAAATACTTTGAATTCGTTGCTCACTGTTACTATTATAGCTTCGCCATATTCTGAATGTTCAAAATATTTTGCTTCAGTAATGTTATATTCTTCATTTAGATTTAATTCACTAAGTTTTTTATAATAGAGATCACCTACTTTATTCAATTCGTCCATGACTATAGAAGTATTAATTATATTAGTTGAATTGATCTTCGTGGAGGAAATTTAATATATACAGAATATTCTATAAAATTTATATTTATATACACGGAATGAAAGGAGAAGGGGCAGATAACAAATATTACAAAAAATAATATATTTTTTATTTTTAAGAAAACAATACTTATTATCAAATGTTATATCTGTTATTTGAAAAATAGTTTCAACATGTATCTCTTTGTTTTACCACAAAACTGTTATTGTGGTTACTTAAAATATAAAAAATACTGATATTTTTCACATATCATAAAAATATATTAATTTAATCAATAACGTTTTGTTTTTTTGTTATTGTTGTTACATAAAATGATATGATTGTTACACTTTGTATCTTTTAATAAAAAACAAAGTGTGAAAAAGAAAAACATTTTAAAATATATTACTTTTCTAATTTACATCTATTACATTGAAATTTCAATGGAGGAGGGCCATCTATATGAACTTCCATACATGGTTTATTATAATGTTCGTAACATGGCAGTCTGATTAGAAATTCTTTCAAAGTTTTGTAATTTTCAGGTAACATACTCCAAATGTATTGCAGACGTCCGCTTCTGAGTAATATTCTTTTAAAAATATTCTCTGTAATTTCTCCATTCTTATAATCACAAAAAGCCACAAAAGGACAACCAATATAATGAGCTAACCATGGATCATCATCTTGTTTCCATTCGCTAACTTGTACAGCACAAAAATTGCAAAAAACATGATCTTTAAATTGCATATAACAAAAGCCTGCTTTAATTAAATTATTTGGATTAATAGGTGAACATTCAGGCCAATTTTTAAAAGATGAAATTCTTTCTGTTTCTTCTTGCATTTTAAAAATATGATTTTATATAAACGTTTAAAAATTATTATTATTATTTTCTTTGATTAATCATTGTTGAAAACTATAAAAATAAAAAATATTTAATGCAACATATGTTGAAATAAATAATATAGTCTTACCTCTAATAAAAAATATTTGTTAAATGAAAGTAATAAATATTATAGATCTTCTCCGCACATTCACAGCTGTGGTAATAAAATTAAATCTCTGAACACAACTGTTTAAATACAAACCCGATGTGGTTTAAGATTAAAGGAAGTTATAACGTAAGTAAATAACAACATTTTTTTTTTTAAATCAATTTATTATGTATGTATATATATTTCTAAAGACATTGTTATTAATAATGTAATTTTGATAAAAGTATTCATATTTTGAGTTCGTTAATAAATATTTTAATGACAATTAAAACTATATTAATGTTTACTAACATATTCATTATTTCTACACTGTTTTGATATCGGTTCGGGAAAAATGCATGTGCGAGCGTATCTCCTTTCCCATCAAAATTATATCCACAAGGTTTTCTTTCATGATAATAATAATGTTGTAATTTTCCAAAAGATATTATTATATTAGGTGTTATAGCATTTTGTAAAAAATTTAATTTTGTATGACTCGACCATAAGTTAAATGCTCTGTTAACAAGTTGTAATATTTTATTATCAGCTCTATAAAAATGCCATGTTATTACAGTTTTGTTTTCCCATTTGTAATGGGAAGTTGTAAAGGGTGATGGGTTATCTCTCACACCACACCGAAGTTTTTTCATTAAATTTTTTGTTTCATTATTGATTGTATAATTCACAGGTATGTTATAATATTCTTGAAATAATGTCAAAGCATTTAGAAACTTTGTATCGTTTTCCTTTAAAACAGTTATTTCATTTTCATCAACTTCTAAAAATCCATATTTATGAAGATAATTAACAACATCCTCATAATATATATTATTGTCATACGTTTGCGCAGAACAAAATGTCATACATAAAATACACAAGTAAAAAATAGAAAACATTATTATGTGTTATTAGAACGACTAATAAATTATAAATGTGTTGTTATTCCATTAAATCATGATTTTATATATATCATATTCCTACATCATTTTTATTAACCCAACTGTTATGGGATTTATCTAAACCATACCATTTAACATATGCTTTTGAACCTTTTCGTTTTAAAATCCGTTCTACAAGGTAAACATCTGAATGCTTAGTTTTCAATATTTCTTGTTCATAAAAACTACCTTGAATCGGGGAACCATACATGTCATTTAGCATATATGTAGTAGGATTTGTTATCTTGATTTTAGAAATTTTAAATAGTTCAGTAGTCCAATTAGGAGTAAACCCCTTTTCGAATAAACTTTTATATTTACTAATACGAACGATATCACCTACATGATATTTTCTCTTACCACATATTTTCAATTTAGAATAAATATGTGATAAGGATGTATTCTTATCTACATCACAAGGTCGCATTTTAATTGTGTTATGTTTAGTGTTATTATATGCTAAAGTAACGTCATTAATTATGTTATACCAATCATATTTTCCTTGTAAACTAAAATTAAAATATATATTGCTTTTAAGTGTTCGTATGACTCTCTCAACAATTGCAGCTTTTTTAACACTGAAAGTGCTATAATGATTGATATTATATTCAGACATAAGTTTTTTAAAATTTCCATTATAGAATTCTTTTCCCAAGTCAGTCTGTAAGTTTATAGGTTTTCTTCGATCCTTTTCTAGAATCGTTCTCATAGCGTTTGTAACACTAGATCCAGACTTATCTTTCAACGGTTCGGTCCATACATATTTCGAATAATTATCAATAACTACTAACAAAAAATGATAGCCCTTATTCTCTTTAGAATATTTGCTGAAATCAGCTAAATCAGCTTGCCATGAATCATCAAAAGCTTTTATGATATATGATCTTCTCTTGAAGTTCTTACGTGCGGATCTGTGTAATTCTTGAACTATATTTTTTTTAATGTCACTCATCGTTGTTTATATCAATTACTCCTCTGTGTGGTAAATAACCATTAATCGCTTGTTGAATTTGTTGCTTCAATGAATGTATTTCAGTATTAAGATAATTATATTTTTGATTAAAACTATCACCAAAATGATTTTCGATGTATTGTATTTTTGCATGAATAGCCGAATTGATCAATGAAGGAATATTTTTAATAATCAAATCAGTTTTTTCTTGTAACTGTATATTTAACCTGTCAACATAAGATTTATTTACGGCGTCGAAATCATATGTTGGTTGTGGAACTCCGGTAATAGATCTAAATTCAACGTCATATATATCCTTCTTTAGTTCTTCGATGTATTTTTTTGAAAGTGTTTGATTTAAAATATTTTTCTTATAAATTTCAATCAGATTAATTACATATTTTTTTGAGGTTGCATCATCTATTTCCAAAGGTTCTGCAACGTTCGACAAACGTTTATTAATTAAATCATAAAGACCACGTTGAGAATCAAATCTTACAGTTGATTTTAATAATTCATCAACATATGATTTTGTGCATGCGTCTGTGTTATCAGTTGGTGATTTAACGTTTTTTAATTTTTTATTATCGATATCAAAATCACCGTTATCAAGAATATTAAAACCAGGTCCTGTTGGACCACGAGCCCCTACTTCACCACGGTTAAATTTACGTCCGAACTTATCAACAGACATTGATGAAATAAACAATCATTCATAAAGATGTATGTTTTATTCGATTGCATCAGCCGATCTAAACTCTTCCTCGATTACATTTATTTCGTTATCATGTGAATTGTTACCTGCTTTTTTGGAGGCATGCAATATTTCTAATCGATCTATTAATTTCTTATAATTTTTATAATAAACGTAACGATATGGTTTCGATTCAACAATCATATCATAACCTTCACCTGACCAAGTATCAGGGGATTCTGCAGACCTAGGTAAAGTTTTTATTATATTTTTATATTTTGCTGATCGGTTACCTTGAATTTGTTTAGTGGGATCATAATTTCTATATAAAGCGTTGCTGCGTTTAAGAATGTCATGATATTTTTGAGCATCATTTACAGTATAATTTTTTGGATCTTTCATAAATAAAAGTTCATATAAACCGTCAGTGCCTTTGTAATGAATTCCATTAATTATAAAGTCTTTGTCTTGCAAATTTACTGTAGAACTTCCAATTGTCCATTTTGTTGTTTTTACATCATAATTAATACCGGTCTTTGTATCAAATTTATCAGATTTATCTTCAATTAATTCACGTAAGTATCGTCTAGGTAACACATCATAATGTTCTAAATATTTATCTATATCTTGTTCTCGTTGTTGTTTTTGACGATGATCATCTTTCGCAGGTGTGTGATAAACAATTTCTTGCAATGGTTCTGAAGGAAATTCATCCGAACTATCAATGCTTTCCTTTTCACTTTTCTCCAATTCTTCTGTTTTAATTTTATTTTTCACAAGAACGTTTTTAATTTCATTTTCAGTTTTGATTAATTGTTTCATTGGTTCAATTAACGGTTTGTAAGATTTTTCTAGTTTTTCTTTCTGTAATACTTCTCCAGTTCTCATCATCATTAATTTTTTTCGTATAGCCTTTCTTGTTTTGATAATATTCTCCTTCATTTTCAATTTATTATAATCCATTATCTTCCACGTCTATATATGTTTAACGGCTTTTTTAACAGGTTTTGAACAGGTATTAACAGGTTTTTAACAGCTATAGTAACAGATAATAACAGGTTAAAACAGCTATGTTAACAGTTATAAACAGGTTAGAACAGATAGATTATCAGGTATGAACAGGTTATAACGGGTATGAACAGGTTAATACAGCTATAGTAACAGATAATAACAGGTTAAAACAGCTATGTTAACAGGTATAAACAGGTTAGAACTGATAGATTAACAGGTATGAACAGGTTATAACGGGTATGAACAGGTTAATACAGCTATAGTAACAGATAATAACAGGTTAAAACAGCTATATAAACAGGTTAGAACTGATAGATTAACAGGTATTGACAGGTTAAACAGGTTTTTAACAGCTTTTCAACAGGTAACAGCTTGTTAACAGGTTTTAAACAGGTTCTTAACAGGTTTTAAGAGGTTTCTAACAGGTTTTAACTGCTCTTAACTGTTTTTCGTCGATTCTTTCTTCTTAACAGTTAGTGACATACTAAGTTTAAATTTAATATCTATCATATTTTATAAATGTATCAAAACCTTTCCTATACCTTCCTACATCATCATTTTCTTTATCTATAACAATAAAGTCATATTTATTTTTCCAACAGTCATTACACAGTGATTTAAAATTTTCAAAACTCATATCACTGTTAACGTGATCTGTATAGACGTGTTTTAAATTTAGTTCGTCTTGTTTAAAGAGTATAATTAAATTAGCATTGTCACGTATCAACTGTTTGGGGACCTTAGTGTATGTTTGACACAAATAGAAGCAGTCAATAAGGCTATGTCTTCCTCTAGAAAAGAAGTCTCTAATTTTATCTTGTTTTCCGCAAATAACATCATCAAATATAAAAACTGAATTATTTTTCACGCTTATAGGATCTATAATATCATCATTATCAGTAAAAGGATGATATTCAATTCCTTTTATTCCATCTAAAACGTTTTTTAAAAAAATGTATTTATGTTGATACAGCGACTTAGAATATATGTACACATTTTTAAACTTAACGCCATTTAAATCAAATAATAAGCTTAACATAACATTAGATTTTCCACAACCACTTGGTCCACATATAAGTGCTCTAATATCATTTGGTAACAAGGTGCTGTGTCTTTTTGTTGATGACTTAAAATCACCTATATAGTCATCTAAATTGATCACGTTCAATTTTTGTCTTTGTTTAATGAGTTTCATTGTTATACTGAACCTATAAATATGTTGCAAATGCATTTATAACATTCATTCTTAATCGAAACGTTCATGTTAACATACGGTGCAGGTGAAATTCTCAACAAGGTAATTAATTCACTACCAGTTGAATTGCATCTGAACGGTTACCAGTTTTGTGGTCCAGGTACGAAATTAGAAAAACGGTTAGCACGAGGTGACACTGGAATTAATCCACTCGATTCTGCTTGCAAAATTCATGATATTGCATATTCAAAATCTAAAGATTTAAAGAGTCGTCACGAAGCAGATAAAATATTAGAAAACGAGGCATGGAGACGTTTTAAGACATCAGATGCAAAGTTTGGAGAACGCGCTGCAGCTTGGTCCGTTACGAATGCTATGAAAGTAAAGAGAAAATTAGGAATGGGTGTGTGCAAGAGAAAGAAAGGAAAAAACAGGAAGAAAAATGGTGGTGGTATTTCTAACAGAAAAACTACATCTAATCGTTCGAGAAAAAGAGTTAATTCATTTAAAACAAATAAATCAGAAACTGATATTAAAAATAACATAAACTTAGCTTTAGCAGCTTCCAAAGCAATTGTGAAAGACTTAGGTGATAAAAGGAAAATAAAAAAACCTCGTGTGATTCCAATTCCAAAACAGGGTGGTATCTTACCACTGATACCAATTTTCGCAGGTTTAAGCGCACTCGGTAGTTTAGCAGGTGGTGCTGCAGCTATACATAAAGCTATAAAATCAACTGACGCAGCCAGAAAAAATTTGCAAGAATCACATCGGCACAATAAAACGATCGAAGCTATTGCATTGAATTCCAAAAAAGGCGAAGGATTATATTTAAAATCTTACAAGAAAGGATTAGGTTTATATTTGAGAAAATCAAAAAACTGATACAAAAACTACCTCGAAGACCATTAACAAATCTAGATATTGAAAAATTTGCCAGAAATAATATATTAAACTTCAGGGGTGTCTATATGCGTGATACTCTACCTCAAAATCCTCGATATACTGAAAAGGGAATTATAAATTTAGATAGTAATAAAGGTCAAGGGACTCACTGGACTGCTTACAGCAAGAAGGGTAATGTCGTAAACTATTTCGATAGTTATGGAAATTTGCAACCACCCCAGGAATTAGTTAAATACTTTCGAGGTAGTACGATAAAATACAATTATGATAATTATCAAAAATCTAATAAGTATAACTGTGGTCATTTAAGTTTAAAATTTTTACTTACAAAATAGCAAGTAATCCTAACATTTTACCAGTCATGTCTTTAACGTTCACTTTAATAGGTAACAGTAGTATACTGTCTGAAACATATTATCCACCAATTGAACTGGATACAAATTTCAGTTACTGTATTGGTCTGATCGGTTTCTATACATATAATTCAATCCCGAACATTGAAGATCAGAATAATAAATTTATCATCATAACAAAGGAAGGAAAAAAGGAAATAAAAATTCCTGTGGGTGTTTACGAAATCAAAGATATTGAAAAATATTTGCAATCGAAATTAAGTAGTGAGGATATTTCTTTAAAACCGAACAACAACACATTGAAATGTGAAATTAAATGTAAACATGATATAGATTTTTCTAGCGAGAAAGGTACACTGAGAGAACTTTTGGGATTTTCACAAAGGATATTAAAAGCTGAAGAGAAACATGAATCTGATTTGCCTGTAAAAATCAGGAAAGTTACAAGTATACACATTGATTGTAACATAGCTACTGGTGCATATTTCGGTAAAAGATTAGGTCGCAGTGTGTATCAGTTTTCACCAACTGTGGACCCAGGTTTTTCCATTGATATCGAACCCTCTAAACCCAGATACCTACAAGTGAATACATGTATGATAGATAACATTACACTCACTATATTAGACCAAGATAAAGACTTAGTGAATTTTAATGCAGAATCTATAGTAGTTATTCTGGAATTAAAGAAATGCTCTAAATAAAACTAATATTCAACATAGGATAATAATCATATTCATTAACACCTTCAAGGTATTAAGATGGGTTTACAGTTTAATATAAAAGACAAAACGAATGTTCAGAATTGCAGTACGAGAAAAAACAACGAATCAGTAACAACTGAAATTAAACAGAAATTAAAAGAATTAGGTTATAAAGTGAAAGAAAAAAAATATGGATAAACTAAGTATTTTTTCCGATGTTTCATTTGATGACACTTTCTTAAAAGAAGAAATACATACTTATCAACCTACATCTAGAAATTTTGATAACAACGATGAAATAAGAATTTTGATCCAGCATCAAGATTTGTGTACAGTACCAAGTGAAAGTTATATATATATCAGCGGTGGAGTTACAGTTCCTGACAGTTCACCCAAAACAACTTCTGTAAAATTCATCAGAAACTGTTTTGCATTTCTCTTCGAGGAAATTCGCTATGAATTAAATGGTATCGAGATTGATAAATGCAGAAATGCAGGGATCACAACAACTATCAAGGGGTACTTATCGCATACGGATAATCAATCACAAGTTTTAGAAATATCAGGATGGTTCCCAACTGGACAATGCAAAACATATTTCGATGAACACAAAAAATTTCACTGCCTACTTCCCCTTAAGTATTTCTTAGGCTTTGCTGAAGATTATAAAAAAATCATTGTTAATGTTAAACAGGAACTTATTTTAATAAGAACAAGAACTGATGAAAATGTATTTCAAAGTCCTGCAGGTGCAAAATTAAAAATTGATAAGCTAGAATGGCGCATGCCTCATCTTTATCCTAATGAGGAAAAAAAGATTGAATTAGAAAAACATGGACTGTTAGCAGATATGTCGATTTCAATTCCGTTCAGAAGATGGGAACTGCACGAACTTCCTGCTCTGCGTAACACGAATAAGGACATATGGACTGTGAAAACATCTAGAGATCTAGAGAAACCTAGATATGTTATAGTGGCTTTTCAGGAAGCACCAGTAACTGATTCATCAAAATTTACAGGATGTAACATACGTAACATAAAGGTGTATCTAAACTCAGAACAATATCCCTATGAAAACTTGAATTTAAATTTATCAAACGGTGATTATCTAGCTGCTTACTACATGTATGCAGTATTTCAGAACAGTTACTATAACAAAAAAAATACACCTATTTTAAACTATGAATCATTCAAGGATCATTTTATATTTGTATTTGATGTGTCTAAACAAAATGAAAGCGTAAAAGCATCAGCGATTGACTTAAAATTGGAAATGGAAGCGACTACGAATTTTAAACCACAGACTAAAGTATTCTGTCTCATTCTTTATGATTGTATCATAAACTACACACCATCAACAGGATACGTACGAAAATTAGTATAAAATGTAATCAGTTGTATGCTACTGATACAGTTTTACACTGTCTTCTCAATTATGAACATGACGCAAAACATCTGTGTAATAGATATACAAGGTTTTATGATCAATGATGAATTTATACCGAAGGAATTATCAATAGGTTACAATATTGATGAAATTTATAATTATTTATTTAAACCGATTGTACCCTATCAACAACTCAGTGACCGAGATAAGAAACAGATAAAATGGTTAGAATACAATTACCACAGACTAGTCTACAACCAAGGACACATTCAGCTTAATCAGTTAAAATGCATCCTGTTATCTCATTTATGTAAAAATAATATAATATTTGTGAAAGGTGAAATTAAAGAAAAATATTTAAAACAAATTTTAGGCGATACTCATGAAATTATCAATTTGGAATGTGATAACGATTCTCCAAAAATATCATCAACATTTTATGACAAATGTGTATATCATAAAAATAAGTATGGTGTTTGTAGCCAACATAATGTTAATATTTTATTAATATATGTAAACGATGTATATTTTGTTAAAAAATAAAATATGATTTTAAATACATATGTATATATTTTCATTATACCTACCTTCTCACAAACCTGTAGGAAAAAAAACAAAGGTGAAAAAAGAAAATTAAATATCACTTCATAATAATTTTATTATTCACTCTTTCTTTCATACATTTCAAACAAATTTTTATCATGCACAAACCATTCCACCGGTCCATTCCACAAACTTTCAAAATCTTCAAACATCTTGTTTTCATTATGAACGTAAACCATTTCATAAAATATTAATCTTCTGAAATCATTAATGATGTCAGGACTTGACCACAATCCATTGTTATGAAGAGTGTCAACAATCAATTTATTTTTTAAGGATTCATGAAAATGTTTCATCGTATATTTTTTTACATCGATTTTTTTTAAGTCTGTTAAAACATTTCCAAGAATGTAATTGTAGTAATCGAAAAATTCAAGAGAGTTTAAAATTTTTAATCGATATGTGAAAATATCTTTTAACTTAAAAAGAGCATCAGATTCTTTCGATGTCAACGTGTATGAATAAGAATTCATCCAAGTTATAGTGACGATCTTGCTTCCTGCATTTCCTCCAAAATGTATACCGTATTCATCAAAATCGATATAACCTTTGCGATTATAATTACCGACATCGTTAGAAAAATAATCCAGTATGCAATGTTCATGTTGTTCGATGAAACGATTCCAAGAAAATTCGCTGAACGTTATTCCCTTCTTCTGCGACTTACAATCGGTTAATTTCACGATGGGAATGAAATTCTGAACTGGTGATAATCCAATTATTATAAAATTCGTTTTATTCAAATTGTAAACCGATTCTAGCAATAAATGATTTTCTTCATAGTTGTTGGCTATTAACTTCTTCAGAGTTTCTTCTAGACTAATCATCATTGGTTGTGAAGATGGTGATGGTACGCTGTCTGCGTCCACGTCTGCGGATTTAATTTTTTTTTTTGATGGAGGTTCTGTCATTTTCTTAAAATTCTGCAGTTAAAGAAAAAATTTAAAATAATAATAAATACATGTTTTGGTAGAACATAATTTAATACAAACCTCTATTAAATATTGTAGATCTTCTCAGCACGTTCACAGATGTGGTAATAAAATTAAATCTCCCGTAACAACCGTTTATATACGGGCCCAGACCCCGCCGCCGTTCGCTCGCCTGTTTTTGAAAACATCGAAAGCCTTTTTGAAAAAATTTTTACATAAAAAACCTATGCGGATACTAGGACACAATTACGTAAAAAACTTATGCTGATTTTAGAACACAATTACGTAAAAAACCCATGTTAAATCCCATAAGGATTTTCAGAAATTTTCTTAAAAACGGATGCCAATCGTCCCACCGATATTTGGATGCCAATGTTTCTTAATTATACCTACGAAACTCTAGACATTTCTAACGATAATATATCCGTAAGTTCCTAAAGAATAAAACTGCAGGATTTGGTTCAGATAGGTCAAAGGACATAGGAGTGTCCAGGGTTTCTTAATTATACCTACAAAACCTCAGACATTTCTAACGTTAATATATCCGTAAGTTCCTAAAGAATAAAACTGCAAGATTTGGTTCAGATCGGTCAAAGGACATAGGAGTGTCCAGGGTTTCTTAATTATATCTACGAAACCCTAAACATTTCATCAGTATTTTTTATATTTTAAGTAACCACAATAACAGTTTTGTGGTAAAACAAAGAGATACATGTTGAAACTATTTTTCAAATAACAGATATAACATTTGATAATAAGTATTGTTTTCTTAAAAATAAAAAATATATTATTTTTTGTAATATTTGTTATCTGCCCCTTCTCCTTTCATTCCGTGTATATAAATATAAATTTTATAGAATATTCTGTATATATTAAATTTCCTCCACGAAGATCAATTCAACTAATATAATTAATACTTCTATAGTCATGGACGAATTGAATAAAGTAGGTGATCTCTATTATAAAAAACTTAGTGAATTAAATCTAAATGAAGAATATAACATTACTGAAGCAAAATATTTTGAACATTCAGAATATGGCGAAGCTATAATAGTAACAGTGAGCAACGAATTCAAAGTATTTTTGCCAAAAAGATTTACTGATATTAGCACTGAAGCATTTGAAGAATTAAAAAAATCTTCCTTTGTTTTATACAAAAACGAAGGATGCAACAACTTATCACTAAAATTTAAAAAGAAAACTGCGGATAAAAGAAAAGGAAACATTCGAAAAAGAAAACTTGACTTCGAAGAAACATCAGATTAAAAACATGTGTACTCCAAATTTAGATTTGGAAGAAGAAGAAGAA
Source organism: Liopterus haemorrhoidalis (assembly GCA_963971575.1). NCBI lineage: Eukaryota > Metazoa > Arthropoda > Insecta > Coleoptera > Dytiscidae > Liopterus > Liopterus haemorrhoidalis. Next base: position 61,548,445 of record OZ020611.1, read on the forward strand.
AGTGGTGATAATGTGTTAAATTCTATTGTGACAATTAGTGATTTAATTAATGTTCCAAGGTGCATAAATTTTTCTCTCGATATAATTTACAAAATATATGATCAAGCTTATGTTTTTTGTACTTTATGTGAAAAAGACAATCATAATCAAGTAAATACTTTTATTTCACAAAAAATTCATGTTCTTGTCATTACAATTTAGTACATATTTTACACCTATTAAAATGCAGTAAACGTAATAATTTTTTATTTAGCATAAATTTTGAACCAACAGGAGATCATAATGGAAAAATGTATTTTTATGAATTTGTTTTTTTGCCAACAATTTCATCAAATCTTTTGTGTGATGAATTTTCATCTTCTTCTGATGTTGAATCATAATAAAATGTTTACAATTTATTATATGTCTTATTTTTTTGTCTGTATACAATTGTTAATAAAATGTAATTACCTATGTATAAACTATGTTTTTGCAATAATTATTAGGTTTATGTATAAGTTAATAACACTATT